>OY728123.1:1765519198-1766179382 GCA_963277665.1 Viscum album
TAGTATCAAATTTTATCTACACCCAAGAAACTTTCACAACTCATAGGCACTATCTAACTAAATCATCAATATGCCATCACAAAACAACATCATTTCGTATATTATATCCCTACCTCATATTTTGGAGACTATTCAGAATATCTTATACCAAGAAACATTTCATAATTATTCCAATTCAACCATTCATTCTCATAACCCTCACCTGGGACTCATATCAAATCTCTCATATGACAACCCTTACTATATCATATCATAGTGAATCCCCTCTACCATATCACATCATCCATGAATTATTCCACTAATAGCCTCTAATATAAATAATGGATTCACCATTATAATCTACTAGAAAAATACTCATAATAGACTCTTAAAATATCAAATACTAACTTTTGGGAATTTGAACATTTAGATTTCCACTATATGGATAGATGATATTATTTATAGTAGTGTAAATAGTTTATACTCATATGCACTACTACGATCTTATATCTCAACCCATATAAGCATATAGAACCCACATACATAGTATGTACAAATAATACATGGTATGTTACCCAAACAATGTATCTAGAAATATACCTTATATGGTTCCTAAAAAATAAATTCACACAGTTTCATGTCATGTACTGCTCATGAGGTTTGGTATTGTATATTACGCACAATACAACATACATTGGGTTCCTATCCGAGTACTCTACCACACCATGGGTCATGTACCAATCATACTAAATGGAATCCCCATCAGGACATCATCCCTAGTAGTCATTATCCTCTAAAATCATTGCAACGGAAGAACCATTGTGTTCATCCTTGGAATAAATGTTTTTTCCATAGTATTACTAATTAAAATTCCTATAAAATCACATAAAACCATTTTTTTCACCCCAAATCATGCCACAACCTTTATATAAGTTCCTAAAAACATACTACATCCTTATAAATTAAAAAAAATGAATTTGAAAAGTAGGTATAAAAAACATAAAATATATCCCACCATGTGGAGTATGCACCAAAGCTACAATATCATGTCTACACTATATGTCTTATGCACCCCAGGTCAGTCTTGATCATTCTCCATGGAAAAATCATGCACCTCCATCTTCTTATTTCCCTCTTGGATTAGCATCTCATTACATAGAAGAACCTCTAATATTTTATGGTAAAATTGGGAAAAAATAGGGTGAGATAGATAAAAAATAAAAGTAAATTAAATTAAATACCAATTTAAAGGCATGTACCAAGACCTAGAACCCAAAAAATATTATTCCACACGTTACAAAAATTTCCAAATTCAGACTCATTTTTGATGTTAGAATTTTAATTTTTGACATAATTAAGAGATATCACTTCTCATTCATGTGGTAGTAATTAATATTTATTTAATAAATATTTAAATATTCATATAAATTCACATGACACATAGTTATACCTAATTATATTAAAAGGGTAAACATTGTATTTGAGATCAACATAACCATTTGAAAATTATTCAACTGACAGATTATAAGGGATATTATAAAGTTTTCTTCATAAAAACCCTATAAAAAATAAATATCACATATTATTCATATCCTATAATGATATGGATCACTATATACTCCCAATTATTACACTTTTTGTCCTTTATAATATATATTGTTCCACAAACAATCATTACTGACCAAACATAGTCAAACATTTTAAAATAACTTATTGTGTTCTATCCTAGAATGTAGAAAAATATTATGATTCATAACTCTATACATGAGTTTACAACATTCATCAAATTTCCTTATGTATGCATTTCACCAACACCAAAACAAAGATTATTCTCAATCACACACATGAACCCTGAATCGCATTAATGTCATTAAACAATTCCTTCCATAGATTACCCTTATCCCCCTCATAAGTCTCTATTCATTAAATAAGAATAAAATATTTTTTGCTCCCAAATATATTATTATGAAACTAAAATACATTCCAATAGTATGAGGGCATTCTTGGGGTGATTTTCATCCCACCACACCAAGTCATATGAAAAAATATTGGATGGTCCTCCTATATCTTGCCAATAAAAAAACTCTTATCATAACCTAATGAAATGTTATCATGTCGACAATTTTTGATGTATCAACTACTATATGCAACATAAAATCTTCCAATATTGACACTGGAGTTTAAACGTGGCTCTTGGTGAAATTATATTCATGGATCACTTATCACCCACACCATCCCTCATTCACTCACCCTAATAACTGTCAAACCACCAATATATATCACCCTCAAATCACATTGAATCTAACATTAGTTTGATGAAATGACCCAAACATTATCCGACATTGCATTTTAATCCCTTATTTGGTATTCATAAAAGAACTAAATGACATCATATACCTCAATCAACTAACAGTCTAATTCTATCTTGATCAACCAGCAATCGGTCTCACCATATCAATAGCACTTCCATAAATATGTTCATACAACAAAAACCAATAAGAATCTCATAAATGTATGAGTATCCATATCATTGTTTTTCTGAACTAGAATACTATTCAACAATGAAAAATATCTATTTCTACCTATTAAAGGCTCACAAATAATCCCATCCTAATCATCATATGAAATTACATTAGAACACTTCTAACACCATCCAATAGATAATTGTATACTTCCAAAATTTTGGATTACCTTTTACTTCACCATGAGATAAACCACAACACATTCTACCACCGTAATACTTTCTCTACCAAATCCATGAACACAACTCACTAAAAACCAATTTCATAACACAAATTTAGGATAACAATATAAATGTACCCTAGTACACAATAGATGTAACCTCTCACTCGAGAGAGAATCCCTTAAATAAAAATAAATCACTAGGATACATTGAATATAATCATATCATTGAATACATATATCCCCTACCTACATAAGGGTATTAACTCATATAAATCTAAAATGAATCACTAATAATAGCACATTCACTGACTCAAACAAATTTGAGAAAAACATGTATGTGATCCTATTATACCTGGGATGACCACCCAATTCACGATCACATAAGTCTCAAAACATCATACTAGGATAAAGGAAATAAATAACTATCCATACATGAAATTATATCAATTTAATCTAGAAAAAATCATCTCAATGCTTAATTTCCAATAAGATAAAGGCATGTCACTCATAACAAGTCTTTCCACAATATCATCCAACACACATGCATCATTCAAGAACTAGAAGAACCTACCTATGCTAAACTAATCATATTCCTTACCATCATGGATTAATATCTACTCTTTATAAATAAACACACTTGAAATCAACATGATTGAGAATATAATTTATCAAAAAGAAAAAAATATATATCCATGATTCCACATTAATTGTAAATGGTTGACACAAAAAAACTAGGGGTAGCTCACATCCCATTATAACATAATTAATATCTCCCATATTAATTTAATCATGAATTAAAATCATGTTATAATTATTTTAATCTCAATATATTTTTTCGGAATTTTTTAACCCCTCTCCAAGATTGACCTTGTACATAATAGTATTTATCACAGGTAGATAGAAAAATACATTAACTTAATTATGTCACGCAACCCAACAATATCAAGATACATTTATTAAGATAACTAATATTTCCAAACATTCCCATAAACCATATATCTAATAGTTCATATTTTTTTAGGAAGAATATCTCAACCTGTCTGAAATATCACAAGGAATCTCATGTTCAAACACACCCACTCTAGGGTTCCCAAACATATATATACAACAGGAATCATAGTTTATGTAATCATCACACACAAAACAAATAATAGTAACAAGGAATCCATATAGAAAACTACCCCTTATAGTTTCATGATCTCATCCATATGAATAAAATGAAATCTCACTAATATGTTCCATGTGATGGAAGCAATAGTCATTTGGTCTTGTTCAATTTAATTTCATTAATACACTATATTAGAACCACTATATAGGTTATGGTTGAATAATTATGTAACTGAACCCAGTAGTCCTATCATAAACTAGTTTTATAATCAACCACAATTTTTTGATCATAAAGGTATATAATGCATGTACTGAACCACTATGAGTCATTTTAAATACCATACTTGTAGGTATTGTACATTAATCAACAAATACCAACCCTTTATAAGAACCACATGAACTATCATCATAATAAAATATATCATAGTATAGATTAGTATAATTCCACCAACATGTTATTTTGGAATAAATTTTATATGGTTTTGAAATACTAAGTAACTTAAAATTCTATCAATAGTGATAATAATCTCACACAAGAATCTTTAGGTCATGTAAGTCGTACAGGCTAAAAATATCATTTGTGTGTATATATATATGTGAATATTTCCAACAAAAAAATATCCAAAACCTAGAGTAAAAATATCATATATACAAATCATACATAAGAAATAGAAAAATCAAAAAAGAGAAACCGAAGAATAAAGAAACCATATCCCTGATAACCTAGACTTTCCAACAGAAAAAGTGTTTGTGAATCATCAATTTTAGGACCATCAAAAGAACGAAATTATTATTATATCACTTATCTACCATATCCCCAAATTGTAGGAAGAAATAAAAATGAATCCATGTAACACATACCATTGTCTAATAAAGAGGTTCTATCTGACCTCATGAAAGCATTAATATATGATAGAGCCTTCCAACAACCAGTGAGTTTCAGAAATGATACCATAGAGAGAATATACCCTCCGTAGTGAGTGAAAAAATGGAAAAATAACCAATCAAATCCATAGTAATAATAAATTTATCCATAAAAAGTAGAAAGAAATAGTGTTATATAACTTTAATAGGAAATCACACACTCGTACATCATAACTGATTACACACATTTTTTATCATGTTAAAAAAATAAACAATAAAAATATAAGTACAAAAGGATATACTACACACCTCATGAAATATATCAATACTAGTCTCTGAATCCCAGTCTGGTTTTATCATACCACTCTACTATTCCACATTGGAATCCTACCTTATCCAAAATAAAAACTATGATACACTTAGAAGTTGACATAATGGTCTGTAGGTACACAACAGAACCCATGAAGAGCTAAGAAATAAAAGTCAAAAGACCACCAAAAATGCTATATCTAACATCTTTTGGAATAATTAACTGTATGAGTATGTGATATGACTATCCTAGTAGAATAAAGAATGAAATAAAATCCAAAATTAAATCACCATCGATCCGTGGGTTTTAAGTTGACACATGGGATCCCCCATATAAACATCAACCATGGACAAATATCTCGGATAAAGACACCTAACCAACTTTTCGATACATTTTATACCCTATGATATCAAATATATATATATATATATATATATATATATGTAAATAAGATAACTGTGAGGGAATGGTTAATTAGCCACATCATATCATATATAAACACTCTATTGAAATGGTTCGCACCCCATGAAACACATATATCATTCAACATGGTCCATAATCAACCTATTAATATATAATAAAGGGGAATAGAACTCCATTATAATGACTCATATATAAATTATGAGGGTTCATAATCAACCTAGTAATATCTCATTCTGGGGACCATGAACCACCCTGTAGTATCCCTGACCTAAATCAATATTTTCCAGAATCGAATTGGTAATATCTCTTCAAGGGGAATCTTTCCCACTTCATAGTATCTCATATATAAATCATAATGGGCCATCATCCAACCAATAATATATCATTGAGGGAAATAGTTTCCACCTTATATTATCTCATATGTAAATCCTCAAAGACCAGTAAAAAACAAATAATTTCTCACTGATCATAATAACGACTGGCCTATAATATCTCATATGTGAATCATCAGGGGTCATTATCCAAAAAATAATTTATCCTTGAAGAGAATATTTCTCACTATATAACATAACATATGACAATTATTGGGGGATAATATCCACCAAATAATTACTTATATTGTGGAATATCACCAAATTTGAAATATCACATATGTGAGTCATTGTGGGTCAATATAAACCTAATAATTTCACATTGAGGGGAATACCTTAAAAAATATAATATCTCATATGTGAATCATTTGGGTCAAGTATCAACATGGTAATTTCTTATGGAAGGGATTATTACCCACCATGTAATATCTTGAATTTTAATCATTTGGTCCGTTATCTACCCAATAATATCTCATTTTGGGGATTATAACCAAACTCATAATATCTCATAGACGAATCATCAGGGGCTAGAATCTATATATTAATATATCATTGAGGAGAATAGTTCCCACCTAATAATAACTCATTTGTAAATCATTGATTTCCAAAATCCACCACATGATATCTAATTGATGGGATTAGTGACCAGATTGTAACATATCATATATAAATCACTGGGGGTTAAATCTATATGGAAATATCTCATTAAAGGGATTAAAACCCACCTCATAATATCTCGTATAAAAATAATTGGGGGATGTTATCTGCCCAATAAATTCCCTTATAAATAGGGAACTGATGGGATTTATGATCCCTAAATGAAAAAAATATTCATATAATTAGGAATATCAAGTGCTCACCCACTCTCCAATAGAACTATTATATAATATCATTCTTCTAGATCCCAACCATCTCACCATAAGCTGGATATAATTGAATAACATCATCTGATATTCACAATTATAAACAAGTTCACTATAAAATCCAACAAACAATATTACATCACACAAACCCATTATCTCATCACTATAGTGTTAGTCCCCTAGTACATAGATCCATATATCAATCCATTCCTCAATATCAATGAATCAATATAGGAAATATCTTCTAAGACATATCACTCATGTAGGGAAATCATTTTTAACCCATTAACATTATCATATGTCCTTCATGACATTCTATTGGGTCCTCCAGACCTATGTTAGCGTCCACACATAAGCATAAATAATTATCCCACACCCAAATAATTTTCTAAGACTACGGGTCTCTATAACATAATCCTAAATCAGTTATTCTAAAATCTCATCGAATCTCACATCATAGCCTGATCAAACATAGTAAGGACTACTTAGACTATCTCATACCACGAAACATGAAATACATTATCAATACATCTAATAATTCTAAAAACAATCACCTAGGCCTCGAATATTATCTCCTTGAAACACCTTGAAATTGTATGATTTTTTTAAACAAATTTAATTTTATCTTGCGCTACATGAAACACCTAGTTCTAAAATTCTGCAATATACTATTTATATTAATATTTAACATAGTCATTACGTCCTAACTATTAAAATTGTTGGTATGAATAGTAATTAACATTTTCAAATTATTCTATCTAAAGGTTTTATATAATTAAGCATGTTGATAAAAATTACTTATTTTTTAAGTCATTATATGTTTCACAAATTCTATTTTCTAAAAAAATAATCTTATTAATTTATTTGAGAAATTAATAAAAGTAAGATTTTAAGATTTTTGGAAATTTTATTTGAAAAAATTTACATCATTTTTAGAATCATCATTTCAAAATTATCTTTTGGTGATTTATGTAGTTTTTTTAAAGATAAATATTTTGGTGAATAGTGAAAAAATACTAGTTTTTATTGAAAACACTCTTTTTATCGAATGATTATATTCAATTATTTTTTTGTTAAATATTATATTGATTTTATAATAATAAATCAAATATATGTCATAGTAATAAATTATATATTTAATTTTCATATAAAAACAATTTATACTTTTGAATCGTCTTAGTTTGTGAAATCATTGTTTCATCACGCCTGTGTGTTTCAATATAAATTAAACTATGCCACTTCTAAGATTTTTATTGGAGAAAATTGATTCCATATTTGTAATTAGTATTTTTAATATTATATACTAATGTTAAATTAATTTTTTACTATAATTAAAAGTGAATAATGTGAAAAATAATTACCTTGGTTATGGTTAAAACATGTGTGTCAGTGGTTAAAATAAAAAGATAAGGGGTAAACAGAGAAAGAGAATTTTTCAAAAACCATTTTACAGAAAAAAGTGAACTTTATCACCTATGAGATTTGAGAGTGAACCATTTTGGATACTTTTGGAAAGTGAAATACATTGGTATAATTTTTTATTATCATACATTCCAAGTGTGTACTCTCTATAATCTATAAAAGGACACCCCCTCCCATATCCGCTTCATAGTTCCAAAGCCCATTATTTCATCCAATATATTCCCAAATTACATCTCAATTAACTCACCTCATCATAGAGGGGATTTTTTATCATAAATACATCCTATAATTAATTTTGGAGGAAACCAAAATATGTTTTCTAAAGAAGACATAATTGTTTTATCGGAGTATTTTATTTTCTTCTCCTTTCACCTCTATGAAATATTAGTAAATAATGATTACATAAAAATATTATTATATTAATTATACAAATATTTTTATAGTTTATTTTCAATTACTAAAACCATATCCCCCTCCCTCAAATTGGAAATGAGACTCTTGATAATGTGCATGACAGACTACTACCTTATGAACCGACATTAATCATTTTCCAAGAAAACTTATTATAGATTTATATAATGACTAATAAAATGACTATATATGATATTAATGATATAAATATAGTTATTTTATTATAATATAACATATAACATCTTACTATCTATTATGTAGGGGATACGAAAATGTCACTTTTGTATAAGATGAGCTACCACCTCATGAAGAGATGCGATTAATATTTCACACACACATTACATGGAATGCAATAAGGATAAATTTTATTTTGATATATGCTATTATTTAAATATTAATTATTCTATAAAATAAATATATATTATACTTTCTTTCCTCCCCATTCATTGAATAAATGACAACATCGTTCTTGTGTACAGTAGAAAACCACCACAAGAAGTGATTTGATTTTTTAACACTAATGATTTACATTAAAAGTAATAATAAAACATTTAATGAATAGATGTGATATATATGGATTAATAATTACTATATGAAGGTTATATATTTTTTTATTTCTTTTCTTTTTGAAACATCAAAAAAATGGAAACATCATTAATGTGAATATACGACTTCTCATCTCCATTAATAGAGTAAAACATTTTCTATATGTTACATTAATGGATTATAATAAATAAATATATGTTGAATATATTATATAATTATATCATGGTAAAAACTAGGGATATTATGGATCCATTATCAATGTAAAAGGATACAAAATAAAAAACCAAAATATACATAAAAAACAAAGCATTTATTAAACAAAATGTGATTTCAAAAATGTATTATTGATTAACGAGTAATAAAGAGTCACAAGTAAATCATATATTTCATGATAAATATTAGTATTGTTATCTAATATATTTCTAATAAACATATGCTTGTTATATGGGTGCTTCAATCATGTACTAAAGAAGTTGATAATTATGGAATGTTATTTTTGTCTCAAATTTCATTCTTTGTGACATATTTTTTGTTGTGAAATAATATTATTTAAGAGGTTTATTAACTTCTGAGTTGAAATTTTGTATCCTAAATATAATTATTTTAATTATATATAATTTTTCATTTTATTTTATTCTTTAATTGTTTATATGATTGAAACTATAAAAAAGTGGTAAGGGTTTAATGTTATAATATCATTTTTAGTATGATTGTCTATGATTTTTCATTACATGAAAAAATATTATTATATGACTAAAAATAAATTCATAAAATTCATTTTTCATTCATTATTACTTGAGAATACATTTTCCCATCACATTCATCACATTATATACTCAATATTCTTGAATAATTTTTCAAATATAAACTGTCTTTATTTCTCTCTTTATATGAAATCACATCCCTCATACATATTCTGGTTTTCTAACAATTTTTTCCAAAAACAATTCATTCTCAAAATGATTAATTAATGAAAATTTTACGCACGTTCAACTTTTCATAAAAATGTTTTAAAAAAAATCTTCAACTCATTTTCTAAAAAAATCTCATTTGGATTTTATAAATTAATATTAAAAAATTGTTTTAATATATACCTGAAGAGTGAAATATTCCACCATTATGAAAAATAAATGTTATACATAATAAATTATGTTTTTAAAATTTTATTTTCAACAAAAAAAATTCCAAAATATATTAGAAATTTTTAGTTTAAAAAAGATGATTTCAAAAGAATGGTTATATTTCTCAAGAAATGTTTTATGTGTTATTTAATTAAAAATGAATTTTCATCTTAGATTAAATACTTTTATGTTACATAATATTTACTGGGGATAGTATCAAATGACACCATATTAAATCATTGTTTTTATGGTTTGTGTCGATGATGATTTTTTAAATAGATTATTTTATTTAGGTTATGCAATGATGAAATGTTTATGAAAACCATTTATTTTCATAGGGTCTAATATGAGTAATGTTTTGTGATCTTCGTGAATCATTATGTATTATTTTCATTATGTTTTGGGTATGACTAATATCTCATTCAAATTAATTTGGAATATACTATAATGTCATGAGATAAACAATACTATAATAGGGAGTAAACTATGTTCAATGAGGGTTTTTTCCACTATGATCGTCTTACAAGTAAACCATCACTACTGTGATGGTTTGGGGAGTGAGAATATTATAATATTATATCCTTTTAAATGGTTATTTACTACTATGGAAGTTGTTTTCTATTTCTTTTTTTATTCCACTCTTCAATTCCTAATTTCATTTCTATGATTTTGTGGCTCATATTATTTTAATTACTTAGGATTCATGTCTTATAAATTCCCAAAAATTTTCCACTAATTGATATTTTTAGGTTTTTCTTCATATTTTATACTCAGGTTTTATTACCCTTATTCTCAAAATATATTTATGTATTGTCCCTTTGTACACATACAGAGCATATGAGCTCACCATTTCTTATGTTTTCCTTCCCCATGTCATGATGATAGTTACTTCATGTGATATTTCTTTGAAGGGTGTTATTTATGATGAACTATATGGGAGATAATGTAGAACACTGATGAACTATTTTCTTTTGTTTCCACATTTCCAAAGTTACGACACAATTATGATCCTCAGGTGTTTTTGTGTGTAATGTAATGAATTTTCATTAAAAAAATGCAATATATATTTATAAAAATATTGTTTCATTATATTTTGTATCGGAGTATAGTTTTACATAACCATTAGAATTTATGATGATAAAACTTTTCATTTAAACTTTATGATATGAATACGTCTTGGGAAAAATCTTAATGTTTTGGTAAGGAAGATATTATATGGTTTACCTAGATATTAGTCACATTGTAGATACTAAAGGTAGATGTGTTTCTTGAACAGATGAGACTGGGGTTATTAACTCTCAAAACGATACATCGGGCGTAACTCAAGAATTACCTAGTACACAACAATGGCCACCACTGTGCAGCTGGTTTGAAACTACCATGGGATATTCATCAGGTAATTTATATTTTCATTATAAACTGTAATTAATGATTTGAATAGGTGATAACCATTAATAAACTATTCTAAACCTTAGGTTTTAGGGATGTAAATGTATTTTCCCTGATTTATAAATCTTGTAAATGATTTTTAATGACTATGTGTTTCACGAGTATGATTACTACTGATCATAGTACTGTTTTTGGTTTCAGTCGACGGATTGAACCTGAAGGGACTATGTGAATGCTGAATGAAATGTGAAATTCAATGAATTTCCTCCTATGTAACTGAATGTTATGGGATCTAAAAAGAAAAATATAATTTCTATTCCCACTAAACATTATTATGTAATGAATCCTAATAAATAAAAAAACAAGACAATTAATGAAAAAAATTAAATTTAGTCCTTCATGTATAGAACTAAAATGTATTTCAGGGGTGTTTTTAATCCTATATCTCCTAATAAATAGATTGATACAACTGAAAATATACTTTTGGATCTCTATTTATCATAATAAGAAAAAATAATTTCGGATTTTTTATGGATAAAAATATCAATAGGGGTATATCATCTAGACTATAATGAAACAATATTAAATTGAATAAATGGAGTTGGATGATTTTAAGACATTAATTTTCAATAAATACTTCCCTTGTATTATTCATATGAAAATGGAGAAGAAATTCCCAGATCTAAATAATAAAGATGATGAATCTTTTGGTACTAATGATGAAAAGTTTACAAGACATGATAGGTAAACTTCGGGAATTATCATCAAACTAAAAATTAACATTGGTGGTCCTTCAATGGATGATAATTAATTCCCTAATGAGAATTAACAATAAGTGACTTAGTATCTATGATGAAATCATTCCGTGTTCTCTCAAGGTGGCAATGAAAATTTTAGTTACACATTAATCACATGGTTTTTATATGAAAAAAATAATGGTGTTCATGGGAAACACTATTAACTATGGAGATCAGAAAATGATATTTCCATCATGCATGAAGTGTATTTAGAAACATATAGGAAATTTTCATAAGGGGGATGGTATGTGTTTTATTTGAGGATGGAATGTCCATTGAGAAACATAATTCCAAACTAATTAGATGAAGTTAACTACTAATATGAATAAAGAAAATTCCCTGTAGAATCCACCCCCAAAACTGTAGAGTTTCAAATGTATGGTGTACATTTACTATTCAGACTAGTTCACAAAATAAAATCATAATAATGTTTATCTACATCAAAAACATCTTAACATGAGATAATAGTGGAAATCTCATGTGATCACTATTTCATAAGAGGGGGGTGATAACAACATGATGAAAAGTATAAATACCATCCACTCATTAATTAATAATGTCTTATTTTACAAATTATCTATGCCATCATTTATATATGATTAATTTTTTAAGGGCCACATGATTCCACCCAAATGGATAGATGTAGTATTATTAGTGGAAACTACTAATGGAATGATCATATCATCTTATTTATATGATACTTATCTGATTTAAGTTTGTGAAAAAGTTCTTCCTGGAAATATTTATATTCTTACTCTTATTGAATTTTATGTTAATATAGGCATGTATTGGATTTCTATACATAAACCCCATATAAAGTTTCAATGAACATAAGTCATATTTTATCTTCCATATCAACCTATAATAATTTATCGGTGTATTGATGAATATAGTATTATGATGTAAATCACATCCATTCAACATATTTTGATTCATATTCAAAAATAATTATTAACTATGGAGGTTGGGGAGAGACACAACATCAATGATATGCCTATTGTATAGGATTTTCTTGATGTATATTTAGAATAGTTTCATAGTATTCCACTAAATAATGATGTTGTGTTTGTAATTGAACAAATACCCCATTCCATAATTATTGAAAATACTCCATGTAGAATCGTAATGATTGTGTTGTATGAATTGAAGAAGAAATTCTAGGATTATCAAGAAAATATATTCATTTTTCAATGTGTGTTTTCTATGTTTGGTCCTATTATCCTTATCAAAAATATATATGGATCGGTCTAACTTTTCATTAATTACTGAAAGTTAAGAAATATCAAAATAGATAAAAAGTGTCATCTACCCCTTATTAATGACTTGTTCAATCTTCTAGATGGATAATAATAATTTTCTATTATTGAACTTCATATTGGATATCATCGTGTGAGGGTCAAGAAGGATATACTCAAGAATGCATTATGTAAATGATATAGACACTACAAGTATATAGGTATTCTGTTTTCTCTTATTAATTCCATGATAACTTTTGGGATTTTTGAATTGAGTCTTTATGCATTACCTAGATCAATGTTTGGTAGTATTTATATAATATATTTTTCTTTATTCAAAGATAAGAGAAAATCATGAAGAGAACTTAACAATTGTATTAAAGAACCAAAAGATGAATAAATTGTATGAAAAAATTACAAATTTTGAATTTTTTCAACAAAAGGTATAATTTTTATGTCATATAATATCAATTGATGGTATATCAGAGTATCCATAAAATAAAGAGTATATTAAAGATTATCCTATACCAGCCATATTGAGTGAGATCCAATGTTGTCTTAGTTTGAATTTATATTATCGGTTCATTTTTGTGCATTTCTCCCAACTACCTGATCAACTCACCATTATAACTTAAAGGGGATCTAAGACCCATTAAACAAAAGAATGGGAGAAACATTTCATGGAAATGAGGAGAATATCAGTCAGTGAACCTCTGAAAACATTTCCCTATAGTGGATAAAGGGTTTCAATCAATAATTATGCGTCAAAGAATAGATTAGGATACATTTATAGGAAGAATGACATGGTTATTTCTTATGACTCAGCATTATTGACGGTTAATGAGAAAAATTACCAAACTCATTATTTTGAAATAGTTGTGGTAATTGATTTATTAACAATATGTGGGAATTATATTAATTTGGAAGATTGAGATATATATAAATATCAAAAAAAATTATTATATATATTCATATAGAATAATTTAAATAGGCACCAGTGAATATTTCTTGAGATGATTAAATATTATAAATGATCAATACATTACCATGGGAAAGAGTGCAAGTTTCAATGCTTTGACTCAAAAGGATCATGATAACTTATCCATGATGAGGATAATAAATGACTCAAATATTTATGTATTTTCAAAGCATGGATATGGAACTATTAAAGGATGGTTATGAATATTATCTTTCTCAAAAGAATGTTCAACCATCTATACAAGTGAATATTGAAGAGTCATAGATGTATGATATAGATCTATAGAAGAACTTGGGAAATCTTCCTATGTTTAGCCTTGATTGAGATGGAATAATATTGTTCAGTAAAAAGGTATGTTTTCCACCCATAAAATATTTTAAAAAGTAGCTTTCAGGGGGAGATCATATTTCTTCATTAAATATTCATCCTGGAAGTACAATGATGTATTTATATTTGAAATATTATTTTTTGGGATAAAATGAAGATATATATATATATATATATATATCAATTTTTTATCTTAATTATTTTTATGTCAATATGTTAAGGATGATATAAAAAATCTAATGGATTGTTGCATCCATTACCCATACTATAATGGAAATGGGAGAACATCAATATGGATTTTTTCATCAGATCACCCAAAACGTCTAAACAAAAAATGATTTATAGGCTATAGTAGATTTATTTAAAAATTCATCAAACTTAATTTCTATCATTTTAAGATCTATCTTTGAATAATATTGAATGTATATATAATAAAGGACTATAAATGTTTAATAGTGTACCACATTCCATTGTGTCTGATGGTGACTTGATGTTTACCTTGATGTTTTGGCGAATCCTTCCACAATATATTGATACATGGTTTAGTTTCATCAATATATATCATTATTAGATAGCTAATTAATCTGAAAAAACAATTCAAACCCTAGATGATATGTTTAGATATTTTTATTTGACTTAAAATGTGGCTGGGATCAACACATTTTTCTAGATTAGTTTTCATACTATAATAGATTTCACACGAGTATGTTGATTGATCCTTATGAGTCCCACTATAGAAATAATTATATTGATATAATTTTCATGAATGAAGCTGGAGAAATAAATCTATTGGGAAATGAGATAGCTGGATAAATGGAAGAGAAGATTAGATCTATCCAACAATATATAAGGGCATCACAAACACTATAAAAAAATTATACTAATAATGATCAATGTGATATGGAATTTGAAGTTATTTAAAAGATGTTTCTGAGTACATATACATGGATATAGGTATTAATATTTAGAATAATGCGAAAACTAATCACTGGGTATATCACTCCCTTTTAAATTATTGATCATATCGGTGTGTTTTCCTATCTATTGGCCCATCTAAAATACTCATCTAAAGTCTATTATGTGGTCCATATAAACTTTTGAGGAAGTAAATACCAGACCGTTTACATGTACTATACTTAAAGGTCATAAAACTACTGTAAAATCACTATTATAATGAAAAATAGTTAATATATGAGATAAATGGTTGAAATTTTAATGAAACATGTCCACTCACATGATTAATGTTTTATAGAAAAACAACCAGTTTAAGGAAGAAATATTAGAACCTTAGGATGTAATTGGGATAAAGGAAGAAATTTTAGAACCTGAGAAGGTAATAACGTTTAACTATCCACATTTATTTGTACTAATGTGACAAAAATTCATGGGAAAATTCATTTTAATGGAAATATAATTTAACACCATGAGAATTAAAGAAATAATTTTTTTTAATAAATTTAATTTCAATGATAGCTATCAATACATGAAAACCAGAGTTCTAATGAACCACATTATATTATATGTAATATTATTTAAGATGCATGTTATAAACTAGGAGATAAACATTGTGGTATGAATAGGAATAACCCAAATTTAAATTTTTAGTATAATGGTTTCATAAAAGGATCACATATTGTCAAAAAGTAAATATTTTCTGTTAAAGATGATGTATATTTGAAATAAAACTATTTTCGAAAAAAATATTCTTGTATTTTTTGAGAAGAAATAAAAAATTTATCTTTTGAATCTTTTATTGAATTTATTTACAAAAATTATCTTCATTTGGAATAATCATTTTAAAATTTTCTTAAGGTCATTTATGGATTTTTCTAAACGGATTAATTTTTCAATTAGTATAAAAAAAATTTGTTTTTTTAAATATCATTTTCTTAAAGAATTTATAGGCGTACATTTTATTTTAACATTTTTTTAAATGTCAAATTATATCAGTTATAATATTATAAAACTCATAGAGTTCATTAAAATCAATTTAATATTTAATTTTTATATAAACTAGTTTTAATATTTCGAAGCTTCTACTTTAGAAAACTATTTTTTATAAGATCTATGGGTTTAATTTTCAAATTAATTCCACTAACTATACGATTTTAAATTTAAAAAACATGATTTTATATTTTTAATCAGTATAATTAATAATATATAATAATATCAACTAAATTATTTACCACAATGAAGAGTGAAACAAGAAAAAATTAATTCATGTGGTTAAGGTTAAAATGGGTTTCCATGTGGTTAATCTATAATAATAACAGGTAAAAAGGCATATAATCACATCTAAACCCCTTTTCTAAGCCATATGTGTAACATACCAGGTAAATAATGAATAATACATTTTCATATTTATTAATATTTTTGAATTAAATCTTAATATTACTTTAAAGGGAATGCTATGTTCGATAGCGTACCCAATATGCAGCAACGAGTTTCTTTGAAATCTTATGTTGCACACAATGTTGCGTCATACTAAAAAAATAATATAATAATATTGTAAATGATAGTTAACTCCTAGCCATTTAATTGGTTGTAATGAATAGATCTAACTACAATATTATTATACATGTTTTTTAAATTTTGTTTACATTTATCAAATAAAAATTGGAGGGTTAAAACGTGAATAAATCTAATTTTGAGCATAAATACTCAAATATTCTTTAAAAGGTTGATTTACCACATTTTAATGGTAAACCCTATTTAAATATATTTTTGTTAACTTTTATATGTTCTATTTGAGAAAATAAAATTCTTCTTTAGAATCGGGACATCAAAATTTACTTTGGGTAAAAAAATTATTTTTCTGATAAAATTCATTTTTAATAAATAGTGAAAAATACTGTATTTTAATTCCAAATTGACTTTTAATATAATTTATTAATATGGGTAGATTACATTTTTAATTATTTTAATGTGAAATTGGATTATATTTTTTCTATTTAATCTAGTTTTGGTCATTGGAAGTAATTTCACTCTTAAATTGGACATAAACAAGTGTTAATCTTTTGATAGTTAATATTTCTTAAAAACATGCTTTCTATTTTGAAAACGGGAATTAATTTTAAATTAATTAGTCCAAATTCTGTGTTTTTAATTTCTTAAAATAGAAATAATTTTTTAATTCATAATATCAAATATATATTTGGCTGAATTGTTTGTATTTTTCTGAAAAACATCAATTTTTGATGAATAGTTAAAACACTGAGTAGTAGTTAAAAAGATGAATTTTTCAATTAAATGAAATTTTGATGCTTATGTGAATTGATTTTAAAAACTAAGACATAGATGGTTGTTATTAGTAATTAAAATTAGGTTCAATAGAATGAAAATAAATTTTTGGTGAATAATCACTTTTGAATTTTACTTATCCCGGTTAAAGGTAAATAGGGTAATTTAAGGTAAAAACAATATTATAATAATATTAAAGTACATTAACACATGTTGTAACCATATTGGATGAGTAATTTCCGACCATGAAAATCCATGGATGAGACTTTTGGCCTTTGAAAGCCACTTGGGTAAGATAATGACATTAATTACTTTTTATTTAAAGTAAAAATAAAAATATCCTAAACATGTATTGTTTTGATAAAATAATTTTAATATGGGTTTATATAATTGATATTTTTATTATAAATATTCATTAAAAAGATAAAAATGTTTCCTACATCATGGTATTTGTTTTATAATTTTTAACATCAAATAATTAAAATTATGTATGACACAATAATGATGGAATGTTTACCTCATTAATTAGTGGTTTAAATAAATATGATTATAAAGATTAAAAAAATATCCAAAAAATATCCAATTATTATTGGAGGATTTTATTTTAAAAATTATCCATTGTATCTTTGCGTTTAATGAGTTTTGGACTTTTAGAAACCGGAAATCCTTATATAATAAAATAATATTTTCAAACATTCCTAAAGAGCCCCTCCTCCGCCTAATAAAAATACATCACCTCTAACCCATTAATCATACCTCTAAAGACCCTTGTAAGTTACAACCTATGCCCAAATAAGCTCTCATGATCCCTCTAATCCACCTATAATCCTTACCCTAGGCATAAGGCACTTCAAAAAATCCTTTTGGTTTAAACCTGAGTTACCTGATTTAAAGGTAACATCTTCTCTTTTGTTATTTTGTTTTATTTTACCTTCTCCAAAACCTCAAACTCATTCTATTAATTTATTTTATAGAGACAACAGTATACTCAATATACGAGGTTTTTTTTATGAAAATAATTGGAACAACACTAACACACACTTCCATCTAATGGGTAAAGAATATATTGTTTCTCTGGACGGTGAACTACTGCCTCACAAAACGAGGATTGTTAAATTATATCCAACCACCTATAATAGGGTCCATTTTGATGGAATTGTATTTATATGTGATATATAATGTATTTATATTGTCTCTATGCTTCTGTATTTTTTATTTATATCATACCTTTATGGATTCAATTATGGGTAAACGTGATAATTTCATTTGAAGAAGTACAGACTACCACCCCCTCAAAGTGATATGAATTGTTCATTCCATTTGTGGGACGTATAAAAGACAGAGTTAATTAAATTACATATATCATATTATAATGGAATTATAATATATTAATGTATCATTAATTTTTCATTCCATTAAATTTTAAATAGAAATGAAAGTAGCATTCATGTGCACGTACGACTTACCGTCTCCATGAATAGTGCATTTCAGTTCTTACCTCAAAATGGTATGTACTATTATAAATACATATATATACTAGATATATATGATATCTAAATCATGAATATGATTCTGGAGATAATGGAATTTTGACCTAATGGAAAATTTATATTTATAACAAGTTCATTTTTAACTCAAATTCCTAACATTGGAAAAATATTCGATATGAACGCAAATAGTTAACTAATTGTTATAGCAAGGTAATACGTGATATAAAAGAAATAATAAACTTAAAAAATGTTCCTAAGCAAGTATAAATTAACATTATTTTATTATTCATGTGATTGAAGAACAAACAGGTCAAGTCGGACACGATGTAAGGGACTTCATCTCAATCTTCTTTCATTGAGGCATACTTTGATTTAGACATGACATTCTTTTATACATTATATAATAAACCCCTTTGCCTTTGAATTTCATTCAAAGGGAATATTTTTTCTATGAATCGTTTTACTAAATTACAAAAGTAATGTTTTTAATGTTTTCGACGATAATGACCTCTTGATCGCCGTAATCGTTAGTTGGATTCCTCTATAAGCCTTAATGTTTTTTAAAATGAAAAAGAAACCACTTATTCTATTTTTTTGGTGTTTTGGTATTGAAAATGGTTTTTCAAATTGATTTATTATTTCTATATCTTGAAATTGTTTCAAAAGAAATGTTTTTAATGAAATATTTATATTGGAAATATTTTATGAGTTATGATTTTATAATAGTACTTTGACATTTGACAGGTGGTTACATGATGAACCGAATGACGGGTGATGCCAGGATAAACCAGGATGGATGGTTACCTTATAACCTCAAATTCATTGGGTATGGAAGTCAGCCATAGGGATATTCCATTTAGTGATATGTGTGGAAGTTGACCGTATGGTTATTCCATTTAAGTATGTTTATGTCACAAGTAACGTTTATATGTTATGTGTTCTTTATATTGTTTTTATGGTAATATTTTGGTTACAAAAGGGGAAGAAATGATCTTTTATTCAGTGAAGAGTATTTACTACTTCCTAAAGGTGAAAATTATTAATTATGATAACGTATACATGGTTTACTTTTAGTTTTGAAAAACTAACAGTTTTCCTTCTTTGTGTATCCCTTACTGAGATTTTTATGCTCATCACAAGTTTTGAAATGTTTTTCACAGGACATAAAAGATTAATAGGTTCAA
Source organism: Viscum album (assembly GCA_963277665.1). Classification (NCBI taxonomy): domain Eukaryota; kingdom Viridiplantae; phylum Streptophyta; class Magnoliopsida; order Santalales; family Viscaceae; genus Viscum; species Viscum album. The sequence continues at coordinate 1,765,539,942 of OY728123.1, forward strand.
GGATGTGATTAAGGAAAAGTCATGTAGTCTAAAACACGGAACAAGACATAACTTTTTTTCATGATTTTTTATTTTATGAAAAAAATGAAAACTGAGTAGAAGTGTCTACATGTAATATTCAAGATGTTATGTATATGTTATGACATAATTCTCTAAATCTATAAATCTAAATATATCCCTAATGTGAACTATTGACTTAATTCAAGAGTATGTAATCATTAAGGTCAGGTCCTTATAATATGTAAACCTTATCACCACTAAATTTATAGAATGTACTATTTTTTATCCATGTGGAATTAAATTTTTTTTGGAACATGTTATTTACAATTCCATGTGTGTCATATCTCCTAGAATATAAAAAACACCCCTATAATATCTATTTTACACTTAAAAAACACATTGGGTCTTCTATTTAATAACAAAATAACTTCCAAAATTACATCACCTCACTCTATAATCCCGGGATTGATTATAAATCCATCCTAGAATGGTTTTTGGTGAAAACCAAAAGATGTTTCCTAAAGAAAAAGTTATCTCCTTAACTGAGTGTCTTATTTGATTTATCAATCCTCTATCAGAAAATATTATTAAACTACAAAAATATAATATCCTCACAATATTCTATACATTTATATTTGTTAATGATATAGTTATGACCAACATGCATTTCCTCCTCCAACACAAGGGAAATGAAACTGTTGATTGTGTATAAGGAAGTATACCTGATAGAAAATCGATGTAATTCATTTTCTATCATCACATATTATGGAAAAATATAATGATTTATATAATTGTTATATATTTTATTTATGATATAATTATTCTTATTATGTAATAATATCAAATATACATTCTTACGTTCCATTCTCTAGAGAATACAAAAATATCACTTATGTGTATGGGGAACTACCTCCTCATAAAGCAATGTGATTCATTTTTCAAATATTCATTACAAGGTAGGTAAGAAGGATTAATTTAATTTTTATATATGATATTCATTAAATATTAAAAGTTATTGAAATGAAATATATCATATAATTTCTTACCAAACCATCCATTGAATACATGATTACGTCGTTTGTGTGTATGGTAGACTACAGCCTCTTAAAGCGATGTGATTTTTTTTCACTAAAGAATTTAATGGAAGGTAATATATGATAAATTTAATAAGTATATGTCACAATAATCACTCAATATTGATGATATATTATTCACCATCATTTCATTAGATCCATCGAGAAAATGGAACCAATGCTCTTCTGTGCGTACAACATTCCATATCCGTGAATTGTATAACTCATTTTCTATATTCCAATTTCATGGATTACTATAATGAAATATAAAATGAATAAATATCATATTTACATCTTGTTTATAATTATTGAATTTTTTTAACAATTATCAACGTTTAATGATTAGAAATATAAAACCAAAACATACACAAAAACAAATCAATTATTACCCAAAACATGATTTAAAAAAGGAATTATTGATAAATATTTAATAAAAAATAAGTAAATCATTCATTATATAACAAATATTAGTATTATTTTTAATATATTTACAATGAACATATATTTATTATACAATAGGTTTAAACAAGTACAAAGGTAGTCAAGACTTAAGGTAATGGTTTTTTTTATTAAATTTCATTATCTAAGATATATGTTACGTTAGAACTTATCTTCTTTTAAGATGAGTATATAAAAACCATTAAAAATTTAATATCATTAATATGCTTATTTTATTTATATTTTAAGTTTCATTTGGTGTTATTATTTAATTGGGATTACATTTAAAAATGTACCAATGTTATCAGGTTTGGTGTTACAGTGGCACTATTTATCATTTTTGTTTATGATTTTCCATTATATGATGAAATATTAATATATAATTATTAAAAAATTGATAACAATTAGTACATTCCAGTAATTACATGAGATTTCATGTTTTGCCATAAATTTTCCCTCTTTAGGTACACAAGATTCAAAAATAATATTTTTAATGTAAACTATCTTTATTAAACTCATTTGTATAGAAACCACTTTCTTTTCCATATATGTGGTTTCTAAAAATATTTTGAAAATGATTTAGCATTCTTAGATATATTTATTAAATACAATTTTACAAATTTTTTACATTTTTTTAAAATGTCTAAAAATTAATCATCTTATTTTTTTTAAACAATGCGTGTTTGAATTCTACCAAATATATGAATAGAATTTTTTTAAACATATACTACATGAATAGAATTTCTTTCCATCAGTACCAGTCGCTGTTTTAATGATCCCATTATAATTTAAAAAAAATTAAAAGAAAAGGATGTCCAAAATATTTCATAAATTTCTAGTTTGAAATGTTTATTTTCAAAGAATGATTATTTTCCTCAAGAAATGTTCCATGTTGAAGTGCCCAAAAAGATGTTCCACCACTATGAAAGGTGGGTTGAGTTATTGTTGGTTTTTAATTTAATTCATTCATTTGAAATTAACCTATATTGAACTATTAGGAATTGATCCACGATTTTGATTTCATGACCTTTCCTATACTTTGTAATGGAAAATAACATAAGAACACATAATGTTTTCAAGGTTCGGTCTCAAAGTGAGCCTAATATTTGCTGTAATTGGTTAGAAACCCCCTTCATAGATTTTAAATTACGATAAAAAGGTTAAATCATACAGTTATTCAACAAAAAATAATCACACTATGATTTCTAGATTCCCAATTTAATAACATATTAACACTATCTAATGAAAATAAAAACCCAATAAACATAATAAATACCTATTCAAAAAATTTCACGCACCTTCAACTATTGATATTGACCTTTTCTTAGCCTTTCAAAAAAGTTTATAAAATAATCTCTTTATAAGGATTCTTGATAATAAATAAATTTTGACATTATGTTTTATTCATGTTCACTACCTTTCAAACTTCTCAAAATCCACAATTCTACTTTCATTTTTTGTCTACATCATGTATGAATTAACTACTTCATGAGAAGTACTTGACCTATAACTGTTTATATGATTACATGATCAGAAAATGTCTCGAGCATCCTTTTACAATTCATCTTAATTTTTTATTTATATTTTTTATGTTTAATTAAGATGGTATGTTTTTTAAGGTTTTAATTAGTTTCATGCAAGGCTTGTCAACAATTCCCATCCAGTGACCATGACGGATTCACCTGAACTTCCTTCAGCTAGGATATTCTTGTAAAAACCATGAAATTATCAAAACTTTAACTCCTCATTTTCTTAAATATATCACACAATTACCATTATTTTCCTTCGAACGACCATTATATGATTTTAATACACTATATGTTGGTTCTTTACATGACACAAGTTTGTCTGTGGATGAATCATGTGAACGAGAGGTGTTGTCTGTGAGTTAGATTCACATGAATCAATCATATGAACCTATTATTCCTTTTTATACCTATAAATCCCATGGTTTACTTCCTAATACCATCACATGAAATGTTTTTGGGTATTCAAGTTTCTTTTCATGAAGAAATCATGATAGATTCTTCTAATTTGTAAGAAATGAATCATGTAAACCTCTATTTTTCCTAAAAGATCAATATTTTTCCACATCCCAAAGCATGGAAGTGACTATGTTAATAACAGTGAGTCAAATATAAAAATCACTAATTTTTAGGGTATTCCTAAGACTCCATAAAATACCCAAATACCTTAGGATCTCTTTAATTCAAAAACTTTCAGGTTCTTCGAGAATCATGACTTGGTTGAATGATCAAGTGATTGATATGATAGATTCTTCTTCATCGTATGATCACTTTCTTTATCATGTGATTCTTTAATATTTTTCTTGTTATGTAATAGTGACTATCAACAATCCTTCTTATGATTACTATTGAATGATTTATGGAAATACCCTCTCCCACCATCAGATATTTTATTCTTAAAGAAATTCAAAAGGCATGACATTCATACGATTAGAAAATACGTTATTAGTAACGCAATGATATCAAATGGTTATATGATTACTCATGTATCGTAGAATATCCCACAATTCCTGGATAACTATCAATATATTTTCTCTTGATCAAACATGTTCATGCAATGAAATTATACACATGGATTATCATTTAGCTGAACTAGTTGTTCTAGTTGTGGAATGTATAGAAGATATTGATTTCCAATAATTAGTTGGTATGAATGTGTTTTTTACAAAATCATAGGGTGATAATACTCCATATCTAGTATTTTTCATGAGAAAAAAAAATCCTTGGGTGTCTTTGCATGGAGACAATAGTCCAATATTAAAATGCTGGTTTGTGAGATCAACGAATGATAGAGATGAACCAATCATGAGGTGCATGATATACCAAAATATTAAATAAAATGTCAATATTTAGTGTTTCTACTCATCAAACATCATATTTGTTCCCAAACTCCACTCCTATAATTTAGAAAGGCCATTCCACTAGTATTTCAATCTAGCTACCAAGAATATGGACCAGTTACACTTATACACACCATGGGCTTTAGCCCATTGGATGACCAGACAAAAAAAATGTGTTCCTACAACACGTTCACTCTTTTGGACTCATATATGTAATCATCCTCACCTATAAATAGAATCCTTTGGCCTTATAAATGGGTCCAGTCTCAGTGATTTTACCAAATTCCACCTTGTGTCGCCTCTTATGGTAAATTCTCCCATGGGGATTGAGCCTCAGGTCCCCCTAACTATTATTGAGGTCAAGACTTAAGGGCTTCCCATGGGTTAATATTTTTTAAGGGTATGACTAGTAAAATATAAAAAGTAAATAATAATTATATAAAATAAATAAATAAACCATTACTATATATAGATTACTTCATCAAATACTAATCCATCAAAATCTCTTCTTCACATGTTGTAGCAATGATCAATATATAGAGAAATTTTTTCCCGATTTACTTTCAGCATAATCAATCATCAGATTTAACTGAGATATTAATCTAAGCGTGTAATCTGAATCCATATTATATATCTATAACTATTATCCACATATAACCAATTTAACCACCAATTCATATTGACTTATTGAAAATAATCAATTAAAGCTCCTCACTCTCCTATTTTATATTTTGTTGTCAATCGAAGAATGTAACATAAGTAAATATATAGTGCTAACTTTTATTTTCCCTGGAAATAAATTTGAAATGGGGATGTGGGGTATTCACATTAGATCATCTCAAAAAATAGGATAAATGAAGGATATCACATTTTTCTCTTCATAATGTGACCTCATTTCATAAACTCTAATCCTATGTGAGAAAAACGATGTAGAAATTCAAAGAGATATATGTAAGGATGTATATGTTATACATGAGAAATAGTCAATATGAAATGATGATATAAATATTTATTTTTCTTATAGAATTTTTAGTTATAATTAGATTCATCAATGAATATAAAAATAGTATACACACCTCAAAAAATTCATTATACAAGTCAGGTGAAAACGATGTAGTTTTCATTTTATCTATTCCTTAGTTCATAAAAGATCTCCCTTGATGGGTGTAATGAATTTTATTAGAATGTTAATTAATGAATCCCATGATTAAAAACACTTATCCATGAATTATATTTATATTAACTCAAGAAACATAAATTTTTATTCAATAATGAGGAATCTTTAAGTATACTTCAATGGAGAGGAGATTGTTGCATTTGAAGATTCATCCATAGTTCTACAAATAACTCTTTTGGAATAGATTTTGTGAAGATGTCTTCAATAATATATATTTTAAAAATGTATTCTATTTAGATATCGACACCATAAAAAATTTATTATATATAGTGATTTCTGATAATAATATGCTTGGATCATTAATGTATTACTGGGTTTTTTGATAACACTATAACACTCTGATTATCAAATTGAATTTTAAATGGTTACTCAATTCCAATTTTAATATATTCTAACAAAATTTTCCTCCAAATATTATTTTTATATGTAATTGTATCCACTTCATATTTTACCTTGGTTTTTATTAGTGTCACTTAGTTTTGTTTATTTCTATAAAAAATGAAACAACCTTCTCTTAAAATAATGTTACATAGGATGTTTATATTCTACATGTACAATCACTTGCACAATAATCATCATTAACTCCCATAAATATTACATTTGTATTATTTCATTATAGGATACCATAGTTAAATCTTCCTTTTACATATATCAAAACTCTCTTGGAAGATAAAAAGTGTGACTCTTTTGGATCACTCTAAAATTTGGAACATAGAGACACTAGATAAGTAAAATATATATGTAAATCCATTAGGTAGATTAGGTATCCATTAATTCTTTTGTATTTGTTGTGGTTCCCACTAATTCCAACTTCATCATTTCACAATTTTTATCTAAGGGGAATGGGATATGAGAATTCTATTTCACCTTCCATTCCAATATTTTTAATCAATTCCCCGCAATATTTTTTTGATATAGTATTATGCAATTTTTTTTCTGTTCAATCTGAATTCCCTTAAATTATTTCATTAAAAAACATGGATATCTTGAAATTGTTTTTCATATTCTATAAATATTATTTACACAGACATTAATTATTAGAAGAAAATATAAATACCATGCACATATATAATGACTATTAAAATTCCATTAGAAATTTATCTCACATAATGGTAAATATTAACTATACCTTTTATAAATTCAATATCACTTGAAAACATCTAAATTAGAATACCTGGATCTAGGGGACCATTTTGAACCATATAATACCTTATTTAATTTTCATACAATGTTTCCATAATTTTATAAGAAATAACCTTTTAGTTGATCAATATCGACTTCTTCCCCATGATCCCCATTTAGAAATAATGATTTTACATCCACTTGATAAACATTATATTTTTTATGTTATTCTATTACAATGAAAATTATAAGATTTTTGAGTCTTGATATTGGTGAAAAGTTTTATCAAATTAAATTCCACCCATTTGAAAATATTATTTTCACACTTGAAATTACATTTTCCTTGCTACCTCACCTTTTTTCATAACCTTATTTTTTAAAACCTACTTGGTGCCTATAACATTTTTATTTTTTGGTCTTGTATCAGTAAACCAATTGGAGTTCTTCTCAATATGATAATATTCTTCATTCATAGTCTGTATCCATTCATCTTGCTCAACTGATTAGGCCACTATATGAGGTTATTTTAGAGAAAAAAGTGGTGGTTTATTTTTAATTCACCATTTTATTCTAGTTTGAATAGGATAATGTTGACTGGTAATGGTATTTTTAGTTTTAACAAGTTTATTCAAATTTTTTGACCTTTTTCTATTATTTAAATTAGCTTCATCTAGAGAAATGTTTTACTCTGAATTAGTATTAGTTGTGTTGGGTTCATTATCAGAAACATCATCATTCTTTTATTCAATTTTCATATAATCTAATACTGAATCATCTCAATCAGAATCAATTGGGATGTCAAAATTTTTCTTATTTTCAATAATATTTACTTCACTAGTATCAAATATATTCTTCATTTGATATTTCCAACATCTATAGCCACTACCATTAGATAGATATCCACTGAAAATTTCTTCCTTTTCTTTATTCAAACCTTCCTATATTGACATTCTTTATCTTTATAATAAAGGGGCTTCCAAAGACAATGAAGTATGTAACAGTTTTTTTTCATATTACAAATTTAATAAGTTTTATTTTTTGTGTCTTGTCTCCATATGAATATTTTATATATATGAATGATAGTACACACATCATCCCTCCATAAATAATTTCAGATGTTATGATCATCTAACATTGATCATACTATCACTACTATGAATATATTATTCAATCCCATTTTTTGTAGAGTAAATGTTGTGATATACTAATTATCGATTCAATGATTGGAGAGATATACTTCAAAATCATTATATGTAAACTCCATACCATTATCTAATCATGTTTTCTTGATATAAAGCACCACCTCATTTTCACCATTCCTTGTAATATTTTTGGACATTTTAATTTTCTCTAACTTATGTTTGAAAAACATGACATTATTCGACTAGGTACAATAATAAATTAATGAAATGAAATAAGTACCACCCCTAGTATACTCTTTTTCTCACTGGAACACATAATTTTTCATAGATAAGTTTAAGGGCTAAAAAAGAGAGAATATCCATCCCTTTGGGTGAACTTTTATCAAATTTACCCTTTTGACAGGTTTCATAGATATCATCCATTTATATATTTATCTTGGGAAAATATCCCACAATATCAGATATCATGATTTTACTTATAATACATTGAACTATATAGCCAATAATTCCATTCCTTATGTTATTTTCATCTATATATCTCATGTAATAAGAAATTATATAATCACTAATTTTAAAGAGATTACTATTGGATCTTTTCAATTTAGTGATAATTAATTTATCCTATGATATTTTTATGATAAATGAAACTTATCTGAATAAAACATCATGTCCTCTATCACAATGTTAGATAAAATTGTGAAAATTTGGTTTTAACCCATTAACAAATAAAACATTTTTATACATCATATTTTTCTCTTTAATCTCTTATTTTCCAACTGGAACACCATGCCCATACCTCATAGGTATGAAGAGGAGGTGAGGGTTACATGGACTTAAGATAAGTTACCAAGGTGACAAACCCTGGTAATAAATGTTGAGGGTTTCAAGGAATAGTGGGGACGAATTCTCCCTTAAGAAGATAACCCGACTCAACCAACCAACAACTGAAGATGTGTGCACTTTCAAACCCAACCATGTGATACTAAAAATTACATCACAAACCCCAAAACCATTCAACTATACATGTCCAAAAAACATCAGAGTATAAATCAGAAACTAAACAACAAATCACCAAAAGCCATGACACCATCACAACTCCACACCATGTTCTAAGCTCTAAGATACACCAAAACATCACAATGAACCACTAAAGGAGGTTGATACCTTACCTTTTCCCACGTCATAGTACACACCAACTTCAATGAAAAAAAAGTGCCAAAGTAGGGGGTGAGTACTACTACTCAGTAGGATTTCTCCAACTGACTTCCCTACACATGCCACTAGGATAAAACTGTTATCACATTTATATAAAGTAGTTAATAGAAAATAATCACTGGTGTAACTATTAATATAATCCAAACATAACCTTACCCAGCCATGAAAACCAATGGAAACCCAAAAAATCATTCCATAAGCCATCTCACCATTTAATATTATCACAAAAATTTCCATCTTGTAAAGCAATGCCCCACAAGACAACCAAAATGGAGGGACTTCCGACCATCTCGTTCACCACATTCTTAACTAGAGGTACCTCTCGACCACAAGCCCTGGTGGTGTTTCTTCGTACCACTATCCATCACCATTTATAGTGAGACTTCACGCCCACTTCCACACAACCAACACAATCCATATCACTCAATCAACCGACAATCACAAAGCACCAAGGCCACAAGAATATGCAATTTCCCATTTCCAACACATGTTAATCCACATCAATAAATCACCTATATATTGAAATCACTCATTTATCATTTTCTATTCCAAAACACTGATTCAATAAACCATCTTCTTTATTAAAAACCATTTTCAGAAACCATTTCCTTATCCCAATCCAAGAAACAAACATTAAAATCTACATTTCAAAATATAACAACCATAACATTCAACCGTAAGACCCCTTTTCCCCAAAAACCCCCAAAACATGACCAAAGGGATTTCTAACCACTTTCTCACATCAAAATCACAATTTATTTCAATCCAAAAAAATTAATTGTTACCAAAACCACTAGTTCTAACCATGTGGGGTTGAGAGAGAATCCACTTACCTCTTAGGGTTTGGCGAAATCGACCCTTAGCCAAAACACACTCTATACCGGGTGAATTCCTCCTCGAAACCACCACTAAAACCCTTCCCTAGCATTAAAAAGCTCAACCATTAACACACAAGGTCGGGACAACCCTAGATCTACATGAAACCCTTTTAGATATAGGAAATTAAGATAGGGAGAGGGATAACCCTAACCAAAACCTCACAAAACCAAAAGAGGGACTTACCCGAGGAGAACCGTGTTCGATCCACCAAGAAACCCCTTCGATTTACCTCCAAAATGAGAAAAATAGCTCCTAGAACCTCTGAAAATCAGAACATCCATGTGAGCCATGAGTGGGAGGAAGAATGAGGAAAAAATGAGAAATCCTGAGTAGCCCATGACATAAATACCCAAACATTAAGTGGCCACATGGTTACCCCACATGATTTGGAAATTTGTGCACCAACCATGCGGTTTCCACTGCCTCACCCAGGGACATCGCACGACTTGCCCGTATGGTCTGAAAAACCATTTGCCTCCCATGCAGAGCCCACTGTCAAGGGTGCACGGTTTCTTGGGCTGGCTGCACGGTTTGTTCAGACTGTGTGCCAACTGTGCACCCCTGTACAACCTCCACAACAATAAAAGCTTTCCCATAATTTTCCAAACTTAAACCAACGACTTAAAAAAGCACAACGGAACAAAAAAAAGGGTCACATACCTCAAATAGGGGGTACTACAACAACTCTGTTTATTGATACAGAACAATATCTTTCAAAATTTTCTACTCCTCTATGATTGTCAATTTTTTTTATATTTTTTTGACACTAGTCTTGTGTGATAAACACACACTATTATAAATACAGGTGTTCGTTTTTTCTGCTTGATTTTAAATCAACACTAGTGAAACCTAGTTTCTCGTTATTCATTTTTTGAACTCACATTCTATTATCAATATTCGATGTTTTTTGAGGGATAATATTAATCCACATTTCAGAAATATGGACTTACTAGTCACATCATTCATATATTTACTGAAAACAGACAAATGTTTTATGTTGTATGGTAGAAAAAATCCCTGATAACTACTTTCTTACTTGAAAAATATGTCCTTATTTTCTCAGTATTGCTCCCCCATGGTTTATTATATAATCTAGGGAAATGAAAACTTATACTAGACTAAATTTGATTTTTTCTAAAACACATCACAACATTGGATATTCCATCTAAAGCACAATCTTCCCAACTTATGAATACCCATATTTTAATATTTTTATTATTGTCTTTCCATATAATAATATTATCTCTACTCTATGTAAAATGTTCTTTATGTAGAATTTCTTACATCCTTTGAATTAGAAGATGATCTCTCACAAATATTAATGCTCCATTCTTTTCCATAATTTATTTTTGGTCTTGACTTATTATAAATAACTTATTTATTTTGAAGTTCAAGTGTGTTGAATTAACCTTCTACATTGAACCCATCCATTCACCAATTAGTGATGATTCTTCTATGACGTCAATGGACTTCGTGAGATATTGTGTGATATTTTTCAACATCATATTTCCTTTAATACATTTAGATTGAGCCTAAAACTATTATTCTTCTTTGATAGAAACTTTTTCTTCATGTTTATTTACCATCATTTCCATCTTAACCACTATTTGTTTCTTTATTTAAATTTAATCAATATAAAGAACCTTTTTCTATGCACATTTGTCCTCTTCCATGATAACCATTTTAATCATTCCATTATAGTATCATTTATTTTATGATCATTTGGTTTAATTCTATAAAAGATGATAATTCATTCCTTAAAATGTTCTCTAACATTGTTCATTTACTTTTATCATCATCACTTCCATAAGTATCAAACCATTTATCCTCATGAGTAATGAAGTCAGTTTCTTATTCTAATTGCATGCTTGAGGTGGAGTTATATTCCAATTCATTTGTAAATAAAATTTTTTATTTTTTATTTAAATATATTTTTTATTCCTTAAAAATAGTTTTTGAATTTTGAGATCTATCCTCATTTATTTTTCATTGGTTTCTTATCATCTGTCTTAGGTTTCACAGACTTCATTTGAGGATAATTTAAAAAAATGTGAAATGTCATTATATTTGTATCACCTTGGTGGTGATTTGTCGCTACTCCAAAAAAATTATTTATTGGGTAAGTTTTATCCAAAATATATTATTCTATTATAATCGTAATCATTATCTTCATCAAAAGAGTAACATGATCATGACATTTAATCATCTCTGAAATTATGTTTTCTTAGGGATTCAGAATCCTTCTCATCTTTTAGCATCTTCTTGAAGACGTGTATTATTCACATTTCATATGAAATGAGCATGATATGTATCTCATTGAGTATAATATCATCTCTATAAACCAAAATTGATACTTCATGATCAAACCAATTACAAAAATTTATTATCATTTGTTTGAAAATAGTTGAATCATCCTGTTATTCTTCAAAATCATTAATATTATTGAAAATTTCATTGATTCTTGTGAAGTATTCATAAAAATATTCTTATATACCAATCATTATATATTATATTTTTCAACCCAAAATTTATAATTTTCCCTTCATGAGTTTCACATTTCCTTCATAACTGATTTCCATTTTATAGCAAATTTCAATGGCATTTTTGAGTCCCATAACATTTCTTAAGATTTTTTGAATAGACACCTAAAAATGGTATTCCCATCTTTTCCATTTACTTACATATTTATTTTATCAGTAAATGTCATGAGATAATCTTCAACAATAGGTTGTAATATTATATTAACAGTATCGTTAACTTCAATTCCAATAAATTTATGATAGAGAAATATACTATTGATTCAACTATGATAATTCATTCCATAAAAAGTAAGAACATGACTGTTGTTGAAAATATTATGATTATACATATTCAGTAACTATTAGATCCTAATAGAGGGAAATTGTTCTATTACACCAAATAAAGGTCCCTAGGAGATGTTACACCACTAATAGTGGTGGGTGATTGAATCAATGGAGGATTTTATCATTTTTTTATCATTTTCAAATTAACCTCTTTTGACATGTTTAGATCTGATCCAATTTTATGATTGAAAAACCTCCCATGAACACAAATACATTTCAATCTTTGGTATCAAGGTGAAACTAATCTTTATTATGTTTGGTTGGACACTGTAATCACATATTCTCTACTATAATCATAAGTAGTTATGAAAAACAATTCTTCCACAACATAGAGTCATAATATTTGTTCTAGAGTCCCACTAGAATAATTTCTTCACACGTTGAAGAAAATAAAATGTAAAACAATTTAAGAAAGGCATATTCTTAAAAATCCAAGATCCTACAATTGTTGGTAAATATATTTATTTTGTTCCATTGAAATAATTTGATTAGAATGTTCTCAATTTTTCATTATTATAACCAATAAATATATTTGATCTTGTAAAAAATATTTTGTCGCAATATATTAAATTTTCCTACAATTAAAAAAAAATTATTTACTATTTGTCTACATAAATTAATAATTTTCTACCAAAAGCTATGTGCATGATTTTTCACTGGTTATGCGATCACATGATCATAAAATAGATGAAGAACCATTTTAAACTTCCTCTTACCTTTTTATTCCAAACCAATTAAGTTTATTAAAAATGGTACATTGGGATTATAGTAATCATTAGTTACATGAAATATTATAGAGACCAAACCTTTATACACATATTATTAAATGATTTTATGCACAATTGACCAACAAATACAACCGCAGATCATAATTTCTAGTGTCATTGTTTAAATAGGTAAAAATTCTGAAAACATTCAACTAAACTAAAACAAATATCTTATTTAATCACTATAATTATGTATTAACATAAATTGATATATTAAATCTCCATATACTATCTTGGGGAGTACATGACCAAAAGGGATGAGCTACAAATCCAGATAAGGGAATAAGTATAAGAAAAAAAATAGAATATGGGTTTGATGGCATAACATGATGACATAAAATGTATGGAACATGAATAATCATGAGGAATAATAACATGTATAACATGGGAACAAATAATCATGGAATAATAGGAATTTGAAAACAACATGTTACATGACATAAACCATATTGAAGGATAACTACCCAAACTATATCAGAAGCTGGAAAAAGTACTATAAAGGAATCGGGTTTATTCCATGTCCCAACATGACATCTCATGAATCTAAAAATTACCCAATTCATTATAGTTTTATATAGGTGAAACCATCGTAACATTTTCATGCATATGGGTTCCACATGTAAAATCTCACAAAAACATAAGGGTTACCCATGGAATGAAATGAGCATTGTAATAATGTAATCGAGCCTAAAAATAGGTGTATAATAAAAGTGTCCATGAAAGAATAGATTTAAAGAATAAGTGGTAATTAATAAGTTAAAATAGTAATATATCATGATAAATTATTCCCAATTAAAGTGGAATGAAGTAAAGATTGTGTTAAAGATACTTTTGATATGAATCATTTTAGGGCAGTTTGGGGAAACAATTAAAGAGATTTCAAAGAGTAAAATGTAATTTTTTTCATAAAACCAAAAACTATCCCAGACTGTTTTTCCTAATAAAATGAGTTATTTTATATTAATAATGGTGGATTATAATATATTATTGTGTGAACATGAAAATGGGTATGGAATTGGGAAGTTCCCTTTAATCGGACTTTCATATCACGAAACATTGAGAAGAGAAATTTTTTTAAAATGAATTTCCCCAACAAGGAAGGGTAAAATGATCTAGATACATAAGTATGGAAAATATAAATATAAATTTATAATAATTTAAAAAATCACATTAGGGCGAAGAATGAGAAAGAGTATCCTGAAGGAAAAATAAGGGTTCATTTAGAATCCCTTACTATATGTCTTAATATGTTATACACTTGAGGTTAATGTTTATGATAATAAAAATAAATCCATTACTTAATTAATTTATTAATAACATTTTTTAAATTTATTTTCTTTACTGTAATTTTATTATTTTCACTCATGGCACATTTTAGGAGTTATAAGATACAATTTTTTCATTCGAGAGTGTTAGTTTTCTTGTTTTTCATGATATTTTGATTGTATACGTGTGTAGAAGATCATGTTAAAAGAGGATAGTTTTAAATATTTGGAATTTTATTTAATTAATTAAAATTCACATTATTAAATTATTATATAATTCATTTGGTAATTTTCAGTGAGGATGAATCATTAGATAAGACGTTACTGATAATCTTTTAGATTAGTTTGGTGGGTCTTCGACCATCACAAACTAGTTTTGTTTTATTAATTTCTATTATTTATATTAAATGGTTCCAGAAAATGAAACTGAATTTAATAAATTATAATATTTAAAAAAAAATATTTTTATGATTAGTATTGAATTTGGTACGGGAAATTTTCAACATTTTTACCCTTGAATGTGATAAATTAACACATCACCAATGATGTTTTCAATTTAGTTTAAATGGATAGGGGATGAAAAATGATGATGAATTTTTCAATTATCAAGATAAAATTAAATTATGAATATGATAATGGTGTTTTCATACCACTTGGATAAGAGTTGGTTTTGAGAAAATGAGAAAATTAATGAAATTGAAAAGATATTAAAAGAAAATGAAAGATGATTTTACCTCTTGAATTTATCCTCCTTGAAAAACGTCTTAGGGAAATGGGTTTGGTCTTTTTTTTGAGACAAAGGAATCTTGAACAAGTGGAAGATACATAGGATGTTTATTGCGATCAAAATTTACAAGGCTAAATGATTTAACGGTTTGAGGATAAGGGGTGATATTTATAGGGGAGGAAAGGGTTTTTTTCTCATTATTTTATTAAATAGATTATTATTTTTCCTCAATACTGTGAATATTTTGAAAATTAACAATAATTATATTAAAATAATAAAGGATAGTTTGATATTATGTGCTTAAATTATCCATACATCATCTATGACTAAATAATTCATATATTTATGTTTTATCATAAATTATTTTATTTTATTATTCACCAAAAATCCAAGTATTTTTTAAAAATAAAATAAAATTCACCACACAAATTTTATAATAATTTATAATTCAAAAAGAAACTCAATTTTATGAAATTAATGTTCAAAATAAGATGAATATAATTTTTAATTAAAATAATCATTTTCTTCGAAAATACTAATATTAAAATTATAACTGGTTTTTGGGCCCTTTGAAAAATTAGTTAAAGTATCATTACATTATCATATAATCATATAACAACTAAATATTAAATTATGAATATATTTTATGAAAATAAAATTTATTTTAAATCATTATATAAATTATAAAATTTAAAATAAACATGTATGTTTCACAAAAATACCAACACATAATTTATCATTTCCAAAACATTTATTAACTTATACTAGGATATAATTATGTCATATATTCATTTTATAAGATGGATAAATTTATATAATAAATTAATTGGTATGATTTTAATTTAATTGGCCATTTTACATGTGAGAAGGGTCATATTACTATTCCAATGGCCATTTAGTGTTACATTGGTATAGGTTCTTTAACTTCTAAAAATACCTCTTATTTCATTCATTATTTGTTTATAAGGTTTGTATTATTTTCTATATGTGATTCTATGTGATTTATAATATATTGAATAATTATAAGAAGTTAATTTTCATTGATTGATTTCAGGGTTGTTGCATTCTTCCCCCCTTATGAAATTTCAACCTTGAAATTTCGTTTTGCATTATATGGTGAAAACTTGTCAGGGTAATTCTCCTTCATCACTTTCTCATGTTCTCTTGTTGCCTATTTTTACTTATGGTTATGAAATAGTTATTTTCCAAGGTGAGTAGTCTTTTTGTGTATAACATTATCTCTATGATCCAATATCATCACTGGATCCTCCTTGTAAGAGAGGTCAATATCCAATTTTACCACATTTAAATTCAATACATGTGACAGATCTGGCATGTACTTCTTTGAGATTGATACGTGGAATATATATTTTAAATAATACATGGTTGGTGGATATAAAAACATGGATTTTCCCATTTATTATTTTTATATATTATATAGATTAATATCCAGACCAGGTGATGAGGCGACATTCAATTCTGAGATTGGGTGTTCCCAGAACAATTGTTTTAAATATATTAATCAGTTTCCAGCAGACGCCCACAGTTTTCCTAAAAAGGTGAAATAACTACTTAAGGGTTTCCCATATCAGAAATTTTAGGGCAAATTTGAACTAAAAATGTCATTATTACCCTATATTCAAGTTATCGTTGGTTGGCATTGGTCAAATGTGAAACATTTGTTGTTGGACGTGATGTGAATAAAAATATTTTATTTGACACTGTGGAATTTTTGTTTTGATAGACATTTGTCCAGGAATTTTTCATTATCACTAAATCTATAGAATTTCTCTTAGGTGGGAAGGTGGACCAGTAAGGAAACCCAGTAGTAAACGATGACATATCAACACAACCTTAGATTCAGTGGATCAATGGTCGATAAATGATGACAATGCAACTTTATTCTTCATCAAATATCATTCCAATTGTAGCTAGGTTGTTTTTTTCCTTTTTGTATTCCTCTTTATTGGCTTTCAAAACAAACATAGGTCAATCCATGAATATATTGACCAACAGTTTGATTGTAGTCGGATGGATAAAAACTATACGGTTTATTGCGGGAGATTAATTTTTTTCCCTCTTTGTTTTTTCCTCTATTGAGAATGAATTGAGGAAAACACAAACAAGGACAAGGTTTGATCTTCAAGAATTATTTTTTATTTTATCTCCCTTGTTCTAGGTTTTCTTCACCATTGTACCCCCTTGGAAATGGGTCTACTTTCCAAGAGGCTCAGAACGTGATCAATCCCCTCCGATTGGAGAAAATTCTTCAACGGAGGTTGTATCTGTGTGGATTGGGACACGAGAAACCCTAATGTACAATCACTATAGATTTTTGGAGCACCATAGGAGGAGCGGTGGTCCGCGACATACTAATTGCATGGGATCTATGATAGCCAGCCGCGTATGGTTTCCATAAGATGTTGCCATCACAAAATGGAGAATCTGTTGGGTGTGGATGTGGTGCACTGGCCATCGAGACAGGTTGGCCACACAAGCCATGGGGGAATACAGGACACGCTCTAGTGGGCATGTCCAGGTAGTCAATGGGGTTAGGAAAGATGGCCTAAATGGGAACGACCCAGAAGTCCCAGAGGGCCCTAATACAGTAGGCCTAGCGAGCAGCAACCCAATATTTTCAGTGAACTGGGTTTGGAAGGGATGGGTCATATCGACCGGACTAGGATGAGTCGGTTGGTAGGTCTTTTTGGATACCTTTCTGTATACTAGTTTTATCCATGCATCCATAACATTAAAATTGTGCATCTATTTAATGTACCATCTATGGCATTAAGATCCTTTCGATGAGCTGGTCCTTTTGGGATATACTATGGGGGTCTTTGTTGATGTGTGTAGATGAACAAATGGATTGAGCAGTGGGTTCTCCCATAACAAGCATACTAGAAGTAAAATCGTGTGGTTGACTATGACCTTGATACTTCATGACATATAATGATTGTGTTTCAAATAGAGATTGTGTCTATTATCGAGACAATATATTAAAGAGATCTTGTGTCTTATCAAGAATCTGTTTCTTATAAAATAATCCAAATAATCATATTATGTGTACTATCAACTTATACCTGAGTGAGATGAATATTCATCCCTTTGTCGTATACTGTGTAGTATCTTCTTCATGGTAAATTATATTTGTGGGGTTTTTCATTGTAAATTATTTGTGAAATATTAATTAGTGGTTTCATGGAGTCATACTGATTATTGTTTTAATCACCCATTCATAAGATTTTCCCACATGTGTTGTGTCTCGTTAAGATGAATATCATTTTTATAGTGTTCTAGGAAGACTCAAACTATGTGGTGCCTTGTGAGACTAGAAAGGGCAAGGTGTGTTCGAACAGTATTTCAGATGATAGACCCTGCATTGTTTCCCTCAGGTTGGATTAGGTAGTTTTTTCTATATATGAGTTTCTGTATCTTGTGACTAAAGACTCTTTTCATTGGTTGTCTTATATGCTAGCTTTGTTTACATTTTAGTACATTCAATGTTGTACTTTGGTTTGGATTTTGTGGTTTTCATGCATTTTTTACATAGTGTTCTTACATTTCATAATTTTTGTCTTGGATATGTTTTCATGAATATTGGTATATAGGGAAATACCTCCCATGTGTGTGATATTCCTATATGATGCTAGTCACCATCCTATGGAATATTATAGTTGGGTTTTGGGTATTCATGATACAGGCCCATTTGGGACAGGTCTTGAAAGAGTGGTATCAAAAGAATTTGGTTCTACTTTAGGACCATAGGTATATGATATTTCTTTTGGGAAACAATGATATGTGTTTCAAATTTAGCATTCAAGTAAGAGAATTCAATGTTTCTAAGGATACTGATGTATCCATACACCAGGACTCTTGACACCTGTTTTCATCTTAGCACGTGAAAAAACTAGTTGTAGGGAAAATAATGGTACATGCATCATATAATATTTGAGATTGTTCTCAAGTCCTTATTGAGTCATCTCACCAGGTATACTCTTTTGACAGTGACACAACTTTTTTTATTTAAGGATGCCTCCATGAAAACTACCAACCAATAATCTATTAGGTGATCACAATAATGATCCACCAAGCGGTGATGCATTATTATATGGATCAATAATGGAGATAGAACCTCCAAGTGGTTTACCAGCTACACCACCACCCATTTAGAAGTAGATACATCCAGCACTACTGTCTGAGGATGCATGAAGACTTAGCATGTTTCAATAGTTTTATAGGTAGTGACCTCTTATGTTTCAGGGTGATTTATATCCCCAAGAAACTGAGGATTGGATGGAGGTGATTTCCCATGTCTTCCACCTTGTGAGGACACCTTCCGAATAAATGGGAGTCCATGATGCGAGTCCTCTTCAAAGATCTTTTGTACTATGATGGATCATAGTGACCCAAACACTTGACGAGAAATATCTCTCTAAGACAGAAATTGAGCATCTCTTTAGAGATTGGTTATTTCTATCTACATTGTGATCTTTATAAAGACTCGATATTCTAAATTTGATGAAGGAAAATCTGACTGAGGCTGAGTATTAGGTGATTTTTAATGATCATTCTCACAACTCCATAGATACGGTATGAGGGCCATTCTTCATGAATCATTCCTTCGAACATTCCATATGCTGTGAAATAAATCAATCCATGATATCCCCTAGCATTCTTAATTATTCTAGGGTACTTGGGTGAGCCATGGCAGTGGAGATAGTTCTCGCAGAGTCACGCCAGTAGTGAGAGTTAACATTAGGCACCAGGTAGATGATACCTTGGTAGAATCTAGATGATGGTTGATAGAGTGACCCAATAGGGTCAATCAATTTAGCAGATGACCCTAGGACCCCTGATCATCAGTGTGGGTCTCTTAGGGAAACTCAATTCAGCTGAGGGAAAGGTTATGTTACTCATTCTGTGGCTGGGGACATCTGGCATAATATTGCCCGAACCATTCCACATTTGATTAGGATATGGTCAAGGGATCGTTGAGGTAGAGGTAGAGGCCCTGGCATGGTGTACTGTAGGGCAGAGAACATGGAAGATGAGTCGGTAGGGCAACAAGAGGTGGGTGTAGTTTCAATGTATTACCATCACAACCACCCAAGAGGTCCCTGCGAGGCTCAGGGAGTTGGTGGTCTATGAGGAGGATTGTTTTCAGTGATGGAGTCTTACGACACTAAGGATACAAGAATTATTAAAGGTACAATATATGTCCTCTCCACCTTAGAAGTAGTTTTCATAGAGATAGGTTCTAGTCATTCTTTTATCTCCATGAACCTTGTTCCTGGTTGAGAGATTCTGGTTGCACCGTTGACCCAACCCTTGAACATAGAGACTCATAAGAGAGAGGTTGTTTTGATCACACACTAGTGCTTATAGTGTGACCTTACTCTTGGATGAAATATTATTAATTGGGATCTCTTAATAGTGGCATGGAGGCCATACAATGTCATCCTATGTATAGACCCGTTATCCACAGTTCATTCTCATATTCAATGGTTTAGGCACAGATTTTGGTTTTTCCATAGTGATGAGACCAAGTTTTTCTTTATTTTTTGAAAAGGAGATTGAGGAATTATAGGGTGGACTCACACATAGGAGGGTGCTTCCGATCACTCATCAGTTTTCTATCCTGACCCCCAGTGCAGTGGATGATATGATTCCTTAGTTTCATATAGTGGTGGGAGTATGATGAGATCATAAATGAGGATTTTCCAGGATAAAATCCCCATATGGTGGTAGACTTCTGTATTTATATATATATTTGGACCTCATCTATATCTACACCTTCAAATAAGACAGCTCCCTCAATGCTTTGAAAATTGTGGGTACAGTTAGAGGACTTTCATAGGAAGGGCATCATGAGGCCCATTATTTCACCTTGGGAAACCCCGGTTTTGTTTTCCATGAAGGAATACATGATCTTGAGGTTATGTGAGGTAATATGTTTCGTGAACTAGGTGAACCTGATGAATAAGTATCCACTATCGTGGATCAATCACATCTTCGATTAGTTGAAATGGGGTGATGGTTCTCAAAGATTAACCTCAGATCTGACTATCATCGGCTTTGAGTACAAGATGGGGATATACTAATGAAGATCATTAGATGTTGATACAACAACTATGAGTACATATTGATATATTTTGGAATTACGAGCTCCCCATCAGTGTTTATGGGACTCACGAATAGGATATTGTATCCTTATTTAGACCGGTTAGTGGTGGTCTTCATTTAAGACATCCTAGTGTACTCGTTCATGGAGGAGCATGGAAACCCATTAAGATGATCTTGGACACATTTTTAGAGCACCATATTTAAGGGAATTACTTTTAATGTTTGTTTTGGATTTCTGGGGTCCACTTTTTGGGACACATCATTTCAAAGGCTATATTTATAGTGGATCTAGCAATGATTGAGGCGGTACATTCTTGCATGACACCAAATAGTGTTACTGAGGTGTGGACTTTCCTTAGTGTGGTTGGGTACATTCAAAGGGTTGTACCCAAATTATATTCATTGTTAGAACCATTTATAGATTTTACAAAACGGTATAGCCTTTCATATAGATATATAACTTCTACATTATTTTTCAATAGTTGAGGTAGAGATTGATGAGTGCTCCCATCTTGAGATTTCCAGAGGAGGGTGTCAAGTATGCATTGTTCTTCAATGAATCAGGAACCATGATTGGTTGTGCCTAGATGAATTACATATCTGTGATTTACTATAGTTCATTCAAGGTGAGACCACACAAGTAGAACAATGGGACCCTTGATCTTGAGTTAGTAGTGGAAGTCTTCACATTGAAGACGTGGTGACACTACCAGTTGGGAGAGAGATTTATACTATATTCTAATAAATAGATCCTCTAGCATATCTCCTCTCAAAAGGATATGAAGTCGAGATAGAGGATATGTCTAAAGTTCCTCCAGAACTATGACATTGAAATTGTTTATACTCCTAGGAATGGGAATGTGGTGGAAGATCATCTCTATAAGAGATTAAATTCCTAGTTGTTGATTAAGGCATCAGATCAGTTGGCCTTATTACAGATATCCTCTCTGGATGGAGATTGACCAACTTATCTTCACTCGATGGTTATCACCCCTCCACTCATAATGTGAGTGAGGGACGCACAACATGGGGATATCGACAGTGAGACTCTACATTCTCAGATATACATTGGGAATGTGCCTAATGAATATTCAAATGGTGGGGATCAAGTCATTATTTTTAGAGGATACAAAGTATTACGAGTGGCATTATTGGAAGAGGATTTCAGGGAGTTCCATAGATCCCCATTGGCGGTATATCTGGTTTTGGTAAAGATGTACCTGGACCTCTGACACTAATTATGATGGTCAGGGATAAAGAAGGGAGTTATAGAGTTTGTTTCTCAATATCTCACATGTCACCAGGTAAAGGTCGAGCAATAGGTTCTAGAAGGTTTGTTGAAACCCCTTGAGGTGCCAGAATAGAATTGGTATGGGATATTAATAGACTTCATGATAGGGTTACCACATACATCTAGGGGAAATAATACCATCTGGGTCATCATTGACTGACTCACCCAGGTAAGCCACTTCCTAGCTATTCGAGAACAGTGTTCAGAAGAGATATTAGGATACCTATTCATATAGGATATAGTTCAACTCCTTCAAGTTCCATTAACAAAAGTATTCAATCATGATTCATGCTTCACATCCTAGTTGTGGAAGGGATTATAAGAGGCTTTTGGGACTTAGTTATTCTTGAGAACAACATTTCAACCCTAGATGGAAAACTAGATAGAGAAGACCATCAAGGTTCTGGAATACATGCTATGAGCATGTATCTTGGATTATGCCCGCAACTGGGAGGATCACCTACCTCTTCTGGAGTTCTCATACAATTACAACATTCATTCCACTAGTGGTATGGCACTACTCAAGGCCTTGTAAGGGCAACACATTAGGTCACCACTTTGTTGGACAGACCTAGGAGAGTCAACAATAATGGGCCAGAATTTGGTGTAGGTGACTACAAAGAAGGTGTAGAAAATCCATGATCAAATGAAGACTGAACACAGAAATTATAATTCTTACGCAGACGAGTGATGGAGATATTTGGAGTTCAAGGAAGGATACCAAATGTTTTTTGTGTCTCATCTTGATGTGGATTATGGAGATTCATCTGGATAAAAAATATATATATAAGGTTCATCATCCTTTTCCTGATACTATATAGAGTCGGTGAGGTTGTGTACCACATGGATCTGCCTCTGGAGTTAGAGTGGGTGCATGACGCCATCCATGTTTCACAAATGGGGAGGTACATGCACTACCCATCACACATCATTGATTGGGGAATGTTAGACATCAACGATGGGGTGATGTTTTCTGAGTATCTAATAGAGATTGAGGATCGACTGGAGATGATCCCTTATGGTTGGTTGATTCCTCTTGTGCACATTTTGTGGCAGCATGGAAATCTCCAGGAGAGATCATGGGAGAGAGAGGCTTAGATCCCTGCTCAGTACCCTTGTTTGTTTGAGTAGTCCTTTATTTTGGATTTCAGGGACATAAAGCCCCAATGGGGGAAGAATGTAACAACTAGTATTTTTGAAGGTATTATTTTTAGATATAATATGGATTGATTTAGAGACTATTCTTTGAGTCGGTGTGCGATTCCAAAGTCTAGTGTGCCCAGAACTATTTTTTGAGAAACATTAATCTTCTAATAGCACACATGCATGGGTTCCCTAAAAAAGTGGAATAACATATAAATAGGGTCCCATAATAGAAATTTGAGGGTATTGTTGAACACAAAATAATATATTTACCCTAGTCACATATTAACATTGGTTGGCATGGGTCAAATGTAAAATTGTTTTCATGGGACTTAACGAGAATAAAAATATTTTAGTAAAAATATTTTATTCAATGCTATAATGTTTTAATTTTTATAATTCCTTTACAAGAAATTCAGGGTTACCACTATAACCCTAAAATTACCTTGAGATAAGAAGAATGAC
Organism: Viscum album; assembly: GCA_963277665.1. NCBI lineage: Eukaryota > Viridiplantae > Streptophyta > Magnoliopsida > Santalales > Viscaceae > Viscum > Viscum album. Next base: position 1,765,564,502 of record OY728123.1, read on the forward strand.
ATATAGAGAAAATTTTTGGCAACCAATGATGGATTGACGCATCCTCAAAACCAGTAGCTCTAGGATTAGTGAACGATGATGACCCAACATCCTTCTTCATCAATGATAATTCCAACATGAGGTACGAAATGTTTTTCTTTTGTCCCCATTCATCAAAATCATGATATACTCAGGTCAATACATGAAAACTTTGACCCATAGTTTGATCATTGTGGGATGTATAAAAACAATGGGGTTCATTGTGGGAGATTAAATCTTTTCCTCATCTTTTATTTCTTCAAATGATAATGAGTTGAGTCCAACACAAAAAAGCCAAAATTTCATTCCTTGGGTGTTCATGTGCTTTTATCTACCACATTCATGGTGTACTTCTTCACTAGACACCTGTGGAAATGGATCGATGCACTGAGATGTTCCAAATGCGATCAAACCCCCATTGATTGGAGGCAATGCTTCAATGGAGGCCTCATCTGTGTAGATCGGGACCCAAAAAACCTGGATCTATGATCATTGTAGATTTTAGTGCACTAGATGAGGAGATATGACCTACAGAAGGGGCCACCAATGCCATCTTCAACACCCGATGACAGTCACGTATAGGATCCAGCATGCCCCCTGACATCGGGCAATGTGATAGAGATGCGAGTAAGTGGAGGCCCAAGCATGTGGGAGCCGTATAGGCTTGGCACATGACATGGGAGTAACTACAGGAGAGAATCTGTATGAGTGTACATGGTGCAGTAGCCAGTAATCTAGGTGACCCACACTGACCACGTAGGTCATATGGCCACACAGGTGGGACCGGGGCACAATCCAGTGGGCCGATCTAGGTAGTCTAATGGGTTTGGATAAATGGCCCTATGGGTCGCTGCTCAGAAGGCCCAGCAAATAGGGTCTAGAACGTCTAGGATGAGTTTACTAGCGGGTCAAGTTATCCAGTGGGTTGTGTCATCCAGTGTCGGGCCGGTTCAAATCTTGGTCTGTGGATAGGGTTTTTTCAAACATCCAAAAAATTCAAATCATGCGTCTGTTTAGTGATCTATCTTAGTCGTTGGGACACTTGTGACGAGAAGGTCATTTTGAGATATCCTAAGTGGGTCCTTATAGTATTGAATATACTACCTAATGGATTGTGTCATGGGTTATCCTAGAATAATTGTACAATGAGAGGAATCATGAGGCTGGATATGATCTTGAGACTTTGTGACTTATAGAGAATATGTGTCTTATAGAGACTATGTGTCTTATAGAGACAATGTGTCTTATCTGTACTATGTGTCTTAAAGATATTTTCTGTCTTTTTGAAACAATGTGTCTTATAAATACTATGTGTCTTATGGAATATGCCTGATAATATTATTATGTGTACTATAAGCTTATACATGTGTGAGCTGACTATATTTTACTTTGTGTTATGTTGTTTGGTATGTTATTTGTTGTAGATTTTCTTTATGATATTTTGTGTGGTATCATCATTGTGATATTCATTTAGGGTTTTAGGGTTTCATACATAGTATTTTTCATTCACCCCCGATTGGACTTTTCCCACACATGTTGTGACTTGTGAAGACAAGAGACCTTTTGATGGAGTTCTTGTAAGAATAAGACTAGTCGGTTACTTATGAGACTGGACAAGCTGAGGTGTGTTTGGCCATCTTTTGAGATTATAATACCAGCACCATTTCCTTCAGGTTACATCAAGTAGGGTTTTCTATGGATGATTTTTAGGAACATGTGGATACATACTCGTTTCTTTTGGTGGGATTGTATTCTTTTATAGTTAACCTTTTAGTTCATTCACTATTGTACTATGGTCAGAATTTTGTGGGTTTCATGCATTTTTTTCTTATTTTTTTACATGACATCAATTTTGTCTTAGAGATGTTTGTGTGCATATAGGTACATAAGGAAATTCTTCCCATTTGTGGGATATTCGGACTCGCTGTTAGTCACCACCCCCTATACTATTGAAGGCAGGCATGGGGTAGTCACGGCATTGGCCCCTCAAGGAGGTTTCATGATAGTGGATGTTCCAGTTCAAAGGCCAAAACTCCAAAATGTTCAAGATTCTTAAAGGGTCTAATTTAATGATACTTAGGTTTCCTGTCTTCTAAAATACTATTATCCTCTTCCATGTAGATATATATAGAAATACCATGTCTCTAACCATTACTCCATGTCTGATTGACCATTGTATGCATAACTCTTATGTGAATTTTGGGCTTCCCAAATATGATGTTGAATGGTCATTACCTTTTCTACAATTTTGTTGACCATATCATGTCCTTGAAGTTTAGGTTTACCAAATTCACACCAACATACCAGTTTTCTTCATATTATCAAATAAATTGCTTCATATAGAGCCATTTGGATACATGGGTGGATACTTTGTTTTGTAAAAATAATCATCTACAGAAGGTTTTTTGTCCCATAATATTTTGAAGAACATAGAATAATATCTCAAATTTTCCTCCAGTGTTTGAATAGGTATCTCAGATTGGCCATCGGGTTGAGGATGATAAAATATACATATGTTTATCATACTAATTATTGCATTTTATGGACATTTCTAGAACATGGAGGTGAATCTCAAATCGTTATCAGATACAATCAATAGTGATAATCTATGTAGCCTTACCACTTCCATAGTTTATATTAATGATTTTTGATCTAGGAATAATTCCACTTGAATTGTGATAAAGTGAGCTATCTTTGTAAAATTATCCATAATAACCCATATAACATTGCTTTCCCTAAATGTATTTTGATGTTAGGTGACAAAGTCCACGTTGTTGATTTTCCATTTCCAGGTTGGTATAGGTAATGGCTGCATAATCCTTTATTAAATTTTTCTTTCATCATTCACTTATTAACATACCATGAAAATTGATGTATATTTAGCGATCACATTCTTCATATTATCCCAATAATAGTTTTTAGAAGATCTCAATACATATTTATGATACGGGGTGAATAGAGAATGTTGAGATACACGAGTCGTTAAAAATATCTATCATTACATATAGATTAGATGGAACACATATTCATCACCCAAATCTCATGACTCGTTCCTCACTATTTTGGAACTTTGAGCATTTCCCATTTCTAAAATCTTATACCTTTTTCTGAATTTCCTCATAATTTCTTCTAGAATCCTGTATTTTATCCATAAGTATTGGTTGAGAAATTATATAATAAAGGATCTTTCTCATCCATTTGGAACATTGAGAATATCCCATTTCTAATAGCATATACCTTTTTCTGAATTTCCTCACAATTGCTTTCAAAATCCTTTATTTTATCCATAAGGATTGGTTGAGAAATCATATAATAAAGGATGTATGATGTTTCTTCCCTAACTATTCCCATGTTAATCCTTTTAATGTCTTAAGATATTAGATCCTTATAAATTCTTATCATTGATAAATATTCCATATCATTTCTACGTAGAGAATTCTCCACCTTATTTGATTTTCCAGGTTGGTAGTGGATTGAGAAATTTTAACCACTAATGAGATCTAATCATCTTTGCTAATGAATATTAATCTCTTTCTCTATGAAAATATGTTTTAGGCTATTTCGATAAGTATATATCTCACACCTCTTCATATAGATATAGTGCCTCTATATTTTTAATGCAATGATTACAAAGCCCAACTCCAAATAAAATGTGGGGTAGTTTTGCTTATTAATTTTCAACTACCATGAGGCATACGCTACCACATTATCATTTTTAATCAGTACAAAACCTAATCCATTCTTCTAAGAATCATTGTACATCAAAAAGAGTTACCCACTTGATTGTACTTTGAGAAATTGTGTTGTAATATGCCTCCTTTTCATCTCGTTAAAGCAGTCTTCACATTCACTGGTCTAGAAAAAAATATCTCCCTTCTTAGACATCTGGGTTAGTGGGTTTGAGAATTGTGACATGATCTTGATAAATCTTCAGTAATACCTAGTTAATCCAATGAATCTACATATCACTGTTACATATGTTGGATTGAACCACTCATTTATTTCCTTGGTCTTGGAAGTGTCCATAATTAAACCCTTTCTGATGATTACATTCCCCAATAATGACACTCCGTTCATCCATAACTCACATTTATTGTACTTTTCATAATTTTCTCTCTAAAAAAATTTCTTCAATACAATATTAAAATGTGTCTCGTGTTCCTCCTTTCCCTTGGATTATATCATATTATCATCAATAAAGACTACCACTAATTGGTTGAGGTAATCTCCAAATACTCTATTCATTAAGCCCATGAAAAGTTTTGAAGCATATATTTTTTTGAAAGGAATCAATATGAACACATAGTGTCCATATATTTTTTGAAATAAAGTCTTGAATATATCTTCCTTCATCACCTTTAATTGGAGACTTGCTGACTGAAGGTCCACTTTACGGAAATACTTAGCCCCTCGTAAATCATTGAATAAGTTATATATCCTTGGAAGGAGATAATTTTTATTTATCATTATTTTTTTTTGAGATCAAGATAATCAATGCATAGACACATTGATAAATTCTTCTTCTTGATGAATAAGACCGGTTCACCCCACGGTGAAGTACTCAGGAATATAAAACACTTCTCCAGATTATCCTATAACAAATTATCTAGTTCTTCCAACTCAATTTATTCAATTATATATGGTTTCTTTGATATAGGATGAGATCCAGGAATAGGTTCAATTGAGAACTAAAATTCTCTATCAGGAGGAAGAATGTGAAACTCATCAGGGAACCCATCATTATAGTCCCCCACAATGGGCATGTCTTAAATCATGATTCTATCAATTGTCTAAATAATTTGATATGGATATAATTTTTCATAATGATATAATATTTACAATTGAGATGATGATTTTACCAGAGATTCTTCCTCCCCAATACACTTGAATAGAATTGGAGAATGCCTTGAGATATGAAAAGTGATCTACCTTTCTTGATAGTTGATTTTGGATTTGCATATAGATTGGAAATTCACTACCAATATAGAATTAAAATCCAATAAAGGAAGTAGTACACAATTTTTTGGGAGGTATGGTCCACAAAAATTAATGAAGGATGATTTATTAACTTTTTAATCAATAATATCATCATTTTATATTCACACAGAAAACTTAACCATCATGTTTTGATTTGGGTTATGAATAGTTATACAAAACATTCCTAATAAGAATGAATTATTATAACAAGAATCAAATAATAAGTTCACTATTCATGAATAAAAAACTAGAATACCAATCACCACATCATTTTTAAGATCCACCTCAACTGTAGTGATAGCATATTCCCTTTATTTCTACCTTAGGTTTGTTTATTTAGGTTTCCTCCAAAAATCATTGGATTTGGGAAATGGGTCACATAATTCCAAAATTCATTTTAGTTGAAACACTATAATAAACATCAAAAACTAATTTGAAAATTCTTTTATTCTTCCACATTAGTGGGATCCTCAATATCACTTCATTAGTTATTAAAAAGATTCCACATTTTACTCATTTAATCATTTTCATGTTCCCATTATGTAGTTCCTAGGATGCTTATTCACACAATTTGAACATGTGGGATATTGGGTTTTCCCTCTATCATGGGCTTTATCCATTGATCCAACCATATTAAACTCCATTTTTCTATTTTTTTTACCATTGGGACCACAAGACCATTGAGAGTTTCTGATCCCCATTTATCCGTAAGGGAACACAAAAAAATCTCCTCGTAACATTAAAAGTCTTGAATCACCAATTATTGTCATAGAATCTGTTTTAGTCTACTAGAGAAGCGATCCACCTTGCTTTCAGTGTTCCTAAAAATGCTGTATACATATCAAGAATTAATTGTGGTGTTTTCTTTATGCTCCCCAATAGACTCATATTTCTTTTCCTTCAATCTAAAGAACTACCGTTCCATCTTAAGAATCTGGGTTCATAGAAATTATTTATGGAAAAATATTATCTTGAAATCTATCCATTCCATGGAATCACATTCCAAATTTTACTTCATGTTCTTGGTCAGTGTTTACCACTAATTATCTTCCCCACAATAATGATAGAACTCTAGGATAACATTCTCTTCCTCTAAGAACAATAGGATATATAATATGTTCTTAATGGAGTTAATCCATTTTTATGTGAGGAGGGGCTTAGAAGATCTATTATAATTGGGTGTAATTTTATACATAATGTATTCAACTTCAAAATTCTCTTTATAAGTAGAAGAAGAATGTTTCATGTGTTTAAGGTATTATTCATAACATGAGCTAGTGGAACAAGTATTTTCATGATGTTATGAGCACCCTTTACCAACATATTTTGAATATCCTTTTGGAAATCATCACATTACATTTTACATTGATTTTTGGAACGAGTTATCCTATTTCTAGCCATTAATTAAGAAAAATAATGTTAAATTTCAGGGATTTAATAAATAGGTAAAAAGAATATAAAATAAAAATATTAAATATTGAAGGATAAACTTGTTTATAAAAAAATATATCATATATTTTGATTCCATAAGTTTTAATATATGATATCCATTGTGATAAAATTATCCCTTTCTTTCTGAATAAATATATCTTGTTGAAATCTCTAAAAATAATTAGATCATGCTATGATACCAACTATAGAGACTATATCCTTTTACAGGTATTGTTAAATGATTTTAAAAACAATTAAAAATTAAATACATTCAAGGATCATAAATTCGATTTTAATTTGAAGATTATGTATATAATTTACAAAAAAAGATATTTTATTTAATCTCCAAAATGGTCTCATAACATCCATTTTGATTTTACATATGCATAACATAACATGGGGAATAAATTAACGAAACGGATGACCTAAAAATCTTATTATAGAAAAAATAATAGGAATAAAACATATCACATGGTTTATAATGCATAAAATGATGACATAAATGGAATGGAACATGAATAAACATTAGTAAAAATAACATGTGTAACATGTTAACACATAATCATGGAATCATATAAATGTGGAAATAACATATAACACAATATAAACTTGAGTGAAGGATAACTCCTTAAACTATTTCAAATGGTGGACAATGTCCCATAATAGAAATAGGTTCACTCCCAATACCATCATGAAGACTCACAAAGATAAAAAATAACCAATCAATTAAGGAGATATCAAAAAATACCCATCATAACATCTTAATAAATATTTTTGGCACATGAAAAATCAAACATAAAAATAAGGTTTAACCATGGTATAAAATTGGCATCATAGTCTTATTATGGAGCTTAAAATGGGTGTATCATAAAAGTGTCCATGAAAGAATGAATTTAAAAAATAAATAGAAATTAATAAGGTAAATTAAGAATCTGTCATGATAAATTATTTCCAATTTAAGTGTAATATTGTAAAAATATTTTTTATGAAACTTTATGAATGAACATGATAGTGTGGTTTAGTGAAAATATTAAAGAGGATTTAATGATGTGAAGAAATATTTTTATTCATAAAATAAAAAATGAACCAACATTGTTTTTCCTGAAAAAGTGAGTTTTTTTATAAAAATAATTATGGATTAAAGAAATTTTGGAGTTGTCTTGAAAATGGGTATGAAGTTAGGAAGTTCCCATTAATTGAACTTTCATAATGGGAAGAATTGACAAGGAAAACATTTTAAAACATAAATTTCCCTGAAAAAGATGGTTGAAGTGATATAGATAAGATATTTTGGAACATATAAATATAATTTGGAATATTTAAACCAAAATATATAAGAATTACATTTTCATTAAGAGAGAGAAAGAGAAACCTGAAGGAAAATTGGGGGTTTGGGTAGAATCACTCACCCAATGTATGAAAGTGTTCTATACATGAAAATAATATCCTTGATAGACATATTACATCGATTAATTATTTTATTGATAACATTTTATAAATTTATTTAATTAATTATTATTTTATAAAATTCATTCATGGATATTTTGATGAGTTATTGGATACAATTTATTTGTTCGGGAGTGTTCTTTTTCATGGTTTTCAGGATTTGGTTACTTGTCTACATGTATACATGATCATGAAAAATGAGAATAGTTGTCTAGAATTTAAATTATGTGTTGTTAATGAACATAAATAAGATCAAATTATTATATAATTCATTTGGTTATTATGGGCGATGATATATTATTAGATAATACATTAGTGATAATCATTTTGATTATTTGGGGGGGGGGGTTTGATAATCAAAATCTAATTTTTATTTATTAATTAATTTTATTTATATTAAATAGTTATAGACCATTATATAGGATATAATATATTAGAGACTAGTTGAACAATATAAATTTTTTTATGATCAGTCTTGATGGAAGTATTGAAAATTGATAACTTTATTGTCCTTGAATGTGAAAAATTAACATATCATGAATGATGTTTTAACTTTTTGTAAAAATGTAGAGGGGAAGATGAATAATGATAAATTAATCAATTTAATTGTTAAAATTATAGTATATAAAAAAATAAATAGTTTTCAATAAACATCCTTAAGGGTATGTGAGGAGTTAATTCAAAAATGAATTAAATTGAAATGAAATTAAAAAAAAACGAAAGAGGGGTTTACCTATTGAATTTTTCCTCCTTGAGAGCCTTATTGGAAAAAGGGGTTTGGCATATTTTTTAGACCAAAGGATCATAGAAATTAGAGAGAGACATGGGAAATGTATTCGGATGAATTTGAACATGTCCCAATTCTTTAAATGTGTGAGAAGAAGGGGTGGTGAGGGGGTATTTATGTGGGGTGATATGGGTATTTTCTAATTATTTTATTCATTAATTTATTATTTTTCCACAAGATTGTGAATTGTTTGAGAATTATCCAAACAAATATTCAAATAACTATGTAGAGTCTGAGATTATGGGATTATATTAGCTATACTATATTTATTACTCAATAATTCATGTATTTATCTTTTATCGTAAATTATCATATTTTACAATTCACAAAAAATTAATGTATTTTATAAAAATCTAAAAAATTCACCCTATCAATTTTTTGACATGCATAATTCCAAAATTAAATCCATTTTATAAATATAATTTTTTAAATATGTGAAATAAATTTTTTAATTAAATTCATCATTTACATCGAAATTACTAATTTTAAAATTATAACTGATTTTATAACACTGCAAAAAATTAAATAACGTCTCGTTAAATTTTATTATAATAATAAAAAACAAAAAAAATATTAATTTATGAATCTATTTCATCAAAATAAATGTTATTTTAAATAATTATATTATTTTTAAAATTGAAAAAAAATATTTATGATTCACAATGATACCAAATCACAATTTTACATTTCCAAAACATTTATTTAATAATACTATAGTATAATTATGTAATATTTTAATTTACAATATTCCTAAATATTTATTTTACATTAATTGTTTATTTTTCTATTACAGTGGTTGTTTTACTATTCATAATGGTCATATTATTATTCTAAGGGACAAGTTACTATTCCAATGGTATAGGTTTCTTATCATCTATAAATACCTATTATTTCATTTGATCTTCATTTATAAGTTTTTTATTATGTTATTTATGTGATTTTATATGATTCTTAGTATATTGAATAGTTATATTAAGGTAATTTCCATTGATAGATTTCTGGGTTTTTATAAGGCCTATCAATAATTCACTTCACATGACCCGGAAGGGTTCACTTGAACTTTCTTCCTTGAAACATATATCCCTAGTGATATCATGGAAATTATTTCAAGGGAAATTCCTTCTTAACATGGATATATAAAAATTTACAGCTATTTTTTCAAAATATAATTCATAATTTCTTAAGATGCACTGTGTGGGTCCTTCACGTGACCTTGGTTTGTACATGGATGCATTGTGTACACAAGTCATAATGTTCATAAAAGAGATTAACATTATTATATCAAACAAAAATATTCTTCCTTCATGGGAAGATGAAGGCTTGGGTTTCCTTTCTTATAACTTTCCAAGAAAAGGTTTTGTGTCTACATGTTCTTTCATGCGATCAAATCACACATGCTTATTCTCCATCACATATAACGAACCAAGTGAACCTTTTTTTGAGATGGATCAATATTTTTTAGAAAATGAACACTTGGAGGTTTATCATTTATTATATGAATGTCAATACTATGTATCTATTGTTTTATAGTAATTCCAAGGTCTCCATTAAACAACTAAATATATTGGGATCTCCATAATACTTAATCTATTGGCATCTTCATGCTTCATGCATTGGCGGAATGATCATCCAATCTACATGATAGATTATTCCTTATCACATGATCACAATATTGATCATGATATTCCATTGTAGTCTTCCAACAAGGGATTAATTTAATTTGGCATTCCTTATTGTGAAGCCTCTTACAAGCTTGATGGACCCCCCCCCCCCCAACCAAATAATGAATTCGTATGTAAATGTAATAGGTAGGATATTCACATGATGATAAGATATATTCATGGTCATATAATGATACCAATTAACCATGTGAATGATTCTCAGAAAGTAAAAATCAATGATTCTAGGATTAATGTTTAAAATTATTCACTTTATTAAGCTTATTAATGAGATAAATTCATACATAATAAATGAATTTGGGTGAAAACATTTTTTGAGTCATTGAATTCATGAAAGACACTGATTTATTTCATGGGTTATATATGATAGTGTTTGTCTTTTAGTCTCTTTGTGATATTATTCCATAGAAGTTTGTCTTCAAGAAATAATAAACCTTGAGTGGTTGAGGTTGAAGAAAAAATTCTAATCTAAATTTGGTGGGGGCATGGGATCAATGTATAGAAGATATTACACATATCATGTGGTGAATGATATGTATGACTATTAAATGATTCTTTAATAGTTAAAAATATACTCATCCAACCTAAAATAATTCTCAATCACCACAATAGGGTTTTAGCTATATCGAGCCACTGTCCATTTCATCTGGATACCGAATATTAGCACTAGTTACTATTGCACACACCATGATCTTCTGCCTAGTGGGAGACTGGCCTAAACTATGTGGTCATATAGTGTTTTCAATTTGTGGGCCTTATGCATGGGACTAGTTTCACCAATGGGTTCACCCCTATAGGCCTTATAAATGGGACCCCTCTTAGGGACTCTACAACATTCCACAATGTGTTGAATCCTATAGACGGCTATACCACAAGGGTTGACCCTTCGGTACCCCTATATGTTGTTAATGTATACCATTGGAAGATTCCCATTGGTTGGTCTTCTTTTCAAAATTAGTCCAAATAAAATATTCTTATAAAATGAACATTATATAATAAATAATTCCAATAGTAATGCATATAGATCCCACCATAAAATACCATCTCCTCAAAATCTCTTAGTCAAATGTTATAAAAGCATGAAATATTTATAGAAAATATTTTCCCATTCAATTTCATTAAAATAAATCATCATATTTAAAAAGGATATCGTTCCAATAATTAAATCCATTTCCATTATGTATATGAATAAAAATTCTCTTATAATAACGAATTCATCAACCAATACATATTGACTTATAGAAAACAATTGCAATTAAGGCTCAAAATGTGCTCATTTTATTTTAAAATCATTTTCCATCAAATATGACTTCTTTTTATGTGTCATAATATTTATTGGGGATAATATCTAATGATTCAGTATTAAATAATTCATAGGATTGTTTATGTTTATGATGAAAATATTTTTATGAATCCTGTTTATTTTCCACAGATTATGCTATGGGGAAGATTTTAGGAAACCCATTCATATTATTGGGTTTTGATATGATGTGTTTTTTATAAGTGATTTTCACACATATGGATGATTATAATTAGGTTATGGGTGGGAACTATATCTCCCACCAATGCATTTCACAAATATAGAAATCACATGAGATAAATATGTCCCAAATGGGTAGTGAATCTAGTTTAGTAAGGGAATTTAACAACTTGGATAGTCTTAGTAGTAATCCTTGGATAATATGATGGTTTGGGGAATAAAACCGTTCCACTATGATATTATTTGAAATTTATATTTTATACTATGGAAATGATTTTATTTACTTACCTGTATGAAAAAATTCGGTGTCTTATGTTAATTTTATCCTCTCATGTGTCATGTTATATTATTACATTATGATTCTTTTCAAAAGAACAGAAATCAATTATTTCATGATGTGGGGTTTTAGAAATTGATATATTGGTTATTGTATTTATAACTAACGTGCATTGTCTCATAATATTAATTTCATATTATGTTTACATATTTCCGTTTTATCCCTTACATAGAATCATACCTCACGATTTATAATGTTCATTTTCCATAGGTTATGGTGATATGTAGTACATGTGAAATATATAAAAAGAGTTCTAGTTATGTGTAACTAATTTGTAGAAGATGTTGAACTCTTATAAACTTATTTTTTTCATGTATGTTTCTAAAATTACTATAAATTTATGATCCCCATCACTGTGTTGGTGTAATGTAATTAATTTTCATAAATATTATTTAATATCTATATATGAAAAGCCTACGTCATTTTACACCCATAGGAAAACTCTTCATCCATTATGTTAGGCATAATCATATCCTTTGCATATAATTAACCATAAATCATCTCCCCAATATTCTAAAATAGAATTAGGTGATTCACTATTGCATTCAATGTGAAAAAGTACATGAAATGGATTACCTATCTAAATTTTTATGGCTTAAGGGCATTAAAACATGAAAATCATCTCTAACATGTAAAACCCAAGTATAAGGTGTTTACCAAAAATATACACTGTGTAACCCTTTTAGGTTATATAATCTTTCCATCTCTTGGATTATAGATAATTATTTCACATGGTATCTTTCCATACACCATAAACAATATCATGTTGTGTTCCATACATTCCATGTACCCCCGATTGGGGTACCTAACCAATTATACAGCCACTACAGAGGTCTTGAACTGATGAGAATACATTATGTATCTATATGGACAACATTACACGTAGTCATATTCCCCTACATTCCTTTCAAAAAATAGGATATGACTTTTTTTCTCGAACTACATATCTTGGTATTGGATTTTTTCAATGATTACCCCCTATGAGTCTTATAAATACATTGTTTCATACCAATTAACACCAAAAAGATCCTTAAACCAACCCCAAATATCTATATAACTTTATAAAATTAATAATACATATAAATTAGGTAAAATATATATATATATAATATTCCCTACCTCCCCATGAAATTGATAAATCATTAAGGTAATATATACACTCCTGGACACTAAAAACGATATGGGATAACCCCCTCCATATTGGCATTCATTGGAAGTAATATAGAAAGGGGATAGAATAATAATGAATTAATTAAATTTAATATTCACTTAAAGGTGCATCTTGAGACCCAAAACAAATCCATAATTATACCTGCCTCAGTAAGAACACCCATTTTGGACTGAACTATAATGTTGAAATTTCAATCATAGACACTATTTAGGAGATATAAAGTTTCTCACATGTTTAAATAATTAATATTTATTTAATATATATTAACATATTTTGAACAATTTACCCATCATAAAATTTTACCCAATTATATCCCAGATGTAAAAACCTCACTCCCATATCAATAGAACCATTAAAAAATTATTACGAGTTAATCTTGAAGGAGAAATTAGTTGTTTTCATTCATACAATATTTGGGAAAAAAATTTCAATTTAACCAAACTTTGAAAGTCTATAATGGAATGGATCATTATATTAACCCTATATATCAAAATCAACCTATTCCTTTCATCACCTGCTAAATGATTCTTAACCACAGTTGGGTCCCATGGATTTAACAATTGGTAATGTACCATGGAAGAATATATACTAGATCTCCCTAAATCCCCCAAAACATGGATGATATTGATTATTGTCACCAAGGAGGCATTACCCTATAATTCCACACTGTTCGTGACTCACCCTATAACTTTAAGAAATTCATGAACCCAAACACATCATAGAGACATGAAAATAACATTCTCATGGATAGAAAATTATGAAATATTAAAAAAAACTACCTCCTCTATAATGGGGCTTCCATCCTAAGCTTTTACTCACCTAATCCAAACCCAAGTGTATACTGAGAATCTATAATCTTCTATTCCACTATCATATTCCAAGAGATGTGAAGAAATTTATATAAAAAATAAAAATTAATATCACCAAATTAAACGTTTTAGGTATAATTTCATAAATCTCATCAAATTCCCTCCAATGGTCGAAAATCTAAACAAAAGAAATCCAATGATTCATGGAATGATTTTAGAACTACCAATAAAAAATAACTATAATATGACATTCAATATAATTCCACATGGAAACCAATTGAGAAAAACTAAAATAAATCACCCCATGAAGTATGTTGATCTAAATAATTTGAACCATCACATTTTTTCCTTTTAATGATTTTTCATTACAATCCAATGAAATCCCCCTGCATCTTGAGATGATTCCATCTTAAGCTTATGGAATCACTAATTTAATCCTACACAAAACACCCTAAATTGGAGGAGAGTCCAAGAGAATAAATTTTTTAGGTAAAGTGGATATTTTTTTAATCCAATATGCTGAAATAAGTGGTAACCATCTTCTAAATGAAGGATATAATGGGGGGGTACATAGTAAATAATAATTGGGGATGAGGTCTTGAAAAAATCCTTCTCCCTTCCAATTTAAAATAAATAGATGTATAGCCAAGAAATAATGGGTTTTATCCTCCAAAAAACCCTAAAAGTCTACCAGGAACTATGTTAGAGGCCACAAGTTACCTTTTGAATATTTTATTCTACATTGCCTCTATTTAACTAACTTGTACTCGATGATTTTTAGTCACCTTAAAACCTTCCTATAACTATTATTAAACTCCCCAGAGACCCTCAAAATACATTTAAACTAACAATGTTGTCTCGAAAAACCTCAAAGTGTTGGCCCCATACATAAAATTCTGATATTAATCCCATGTCAAATGATGCTCCCAACTCCAAACATCAATGTTAATGTTAGCATAAAATTTAACAACAAGTAAAAATACAAGTTATTATAGACTCTATACTATAGGTATTATAATCCCTAAGAAGCATATGACATTAATCATTAATAGTTTAATTTTCTTTAGAATCAAACTTCATTGTCCTTACTTGATTACAACTAGTATCAACTGCATTATGCATACACCCAGTTTTTCCATACTATAAATCGATCAAAAACACTTGGAATCTCTCACAATAAAATTTATTCCACTATAGAATGATATAGGTGATGCTCATAACTCATTTTTATTCTCAATTACTTATTTTATCACCAATAATCACCCCTATGTGTCAACTTCCTCAAAATAGACACTATCCCATCATTATAAAAACTACCAATAAATAAAAATGTTCCCCACATTTACTACGTTAGAAAAATATATATTATACCCAACCTATTCATCAAATCATACCATTTTTTTGAGTTGAATGAAATGAGGGAATAAAATATTATAGAATAAATGTTAAATATGATAATCCTCTATAACTATATATTACTCATCCTAATCCATTTTGAGTAGACATGACAACTATATATATTAATGATGATTTTGACATCACCAACCCCATTACTAACCACAACCCTTATATCATAGAGTTTCTAGATAGAAAACTCATAGGTTTCTCCCCACAAATTGATTAACCAAAATTACATACTCTGTATACCATCATAGAATAAAAATATCAATTCATAGGGTTTTCCTTAAAATTTTCCATTCTATTCAAAACCCAATAACCATGATACATACTCTTCACTATAAGTCCCTATAATACTAATCATTCCTATATAGTCCATCCCAAACCCATCTAAACGGAATCCATCATCACCACAATAGAAACACCATATCCTCTTAGGGAATGTCAACTCAACCAATAGAATAAAAAAATATCTCAGTATCCCCCTAATATTATAAATTTCTCCCCAAATATTCTCAATTTCATAAAAAATATCATATAAAGAGCCTTGAAAGATGATGTAAATTGCCTACCAACTAAGGATAAGACATTACTAACCACCAAGACCTAGGTAATTTCACCACATGGAAATCCCTATACCCTAAAAATCTTTCCAATATGACTATCAACAAAATAACCATATGCACCGTGGAATAAATATCCTGACCATCATAGACGACCCATATTCATATAAATAATTAGCTGGATTTCTATGAGGTTTCTAGTAACACTCCAATGTTAATCCCATTATGATTTCACTACTAAAACCCTCTAATATTCTTAATATGTCAACTATTAGGGTTGATTTAGAAGGGAACATCCCATTAGAAACATTCACCAAGCATTATTTAATCGAGCATCACTCATACACACTAATCTAGTCGAAACAGTTTAATGAAATAAGGACTTATCAAAAAATAAAAGGCTCCATGAAACATGCAAGAAAAATTCTAATTGAATTCAAATCGCACATATCCATGAATTTTACATCATTCATCCTCTAAAGGGTTGCAAATATCAAATGGTCTTCACCAGTCCAATGAATTACCATGAACGTTTCCGTATTTTAAGTGTAAGCATTTGTTTATAAACTAAATAAATAATAAAAATAGTATAACATACATATACAATGAATTATAATATGTAACTTATGATGAACCAACAATTATTTTATTCTCAAAAAACCTATAGAAATTCCTTGAAAAATTGAATGCTTATCCCCTACCTATGGATGTATCATTATAAAACCTACTGAATTCATCCACGCTTCCATCAAACTTGCTATCATATCCTATGAAACAAGAACAATATGTAAGACATGAACTTTCCCTCATTGATTGAATAAACAACCTACTTAAAAACCCCTAGAATATTATGGGAATAATCTATCCCACTTACCAACTAGCCAAAAAAATGAAATTGAATACCCATAATCACTACATCACCACCAACCCAACTCTCACACAATGAGTTATATCAAAATAGTATTGGGAAACAACACAAATATCCTATCTCACTTGTTGGTACCTAAAATATACAACAACCTTATTTTAAAACCATTGGATGTTCATATCTAAATCATTATTTAAAAATAAATAAAAAATTATTTAGTGAATCCTCAATCTTTCCAAAAATATTTTAGAACCATCTCACCAATGAATTATTCATCTCATATCTATCCACTCTAGAAGAAAACTATTATCTTACATAGAGACCCCTCTACTCACACCTGAGAGAGGAAAATCACTACCATAAATTTGAATGACAAGCTACATCAATCCATTCAATGGTCTCTCATAACCCCAAACATCAAAATAAAAAAATAGCTATGTCTGTGGTATGATCCACGCCTACCCACTTTGGAGAATACATCTACCATATTGGTATAACTACAACAACATCATATCAAGTATAATGACAGATAAAAATATCTCAATTTAAATTAATTAACACATTCATAAAAATTTATTTTCTAGTACAATACATATTTTATTATCTCCATTATTAATAACCAAATTTCATTTTTCCATGGACAATTCCATAGAAATTATTTGATATCCTCTTCCCAAACCATTCATCATGTTTGAAAAAAAAATTACATAGACCAACAATCATCCCCATTCCCATATATCCAAACAAGAATAATATAATTCCCGAATTATGTACATATTCCACCACATTCTATAAGTAAATTCAATAATTATAATATCAACTCAGAATATCTTAATTTAAGAAACATTGCAATCTCAATAGTATAATTCAAAAATTAATATCTAATAACCATTTAAACACGATCTTTATATAGTTAAAGGCATTCTTGATGCACCAATCCAGGTTATTGTCCTTGAAATGACTCATAAATATCACTAATTACCCTGTCCCCATGAAGAAAGCATGTAAAAAAATTTATTACCATTTTATAATTCTTGAACTATGAGATTCCTTGATTGAACTAATTTAGGGGAATCACATGACCTCTAATATGCCTCAAAATATACAAAAGGATACTTACTAGTGGGAATATTCTACAGATTATTTGGGTAGAATATACTCTCTACATAATTATATGGATTAAAAACTAAGTAAATGAATCAATATAAAATATCATATTAATTTTAAGGTATTAATAAATAATGATAGCTGTAAATAGTATGAAAATATCCATATTATATATCAAAATTTAATTGTTTCCTACTATATAAACATAAATCATAGTGATCTATAAAAAGGAAAATAATGTGAAAAAGTAAACTACAAAAAATTAAAGGGATATCCAACCATAATATTTAGGTCCCTTCATTGACTATTCTCTTGAATCCCCATCAAGATATCCCCACCAAATCTATTGTTTAACATGTCACAAAAATGTTATAAATGTCGATTTGCACACTCACCAATGAGAATTTTCAAGGTGTGATAAGTAATCATAATAGAAATAAAGTAATGGGGTTCCTTATATTTACCAAAATATACAATAATTACCTTCATGGAAACTGATCAAATAACCCCAAATCTTGTATATCAAGTTATTATGAACTGATGATTCAACCAAAAATTGTAACCTCACTTATTCTAGCCATTATTTGGGGATGAATTCCTCTACTAATAATATAGATTCCATGAAAAGTCCCCCAGAGTAATGAACTACCACGCATCATATACCCTTACTATGTCCCTTAGAGAAGGGTTTAATGCCTTTTTATGGCCCGATGTCTCATCTCATGTCACCAATCTCTCATCTGGGGGATGTCCTATACAATTTCTCATGGTACAACTCACACCACAACCCTCCCACTCATGGTTTTGTTATGTATCTCATCATGTACATCAACTCTTACCAAAAACCACTCATTCAGGTTGAGGTCTCATATCACTTTTCAATACCTCCACCCTCTTACTCAACATGAGTCCTTATAACCACAAAATTAATAAATAACCTCTCACTTTTGGTAACCATGCTCATAATCCTCCTTGTGTGGGTTTGTCCTTATAAAAACAACCTGGATTACTACCCTCTCACTCAACATGGTCCATGAATAAAACCTCTCACTCTGGAAGAGATGTTATATCATTTTATGTCATCAACATTGGGATTCAATCATGGTACAATCAACAACTTAATTCATAAAATCGTAAACTATGACTAGAACCTAAAAACCCACTAATCATGTGGAAGAGGACCACAAGAGTTTACCTCTCAATATAGATCTTTATGAATAATCCTATCCCATACCACTATACCAACCCAACTCTATACTAACCTATGGTCATGTAATATTAGATGATTATTTCCACACCCCATAGGCTATAATTCATCATTAGCCTAGCTCATTGATTACACTATTTATTACCCATGTATGAAAAACCCTCTTGGGCATCACCCAACCTCTAAGGCCTTAAAAAAGTCACATGATCATCCCCATATGAACCATTGTCCATTACAACAACACCCAAAAGTGTGATATTTCCCCTATATTCCCTTTACCCAGCACATATGGGATATAATGGATTATCTCAAGAAAATACCAAAATGTTTAACTTCACAAATTATACATGAGTGAATCGAACCACCCATTAGAACCTATGTATAAAGCATCCATGAAATTTCTCACACATTAACCCAATCATGGTTTATTACAAAACCAAACCCTCTCATGAATGCGCCAATCACACGATGCATTATAAATACCATTGGATTAAATAACTAACTCAACCATATAATATCTATAGAGATATACTTTATTACTGATGAATTTGTTTCATAATAACTTAACTCCTCATAATGAATTTTTGTGTCTAAGAGGAATTATTAAAATAATTACCATAACATACCTAAATCAAGAAAAATTCTAGAACATCTACCCAACTACCTCGTCATATAAGGGACCATATAAACTATCCCATAGAATAAAATATGGACATTCATCCATGGATGCTTGATTTTCAACCACTATGGGAAATGTTTAACCAAGAACGTGGTTACATTCCATAAAGACAAAACCACCAGGTCACTCTAAAACCACCAAAGAATGTGTAGTATAAAATATTTATACCAAAATGGATCTACCATATCACACCACTCTCTATGGGACTAGATAAGAGACTTTATTTTATTTCTAAACCTACAATCCATCACAAAAAAAATATTTTTTTTCTGAAAAACAAACACATATGGTGAAGTATGAAAGTAACCACCTAATTCTATAATAGAGTTACAATCCAAAAGTCTAACTCTTTTATGAATCCCCCAATAAAATATTTATCATCACCATTATATCATGACATTATCTCATTCAAAGAGTCCTTAATAATAAATTATTATTAAATTAAATTAAATTCACCTAAAAACATTTGTGGGTAAATTCAAAAAAATCAATTGAATGGTATATTATTGAAAAAACCAATAGAAATAGAAGCCAAAAACCCATAGAATATAATCTAAAATCCAATAAATGAAACAACCATGATCTGAAAAACATTTATCCACCAATTCAAAATCAATTATTGATTTTACTAAAAAAACATCAGTAGGTGATGTACCATTTCCTAAATGAAGAGTTCCATCACGATTTCATTGTCCTATAGCCTCATCATCTTAGGATGATTCCACCACGATCTTGTTGAATAATTAACTTAACCTTAAATTAATCAACCAACAATATATGAGGGGTAAGGTAATATTAAGGTGAGGATAAATGAAATATTTCCTTAATATAGTGCACCAAAACAAGAAATAATCACCTGATATTGAAGAGATGACAAATGGGAATCCCTGGGGAATAAAAATGGGGAAAATGATAGCCATAATAACACATTTGAGAGAAACATAGGGAATGTAGAAAGTGAATTAGATCATGAATTCAGGGGTTATCTGTTGAACCCTCTATGAGATAGTTATTTTAATAATCATAAATCTTGTCAAAATGAGTTTATATATATATAATCATGTCTATTTATATTTATCTATGATTATTTATAGTTTTCTATTGACCTAGAAGTGTTATGGTTTGACCAAACACTTGGTACGTATTCTATATTTTTGACTCACCATTAGTTATTTTCTTGAGTCACCGTTAGTTAAAACTGGTGAAGAACGGTCGCACCGATGACAAAGATCGCACCAATGAAGAACCATCGCACCGATGAAGAATGCTCGCACCGATGAAGAACGACCGTACCAATGAAGAACTGTCGCATCGAAGAAGAACGGTCGAACTGATGAAGAACGGTCACACCAATGACGTACTGAAACAAATGCTGATCAAATGACCTACCGAAACTGATGCTGATCAGATGACCTACCGAAACCAATGCTGATCAGATGACCTACCGAAACTGATGCCGATCAAATAAAATACCAAAACTGATAATGATCAGATGACCTATCAAACCCGATGATGATCAAATGACCTACCAATACCAATGAAAATTCAAAATGACTTAGGTATCTCATGACTCACCTATAGTCATGAAAACTATTTGAACTTTCTGCTAACCCTTTTTATTTCAAACAGTCATATTTTCTTAGTTAAATGCACCTAATATTAATTAATGTTGGTTGTTGGATGTTAGGAAACTGTACCTCGTACCTGTAGAAAGGTAATCATTCTTTTTTTCCAGATCTCAAGGAATAAAAAGGAAGATTTGTAGTAAAAAGGTACAGTTGAATGAAAAGATAAAAAACACGAAAGAAGGTTCATATGTATGAATTCCCATGGAACACAAGGAGAACACGAAGGACTCCTATAAAAAAAGAGAACTCAAAGAAGATCTTTCACCTGGAAGAAACAAAAGACGAGTAGTTGTGACTTACTGAAAATCATATACACAAGTCTGAATAGCTATATCTAAGAAGAACAACGGTACTCTATTTTGAGTCATCCTCACCAGAATGGACTTGACTTCTATTTACAACATTAAAACGAGCCCAGATCACATCTGCAATTACACAGATCTTTCTAAAATCTCTTATTTCCTCTATTGTATCGCTTTGCCTAATATTCTGAGTATTTTGTGTGTACATCTATCTACTCTAGATACACATTGTCTCCTGAGCTGAACTAGAGGATATTAAATCCTCAAACCAAAATTTTTACACCTTCTTGTATCCCAATATATATTGCGGAATATTTCAAGTGTGACCTGAACAGACTGAGAGGTGTTGCTATTGTTTTTCCCACGTAGAACTATGGTAGAGGTCTTAGGACCTGAACAGTCTCTGTACTGTTGTTTTCCCCGATCTAGGGTGTGGATCAAATTTATATAAATTTGTTTGAGAGTACTAAGTCTCATCTTGAGACTGAACCTCTTGGTTATATATTCCGTGCATTTTAGGTTATGTTTTAAACTATATTGTACATTTTTTATTCCTCTTCGATTTACATTGAAATACAAATATATTTTAAAGTTACTCAGATAGATAAATTAGAAAGAATTTTAAATTTTTGTAAATCATTAGATTAGTTTCAAAACATAATTTAATCCTTTTATTAAATTAACTGAGACCTAATAAATCTTTCAAGAATATAATTGAACCTTTACAGTTTTACAAATTCACTACAATTTAACTTGTTTTTAAAATTGGAGGATTTTAATAGAAATATTTTTAATAGAAATTTTAATTGGAACTCAATTCACCCCCTCATGAGTATCCACTCAGACCAATATTTGGTATCAGAGGTTGTTATTTATAAAGTATTTTCAAACAATCTGTTTTTCAACTGGGATTTTAGTTGTATCTCAATGATATTAAATTTCTGTTAGTTCTAAATTTTATCTCTATAAATATATTTTCTAAAATCTAGTTATGGATAATAGACTAGAAGGTGATGCTACCAACTTGACACCTTTCATCGGTGGTACAAATTATGCCTAGTGGAAACTTAAAATGAAAATTCACTTAGAGAGTATGGGATTCGACATATGGATTTCTATAGAAACTCAATATAAGATTCCAGACACTAAGAGAACTACTTGGGATGAACCTACTAATACTGGTTATAATAATAACTGTAAAATTATGAATGCCTTGTACTGTGCTTTAGGAGATAAAGAATTTAATCGCATATCTACTTGCAAAACTACCTATGAAATTTAGGATACCTTGGGTGTTTCTCATGAAGGAAAAAACAATGTTAAAGAAATGATATTAAACACTTACACTATTAAATATGATAATTTTAAAATGAATTCGGATGAACCTATTTCTGACATGTATCTCAGGTTCAATGAGAATGTCAACACTATGAGCTCACTTGGAATGGTTGTTCCAGCAAAGTAACAAATCACGAGGATATTAAGATATTTACTAGACAAATGGTGAGGCACATCTGTTTCAATTATAGAATCCTGTGATATTGGTGATTTACTTGTTAAGGAATTAATTTGTAAGCCTATGATGTATAAAGAAGAACTGAAAGTAAATAATGAAGAAGATGATGAACCAAGGAAGAAGTCAGTAGCCTTCAAGAAATCTTCTTCAAAGAGCAATGATAAGGAGAATGTTCACATACCTACTGAAAGATCAACAAGTGAAAGTTCAGATTCTGACAGTGATGCAGAGATGGCTCAGATATCTAGTAGTTTCAATAAGTTCTACAGGAAGAATAAATTCTTCATAAAACCAAATTATAAAGGTAAATATGAAAAAAATGGTCACTGGAAGAATGATTGGAAGAAGTCTGATAAGAGTGATGAGATTGTCTGTTATGAGTGTAAAAGGAAGGACACATTAAGGCTGACATTCCAATGTTAAAGTTAAAAAATAAATATGGCTACAAGGACAATAAGTACAAGAATGAAATGAAAGAAACATGTAGTGCTTCATAAGACACTTAAAGTGATTCTGATTATACTAAGGATGAAGACTCTCACAAGGATAACATGTGTTTTATGACAAAGACATCGTAGGTAACACTAGAAACTCCTGCTTTGAATTCATATTATTCTGGAGTTGATTCTGATTCTGAATCTGAAAATATGTCTAGTGAGGAATTATTTGAATATTGTAATATGCTAGAAGAAACCTATAATGAGCTTAAGGACAATTATAAAAACTTAAAGAAATAGTATGCTTTAACCAGCTCTGTTAAATCTTCCCTTGATATAGAGAAAGAAAAGAATGCTAAATTACATAAGGAAAATACTGAACTAAAAATGTCAAATGAGAAACTGAGGAAGGACATAGAAAATTTCACTAATGGAAAAGACACACTTGAAAAAATTTAGGTAAACAATTGGTGCCAAAATAAACCACTAGAATAGGCTATCATCCTGGAAAGAGACAGATTACTAAAAATAGATTTATTCCTAAATCTAGACAGAATTCTGCTAGATCTAGTTTTTGAAATACATAAGCTTCAACTCGTTATTCACATTTCTATAGATCAAATAAAGTATTTCTTTCAAAATCTATTGATTCTGTAGATTATATGAGGCCCATGAGACAAATCTGGATAACTAAGGCTTTTCTAGCTAATCTATCTGAACCCAAGAGAATCTAGGTACCAAAATCATTTTTTATCTAAACCTATTTTGTAGGAAACTTGATTGAAATGTTCTCATAAGAAGGTATGGTACTTGGACAGTGGATGTTCAAGACACATGAAAGGAGACTACTCATTCTTTAAAAACATATTCACGGTTGATGGAGGCCATGTCACCTTTGGTGATAACTCTAACGGAAATATCATCAGCATAGGCCAGATTGGTAAAAATGATTCAGTTTTAATTTCTAAAGTATTATTTGTTGATGGACATAAATACAACTTGCTATGTATTTCTCAGTTATGTGATTATAGTTACAATGTTAAATTTGAAAATAATTCTTGTAATGTTGTTAATTCTAATAATATTTTAGTATTTTCTTCTTTGAGAAATGAAAATGTTTATGCTATTGATTTGAATTATTTGGCTAAACAGAACATCACTTGCTTAAATGCTTTTCATAAAGAATCTTGGATTTAGCACATAATATTAGGACACTGCAACATTCATTCACTTAGAAAATTGACTAGGAATAAATTATTTAGACACCTACCCAAACATGAATTCCCAACTGAAAAAGATTGTAATCCCTGTCAAAAGGGAAAGAAACATAAAGTTTCATTCAAATCAAAGAAATAAGTTTCAACTTCTCAACCTCTCGAGTTAGTTCACATGGATTTGTTTTGACCTTCTAGGGTTTCTAGTTTATATGGGAAGCACTATGTCTGTGTCTTAGTAGATGAATTCTATAGATATACATCGGGATACTTTTTATCTCAAAAAATTGATCATTGTTCTATCTTTATTAAATAATTCATGTCTGTAGTAAACCTTAGGGGACTCAAGATTTGGACCTTGAGAAGTGATCATGGTCGTGAGTTTGAAAATCATGAGATTGAATCTTATTGTTCACACAATGTCTATAATCACAACTTTTCTGACCCTAGGAAACCTCAGTAGAATGTTGTAGTAGAAAGAAGGAATAGAACCCTTCATGAAATTAAAAGAACTATGCTAAATGAATATGACCTACATATTTATTTTTGGGCTGAAGTTGTAAATACAGCTTGTTATATTATCAATAGAGTCTTGATCAGACTTGTTCTTAAGAAGACGCCTTATGAACTATGGAATAATACGAATCCTAAAGCTAGTTACTTCAGAGTCTTTGGTTGAAAAGTCTTTACTCCCAATACTAATGATAATCTAGAAAAAATTTCATCCAATCGTGATGAAGGAATCTTTTTAGGATATTCAATTACTAGCAAAGCCTATAGTGTATTTAATAATAGAACCAAGTGTGTGAAAGAATCTGTTCACATAAAATTTGATGAAACTAATCCACATGAACCTAAACCATCTCTTGAAAATCATGGAGAAGATTTGTCTGTTCTGAACCTTAATGACAAAAATAGTGACCCTGTTGTTAAGTCAACCAGCTCTGGAAATGTTCCAGAACCTGCTTCTGATGAATCCAAACCTAGAGAAGAACCTGAAATTTATATTCCTACCTTCACTAGATAAACTAGTATTCTAATGAATCATACTTTAGATGTTGTTGTTGGTAATCTTAATAGAGAGACACATACTAGAGCTTCCCTAAGAAATCCGGTTGAATATCAAGCCTTTCTTTCTCAGATATAACATAAAAAATATCAATGATGCAATCAATGATGAATTTTGGGTAATGGCTATGCAAGAGTAGTTAAATACATTTGAAATAAAAAATGTTTCGGAATTAGTAGAAAGACCTATTGACACCTTGACCATAGGCACTAAATGGGTTTTTAGAAACAATGCTGATGAACAGGAAATATAGTTATAAACAAAGAAAGGCTATTTGCACAAGGGTATAGTCAAGAAGAAGGAATAGATTACGAATAAACCTTTGCACCTATAGCTGGATTATAAGCTATTAGGATTCTACTTGCCTATGCTGCTCGTCTGAATTTCAAGTTATATAAAATGGATGTTAAAAGTGCTTTTCTAAATGGTTATACAATTGAAGATTTTTTATTGAACAACCACCTGGATTTACAAACCCCCATTTTCATCATCATGTTTCCAAACATTCTAATGCTCTATATGATTTAAAACAGGCTCCAAGAGCTTAGTTTGATAGACTTACAAATTTTCTTATATCAAAAGGTTTTACTAAAGGAATTGAAGATCCCACCTTTTTATTAAAATAATTTCTAAAGATATTTTGATTGTAAAAATCTATGTTGATGAAATTATCATTGGATCATCTAAAAATTCTTTCTGTACTTATTTTTCAATGATTATGAAAAATGAATTTGAAATGAGTTTAATGGTAGAGCTCAAGTATTTTCTTGGATTTCAAATTTTTCAAAAGAGAAATGGTATTATTTTAAAGCAATGTAAATATACAAATGATCTTTTAAAATGTTTTGTTTTGGATAGTAAAAAAGGGAAGTGATACACATATGAGTACCACCTGTAAGTTGGATGATGATGAAATTGGGAAACCAGTTGATCAAACCAATTATAGAGGTATAATTGGAAGTTTACTTTATCTTATTTCTAGTCTACCAGATATTATGTTTAGTGAATTCATTTTTGAAAGATTTCAAGATAATCCTAAAGAATCTTATTTACTTGCTGTTAAAAGGATTTTCAAATATCTAAAACATACTACTAATTAGGTTTGTTTTATCCAAAAGGACAATCCATTGACTTAATGAGTTATTCAGATGACGACTTTTCCGGTTGCAAGTTAGATAGGAAGAGCTCGTCTGGAACATGTCATCTTTTGGGAAATTCCCTGATATCTTGGTGTAGTAAGAAACAGAACTCTGTTGAATTGTCTACTACTGAAGTAGAATACATTGATGCTAGTAGTTTTTGTGCACAGATTATGTGGATGAAACACACACTGTTGGACTGTGGAAATCAATTTAAACATGTGTTTATAAATTGTGATATCACTACTGCAATTAGCATATCTATGAATCCTTTGTCTCACTATAGGACTAAGCATGTTGATGTCAGACATCACTTTTTGAGAGATAATTATCAAAAGGATGATATTTCTCTAGAATTTATTGACACTGAACATAAATTAGCTGATATCTTCACCAAACCCTTGAGCTCTGAATGATCAGTCCTTATTAAACAAGTGTTAGGTTTGGTAGATGAGTGAAACTGATTTGTGAAACTGATTAGTGGAACCAATCAGTGAATCTGATCAATGAAATCGATCTTTTTCTACTATTTCTGTTTTAAAGAGATTAATACTTTTAGTGTTAATAAAAACGATGTTGTTTTACTTAATCGATATTATATTTCAAATTGAAACCCTAAATGATAAATTTAATGACCTGCGGCTATTTTTTTCCCTAGAACTGTGACATTCCATCTCCCGCCGAGCCTTATTTTTTCTGAAACTTTATCCTCTTGAACCTCTCGAACCTTTTTAAAACCCTTAAAACCTTTCAAACCTCTCAAAACTCTAAGTGGAAAAGAATAACCGACAGAGCAAGGAATCTGAGGGTTCCTCTCTTGTGAAACATGCTCGAGGAGAATCAAGCAGTATGACTCAATGTTCAGTGAAACTGAAGATGGAAACTTGGTTGGTTACAGCTGAAAAGGATGTAAGTTCTGAATGGGTGTTATCTTGTAATTCTGCACTTTTAAAAGTTTTAGAAATGAAAGTATATAAAAACTAGTTCTTTGATAATAACCAATTCTACTAACCAAAGCATGTGCATGAGTTTTATTTGAACATAACTATTGTATTGGATGGAGTAGAAGCTGCAAGTCTATTTTCTGTAGTGAAATGGAAAAATATTTCTTTTTCTTCAAAGCATTTGGTTGAGTGTTTTGGAGTACCTCATAAAGGTAGATATGAAGACTATTCTGGTAATATTCCTCTTACCACTAAATATTTTTCTTATGATCTTGCTCTGGAGATACTGACAGGAAATTCTGAGTCCAGAAGAACAACAGCTATTGAGTTAGATGGTGAAAGTATGAGATGTTTTAAGTTTATTCATCACCAAATCTGTCCCACAAAGGGTGATTTTGCTTATATTCAGTATCATGATGTTTATTGTTATTTTTATTGATAATGATGAGAAGATCAACTTGTGTAGATATATTACTGTCCATATTGCTGAAATTGTGAAGCCTCACAAGAAATCTACCACATTGTTCTACTCTAAACAAATCTCTGCTATGTTAATGTTTTTGGGATGTGTTGAAGATAGAGATGAGTATATCTCATCCAGTATTAGTTTTTGTATTAACAAGAATATCTGCAAAAGAATGAAAATCAACTAGAATCTATGGAAGAAGGCATGGGATGCTGATGAGGATATGTTGTATGACTCCTTTAATCCTTCTCACCATCCTAAGAGACCAAAGGGGATGAGAGATCCTTGTTTAAAACCTGATGAGGAAATTGATTATTCGGATGAGGAACATGAGACAGAAGTTCCTAAGAAACTGGAGAGTCAAGTAAGAAAGGAACAAGGGAAGTTGAGGCTGATAATTATGTGGATACTGAAACGGATCCTGAGTCACCTCCTGATGACAGGAGTGATCATGATACAGTAAGTCCTAAGAAAAGAATAATAGAATTTAGACCAGCTAGTCCACCTCTCAAGTTATCAGAGTCAGAACCTCTTCTAGGTGATGAAGAAGAATCTGAATCCGAAGAATCATATTCTGATGAGTATGAATCCAGTAGAGAAGATAGTACCGATGAAACTTCCATAAATAATAATGGAAATGGAAATGGTGATGATGATGCTGACGGAAATAATGATGATGGTGGTGGTGATGATGCTACTACTCGACCAGTAGATGGTCAAAATGTGATCCAAGATGATCCACAACCACAAATAGTTGAAGAAGAAGTTTTTCTTGATGCTGAAAGAGCAATGCAGATAGATATTGACGTAGGTGAGGAAATCTCACATGAAAATTCTGGAGAAGATTATTTTTTAAAGCCCCGGTATACCATTTGTAAAACTTCAAGGGAGGAACAACTAGGTTTTGCTATTCATGGTTTGGATTATTCATAGGAAGAAGAATGGGTGCACAAAGCAAGTCCAAGCCTCTCAGTTAAGGCTAGACGAGTTGCTGAGAATGTGAAAGTGACAGTAGAAATACCTGGTCCTTCAGTTTCTCAATCTGATTTAGATAGATTTAAAGATGAGTTGCTCTATGCAGTTAGAAAGACAATGAAAGAGGAATTATCTCATGCTCTTGCTCCTAATCCTGTGAATTTATCTAAGGCTGCTATAGATGCTATAACTCAAAGAGTAGTAAGTATTATCAAACCAGACCTATGCCACACTAGTGAATGGATTAGTAGAAATATTACCTCTCTAAATCAAGAACACAAGGATTTAGGCAATGACTTAGTTTCTTTGCCAGGAGAATTGAGATCAACCATCACTGGTATGATGGAAGTTATGAGAAATTTGATAGAAGAGCTGAAGAAGTCAGATTTGAGAAAGTTGAAGGCTGAGATAACTCAGGTTGTTGCTCAAGAAAGCTCCTCTAAAGTGACCAAGATTAATGGTCATGAGATCAATTTTTTAGAGGATGTTATAAAAGAAGAGTTGGCTTCACATGGAATGATTTTGGATTTGGAATCATTGAAAAATATGAAAGAAAACAGAGATCATATTCACAAGATGGTAAAGCTTTATTCATCTAATGTTAGTCAGGCTCAGAAAGAGATCAACGAAAAGTTAGATCAATATTTCTCTAAAATCTATACCAAGCATGAGTTGAACCATCAGTTTGAAGTCTTGCCTGAAAATTTGAGGTTTCCTCCAGTAACTCATCTCTTTAAGGTTCAGGTACAATAGTTGAAAGATTTTACTCCTACTCTCGAATGTTTTATGTAGAACAAAGATTATTTTGAGAAGGCCATGAAATATGGTGGTGATTTTATTCAAGATTTTATCAATCTACTCAAAACTTATCTTCGTGTGAAAGCTAAGGCAATTGTCTTTCCTAATGCTGAGCCTCTCAATCCATCCAGTGTTGCTCTTGGTCAGTTATCAGTTTCTCAAGCTCTCTCCAATATCCGGCCAGTCATTCAGCAGCCGTATTCAGGATGATCTTCTACTCAACCACAAGTGACATTAGCACCCACTCTTCTTCTAGCCCGAGCTGTCCTACCTCCTCTCATCATCTGGTCAGATCAAAATTCCACCAATCCACTCTCTGGCCCATCCATTCCCCCATCTCCTAAAGGAAAATATCCTTTTCATCCCAATAAGTATCCATGACTATCATTTTTGATAGGGTGTCTTTTATGTGTTTTTTTCTTATAACTTTTCAGTGGTTATTTTAATGGACCTTTCTTCTTTTTGCCAATCCCAAAGGGGTAGAAATGATGAATGCTTAAATGATGACTACTTTTATACATGAATATATATATATAAATGGGATAAAAGAATATATATATAAACGGGGAGAAATGACTACTTATAAAAATGACTAAATAGAAATAATACCTTATATATAGAGGGGATCTCTCTATAATCTGATGCTATGATGATATACTCCCACATTGTTCATGATATGGTGCATTCTTTGAAGACCTGTTTATCTTTGGTTATATATTTTGATTACATAGGGGGAGAATACTAAATGTTATATCCTCTCCTCTCTCTTGATTTATGCAACAGATTTGTGATTATCAAAAAGGGGGAGATTGTTGAACCCTCTCTGAGATGGTTATTTTAATAATCATAAATCTTGCCTAAATGTGTTTATATATTTTTAATAATGTCTAAATATGTTTATCTATGATTATTTATGGTTTTCTACTGACCTGGAAGTTTTCTGGTTTGACCAGACACTTGGTGCGTATTCCATGTTATTTACTCACCATTAGTTATTTTCTTGAGTCACTGTTAGTTAAAACCGATGAACAACGGTAGCACTGATGACAACAGTTGCACCGATGAAGAACGGTCGCACCAATGAATAATAGTCACACCGATGAAGAATGATCGCACTAATGAAGAACTGTTGCACTGATGAAGAACGATCGCACCGATGAAGAATGGTCACACCAATGACCTACCAAAACTGATGCGGATCAAATGACCTTCTGAAACTGATGCTGATCAGATGACCTACCAAAACCGATGCTTATCAGATGACCTACTGAAACCCAGGCTGATCAAATGAACTACTGAAACCGATGCTTATTAGATGACCTACCGAAACTGATGCTGATCACATGACCTACCTATACCAATGAAAATTCAAAATGACGTACCGATCTCATGACTCACCGATAGTCATGAAAACTATTTGAACTTTCTACTAACCCTTTTTTTCCAATGGTCATATTTTCTTAGTTAAATGCACCTACTGTTAATTAATTTTGGTTGTTGGATGTTAGGAAATCGTACCTCGTAGCTGTAAAAAGTTAATCATTCTTTTTTCCAGATCTCAAGGAATAAAAAAGAAGATATGTAGTAAAAAGGTATAGCTAAACGAAAAGGGGAAACCCCACGAAATAAGGTGCACATGTATGAAGTTCCACAGAACACAAGGAGAACTCAAAGGACTCCTGTAAAAATGAGAGAGATTGAAGTATATCCTTCACCTAGAACAAACAAAAGATGATTAGATGTGCCTTACTGAAAATCATATGCACATGTTAAAATAGATGTAGCTAAGAAGAACAATGATATTATGTTTTGATTTATCCTCACCACAAAGGACTTGACTTCCATCTGAAACATCCAAACGAGTCTAGAGAACATCTGCAATTACACAGAGCTTTCTAAACTCTATTATTTCTCCTATTGTAACCCTTTTCTTAATATTCTGAGAAGTGTGTGTGTACATTTGTCTACTCTAGATACAAATTGCCTCCTGAGTAGAACTGGAGGATATTATATCCTCACACAAAACTGCCTACACCTTCTTGTATCCCACTGTGAGTTGTGGAAGAGGTCAAGTGTGACCTGGATAGCCTGAGAGCTGTTTCTATTATTTTTCCCATGTAGAACTATGGTAGAGGTCTTAGGACATGAAAAGTATCTGTACTGTTGTTTTCCCTGATCCAAGGTGTGGGAAAAATTTATATAAATTTTTTGAGAGGACTATGTCTCGGCTTGAGACTAAACCTCTTGGTTATATCTGCTGTGCATATTAGATTATTTTTTAAAGTATATTATATATTTTTTATTCTACTGCTATTTACTTTGAAATACAAATCTATTTTAAAGTAACCCTAATAGTTAAATTAGCAAGTGTTAGTAATTTTAGTAAATCAGTAGATTAGTTTTAAAAGATAATTTAATCCTAGGATTAAATTAACTGAGATCTAATCAATCTTTTGACAATCTAATTGTACCTATAGAGTTTTACAAATTCACTACAGTTTAACTTGTTTTTAAATTGTGGGATTTTAATAGAAATATTTTTAACAGAAATTTTAATTGGAACTCAATTCACCCCCCTCTTTAGTATCCACTACGACCAACATTATCTAATTTAAAAATATCCTCATAGGACTATTGGGTACAAATTATATCTCTTGAGGTACTTGGACCACGTTTAACTAACCTGGTGCTCAGTTCATCCCTACCAAGTACCTCATCGGTTGACTGCAATTACATCACACCACATTACATGTACTCCACTCACACAACTTGAACACATGTAAAAAACACTCCCCTAGGGATTCCCCAAAACTACAAATGTTTATTTAAATCATAATTCTTTAGATAAACCTTACTCAAATATTCAAAATTGAAGTTCACTATGAATTTCATGAATCATAATTTCATGATTTATTATATTGTGGATCATATTCCTATGATTTTTATTTTCAAGAGTGATTTTAGTGATATTTATAAGATTATTAGGAATATGATTTTGTTATAGGTTTTAGAGGAAATTGGTTTAAGAATTATTTTATTCAATAATTCCTTGTTAATTACATTCATATGGTTGATGAAATTAATTTTTCATCTAGATTTCAAAATCCAATTCATTCCATTATGGGAAATCCTACCATTCCCATTATTATTAAAAATCTATAATAGGCTCAAATTTTACATGTGTCATGAGATTATTTTTTATTATCCATTTTAATATATCACTATTTTTAGGAATTCTTTATTGAAAGTGTAATCATATATATTATAAACCAATATCTGAGGTTTGGAAAATAATTGGGATGATCATTAAAACCAATCTAATGTGGATTTATAATTTATGAAAAAGTAAATAAGTATTTTATATAGTGTAATGATATAACCTACTTCATATTAATTCCATAAGGATTAAACTATATCCTTTATATATTCAATATTTTTGAGGTCCACTCCGACTATTATCCTTAGTATTATCACTATGAGGTATGCCATTTTTTTTATTCCCATTAAGAGTAATTATAACATATTCTCTTAGTTTAGTGTATTGAATAAAAAAATAGTGAAAATTTAATATAAATAGATAGAGTTAATACTTTTATTAGATTGTGTTCATGTATTCACAATGACGGAAAAGATTTTTCTTTAAAACACAAGAGGGAATATTCCTAATGTTTTTCTATTATATTTGACAATTATAAACCACCAAGATAATAAAATGTAATTATAATTTTATATATAATATCATGGAGAGTATCTATATATATTTCATTTAATTTTTCTTATGAGAGTCTCATATCTATAAAATAAGTTTAACCATTGAACCAAGAAATGACCTTTTTGACCATATTATATTCAATGAATTTATAGTTTTAGAGGTCATGAATTATTGTTTTATTTTGATTTTTGTTTTATTAATAGAGGGAATATCATAATATATATTATCAACTTTAAATGGACTCCTCAATAAGATTGTAATACAAAAAAATGGAATTCCACTAATTTCTTCACATAACATCTGAGATTCTTGGTTTATTTATTCTTTGAAACATAGAGCATTAGACTACATCAAAGATAAAAATTTCATACATTTCTCTCTATATCTCCCATAACATTTAATGTTTAGAAGCTTATATTTACATATCTAGGTTGTGGAATAGTCATATCTATAAAATCGGGGTATATATTTCCATTTAGTTATACAACTACACATCAAGGTATCATATCATTCATAAAAGTAGTAAGAGACTATAAAAATTCTTTCGGTATTACAAATTGAGATGAAAATTTAGTGGTTAATTGTTTAAAGCTTAATATTATTGGATTTAATATAACCTTGATAGAAAAATAGCTTGTTTTAACTAAATATAAATTAAAAAAACTTGTTATTGGTGTTTTAGTGGGGGAAATTTGAGATAATTAACTATTGCAAGAATTATTTGATTAGGTAAAATCACCCTTTGATTTTTTGGTCGATCGATTAAACATTAATGGTTCAATCATTTTCATCTTATTATAGGGGGTATACTAGAGGATGAATTTTAGCTTCATCTTGTGAATTGTACTCAGTCGGTATGTTTCCTCAAATTATCATATTATTAATATATTTGAATTTATAATTATAGAATTAGTCTAGGGAATAACTTCCTTGGATGAAAGAGCCTCGACTTTTTTTTTGTTTTTGGGCTATGGATATATCCTCAACTATCCATTTTTTTGTAGAAATATCTCACTGAGTGGTAAGAAATGAGATTTTATAAAAAGATCCTAAATCACGTGTCAACATTATATATCAAGTACATACACCAAATATTAAAACACCATTATAGAAAATATTATCAATATATGTATAAACATTATTATGAAAATAACAAAATGAAAAATCTAAAAAGATAATTTTATTTGATAGGGTATTCCATAAGAACCACCAATACTTGAAGACCATATAACACCCATACATTTTATGATATATTTATTTTTTAAATAAATTCAATGTCAAATAGTGAATATTTCACACCACATTGAGTTTAGATTCAATTACACACAAACCTAAGATTATATTTCTCTACACAGAACCTTGGTCTAGATTTCATTACACACTATAATTAGTATCTTCGATTGCTTTCGTTACATGCAAGAACGAGTTTTATATATTATTTTTATTATTTTTATTATAAAATAATAAACTCTTAGAGGTAAAATTTGATTATGTTAATATTATTAATTAAACTCTGAATGTATATGGTATAATTCATTGGTTACTAATTAATTAAAAATTATTTTAGAAACCATTTTAATGTAAAATAATTATTTGTATAAAAAACAATTTTATGTTCCCAAAGGTATTTTATCATATTAAATAAAATTAATTACTATTTTTAATTATATTAATTAAATACACATATTATATCATCAATATTTGTTTTTAAAATTCATCAAATATATTTTATTGACATAATTAATGAAAAATATAATTTTACACATAATAAGATTTATTTTGTGAATTGTACTTTCTCCACAATTAAATGGCGCACTTGTTCTAAAATTAAAATTTCTTAATTTTATAAAATTTATTTGATAAAAATAAAAATATTTTTTAAATATGAATTTAAAAATAATATTATGGTGAATTTATGGTATTTTCTCTAAAAGATTATTTTTTGATGAATTATAAAATATATGGATTTTTAATTTAAATATGACTTTTCCTTATAATAATTTATAATGTTAAATTATATTTGTAATTGTTTTTAAAGTCAAATTATTTTAATTCTTATTATTATAATATAATATATTTCATTTTAGTCATTTTAATAATGAATTTTGATATAAAAACATAATAAACATTTGAGAATTTTCACTTTATGAATCTCGTTTCTCATCCCATCTCCAAGATTTATTTTAAATTAATTTTATCCAATTCTATGAATTGAATTTTTAAAAATGGATTAAATATTTGGAATCATAATTATTTATAATATATAATAATTAAAACATAAATTTCGACCAAATTGAATACTGAAAATAGTTTACATTAAATAAGCGATTAAGAGGAAAGTGAGTTTAGGAGGGAAAACATTAGACATTAGAAAAAATGACAGATAATATATAAAAACACAATTACATTATCATATTTAGACATTATGACTTATTATATAGATATTTATACATTATTTTATCCATATTACATGGATGAAACTTGGGTGGAATTCTCCCTTTTTAAAAATTACAAGGGTGCCACACACCACACATATAAATGGCCACCCCACCCATCCCACATTCACACCTTAAAAACACGTTGGTTTGGAATGTAAATATAAAACTAACTCTAAAAAATAATCCCAATAAAATAATAAACATATTTTTGGGAATAAATAAAACCTCTGATGGTTTTAGTTCAAGACCAGGTATGATACTTGAAGAAGAGGTAGTGTTCTTATAAAAGTGTTATTATATTATTTCATTCTCCACCGATATAAAATTTTATTATACCATGATTATATAAATTCCCCAGTATATTATATATAATAACATATTTTTATTTTAAGTATAATACCAAAAAAACACACATGCTTCAATCAAATGGGTTATGAAATCATCATTTGTGTGTACGTCGTACTACTGTCCCACGAACTGATGTCGTTCATTATTCTATTACCACCTCTCAAGAATGCTTATAATGATAGATCTAAATTATTTATTTTATATTTATAAAATTATTATACCTATGGATTAATTATATAATATTATTATTTTTTCCTTCCATTCCCTGGGATGTAATATAATGCTACTTGAGTGTACAACAGACTACTAGCTCACTATGCGTTGCGATTCATCTTTCACTAACACATCACATGGACAGTGATAAAGAAAATGTTAATAATTATATATAATATAAATGATATAATAATGATATTAATTACATATTTACCATTATATAATGATAATATATATCATTTTATATCATTCATTTTGATTCATGTATGGTTGATAACATCATTTGTTTACGGTCGAACTATTGCCTTCATGATGTGATCTGACTCTCTTTTCCCCACCAAACCACATTAATGAAATATATAAGTTTATAATATTATATAAATATATTATGATAATTTATAAATATAATATATTACTTAAATCATTTCCCTAATGATCGATTAAAAATGATATGTTTACTCATCTGCACTTAATACCAACCATCTTCAGGATTGTGAAATAAATTTTTATCATATCCATCATTCAAAATTGTTTTATAAATAAATATTTAAATTCATATATGATAATTCATTCAGTAATATTATTAATGAATTTATATAACTATAAAATAATCACATGAACTAGATCATTCGAGATGAAACATGCAGGAGAAAATTAGGAAATTAGCACCCAAAACACTGAATGTAATGATTGTTTATTAACGAACAAGTAATAATATGTTATAAAAGGATATTATATGATATAAAAATATTTTAACCTTATATTTTAATAAATTAATATCATTTTTACAAACATTATATCTGAGTTTAAATCACATTCAACCAAAATGAATTGTATGGTATGTAATGTCTTCTCAATTTCCTTTCATTGAGGCATATTGTAATATTATTTACCAAATTTATATTATATGGTTTATATACATTTTATTTGACATGTAATATCATGAATTATTCATTATTATATTTATTTTATGTTCCAGGTTTTAATCATCTCATCAATGCGTATTTTAATGTAAAGTTACCATGTGGTAACCAAATTTTATAACTAATTTTTTTCATTGGGTTATAATACTTTTTCATTGTCATTTATAATATAAAATTATATGCATAATTATTTTTGAATATATTATCTTTCATTTTAATTTTTTTGGAGTTATATTTTATACACATAATTTATACATTAGTTGATTCTAACATTAATGTTATTAACTTTGTAAAGGTTTACCTCACTTTATCATTTCAATTGGTAATGTTTACAAAATATTTTTTGTTCAATGAAATTATATTATCATTCAATAATAAACCATTTATTATTATTATCATAAATCTAATAATGATATTTTTTAATTTATAGTTCAATTTTCCCCATCTTTGTAAGTGAGTATTTTTATAAAAATGAATTTACGAAATCCCAACATAATATCTCTCTTGGATCGGTAATATGTTTTCTCACAAAACAAAGTTTTCTGAAAATGTTTTGAAAATATTTTATTGACCAATATGAATTATTTTTAAATACATTTTTACCAATTTATTCTTTAACATTTTTTGCAATGGAATCTTCTTGTCGCTTTCTAAAAAAGGAACTTTTCTAAAAAAAATTACCATGAAAAAAGAAATGGTATTGATTGAATGTATGAAATTACATACCAAAATCACCTTCATTAAATAAAAAAATAATTTGAAAGTTTACATGGGTATTTTTCTAAAAATTTTGAAAAAAATATTTTCATATAAAATGATTTTCATTTTTTTAATATAGATATTTCATTCAATAATGTTTTTAATGAACTATTTATTTCATCATCAACAACAACCCTTATTCCAAACCTCATCAGTGTATATAATCTTAATACCATATTTATTAGTCCTCTGTATGGTTTTTGATAATTGTTTCTAATAATATTATTGGTATTCTCAATCTTGTACAATATTTGTATTCAATAACATTACCTTCAAATGGTCACCTTACCATGATCATTGGACTACAAATTTCCCATAAATATCCATTTTACTTATATTTGAATCGATTATGTTCAAAAGAATAGAAAATGTTTACATAATTTTTTCACATTGAATTTTTTTTCAATATTAGGGGAAATATTGATAAATATATATCCTTTACTAAAAATTGATACATTTTGATAACCAACATTGTTTATGAATTAAATAAACTATTCGATATTTGAGGAACGATTTGGACTGCTATGACATGAGTAGGTAACTATTAAGAGTAATCCCTTCAATGAATCGATAGTCTAATGAGATGAATTAGTTAGCCAACCCAGATATAATTTTACCTGATATGTTTTAAAATATCTTGTGAAATGTATTGAAAGTAAATATACCATGTATATGAGACACATGGAATCAAATAATTAAGTATTTCCTTCATTGATATTTCAGTTATTACTATTATCCATTTTATTTTTTCTATAACATTATCTATGGTTGAATTTCATTCTTATTCTATTGACTAATTTGAATGTGTTATGAATTATTTACCTCGCCATATTGATTATTCCTTATCACGCTATGATAGTGAAGTTATTTAAATGGAATTTGTGTTTAATTATCTATCTTTTTATGTCAATTATCCCTATTAATTCATGATATATTCCTCCATACATAACCATTATTGATCTTTTGATATCACCCTTATTTTCATACCTTTCCCATGTTTATGAATATGAATCATTCGAATGATTTTTCAAGGATGTTGAACATTTTATTTTGTTGTCTATTATGTTTAATTATCTATTATTGATGTAAAATGGGTATCATCTATGTATATAGTTTCCAAAACTGGTAATCTATTCTTTCCTTCTAGATTAGATCCATTTTATCTATTATAATGTTTTGATGTAAGGCATCATCTTTGGGAAACTATGGTCAAGGTTGTTACAATAACCATCCATGAATGAGATACCCAATATTTGTATTCCCATGTTCGATGATACAAAAACATATTTTACATATACGTATCGATACAAAGTGAGATAAAGAAAGATAAAACTGTATATTTCTTACATATCTTTCGTAATTTACAACCATAAACTCACAAATAATCACACAACCATGAGAATAAATGAATTAGTGTTCATGGAAATTAGGTACACAAAATTTATTATTTCACATAATTTCTTCTATAAATCTTAAAACATATCTATCTAAGACTTCCATTGAAACCTAAACATGTATATAATTTTTTGGGAAATGTAAAACATAAATTGGGGTGAACTAAAATTATTTGTAAGTGGAAAACTTACCAATGAGACATAAATTATTAAATCACATGAAATTTAGAAAATATGATCTTGTGGGAATATCTAATTCAAAAAAATAATAGTTTCCAACAATTATTGATAAAATAAAATTTAATCTCAAATATTAAAACATAAAATTAGGTGTTAAACATTGAGAAATGATTAAATAATCAATATCCCTAGAGAATAATATAGAAAATTTCATAACATAGAATTTTGGTAAATTATGGGAATATAGAATAAGAGTCCAAAAACAATCCTAAAAATAAGAAAAAAAACATAATAGAATAATAATCATGATCTTGCATCACATAACATAGTAGATCTTGAATCATCATATTTCATCCGATAACATTATATATCAAGAATCATGATCTTTTCTCCCATTATGGATTGTGTATCATAACTCATAGTGCATTTTTTTATTAGTATAGATATAAAATAAAATGATTCATTTGGGGTGACATATGACGCCAACCATCAACACACA
This sequence comes from Viscum album, assembly GCA_963277665.1. Lineage (NCBI taxonomy): Eukaryota > Viridiplantae > Streptophyta > Magnoliopsida > Santalales > Viscaceae > Viscum > Viscum album. Next base: position 1,765,605,413 of record OY728123.1, read on the forward strand.
CACACACAGAGATATATATATTCTATATGATATCAATAATATACCATATTTGAAAAAAAAATAGAATGAAAATGAGATTCACATTATTTTTAAATGGTATCACATAATATGAACTTAGGACTAGAGTACTTGATTCCCAAATTTAATCACCTAAAAGGTAAAATATCATAAGGTAATTTATAGGGTTAATAAAAAACAAAACATCCGAAGAGAAAAATATTATGTAGTTAAAGAAGATAATGTATGTGAAATGAAAAAATGGTTTTTAGAAAAAAAATTATATCATTATAGTAAATAGATAATGTTATGACTAAAATTAAAAAAATTTATATTTTTTGTTGATATGAATAACTTCTCAAGAGTAATTTAAAAATAAATTATAATACCAAATCCTTGAAATGTTTTAAATTTTATCTAATGAAAATATGTATTGGAAGATAAAATATATTATCATAAATTTTTTTATATTTTAAAATATTTTCTTTCAAACCCACATTATGAAAAGTAAAATAAACATAATTTTTGGATAGTTTTAGGACAAAAACATGAATCTAATTTGAGATAATTAATATTTGGTTTTCATAATAATAAGGGAAAACATTATAATGAAATAACATGGGAATAGAAGAGACTGAACTTATTAAATAGGGTCAAAAAATTTCAATAAAAAATTTTTTTTATTAAATAATGAATTGCAACAAAGAAGAAGATATTGATGAAGAAATTTAAATTGTATAAATAGAAATATAATTTAACATATGAACTAAACAAATATAATATTCTATGAATATTTTATGAATGTATCTAAAGAAATAAAAATATAGATCATTGAAGAGGCGGTTGAGTCGTTAAAACCCCTTAAAATGTATTCCATCTTGGTTGAAATTAATATAAACACATATATGGTCAACATAACCATATTAATTATTTATTAATGAAACTTATTCAAATATATAGTGTTTTATACTATTAATTATGATCATTAATTATATAATTATTAGTTTGTTATTGTTAATTTCCATCATCGAGTGTAAGGGATTTTGATTTCTTTACATATGGATTGTAATGTCAATATAAATAATAATAATTTGATAAAATATTAACCATTCATATATTGTTTATTGTTATATTATATATTTTCTATATTTATTTATAACGCATTAATTTCATTTAATGATAATTTTAATTTTCATTCATGAGTATAAAATCTGTAGTGAGATTGTTTCAAAAAAATTAAACGAATAAATGGGGGTTTAATAATAATTTTTAGGTTATTAATATAATTTTTAATTTAAAATTATATAATATAAATCCTATTATAATGGATATGAATGATATAGATATAGATTTTTCCATAAACATAATAAAATATTAATTTATTAAGGATGATGATTTAATTATATTATTATGGTTAAAATAGGTTTGGAGGAAGTGTGTATTAGAAATATAGAGATGAAACTGTTATGAATAATATAATGCTCATGTTCAGGACATCAATATTCTATTGAAAGGCCTCATTGAAAGATGGGACTTAGTAAACTTTATTATAACCAAGGGATATAGAATGTGAAATAAGATTATGGGTCGTAAAATAGTTCAAGGTTCAAGGAAATTTAAAAAGATAATTTTGTCTTGAAATGGGTGGATGTTAGAGAATTTTATATGTGAAAAAGAGGGACATTTCCTTGGAAAATAGAGTTAGGTGAAGGGTATATATGGCATAAAGGGTATGTTCATGAGTTAGGAGAGGAATGTTTTGTGAGAAATATGGGATTTACTTAATGACTGTAAATGTTCATATATAATTCACAATTTCAATTTGATTTAGTAAAATTTTCACAATTGTATATTTAATTATTTTTTACCTTTATCCAGGATTAAATATTTACTTCTGTGGTTATATTATGAATAAAATATTTAAGATTAATATTCTTTCCAAATTGTTATATGATGACTCTGAAAAACGTTTCTTTAATTTTATTCAATTTATAAATTTAAAAAATGATATTTTAAAATAAAACATATCATATATATATTGTTTTTTTAATTGAAATTTTAAATATAAATGTATCTTATACTTATATCATATCAACAAAATATTATATGAGTTTTAATATATTTATTTATAGATTAAAAAGTTATACTATATTCATAATTTGAAAATGATTAATAAATATAATTCGTTGAAAAGTAATTTCATTACCAAGGTAACTAATATTTATCTAGGTATCTCATTTTACTAAAAAGAGAATATGAACATATTACAAAATTATTATGCTCGAAATAAAAATATAGAAACCATTTTATAAGAAATCATTTCTTGCGTTTATATATTATTTTTATATAGTTGTGCATAAATCATAAAGAAAGTTTTAGAAATAATGAATCTTTTAGAATAACATGATTTTATTCTCATTACATGCCATGTAATTTCTAAAAAATGAATTTTATTTTTCATTTTCATAGATTTATTTTTTTTAAATTAGGTTAAAATCATTCAATAATAGATATTAAATACTAAACACAAATCACTATAGAGTTCTTTGTTAATAAATATTACTATAACATTAAAATATCTTCACGAAATACCGTTAAATGGTTTTTTTATAAACATATAATTTTTAAAGTCCATTAGTATTATAATAAATATTTTAATTTTATAATTGTATCATATAAACTTTAATAATAATAATATATAAAGTGAAACAATATTTTAATATATTAAAATTTTAATAGATTTTTTTTATTTTTTTTATTTTATTTTTATTTGTGCATTATGTTATTTTTATTTTTTTACTAATAAAAAAACTTCGTATAATGATCAGATACATTTATATCGAATGACTATATTTATAATAACTTTATATCTAACATCCATATTTATGATGACCATATATCCCTTTATGATTGTTATGTTACCACAAATACTCGTTATAATTTTATTTCATTATTAAATATTAAATAACACTTCTCATTCGACTGATTTTAATTTTATATTTCACAACATGATTTCTATATTCATATTGTTATTTCACATTATATTTTTGTTCTACTTATGGTGATCCTCATGGTGGAATTTTACCCTACAAATTTTCTAGTTGTAAATATATTATTATTTTCATTTTATGATTAAATTTTAATCTATTCCCTTTTAATGGATGTAATCATCTGTGGTACATAATTTTATATGTGACACTAAAACCCTCATAATAGCTATTTTTCCAAAATTTAAATTAATTAGGTGTTTATTTTTATTGTTTTAGTTATTTATGTCCAGTGTGTGGTATTTTATTATTATTATTTAGTAACTTGTAGTTTGTTGGAATCTAAGTAAACCTAAAAAATTATTTTTTTAAAATCTAAAAAATATATTTTGATCGTGGTATGTAGTATTCCATGGTAATAATATATGGTTTCATGAACCATTTTTTAATGTTCTACTATGAATGAATATAATGTTAGTTTGATTAATATCTTATATCACTCATTACCTAATAAATTTTAATTATTTCGATTAAATAGTATTAAATTCATTAGAATTATAAACATATTAATTGTGAAATTTAAATGGGCCTTAAAACATACAGTTTTAAATATCATCCCCCAAATGTATATTTGTTTCCTTGCAAATTTCTCCTCTTCCTTTGAGAAAATTTGATATATTATACATTATTTTAAATATGAATTACTTAGAATTCCAACAACACTATTGACATTTGATGTCTCCTGATACAACATGTTGAGCCGATGATTTGATAGAGTGCTTTAAAAATTTTCCAAATTCCTTTTTTTGTTTATACATATATAATTTTAACATCATGATCAAAATTGATGTTCATTGAAATTGAAATTTGTAAATAACCCATTATATATATATATATATATATTTCTGAATCACCATTCAAAAAACAATTCCCCTAAAACCATTGGATACACATTGTTGTGATTTATAAGAATAAGGGTTAGCTTTTATAATTCTCAAAAAATATAGAAAATAATAGAAGTTCATATGTTATGAAAATAGAACCATTGTGTATAGATAAATAGATGGTGAAAATACCTTTTTCTGATTCATTAATTGTAAAAATATGATGTGGCCCCATATAGTATTATCTATAATGTATAGGATGTGAATTTTAGTTTTTCAGTACATTCAAAAATTTATTTCAAGATCCATCAGGAAATCAATGTATATATGATTATTATTATACATTATAATGTTAATTATATGAAACATTAATTTACAACCAGTTTCCATATCACATAAGCTATATTATTCAATAATTATTAAAATTAAATACCCTCAGAGAAAAAAATTTGTTGTGTGTGATTGTTACTATCCATATCAAGAATGAATATGACATTATTGAAGAAAATTCGGAGGTAATAATAATATATAATGATTATTAATAATTTTCATTGGCTAATAAAATCTTTTAATTTATTATATATATAAATGTTAATGATAATATTATTATAAAAGATATAAAATATCAATAAAAATCTTATTGAATCATTAAATCAACCTAGGGTGGCTTATGATTAACCTAGGTTTCTTTATGTTTTAATATTTAATAATTTTTACCTAATAAAAAAATAATTGACCAAAAATTATCATGACCGTTTTTAACAAATTCTAAAACAAAAAAATAGGAATATATGAACCTAAAATAAACATACCCTTTAATCATAAATTCATATACTAATTAATATATTACTTATAAATATATAATTTCCAATTTTATAAAATATTTCCCAAAATAGACATTATTTCATTATTACAAGATCACTTCTCAAACCTCAATTATATTTAATCATCCAAAATTATATTCCAAAAAATAGTTAACTCCCTATCACAATAAGATGTACCTAATCCAATATCAAATCCATAAAAACATATTTATATATTTTATAATGGTTTGTAAATACAATGTGAATCAACTAAATCTTAACATCCCAAAGTGTGAAACTAAGTTTCCCATTTGGGCCATTAATTTTACACCATTACATGATTGAATTAATACTGAAACAAACAATTTTAGGACTATTTTCCACAAGTTCTTTAGAATATAGAATATATATTCTTGTCTGTATCCAAAAATAGATAAAATTTTTATAAAACCACAAACACCTTACTATTCTATAATTTTAAGATGACTTCATATATTATTTCTTATCCTCGTTTTCTTAACATCCCTTCTAAAATACCCAAAAAAATAAAACCCCCCTACTCTAATACAAACAAAAACACCGTTAACCCCCAATATTAGGTTTGGTGCTAAAAATAAATACCCCATATACCACATATATTCCAAGATAGACGATCCTAGTTAAACATTCATATATTTCACACTATTTCCATAGTTTAAAAATTATATATCACAAATTATAATACAACCTTGAGGACTGAAGCTTTATTATCTTCAGATACAATCTATATAAAAATAATTATTTCACATAATTATTTCACTTAATATATTCAATATATCTCAAAACATCTCTACATAAGACTTAATTTTACAAATAATCTGGTATATAATTTCCTTGTAAAAAAGGAAGCATAAGATGAAGTGAGATTAAACCCTCCATAATGGACAAACTAATAAAAAATTTATAAATGTTTAGAGCCTAAGATTTTGAGAATATATGATCATTGTAGAATTATCTAATTTGTATGAACATTGAATCATAAGAGTTATCCATAAGTCATGTTAAAGAACATTTATTCTAAAATGATCCTACAAATATCATGACATAAGAATAGAGAGATGTTATACAATAATTAAGAACCATAGAGCATAACATAAACCTCTATAATAATATAAAATTTTAAAATAGCATAGAAATATGGAAGAAGAGTATAGAATAATACTAGTATTTGGAAAATATTGCATATTCAATCAAGAATCACAATCTCACCACCCATAACATAGTATTTAAATAATAACAATATTGCCTCCCATATATAATAGGGATAGAATCTTGATCCTGTATCCTATTTTGTATCAAGTATCATAAATCTCATCCCATTTTCATCTTATGATATATAAAACCTTAGACAACGTATTAGAAGGTGATATAGGACCCACCCATCAACATCCAAGAATATGGGTGAAATAGAAATGAAAAAATATAATAAATCATAAAATACACATTGAATGAAAATGGGTTTCATATCATTTCTATGTGGAACCATATAATATAACATAATGAGTCGATCAATCGATGCCAAAACTCACTCACCCAAATGGAGAAATCTAATAAGGTAATTTAAAGGGTGAGCCATGAATAAAAAATCCATTGGAAATGGATCTTTGGTGTTAAATAGGAATAGATAAGTGAAAAATAAAATGTGTTTTTAGATACAAATTCTTATCAAGGTCTTCAAGAGGAAAAGTTATTAGTCATTTTCCAAAAAAATTAGTCATTGTCATCAAATATTTTCCAAACATTATTTTGGATTAAATTTAAATAGTGGATTCTTGAAAGGACATAATGCTTGATGGCTGAGTGGAATTATCAAGAGAAATCTGAATTAAGCATCTAATGAAAATGATTATTTTTTAAAATAATTATAAAAACATAAATTTATGAAATTCTCAATTAATTATATAGTAGAAATATTTATATTGATTTTATAAAACTTTTTATAAAAGGTATTGATCCATAATGAGTTTGAAAACTATAATTCATTTAACTTTTGAAATTTCTTCACAAACACTGAAGAGTATATATATAAATGATAATTTCCCACTATCAAATTTTTCATTTGTAAACCCAATTTGAAAAACACTATATAAAAAATAGATCAGTGAAAGAAAATAATAAAGTGACACTATAAAATTAAAAACTAATGTAGTTGTTCTAAAATAAAACATAAACCTATCAACTTCAAATTAATCCACTACCAAGTATATTTATTATAAATAAATTGATCCATAACATGGATTATGTAAACTGATCCTTAACCATGATTAAGTATACCAGTAAACATATTCTTATTAGAAATCCAAGATCATTAAAAATCAAATTAAATAAATATTCATGGGAGATAAATTTTGTGGAATGAATGGTAAGAGTATCACAATACTCTTCCTTACAAATTATGTGTATGCACTAATTAAATATATATATATATATATATATATAAAATAATCATATATAGAAAGTAAATATAAATATATATATATATATAGAAAACTATAAGGAATAATGTGTTTCAGATATTATCTAATTTCATTAAATTGATCAATATAGCATTTTTTCTTCATGTATGATCATACAACATATTCATTTTACAAGTCATCATAATTTATTCCTATATTAATCAATTTTAATGTATTTTATCAAATCACATAATCACAGAGTTAGATTATGTAAGAGGGTTCAAAATTATCTCTTCTATAGTTTCCACATGTGAAACTTCATTATATTTATAGAAGACTCTTCCCAAGGAATTAATTGAACTATAATCATAAATTATAACCCCATATTAAAAAATATAAACCAGATACACACCTTCATGAAAATCTTATAAATATATTTATTTGAAAAATAAGAATGGTAATCCAACACTCAAAGTTGATGGAAAATTACATATTGACTTTTGGTTGGTATTAATCAGTGTATGGTTTGTATCATTTCAATGTACATATTTTTTTAATTAGGAATGTTCAAAAAAATTCTTGGACAACAATTTTGTTCGATTAATTTTAATGATCAATAAATTATTTATTCATGTTTTTAGATTCAATGTGAGGTTTATTTGAGTCATCATGTTGTATCATCGAATCATCATGCAGTTGATCCCATACTTTTCATAATATTAAATGTGGTCAACACACATTAATGGTCGAATGATTATCATTGTGTGGTCGATTCATCACATAGAGAAATTTTTAATATCATCCTCCTTCTAATTCATTAATAGAATGTGGTTGATCATCTGACTCAAGGTTAATTAGACTAATTTATGGGTATAATCTTTAATCATTTGTTGATTTATCACTTTGTGATTTTTACTATATAGTTAGTCCATTGTATCATTCATCTAGTAAATAATATTTGGGGTCAATAAAATGCACCAAGTCATCATTCTAATATTGATAATTTTTTCATAAAAAACAAATGTAGGTCATTAAACATAGTAATAATATTAATAATAATAATAATAAACATTATTTTGGAGCATTAAATTTTGAATTTTAGGGATTATCAAATAATCTCACCATTTTGATGACCAAAAACCATGGGAAGAAAAGGTCCTAAAATAAAACACAAAATATACATCACATGGATTACATGTTTTCATTTAAATTAAATATAGGTTGTTACAATTATTTTTCTGTAAATGCATTTTAATTTTACAAATCATTCTCTCCCTTTTGGAATTATCAAAACGGAACTAAAAATATTAGAGATAATGAGTAAATTTTTTGGAAATTAATATATGGAATTATTATAAACATAATAATAAGTCTAACTAATAATTAATAAATGAATGGCCATAATTTATTCGGGATAGAAAAATGAAATATATTTTATTGAATGTTTTTTTGATTAAGAAAATAGAAATATTACCTACCAAGAACTAAAATTAGAATAAAAATTATCTTCTCTCATGTAGTTTTAATCAATGGTCTTAGTATTATAATCTAGAATTCTCAATAGTTTTCTATGAATGAAGAGTGAAAGGTTGACTTATAAAAACACTATGGGATGTATTTATAAGGTGTTTAACAACCTAAGAATGTGGATAAGAAAAAAGGTGATATAGATGCTGTTTTAAGGTAGGTTATGGAGTAAAAAATATGTAGGTTCTATTTAAGGTATAAATTGAATTGAAAAAGGAATCATTATTGTAGTGTAATCAATATTTAGATATAGTTCAATTATCCTGATTAACTCCATTAAATATCTTGAACGATGTTCTATAATTTCAAATAACTTCTTCTTTACATATCAAAAACTCTTTTACATAGGTTATATCACTTCAAATTAATCAACTTCTGTCTTAAATTCTCTATACATAGAAGGAATATTATGATCACTACCCAATGAATGAAATAATTTCTTCAATAAATCCTTAATTAAAATTTTTAATATACAAAAGATAATGGATTTTGTAATGGTTTATCTATATTTGTTAATATATTTAGTATTTTCACATGAAAAATCAAAAAATATATTAGGAAAATATGAAACCACTGACTGGATCATCTATTTTGTTTTTAAAAATGAATTCCAGATAGATTTATACTCAACATTTTACATTCTACCTTATCATGATTTAAGAAATTATTTATGCACGTGTTGGAGTAGGGACCCAACCCATTTTCTCACCTAAATAGTGTTTAGGGATGGTTAGCCACTAGAACCTATGTGAACCTCCCTGTATTTCAAAATATTTCAAATATATGTGGGTGTGTGAATAGGTGATTGTGGTTTTACTATCCCCACTGGTGATGATAATAATAATATTTTATAGATAAATATATTAGTGGGAGAATGACTGTAACAATTATACCAATAACCCACCCATAGAATAACCACAAAAGACAACAAAAATAATGATAATCAATAGTTCAAAATATACCATTTTCAGAATAAAAAATCACAAGATATATTTTATAGATAACCATGAATACAATTCATTTCATACATGAAAACAATACGAAAAGGGTAAACCATGTCAAACCATAGTACATACATAAATGGGCATCGTGATATGAAAAGAAACAAAAATGGTAAACTCTAGCTAATAGAAGAACCTCCAAGGTCCTCTATCATCAATACCATGATTAATGATATGAAATTATCACTAAGGTGAAGCATTTAATACATAAAATTTACCTGGTTGAAAATTCAAAAAGTATACAAAAATCATGATGGTACTATATTTATTGTGTTAAAAATAAACCAACATGATCATATATTACATTTGTTATAAATCAAGTGTGTTCTAAATAAATAAATTCCACATGAACATCGTATATACAACTTTATTACCTCTTTCTCAATAGCCACAAGGGTGGAATCACCTTCCTCAACCATCATTATTAAAACTGTTTTAGAGAGGATACTTAATATAATGCCCAATTCTTACCCTATGAAAATAAACCTAGGTGAAGCCTCAGGTTACAAAAACAATATAATAACTTGTAACAACATACCAATAGACACCTCAAATACAAGAAAATATATAACATACCAAAGGCATGCCCAAGAAATAGAACCCAATCCCTCAGACATCATTTTAGAAGAATCCCCATTGACATGAAGCCCAATGTCCTGATCTATATTGATGTTTATCATCCAAAATAATAACATTCTAGACTCAATAACATAAATACCATGAAATAGTTATACCCATCCTCCCACATAGTCTCATTCAATGGCCAAAATATATGGTATTCCTCATTGCACAACTGACGATATCAAACCTTTTAACTAATTTATCCTCATAATCCTAATAGATTTCTATAGGAAGAAAATCCAAAAATAACTAATGATTAACACCATATTAATCCACATTTAATGGAGGCCTCTACCACCACAATTGGTCAATACCTCATAATAATATAAGATCAGTCTATATGTCAAGAACTCCAATAGAACATCATCCAATAATGGTGAGTAGATATCACCCAAATATAATAACCAAGACACATCAACATGCACACTTGTGCCCAAATGACTGTGTTTCTCAATCAACTGATAAATGTCATCCAAAAATCACATGATATGTGCTTATAACTTGATAACTTTGTCAATTTAATATGAAGACCATGTCGCCAAAACGGTGATCAACATCACCCAAATTATTTGATCCAAGCCCAACAAGATGACCAACATTACCTTAATCCAGATGGTTATCACCATCTCCATCCTCTGGTGAATCCCATAACATTACATGGACCCATCACATGCAATACAGTATAATATTTCCATTTATATAAATTAAACACACACAATATAAACATCCTAAGGGTTCTAGGGCCTCTATCCCAACCTCACATGTATTATCATGCCTAGGGTCTTCCAAACAACATCCAAATATGTCTAATATTTAAAGTTAATGAAAAATAATTAATCACTTAGGTTCTCACAAATAATAACCAATGGAACACTCATGAAGACACCCCCAAAAATGAAATAAAAGAGAAAGATAATAACCACATAACTATAGTCATTACACTTCTTCTCACTCTATATTGGAATCTAATTCGATTTGAATTAGAAGAAATTGGTGTTTCAGATGAATTCACTAAAAATATGGTAAAATGGCATGCTCAAATTTAGCGAAAAATATTGTAAGAGAAATTATGAACGAGTGAAATAAGATTTAATCTCTTACTGATGTAGTTACAAAGAACACAGTGGTGTGAATATTTGATCTTAGAGGGATATATGAGGCCAAATACTAAAGGAGGAAGTAGGAGGAGAACACCACAACCTAATGGTGCTACATGCATAAAATGAAGAATAAGGAAGTGGGAGGAAATATAAAATGAGGAAGTGTAATTTTGGACATAGAAATTTTTTTTTGAGGACACATTGTTTGGATACTCAGTTTTGATAACCATGCACCAACTGTATGGAACTCTCTATCTAGGTACACCACTACACCTAGATTCCACACATCGTTTGGAGAAAATGCATGACCCTCTAATGAAAATTGATGAATGGCCGCACATTGGTGGTACCCCTTCTAAACTATTTTTAAACCAAGCGCAATAACACTAGAGGGCCACACATTTTCTCTTGTATGGCTATGTGGTTTTCCAAACGATAAGACCAATTTTGTGCACCATTAAAAACTGTGATTTTAGCCTCCAACCCACTCAAAACCATTAGGTAATTTCCAATAATTAAAACTCAAATAAAAATAAATTCATTTGGATAATGTAACTCTCAAATTTCAGCACTAATAAATTAGAAAATATTTTTTAAACTCACCAAACTTGAAAAATTCAAATTGGTGGAGGATTTCAACCAGTTCCAAAATTTGCAGACAACTCAATCTCCCCACCTTAACATAAATCATCCCCCAGATATCATGAATTACCTAGATATGGTAAGAAACATACCCATCCTAATCAAAATACACTAGTATTCCATGGTTAAAATTAATAGGTAAACTCTCTCAAGGTGCTCCTCGCCTAAGGTGTTAACTACCCCGGTCACTTCCCGAACCAAAACATGAATAAATCGATTATCCACCAACCTTACCTGGACTAAAAATTACTCCCATGACACATAAAACTTCCTTTACCTCAATATGTTCGAACACCATCCCCAAGTCACATCTCAAAACCATCATGTTTTGGAACTCATCAGATTCTGGTCGCATGCCCCTATCAAACATGAAACCCAAGAGGTCCCAGAACTCAATAGATTCACATTATGTCCTCATGCCTCAAAATGCACATAGATCCTATATCGTAATGATTTCCAGATACCAACACACCTCAAATAAAACTAAATTTCATTAATGACCAGATGCCAACTCACCTATTTTAATTCTGCTTCTCATCGATTCCCATAGTTAATCCTAGTTTCACACTCCTCGTATAGAGATATATAACACATGTGATATGATTAGAACCTACTAAACATCCTCAGGTTAGTCCAAAAGTGCTTCACATTCGCCTCATGCACCCAAAAAAAGGCAATATTAAAAAAATTGTTTATGCCAAAAAAAAATAACATGGTCATTCCCACAACATTCCACTAACTACCATCAGGTCAATTTCCTAGTATAACTATGTAATCTTGATACAATACACCTGGATTGAATCTCAACATCCTAAATCAAGACCTCCTTACATTTTTACACTATTCTCCAACTACTAACTGGACTCATGGATCCCACTATCTCATCCATGATCTCTCTATGGAGTTAAATATTAACTACCGTCACCTAGTACCACTCCTGATCTGAACATAGAACACTGATTCTTCCCTGATCCCTAACTTCCTAATATCCCATAAGGCCTCTTAATGAACCTCTAGATATGCCTAATCTTACTACATACTCATCACACCATCGTTACATAAACACATTGTGCTTACACATGTGATGACTTGATACACTATAAACATGTATTTGATGACCCACTCCACAGTGTAATTCTAAAATCTCTTGCCTAATTTCCTTATTGAAATTTCTCTCAGAGTCACTTCATTATATCTAGGTAATTTCCACTAAATTCACAAGAAGCCATCACCCAGCTTGAATAATACCTTTTCATCAGACTGACCATAGATATCATTGCATGGTTCACAACCATCGAGATTGAGGGAAACCTGAAGATTTTTACCTACACCCAAATATTATGATGTAAAGAATCATCGAAATAGATCACCCTAGAGGTTTCATCACCCAACATACCAGGTGAGAAATCATATGATTCTATGTATATTTCCTCATAGTATGTGAAAGAAATTTATCCCAGATAGAGTATCAAGAACAATTGTGCTCAATCTATCCTAAGCATCTCTGGGAAGAAGATCTCAAAGAACCTGTTCTCAAAGTATTTCTAATACAATACCTCATGTATACCATACAGATCCTATACACAACACAAAAGCATCTCATTTAGTCTTATCATGTATGAATCCATATTCACCCTCCTTCCTTGGGGTGTCTCAAGCTACTCAAATATGGTCTTCACAAACTTAATCAAATTATCCTCTATCTAGGATCTACCCTAACTATAGAATAGAAGTGGATTCTACAACTGGAACTATCAAGTCATGTATTCCATAGAAGTATTTCCCCATAATCTCTCATGTCAACCCAATAGATGAAATAGACAAATGTCACCCTATGATTCTTCTCTAACCCAGACCCAAAAATATTCAAATTCATTTAGGGACCCACCTATACTAGAGGATGTATTTGTGTGTCATACTCATCCTAACCCTAAGTGGCCACATCTTGACCATCAGAGATCTCAACATGTTCACAATCTAGTGACACCAAATCATTGCATTACAAATTCCCCTAAAACATTGACTAGGTGGAAACTCATTGAATACCAATTTAATGGTCAGACACCCATTATAATAATATATACAAATAACACTGATATAGAAAGGTGTAATAAGAAGTACAATCTCACCACCCTTAAACTCCCCCATCGTATCCATGTCTTAGAACATCTAGTCTTACGACCACATACCCACACATATAAGATCCATATATCACATATAAATCTAGCCTCATGGACCTTTTCCTACCAACATCGATGTCAGGCATCACATATAAATTTTTGGTAGCTGAGAAAGATTCCACCAATGAGTCTAATCAAGTAAGCACTATTTAGATTGTTTTTTATATTTTAGATAGCTCACCACCTTTTATCATCAATTCTTACACCTCTAACATTCCGACCTATATATATATTTCACATATTATATCACATTAAAAATAGATTTAATTATAACCCCATGCTAGGGTTTGTTTTGTAGAATACCACCAAAGAGATCCTAACATAGAAAATACAATTTTGATTCATTTGTTGACCCATTAAACACTCAAAACCTCTTAATGAAAACCAGGTACCCGTGAAAAATTCCAATCAATTTGTCATGGAACAAATATATATTTATATCATATTCTTGTGGACCTATCAATGAAACATAACTAAAACCTCCATCTCTATACTAGGAAAAGGGTGAAAATCATTCTATTCCATACTAGGATGAGTTATACATATCATAAAAAATTATAATCACACCCATGTGCACCACTTGAGGTGGAAATTATATCAATTATAAAAATAGAATTGTAGAACAACAATTCCCACCCCTCAAAACATGGTATTCCCCCTATGCATAGGGCTACAGGCACCCAAACATGATATCTATTCCCAATTATGAAAATATCCTAATATCTGTTGTACCATATAAAAAATTTCAAAACCATATATTTTGTATAATAAATTCAATAGAAACACTTGGTAGTTCTTTGGACCAATTTTTTCACCCAAATAGTGCTCAGGGTTAGTTAGATGCTTGGCCTTAAGCATGCCTCCATGATTTCCAAAAGATGTTAAATAGTAAAGAGGCTGTAAATATGTCATAGTTAGAAGAATATACCCTTGAGTGGTCATAATAATAATGTAATATATATAAATATAGGAGTGGATGAAAGACCATAACTACTGGACCACTAACCTGTCCTGGGAAGAAGTACAAGAGACAATATAAATAATGATAATCCATAACTCATAATACAAAATATATATAATGTAACATCCCATGAAACAATTTATAGCTAATAATTCATAAAATTTATGTCATACATGACAAAAATAAAAATGGGTTGCCTTATGAAAATTTTAGTATATACATATATAAGTTTACAGATACAAAAAGAAACATAGATGATAAACTCTAATTGATTCAGGAACCCCCAATGTCCCCTTCCATCCATCCCATGAAAAACATTGTGACATTATCACTACGTTATAGCTTCTAAGAACGATCCTTTACAAAATCACAAAAGTATAAAGTCCACATGTTTCCTAAAGGGCATGTTGGGTGTGAGAATAATATCATTTGGCCACCACCAATGTGTTCATATCTTAAATCATTGATAAATAAGGTGTGTACTAAATAAATAAATACAACATGGGAATCGTATATATAACATGCTTCCCTTATTCTCTATATCTAAAATGGATAAATCTCCAACTTCAACCATCGGTGGTATAACTGTAGCTTAGAGGATTGTTATCATAAATCCTAAGGAAACCCCTGCTAAAAATAAACCAAGGTTAACCCTTGGATCTCACCTTAAATATAATTATCTTCAACCTCATTCCAATTGAAACCTCATGTCAAAAATAGTCACTCTAGTCCTAAAGGCACACTAATGAAAAAGAACTTGGCCACTCAGACCTCAGCATAGAAGAATCCTCATCATCATGAATCTCGATATCCTGAGAAACAAAAATTTATTTCCTCTAAAATAAAAACATATTTTGATAAAAATTTTACATCTTATGAAACAATGATATCCCTCCTCCCACATAATCCCAACCAACAGACTCAATATACATGGAATCTCAGCCCCCAACTAATAGTATCAAAACCATTAACTGAAATATCCTCACTATCCATGTGGATATCTATGGAATGAACCTCCAAACATCAAGGTTGGTCAAAAACATCCTATTATATATCTGATGGATTCATCTAACCACACAAGTGGAAATTCCAACCTCATAATCTGAGTCATATTGATGTGATCTGGACTCTTATGGTGCATCATCCAATCATAGAGAGTGGAAATTACCCAAAAATACTACTAAATCCACATCATCCTAGAACCACATTCCCATGTGACAATTTCACTCAATATATTGTTAAACATATTCCAAAGTAACATGAGACATGATTGTAAAATAACAACCTGGTATCCTCAATCCAATGACCATGTTTCCAAAATAGTGATCAATATAAACCAAAGTATCCAGATGAATCCTAGCCTAATTCACAAAATCTCCTCAATCTATATTATCATCACTATATCCTTCACTAGGTCATGCCTATCATGTTCCAATGAACCAACATAATAAGAAAAATATAACAATTCAACTTAAATAAATTAAATACACTAGGCATAAACTACCAAAGTGGTTTGTGGCCTCTAACCTGGACCTACATGTATGATCATAGAAAGGTAATACTCAACAGCATCCTGAAATGTCTCATAATTAAATTAAAATAAAATGAGTCAATAAACTATGGTCTCCATCAGAATACCCAATAGAATGCTCAAGAACAAACCCTCCCCCTAAATGCCATGAAATCAAAGAGAATGATATTAATCACCTACCTCGTGTTGTTATATGTCTTATCACTCAATATCAATGACTAACTAAATCCAAGTCATATAAAATTGGTGTTTTAGATAAAATCCATTAAAAATGGTAAAATTTCTCAAAAATAATTACTTCACTATGTGTTGAGGTCAATTATGAAGGGAAGTAAGATGATTGAAGCTCTAACTAATGTTAAAAACGAGAATATATGATCTTGAATATAGAAACGTTTCCAAATCTTAAAATAGATAGAAGAAGGACATCCCCATTCCAAAGAGCTATTTTCACATGAAATGATGGAAAATGATGGTGGTAAAACATAAAAGGAGGCTAGGGAATTTTGAAATTTCATTCTTTTTAATGGCCTGAAACCATGTACAAGCCATGAAACACCCACTATATAGGAACATCACTATTCAAGTTTAGAACACATAGTTTTCAAAAATGTGCATGAACCATGCATTATGATTTGATAAAAACTAGTGAACATCATCACGATTATGCACCCCCTTTTACACGGTGTGTCAAATTGTTTCTAGTAACACTGGTCGTGCACACTATTTATCTTAGGAGGGAACGTGGTTTTTCCAAATTATGTGCCCATGTATGTTCATTTTATAACTAATAAATTAAATTTATTATTTTTTGATA
Organism: Viscum album; assembly: GCA_963277665.1. NCBI lineage: Eukaryota > Viridiplantae > Streptophyta > Magnoliopsida > Santalales > Viscaceae > Viscum > Viscum album. The sequence continues at coordinate 1,765,622,899 of OY728123.1, forward strand.
TTTTATGGATTATTTTTGAGACCATGTCCTGAGACCGTGTGCGATTCAAGTTTCTGGTGTTCCTGGAACGAATGAATGAAATATATTAAATATATTAAATTTTATGCACCCACAATTTTCATGAAATGTTTAAAAAATATTTTATAGGGGATCAGATCAAAAATCTGAAGGAAAATTTGAGTTCAAAATGTAGGTTCAACAATTGGGGTAACATAATCATTGTTAGCGTAGACCATTTGTGAAAAATTCATCGCTAACATAAATGAATAAAATAAATGAATTTGTATAATATATTTTTTTTAAAATGGACTTTTTCTCTTATTTGTATATAGGAATAGGACTTATTTATGGTTAATACCTGAAACTGTATATATCTAGAAAACCATTGGAGATCCTTATTTGTGAATGATGATAGATCGTGACTAAATCATTGAATTTTTGCACCAACAGAGTTCATGGATCTCATCAATGATAGTAGTGAAGAACCATTATTTTTCAATTATTTATCCAAACTCTAGTTAAGATATTTGATTTTATATTTTCCATTTCATATCATAATCCTAAAAGAAAACAGGTCAATTCATTGAACAGAATTAATACATGTATAGTCGATAGATTTAATTTGTTGGATTTTTTTTTGTTCATTGGAATTTATCCCTCATCATTTATCTTATTTTAATAAAACTAGTTGAGGATAAACAAATAAGACTGAATAATTTTCCTCATGTTTTATGGTTAATATATTTATTCCCAATTTTATCATTTTATCATTATTAGTATTTACTTTGGCCAATGTTTTGAACATTAATCAGTATTTTGTCATTGTGAGATTATTCTTCAACACAAAAGATCGAAACCTGGTGAATGGATCACAAAGATAGTTTTACTACAAGAATCAATGATAAGGGTGGTTGAAATGAGGGAGAAAAAGTCCGAATCATGTGCTCTTTGATATTCCTGAGTGATGTAGGGTTCGACTACAGATGGATCGAGAAGATGATTTTTCGAGCAGATCAAGGACCTGAATCCTGAATAGCGATGATAGTTGTGGCTATTAAAATTAATATATACAAGTTCTTTTGATATGGGTTTCTTGGTGATGAATAAAATAACACATATTAAGAACTAGTTATTTTTCAAAATCACATGTTACATGGTGTGTATCCATGTGAGTCACCCCACATGGGACCCCCTTGTGTGGCACTAGGGTTCAAAAGAGGGAAAAATATCACACTCTATATAAACCCTCTATGATATATCAATGTGTAACTCATAGGTTAAAAAAAGGAAAATTTTCATAACTATTGTCCCATTATTTACTTAGACATGGACACTGATAGTTGTACATGGATGTGGCCAGGTGTACATAGGTTGGTATACAGACACGACCACCAGTACACTGTCATGTCCAACATCACAAAATCATGTCCTGAGTTATCTCTAAAGGAAATTTACCTTTCATAGTTGTTGTTTATTCAGATATTTACATGTCATGTGAGGTGTTGCTGCATGTTAAATCATGGGGATAGTTTTACAAGGAGTGTTCCCCTAGTACACATAATATACCACATTCAAATGTGTTCCTAGCCCTTCATTTCTTTAGTTTGGGCCAGTCTTGGTATAGTATGTTCCATTGGTCCATTCCCTCGAGGATGAAATGTATCATTACATCCAATTCATAGTAATGTGATCTTCCCTAGAGGGTGTGTCCTATATAGAGTTCGTTTTGTCCCACTATGAGAGCGAGTGATAACCTCTATCATATAAATACTTGAGGTGGGGGTTTTGGAATAGGTGTTTCCTCCTTGAGTAGGTAGTTGATCCTCCATATAGTACGTTTTATTCATAGAGATTTTTGCCTCATTTTAATATGATCCATTATATAGTGGGTTTATCCATATTGGGTTTGTGGTGTCCCCTAGATGTTATGTGGATGACCCCCTATCTATGTATCTGAGTCTACTGAGAAAAGTAATATTTCAGGGGTGGTTCTCGAAGTTCTATACCACTTTAATGATAGTAGTTTTCGACATCCTGGAATGTGGATTGGACTCTCTTGGAACATGCATTGTGTCAAGTTGAATCCTGTAGTTGGATATTGGTTATGACCACCTTGTGCTATGGTGTCTTTATTTAGTATATCTAGGTGATTCTTTTATAAATTTATTTTTATATCCTTTTGGGGAAGTGAATGTAGGTGGTTATTTGAGTTTATGGTTTTGGGGTGTCCTAATGGGTATTATTAGACTCACACATGCATTTTCTCTTCCCTTACGTGTCATGTATTATGAAGACAACTAACCTTTTGATGGTTTCCTCAGAGGATATGGAGTTGGTAGAGCATATCTAGAAACTGATACACTAAGGAGATTTTTTGGACTATGAATTCTAGTTTAGTCCTATCCCTTTGAGAAGCTTAGACTCTTTACTCTTTTTTGTTGGTATGGTGTTGAGACCATTTTTTCAAATTTAGCAAATTACTGTCATACTTAATTGTGAGATCTTATATGTATTCATGCATTACTTTTATTTGTTTCAAATTTAATAATTTTATTATCTTGGAGAATTTTTCATGTGTATACATACATTAGGATAATTCCTTCCATTTTTTTGAATATTCAGAATCTGTCCAAGTAACCATCCCCTAGCCAATTAGATGTAGGATTGGGGTAGTTGTGGGTTGGACCCCAGTTAGTCAAGTCATGAATGATTGGTATCAGAGTAGTTGTTTATAAATTTGGACTAGAGTTAGTGAGTTTTTATTGGGGCCATAGTTTTCAGTGTTTCATGTTCATATTTTATGACAAGGAATTTTGTGTTGGTGTGGGCGTTGATGTATCTATACTCTAAGACTCTAATCACCCGCTGTTCGACTCTGTGTATTTAAATATTTTTTATAGGTATAACATTGGTAAATGAATCATTGAAGAGTGGATTCTATTTTCCATGTCCTTCTTGAGTAAGCTCTTTAGATATACTCTTTTGACTATGGTACATCTAATTTTATTCCAGGATTCATCAGCATAGATATCCATCTATGAATCCACTATGTGATCATTATGATGAACTTATTTGTGATGGGGATTCAAAAAAGGGGATGATACCAAATCTAGAACTTTTGTATGGTTTACCATCTATAACACCAACCGTTTACTAATAGATAGCACTATAAGTACTAGATAAGGATGCGTGAAGGCTAAGTACACTTCCTGAGTTTTATAGGAAAATACCTCCTTGTTTTTGGGGTGAGGCAAACCCCTCAGTACCTGAGGACTAGATATTGGTAGTCACTCATTTATTTCCCCTCACACCTATTGATCATTTGGTTTTCTTTATGGTGAGTCTTATTTAGGGATCTACTGAGTCCTGGTTGAGCTTAGTGACTCACTCACTTAATGAGTGATCTCACACTTTTTCAGACATTGATAATGTATTCTGGGAGGAAATCTATATAACAACATTGTGATTAGTATGCATTTAAGAGATTATGCATCTTCATCATGGTGGTTTGACCCCGATAGAGTACCCAACGAGGTTTACTGATATCTCACATAACTCAATGGAAATTCTTTGGTATCTATTCATCTCATAACAAATCATTAACCATGGATGATTCCAGGATATTAGGGATTAAGTGGAAACCATTTTCATTCCCATCTTTGCTAGGGTGCTAGAGATATCCTTGGTGGAGGATAGAATCCTAGAATAACATGCCCTATTAGTTGGTGTTGGTAGTGGGAACCTAGGAGATGATACCTCAACATAATGTACACAATGAAAGTCACTGGAGTCCAAGTATCTTAGACACTCCAAGAATTGATCATTCGATATAGATTTAGGGGTGTAGGTCTCTCATGATGGATAAAATCACCTGAGGGAGGGGCTTTTTTTCTCATGCAACGGTCAGAGGCATTTGGGTCAGTATTTTCCATCCCATCATACACCTGATCGGGATAGTCGAGGGACCACCGATATAGAGAGGGAGGAAAGAGGTGGGTGTTCTTCTAGGGTCAGGATTTAGAAAAGGGGATAGAATAGCATCTGATGTTTTTTGGAGGTTTGAATTATTTCCACTATCAACCCCAGGTGGACCACCAAAGGATTAAAGAGTGGCTGATGAATTATGTGGCCAGTTGTAGTCTATTTAGCCCTCTAACTCAGAGGTTTCAGGTATGATATAAGATACTATCTATGAATTTTATACATTAGAATCCTTATTGATAGACCCAAGTTATATTTATTCCTTCTTTTCAACATCTCTGGTTGAATGGATTCAGATTTCGGTGGAGACATTTGATTGATCATTGTGGTTAAAGAATCTAATAGGGAATGGCTCATACATTGCACACTTTTTCTTTCTGTGCAATTTAATGCTTCATGCTGAATTTTGTGTATGAGATATCATTGTAGTTGGCGTAATGATTTCATCTTGGGTGTGGACTAGATATCCACAATCCATGCCCAGATTTTTCTATTTTATGCAGATGATGTGGTGTTTCTATGGAGATGGGACTTTGTATTCCGTTATGGGTTAAAAGTAAACCTTTGTAGGGAAGAATGAGAACAAACATAGGGTATTGTATATGATTACTCACATTTTTTCTATAATGACACTTGAAATAGTTGGTGCATTGGGATATAAGTTTATTTTGGTGGTGGAAGAGTGTGAGGACATAATTATTGAAGAAATACTAGGTTTACCTCTCCATAGAGAGTAAGACATATGCATTGACTTGAATTATGGAATTGGATTGATATCTGTACCAATATATTAGATGGATCCTTTAGTGCTTCGAGAGCCGAGGGTATTGTAAGAGGAATTTAATGAGAATAGATTTGTGGGACCAAATGTTTCCGCCTAGGTAGCACCAATGTTTTTCTCCAAAAGGGAGGATGAGATCATGATGTTATGTGTGGACAACTAGTTCATATACTAGGTGATTGTGAATAAAAAATGACCATTAGAAATGATTGATAATGTAACACCCCATGATTTTGTAAATAAATTTAAATTTGAATGCATGAAACACTGAGTATATACAAAATTCCACTTTGTCATAACATATCTAGTAAACATTATTTTCCTCCTCTATGATTTGAATTTTCAAAAATATGCACACACTATTGCGTTTAGTAAGATATTTAGAGTCTGATAAGACAAACATAATTTTTGGTGAATAGTAACATACCCTTATGAATACTAATATGAATAGTAATATGTCTTTTATGAATAGTATATCAATTATTAATTTTGTTTCTTAAGGTTGTAATATAATGAGATATTATTTAGTTTTTCAAAGTCAAATAAACGAATTATTATTTAAAAATTGTTTTTTTAATAAATAATGGTATTATTTAAAAAAATTAATCATATTTTGAGAATTATTTTAAAAAAATGGATTTCATTTTTGAATTGTACACATGGAAAAATAGTTAGTGTGAATTATTGGGATTTTTTTAATAATCTCTATTTCTTAATGAATTGTAAAATACTGTAATTTACAAAATATTTATAATATCAATTAAATTCAATCTTCCTAGAATCATGTCTTATGTAAGAACACTTAGTTTGAACTCACATGAACATATTAATATTGTTTTTCACAAGAATAAATTCAATTTTTCTCTTTGGGAAAAATAAAATATTGAGTAAAATGATGGTAAACCCTCTACTCCTCCACGATAACCCCCCCCCCCCCTCACTCTATCTTCTCATCATTACTATAATCCTTAAATATACCAATATTTATTCCCAAATACCCTTCACCATTCACTCCCCACATCCAAGAGATCTTGGTCATGCTTAACGACCAAAACCCTTTTCTTATGGAGATTCTCAAGGAGGTTATTTCAAGAGTTATTGCATCTATCATTTTCATGTAGTTTCATTTCAATTTATCTTATTTTCATATTCTCTCCTAACCTCATATATCCAATTGATACTTATAAATAACATATAATATATATTCTATAATTATACCAAGTTAATTTAATAACCATTATCTATATTCTTACTCTCTATCACTCTTTTAAAAATGAAATCATTGTCTGTGAGGATCCAATTTACAACCTTCCTTGATGAAGAAGATTCATTCCTAATTTTCAGCATCATCACATGACATAAAACCTTTTTTATGTTTGAAATAAAATATAAATAATTTATCATATCCTACTTAATATTCATGAAGTCGTATATGTATGTAGTATTAACTTATATGGCCAAACATGTTCTTAATAACACAAATACTACCAAATAATTTAAGTGATTAGCATTATTATTTCATCCAATGTTTCATCCTCAAACCTTGTAGAAAAATTCTATATATAAACATTAAAACTTATGAATGTTCATAAATAATATATAATTTCTATTTTGGATAATTACATCATTTCCACATGAACATCAATACTAATATAAATATATAAGATCATGAAAACCAAGGAAATGGACACTCTAGAATGATGGACATCAATATGATATCTTATGAATATGGACATAATGAACTTAATAAAATTATGATAAAATAAATTCATGTCTAATAGGTTATTAATTATGTTTTTATCTGTCTAATTTCATATTTGAGTACCTTATGTTCATGAGCATAACACATTCAGACTAAAGGTAAGGTGTTATCTACCCGAACCCCCATTTTCATTAGGGTGACTCTTATTTTCTACTTTCATAAATTAAATTATTATTAACATATATTTTATCCTCCTATACTTTGTGATAATATTTTATATATGGGTACCAACCAGAATCCAACTTTTATTTAAGGCTAATTATATATTCTGAAAGGATCTTTGAAAAATTATCCTCAAAATACAAGCCTGATTCAAGGGAATTTCTCAAATTCTTACCTATTTTCAAGGAAACAATATAATATATTTTTGGAAACCATTATCTCAATAAAATAAATAATTTTATTATGAAATAAGTAACCTACTTCTCTTCAAGATTATTTCAAATATTTTTCCGAAATAAATCTTTTTTTCAAAGTAGAAGAGTATTCACCACAAGAATTACTCGATGATTTTAAAAGAGAATTTTCATCTATGTCAACTCTCTTATTGATTATTTTTTACTTTTGGGATTAATATTTTATCATATTATCTAATATAATTAATTTAATTATGGTTTAACTATGGAAGTTCAATCTTGAAACCATTCTCCAATTTAGATTGAATGGTTAGTGTTATTCTTAATATTTAGGGAACGTTTGTTACATTTCATATATTAGTTTCAATATGAATGTATATGTTTTTTATGTTTATACCCATTAATATAAACAATGAATCTGACTTAGTAAGTGTCAGCTAGAGATCACTATTACCCCTCGGTGCATCGGTAGGTCTCATTAGACAAACTGCCGTCTTGGCACACGACCTTGAAAAATTGATTATTTATAGTCTCAGCATGAGGCCTTGATGGTATTCATATGATGTTCTAAATTATGAATTAAATAATTATAAAAATAGTATAGATGGTTCATGTGGTCATTTGACTAGTTATATACCCATTATTGTGTTTTACTATGGCATTATTTATTCAGCTCTTATTCTTGACATAATGTGATCAGGTTAATTGTTAAAGGCATGTGATTTTAGTTATTCAACATGCCTAATGTTTCTTTTTATGATATCTTCCACTGTATTGCTTACCCTTACTAAGCATTTTAGCTCACCATTTCATAGGTTTTATCCTTACATATCACAAGGTTGATTATACTATTAATGAATTTAAGGGGTAATCTAAGAGATTATGGGGTTTTTTGTTGAAGTTATTATGTTGTTTTTAGTTTTGAGTTATAATTTTGAATGCTTTTATGTATATTGTTTCCAAAAACACTAAACTTATATTTCCGTTGGGATACAACTTCCTTGCATCTATGAAAATTTTATAAAATAAGGGACTGACTCCAAGCTTCTAGGGTTGGGGTGTTATAGTTGGTATCAAATGAGGTTTAGTATAATGCATGGAAACTAGATTTAGAAAACATAGATTAGGGAACAAATACCAAAGATTGTTTTTGAGGATAAATATATTGGAACATCCTGTTATTTTTGTAAGGAATATATTATGTGGATATTTCGAGCAAATAAATCCCTATCTAGATACTACATGTGGGTGGGGGTCTGGAATTGATGTACCTAGGAGTGAAAACTCCGAAAAATAGTTTTGGGCTTGACCTGAGGTATCCAAGTTCACAACAAACGACCTTAAAACACACCCAATTTGACACTCCTTGGAGATATTCTTTGGATAACTCGCATTTTAGTTACAATCCATTATGAAGGATTTATTCCCTTAAAGTATCCAAAGTATACGGTTCTAGGAATTTTTATGCATAATTATGTGTTATGTATTACACCCTGTTTTGGGTTATATAGATTTTATAATTTTATGATATAATTTAGTATATGGAATTGATTAGAAATGGTGCCTTGTGGATGAAATGGGAACAGCATGAACATGCGTATCCCATGTATGGATTTACCTTCGATACAAGATAATGATGTTGGATTTGGAGCTATAGCTGGTGTTGAGTAAATTGTAAAAAGACTAGGAAAATAGACTCAGGTTACGAATAATGTAACACCCTGAGCTTCCGTGATACGCTTCTCATTCAATAATGCAATAGCTTGCATTGTACGCAACTTTGAGTTCTAAAACACCGCGACTAATCAAAGTAGTCGTTATGAATAGTAATAACCACTTTTTAAAATTATAGAAATTTTATATTTCAAAATGGACTTCATTTTTGGATTCGGAATATCGAAATTAGCCTATGTTGAATTTTGGGTATTTTTATGAGAACTTCTAATTTTTTATGAATAGTGAAAAATACTTAAAAACAACTTTTTTAATCAAAATAATTTATAGTGATAAATTATACTATTTAGTGGCTGTAAAGTATAATTAGAATATACTTTTACCATTTTATCCAATGGTGTTCATTAGAATTAATTTAACATTGAAATTGGACATAAACAATTGCCAATCTTTTGATATAAATTGTTTCTGAAAAACACGCTATCTGTCGTGACAACGGGAATTAATTATAAAATTAATTAATGCTACTTATATGTTTGGAATTTTTTAAAATAGAAATCATTTTTGAATTCGGAATATCAATTATAGCTTAGGGTAAAATTTTGGCATTGTTCTGAAAAACATCAATTTTTGATGAATAGTGAAACCACTAAGTGGTAGTTAAATAACTAATTTTTCGTTTAAATAAAATATTACCACTTCTGTGTTTTTATTTTCAAAAATCAGAAATACATGGTTGTCATTAAGAATTAAAATGTTGTTCAATGAGATTAAAATAATTTTTGGTGAATAGTAACTTTTATGTTCTTAATCGCGATTAGAGGTAATTAGTGTAGTTTAAGGTAAAAATAATGTTTTAATAATATTAGATGAGCTTGACACATGTCCTACCCTCATTGGATGTTCCAAGGCCGACCAAGACAATCCATGGGTCATCTTGGGGACCCCATGGAGCCACTTTAGTTGGAAAATGACATAAATACCTTTTATTTAATGTTAAAGTAAAAAAATGACACAAACATGAAATGTTTTACTAAAACAATTTTTACATGGGGTTATACAAGTCATATTTTTGACTATAAATAGTCATTGGAAAGATAAAACGATTTCCTACATCATAGTATTTGTTTTATAATTTTTAGACATTAAATAAATTAAATTATTTATGCCATCATTATGATCCAGCGATGACCTCATTATTTAACGATTTTAATAAAATGAAAATATAATGTAAAATACAAGGCTTACACTTGTCCAAAGACTATTGGATGGGTAGATTTAGAACCCTTATCACCTTATACTCGAATTATATAAGTGTGGGACCTTTATAATCCGAAAATCATTGTATAATAATGTAAACATTCCTTACATTCCAAGAGTGCCCCTCCCCTCCACTTATAAAAGGCCCCCACCTCTACCACCTCATTCACACTTTCAAGCCATTTGGCTCGGCCAACCTCTGCCCAAATACTCTCCAAACGTACCCCTCTTACTCCTAGAAGCCTCACTTTGGGCAGAAAACTTCTCAAGGAAGCCTTTGGCTCAAATCAAAAAGAGTTACCCGATTTTGAGGTAATGTCTTCTCTAATGTTATTTTGATTTATTTTGCTTCTCCAACCCCATAAAATCTTTTTATTCATTTCTTTTGTAACAAAACCAGTATCCTCAATATACTAGGATGTTGTTATAAGAATTATTCGAGCTAAACCTACATACACCAACATCTAATGGTTAAAGAACATACGGTTTCTGTGGATGGCGAATTTATGCCTCACGAAACGATGATTGTTCAACACTCATATAACACCTTCAAAGGTGGCCATTAAGATGTCACTATATTTATATATGATATATAATATGTTTATGTTTTAATTATGCTTAAGTATTTTTCATTTATGGCATACCTTTATGATTTCCATTATGGGTAAACGCGATAATTTCATTTTAGGAAGTGCGGACTACCGCCCCCTCAAAGTGATTTGAATCGTTAATGCCATATGTCGGATGTATAAAGGATGTAGTAAATGGTATTATACACTATATTATACTGGAATTATATTATACATTTATATCATTATGATTTCATTCCATTAAATACGAAATAGAAATGAAAGTAGCGTTCATGCGTACGTACGGCTTACCGTCTCCATGAATGGTGCATTTCATTTCTTACCTCTAAATGTCATGTAATATTATGAATGAATGTATATACTGGATATATATGAGATATATGATATCCATATCATGAATATAATTCTGGATATAATGGATATTTCACCACATGAACAACTCGTAATTATAAGAAGTCTATTTTTGACTCAAGTACCAAAGATCGACAAAACGACCGTTATTAACTTAAATAATTACATAATGTTCATAACATTGTAATAAGTGATATAAAAGGGATAATGAACATGAAAAATTTTCTTAATAAAGTAGATATTAACTCTAGTTTATTATTCAGTAGGTTAAAGAATGGTCGAATCAAGTCGGACACAAGGTAAGGGAATTTCTTAACCCAATTTCCAATCTCTGGGTTAATCTCCTACTTTCAAATTATTTCCTGATATTATTATGTCATATCTTGTATTTGTACTTTCTTTATGTGTAATTATATTTAATACACATAATAGATCTATTTTATTTTAAAAATGATCTTTTTAAGGACTTCATCTCCTTTCATTGAGGCATATTTGGTTTTATACACTTTATTTTAAAAATGATCTTTGTATGGGACTTCATCTCAATCTCCTTTCATTGAGGCATATTTGGTTTTATACACAACTTTCTTTTATACGGTGTATAAATCCCTTTGACTTTTACGTTTATTCAAAAAGAATATTTTTTATACGAAGCGTTTCGCTAAACGACAAAAGGGAATGTTTTTCTTTCCGTACTTATGCGGCGACAATGACTTTTCTGCCGCCGTGACCGTTATTTGAGATTCGGCTTCCTCTACAAGCCATCATTTTTTTTAATGAAAAATAAAATAAAAAGTTTTAACTTTCTTTTATTTTGGTATTGAAAATGGTTTTGAAAGCGTTTTTATTATATCAATGTGTTGTATTGATATATTGTTATTGAAATGTGGAAATGTTATGTTTCCTTTATGCATGTTTTATGTGATACGATTATGTTATGGTTTATGATATGTTTAAACCTATTCATATGAGGAATGTATTGGACTTAATAAGTGACGGGTGGATCCCGCTATAGCTCCTCGATGCATCGGTAGGTCCAATGAGACAACTAGACGTGGAATTGGCCGAGGCCCTTTCCAAATTTGATTTATGGTTTTGGTCGAGGCCTTAATCATTTTAGACGTCTTGGCCGAGGCCTTGACAAAATGTTTCAGAATGTCTGGCATTATACATTCCCTCATTATGAAAGTGGTTATTGATATTTTATGTGATTATTAGACCAGTAGAATATCCATGTGAAGAAGTGAATGGCATTATCTCATTTTACTTTTGCCATATTATGTTGATGTTCAAGTTTACAAGGCTTTTGTTTTAGTTATACATTGCCTTAAGTTTTTATGTTTATTTATGAAAGATTCCGCAATATTGTTATCCTTACTGAGCATCTGAGCTCACCCCTTTCAATGTTTTAATATTTTTCAGGATGTGAAGAAGTATTTTATGAATGACCAGCAGGGATAGTCAGAAGAGGATATGAGTGTGGACTATGAAGACTTTGTTATTAGTTTTTCACTTTATAATGTAATGTAACATTTATGAATATATCTAGTGTTTCCAAGGATACTAAACTAATCGGTCTTTTGAGACTTGATCTTTTGTGATCATACCAATGTTACGAAGTAATGCACCGACTCTGGGTAGCTATGGTCAGGGCATTACAGTTAGTATCAGAGGCAGTTTAGTACTAACCTTGGAAGCTAGATTTAGATAAACTCTGATTAGAGCACATAGCCCAAAGATAGAATTTGAGGATTAATATAGAAGAACTTCCTAGAATTTTGGTATTGTAGAATTATTGTAAGTTTTCCGAGCAATACATCCCTGTCTGGATACGAGCAGGTAGAGGCAGCTCTGGCACAGATGTACCTAGGGGTAAAACCCGAAAACACCGCTTTGAGCTAGACTCGAACGGGAACTGGTGCACGACAACGGGCCTTGCTGCACTCTTGGTTACGACACTCCCGGGGGATATGCTTTGTATAATTCTCATTTTCTTTATAAACCACTATAAAGGGTTATGAGTATATACTTCCTCAAAGAAAACATTTTTATGATTATGGATTATGTCCATAAATAGTTCAATTTATGTTAAGTATTTTATAAGTATGGAATTATGTATTTTGATTCATAAACTAATCTAGTTTATGCCATTGTTTATAAATGGCACCTAGTGGAAGGAATGGAAACCGTATCAATGCACGCACTCCGTGTAGGGATTTCCCTCCTGCTCAAGATAATTATTGTGGATCTAGAGATACAACTGGTGCTGATCAACTTATTACCATACTGGGACAACTCACTAAGGTTATGAATAATAACCTTACTCGTATGGAGCACCCTGATCTGCAACGTGGAGGATCAATGTTAGACCGCTTCATGAGGAAACAACCACCAACATTTAATAGGGTTACAAATCCATTAGTAGCTGAGAAATGGATAAACTCCTTAGAGAAAATATTCCACGCCTTGGGGAGTAGTGAAAGGGAAAAGGTTATCATGGCAGTTTACCGCCTCACTGGAGATGCTGATCAATGGTGGTCATTGATTCAAAACACAAAGGAAGATGATGACATATCGAATATGGAATGGAGGGAGTTCAAAGATCTTTTCTTAGAAAAATACTTTCCTCATGACCATAGAGCAGATATGGAAAGGCAATTTCTGAATCTGAAACAAAAGGAGGATGAGAATGTCGCAAAGTATGAGGCCAACTTTACAAGGTTAGCGAGGTATGCTATAGATTATATACGTAACCCAAGAGGTAAGAATGATCATTTCTTTGATGGGTAAAAACCATTTCTCCGTCGAGCTCTAGTATCACAATCTTTCTCAACATACGAAGATATTGTCTCATGTGCTATCAAGACAGAAAAGTAATTCTCTAAGTCTTATGACAACAAAGTAAAGCAAGAGAAGAAGAGAACGGTGGAACAAGAGACGGATAAAGGGAAAAAGGGAAAGAAGTATTTTCCATTATGTGATAATTGTGGGAAGAATCACCCTAGTACTTGCCTAAAAGGAATGGGAGTTTGTTATAAATGTGGAGAAAAGGGTCACCAGTCTCATGATTGCAAGGGAAAGAAAGAAGATATCAAAGTTGAATGCTACAATTGTAGAGAAATGGGTCATTATGCAAATGAATGTCCTAAGAGTCAGGGAAACTTACCTCAGAAAAAGCCAAGGGATCAAGGACAATCTTATGTTGTTACTACAGTTGAAGCAGAATAACTAATGTATTGGTGCTTTTGGACTCATGGACTATATTCTGGTTATTAGAATAATGTTATATAGATATATATAAGGATTTTACTGCAGTACTTGTTGGTTTCATTAAGGTTTTAATATAATGAAGGTAATTATATTTTTATTATGTGACAATAAGAGAAACTTTACTTTGTTTGGGGAATCTGATAAATTGATTTTGGAATTAAGAGACCTTTTAGAGAAAGCTTGGACAGAGGTATTTTGGATAACTATAAAGGTTGGGATGGATTTAGTTGATCTTTGGATAGTATTGCTTAAGGTAAAAACATTTCTGAAGATTATTTTTGGAATATTATAATACTATAGTTTTAGGAAAAGGACAACCTGCAGGGTGGGGCATAACCCGTCGCGTCAGACAAAGCTGCATGAATCGAACCCACAACCATAGTACGACAGGCCTTTATTTCCTACCACTAGCCTACAAGAAGTCCCTGGTTATTACAATATAATTTTACTAATCTAAATGGTATGTGTTAACATTTGGAACCTTATACAATTAGGATAAGTATAATATTTTTGAGTTCTATTATCTTTTTGAGTGAAAGATGAGTTGAAGGTTGAAACTCTAATTGTCAAGAATAAATATATATATACCTATCTCTTATTCGATGAATAAATTAATTCTTAAACTTTAGTAAAGGGATATTAAAAAAAATGGGTTATCCTAATACCTTATGTCTTGTTGAACTGATGATATTTTAAATCAACATAGATTGAAGGCTTTGAAGCCCTTAATTTGACAGTTGATTGTGATTGATGACCACAATCACTCCCTACATATATTTACGTTTTTCCCCCAATTATATGTCTCTAATTGCCACCAATGTTCTCCTTATCGAGATCATAATTTGGTGGTGACTTTCTTATTTCCATTTCCCTCTTATTAAGGCTAAATTTTATTAACCTTATTTCTGATGCGGGTTTTCCACAAAGGTATTTTCTATTTTCAACCTTTTATTTTCAAAGAAAAATATCAAATTGCGAGGACGCAATTTATTGAAGGAGGGGAGAATGTAACACCCCGAGCTTCCGTGATACGCTTCTCATTCAATAATGCAATAGCTTGCATTGTACGCAACTTCGAGTTCTAAAACACCATCACTAATCAAAGTAGCCATTATGAATAGTAATAAAAACTTTTTAAAATTATGAAAATTTTTATATTTCAAAATGGACTTCATTTTTGGATTCAGAATATCGAAATTAGCCTATGTTGAATTTTGGGTATTTTTCTGAGAACTTCTAATTTTTTATGAATAGTGAAAAATACTTAAAAACAACTTTTTTAATCAAAATAATTTATAGTGATAAATTATAATATTTAGTGGTTTTAAAGTATAATTAGAATATATTTTTACCATTTTATCCAATGGTGGTCATTAGAATTAATTTAACATTGAAATTGGACATAAACAATTGCCAATCTTTTGATATAAATTGTTTCTTAAAAACACGCTATCTGTCGTGATAGCGGGAATTAATTATAAAATTAATTAATGAAACTTATATGTTTGGAATTTTTTAAAAGAGACATCATTTTTGAATTCGGAATATCAATTATAGCTTAGGGTGAAATTTTGGCATTATTCTGAAAAACTTCAATTTTTGATGAATAGTGAAACCACTAAGTGGTAGTTAAATAATTGATTTTTCGTTTAAATGAAATATTACCACTTCTGTGTTTTTATTTTCAAAAATCCAAAATACATGGTTGTCATTAAGAAGTAAAATGTGGTTCAAAGAGATTAAAATAATTTTTGG
This sequence comes from Viscum album, assembly GCA_963277665.1. NCBI lineage: Eukaryota > Viridiplantae > Streptophyta > Magnoliopsida > Santalales > Viscaceae > Viscum > Viscum album. Next base: position 1,765,638,679 of record OY728123.1, read on the forward strand.
TGAATAGTAACTTTTATGTTCTTAATCGCGATTAGAGGTAATTAGTGTAGTTTAAGGTAAAAATAATGTTTTAATAATATGAGATGAGCTTGACACATTTCCTACCCTCATTGGATGTTCCATGGACGACCAAGACAATCCATGGGTCAACTTGGGGACCCCATGGAGCCACTTTAGTTGGAAAATGACATAAATACCTTTTATTTAATGTTAAAGTAAAAAAATGACACAAACATGAAATGTTTTACTAAAACAATTTTTACATGGGGTTATACAAGTCATATTTTTGACTATAAATAGTCATTGGAAAGATAAAACGATTTCCTACATCATAGTAATTTTTTTTATAATTTTTAGACATTAAATAAATTAAATTATTTATGCCATCATTATGATGCAGCGATGACCTCATTATTTAACAATTTTAATAAAATGAAAATATAATGTAAAATCCAAGGAATACACTTGTCCAAAGACTATTGTATGGGTAGATTTCAAACCCTTATCACCTTATCCTCGAATTATATAAGTGTGGGACCTTTATAATCAGAAAAGCATAGTATAATAATGTAAACTTTCCTTACTTTCCAAGAGTGCCCCTCCTCTCCACTTATAAAAGGCCCCCACCTCTACCACCTCATTCACACTTTCAAGACATTTGTCTCATCCAACCTCTGCCCAAATACTCTCCAAACTTTCCCCTATTACTCCTAGAAGCCTCACTTTGGTCAGAACACTTCTCAAGGAAGCCTTTGGCTCAAATCAAAAAGAGTTACCCGATTTTGAGGTAATGTCTTCTCTAATGTTATTTTGTTTTATTTTGCTTCTCCAACCCCATAAAATCTGTTTATTAATTTCTTTTGTAACAACACCAGTATCCTAAAAATAATAGGATGTTTTTATAAGATGGATTCGAGCTACACTTACACACACCTACATCTAATGGTTAAAGAACATATGGTTTCTGTGGATGGCGAATTTCTGCATCACGAAAAGATGATTGTTCAACACTCATATAACACCTTCAAAGGTGGCCATTAAGATGTCACTATATTTATATATGATATATAATATGTTTATGTTTTACTTATGCTTCTGTATTTTTCATTTATGGCATACCTTTATGATTTCCATTATGGGTAAACGCGATAATTTTATTTTAGGAAGTGCGGACTACCGCCCCCTCAAAGTGATTTGAATCGTTAATGCCATATGTGGGATGTATAAAGGATGGAGTAGATGGTATTATACACTATATTATACTGGAATTATATTATACATTTATATCATTATGATTTCATTCCATTAAATATGAAATAGAAATGAAAGTAGCGTTCATGCGTACGTACGGCTTACCGTCTCCATGAATGGGGCATTTCATTTCTTACCTCTAAATGTCATGTAATATTATGAATGAATGTATATACTGGATATATATGAGATATATGATATCTATAACATGAATATAATTCGGGATAAAACGGATATTTCACCACATGAACAACTCGTAATTATAAGAAGTCTATTTTTGACTCAAGTACCAAAGATCGACAAAACGACCGTTATTAACTTAAATAATTACATAATGTTCATAACATTGTAATAAGTGATGTAAAAGGGATAATTAACATGAAAAATGTTCTTAATAAAATAGATATTGACTCTAGTTTATTATTCAGGAGGTTAAAGAATGGTCGAATCAAGTCGGACACAAGGTAAGCGAATTTCTTAGCCCAATTTCCAATCTCTGGGTTAATCTCCTACTTTCAAATTATTTCCTGATATTATTATGTCCTATCTTGTATTTGTACTTTCTTTATGTGTACATATATTTAATACACATAATAGATCTATTTTATTTTAAAAATGATCTCTTTAAGGACTTCATCTCCTTTGATTGAGGCATATTTGGTTTTATACACTTTATTTTAAAAATGATCTTTGTATGGGACTTCGTCTCAATCTCCTTTCATTGAGGCATATTTGGTTTTATACACAACTTTCATTTATATGGTGTGTAAACCCCTTTGAATTTTACGTTTATTCAAAAGGAATCTTTTTTATACGAAGCGTTTCGCTAAACGACAAAAGGGAATGTTTTTCTTTCCGTACTTATGCGGCGACAACGACTTTTCCGCCGCCGTGACCAATATTTGAGTTTCGGCTTCCTCTACAAGCCATCATTTTTTTAATGAAAAATAAAATACAAAGTTTTAACTTTCTTTTATTTTGGTATTGAAAATGGTTTTGAAAGCGTTTTTATTATATCAATGTGTTGTATTGATATCTTGTGATTGAAATGTGGAAACGTTATGTTTCCTTTATGCATGTTTTATGTGATACGATTATGTTATGGTTTATGATATCTTTAAACCTATTCATATGAAGAATGTATTGGACTTAATAAGTGACGGGTGGAGCCCGCTATAGCTCCTCGATGCATCGGTAGGTCTCATGAGACAACTAGACGTGGAATTGGCCGAGGCCCTTTCCAAATTTGATTTATGGTTTTGGCCGAGGCCTTAATCATTTTAGATGTATTGGTCAAGGCCTTGAAAAAATGTTTCAGAATGTCTGGCATTATACATTCCCTCATTATGAAAGTGGTTATTGATATTGCATGTGATTATTCAACCAGTAGAATATCCATGTGAAGAAGTGAATGGAATTATCTCATTTTACTTTTTCCATATTATGTTGATGTTCAAGTTTAAAAGGATTTTGTTTTAGTTATACATTGCCTTATGTTTTTATGTTTATTTTTGAAAGCTTCCGCAATATTGTTATCCTTACTGAGCATCTGAGCTCACCCCTTTCAATGTTTTAATATTTTCCAGGATGTGAAGAAGTATTTTATGAATGACCTGCAGGGATAGTCAGAAGAGGATATGAGTGTGGACTATGAAGACTTTGTTATTAGTTTTTCACTTTATGATGTAATGTAACATTTATGAATGTATCTAGTGTTTCCGAGGCTACTAAACTAATCGGTATTTCGAGACTTGATCGTTTGTGATCATGCCAATGTTACAAAGTAATGCACCGACTCTGGGTAGCTAGGGTCGGGGCGTTACAAATAATAACCTTACTTGTATGGAGCATCCTGATCCAAAATGGGGAGGAGCTATGTTGGATCACTTTATGTGAAAACCACCTCTATCATTCAATGAGACAACAAATCTATTTTTAGCTGACTAGTGGATAGGTTCCCTAGAAGAAGATAGTTATCGCTTTGGGATGTAATAAAAGAGAGAATTTTGTCGCGTTAGTTTATTGTCTATCGGTAGATGTTGATCAAGGGCGGTCATTAATCCAAAATACAAAGCTGGAGGAAGAAATATAAAAGATAGAATGGATGGTTTTTAAAGAATTATTCCTAGAGAAATATTTTCCCCATGAAAAATGAGCAGATACAGAAAGGCAATTCTTGAATCTGAGTTAGAAGAAGGATGAAAATGTTTCCACGTATGAAGCAAACTTTACAAGGCCAGAAAGTCATGCTGCATACTACAAACATAATCGCAGGAGAAAGATTGATCGATTGATTGATGGTTTAAAACCATTTATTTGAAGTGATATAGTCTTCCAATGTTTTTCATATATGAATATAATGTCTCAAGTGCTATCAATATGGAAAATTTATTTTATAATTCTTCTGACATAAAAGGAAACAAATAAAAGAAGAGGCCTGCCGAAATATCTGGAAAAGGATCAAAGGAAATGAGGAAAGAGGGAAGGGTTGACCTTCCATCTTCTAGTAATTGTTAGAATAAACAACCTATCACTTTCCTGAAGGGAATGTTAGTCTGTTACAAGTGTAGAGGAAAATTCCACCTATCTCAGGATTGTATGGGGAAGAAAAAATCATCCAATGTTGAATGATAAAATTTCAAGGAGATGGAACATTATGACATGAATTTCCTAGGAGTCATGGAAACATTCCCCAAATAATTCCAAGGGATCAAGTTTGAGGTTATGCAGTCACACCTACAGAGGTTGAAGTTCCTAACAATGTAGTGGAAAGTAATTTAATAATTTCATCAAACTTAGAAAATGCTTTATATGATTTTGGATGATAAAATTCTTTAACATCTTCCCAGTTTTCTAAAAAAAATAGATATTTTCAAATTTTATTTTTTAAAGGAGTTTTCAGTCCGGACTCTTAAGGTATGTATCATTTCAACAGAATTGCGTCAGGAAATCCCTATTATGAATTATAAACATGCTTTATTAGATGATTTTTTTCATACCCACAATGGAAATTGATATAATCATCAGTATGGATTGTCTTTTGAACCATGATGCAAACATTTGTTAAAAGAAGATGGAGGTTAGTATTTTTTAGGAAGATTTGGAATCCCATATCCTTAGTGAAGAAACATCACCATTTGATTATAATCTTGATCCACCCTTTACAACTCTATAGAATTCAATTATTATGGAGGAAGGTAATGGAATAACTATGGGTGAGGAAAAGAATGTTCAAATATAGGATGTACCTATTGTGAAAGAATATGTTGATGTCTTTTTAGATGATTTACCTAAAATCCCTCAAGTGTGAGAAATGGTTTTTCCATTAACTTAATTCTGGGTTCAAGACCCATATCGAAGACCCCTTATATAATGACTATTGTGGAATTAGTTGAACTGAAAAATCATCTTGAGGAATTGATTGATAAATGATTTAACCACTCTAGTGTTTCCCATATGGATACCATATTTTTTTTCAATAAGAAATATGGATCATTGAGGATATACATTAACTACAGGATGATCGATGATATAAGAATAAAGAAGAAGCATCCCTTACCTCACATTGATGATTTATTTGATTATCTGTATAGTTCCCGGTGTTCTTTAAAGAATGACCTTTGATCTATATATCAGCAGTTTCTACTAAAGAATGAAGACATTCCAAAGGAACTGTTTCGAATTAGGTATGCGCATTATAAATTTAGAGAAATGAATTTTGGACTGACTAATTCACCCTCAGATTACATGGATCTAGTGAATAGTGTTTTCATGGAATATCTTGATGAATTTTTGGTTGTATTTATTGATGATACTTTGGAATACTCAAAATTGTATTATGATCATGAAAATAACTTGCGCAATATTATGAAGACTCTTAGAAGAAATGAATTATTTGAAATGTTTACAAATTTTGAATTTTGGCTTCAATCAAATTCATTTCTTGGACACATTTTCTCTAAGGATGGAATATCTGTTAATCCTATGAAGACCAAGGCATTGCAAGAATGTCATACTCCAATGAATATAACTGATTTATATAGTTTTATTGGTTTATCGGGATATTTTCAGCATTTCATTTAGAATATTTCCCATTTATCCAACCCAATGACCGAACATATATGTAAAGGGTTATGTTTTTATGGACAAATGAATGTGTGGAATTTTTTGATGAATTCAAGAGAAATTAGTAAATCCTCTAATCATGTCACTACCATTGGGGAATGATAGGTTTGTGATCTATAATGACACATCAAAGAAAGTATGAGGTTGTGTGCTTATTCAGAATGATAGAGTTATTTCATATGCATCAAGGTAGCTAAAAATTAATGAAAAAAACTATATGACTCATTATCTTGAGTTAACATCTACAATATTTTCTCAAAAAATAGGGAGACACCATCTCTATGGTGAAATTTGTGAGATATATATATATCACAAGAGTCTGATTATGTCTTTTCACAGAAAGAACTCAACATGAGGAAAATTTGATGGCTCAAACTACTCAAGGATTATGATATTCCCATACACTACCACCTAGGAAAAGAAAATAAGGTATCTAATGCATTGAGTGGGAAGGATTATGGAGTTCTCAACAAAGTGAGGATTGACAAGGATCCTTTATACATGGATCTAAGGAGGATGGTTATGGGAATTATCAATGAAAGAGAACCATCACTAATTTTTCAAATGATTTCCCAACCATTATTATTTGAATTAATTAAATATTCATAGTATAATGAATATAATCATTAAAAAAAATAATGATGTGAATGATGGGAAGTTGGCAGACATCATGTGTGGAGATAGAATTCTAAAATTTGGGATGAGGATAGGTGTTACCTATATACCTGATCTGAAAAGGGAGTTATTCGATTATTATCATAGCTCAAATATCATGATACATTCTAGTAGCACTAAGATGTATCGATATTTGAAGGAACATTTCTATTGGGTAAAAATGAAGAGGGATGTTTTTGATTATGTAACAACATTTTGAGTCTGTCAACAAGTAAAGGTCAAACGACAACATCTTATAGGGGTAAATAAACCACTACCTATTCCTACATATAAATGGGATTAAATTACCAGGTATTTTGTCAATATATTACAGAAAATTACAAAAAAATGATGTAGTGTGGGTAATTGTGGATCAACTTACAAAATCTGCACATTTCCATACTATAATGGAGGATTTTCCGCTGGAGGTTCTTGCAAGACTCTATATCAATAATGTTTTAAGAAATCAGGGAGAACCACTTTCAATAGTGTTTGATCATATCCTTTATTTAAATTTAAAATATGGAAAATTATGAAGAAAGTTATGGATAGTGTGATTCATTTGAGTAATGCCTATCATCCTCAAATTGATGGGAAATGAGATTGGATGATCCAAATGTTATGGGAAATGTTGAGACCATGTTAAATTGACTTCCAAAGTATGTGGGATCAATATTTACCTTTATTGGAGTTTTCCTACAATAATAGTTTCTATTAAAGTATTCAAATGGAACCATATAAAGCATTGTATAGATAGAGATTTCATACACCAACTTGTTGGGATGAAGATGGAGAAAGGATGCTTGTGGGCCTATAGCTTGTAGAGCAAAAAATAGTGAAGGTAAAAACTATTCAAGGGAATATCAAAGTATCAAAAAGTAGATAAAAAGATATAATGATAATTGGAGGAAGGATTTGAGTTTCAAGTGGGAGATAATGTTTTCTTAAAAGTATCTCCATGGAAAGGTGTTATATAATATGGAAACAAAGGTAAACTGAGCCCTAGTTACATAGTACCTTTTGAAAATCTATAGAGAATTGGAGCTATTGAATATTGTTTTTCTATGCCACCTAGCCTGTCTAAAGTACACAATGTGTTCCATGTCTAATTACATAGAAATTACATGCCTGACCCAATGGTTGTACTCACATCTAATGGTATAGAGATAGAACATTACATTAATATTGTGTGGATCATATCTTGATTTTGGACACTAATGAATATGTTTTGAGGAATTAGTCGACTCAAATTGTAAAGATATATTGGGAAAATTGTAAAATTGAAGAGGCACCATTGGATCTTGAAGAGCGCATGATGAAGAAAAACCTGAATCCTTTTGTGAGATAACATTATATTAATTTCAAGGATGAAATTTTTGTAATGAGGAGATAATGTAACACCCCATGATTTTTTAAATAAATTTAATATTGATTGCATGAAACACAAAGTATCTACAAAACACCACTTTCTTATAACCTAGCCAGTAAACATAATTTTCAACCTCTATGATTTGAATTTCAAAAAACTGACATACATAGTTGTCTTCAACAAGATTTTTAGAGGGTGACAAGAAAAACATAATTTTTGGGGAATAATAACATACCCGTGTAAATAGTAATATGATCCTTATGAATAGTATTTCAATTATTATTTTATTATCTAATGGTTATATGATAATGACATCTTGATTAATTTTTAAAAGGGATATAATCAAATTTTTGTATTAAAATTGTAATTTTTATAATAAATAATGGTTTTATTTGAAAATAAAATTAATAATATTTAAATAAAAATTAAATAATTGAGTTCAATTTTTAATTGCACAAGTTGAAAAATGGTTAGGGTGAATTTTTGAAGTTTTTTTGAGATACTCAAAGTTTTAATCAATAGTAAAATACGGCAATATACCGTATATATAAAATATAAGTTAAATTCACTATCCAATCATCCTCGTTGATCTCTACACCCATGGTTCATACAAACATCAATATATTTCTATTCATGGTAATAAGAATCTTTAATATTTGATTTATTTAGAAAAATAATAAAATGATGAGTAATGTAATGGGAAAACCCTCCACTCCTCTACTATAAACCACCCCTAACTCCCTCTTCTCTTAATTACTATATTCCTTGATGCTCGTAAAAGTTCTGCCCAAATACCCATCCCAAGTCACTCCCCACATATAAGAGCTCCGGGTCTTTCCAAAGTCCAAAACCCCTTCCCTATGTAGGTTCTCAAGGAGGTAATTTCAAGAGGTAAATCATCTTTCTTTTTCATTCAGTTTGATTTATATTTATATTCTTTTCTTATTATATCCTAACCCCATCTCTCCAGTTGATCCTTATAACTCTAGTGTCATATTTATACTATAATTATACCATGTTAATGTAATAAACATTATCTATTTTGGTACTCTCTATCTCTCTCTATTTTATAAATGAAATCATCGTCTGTGAGGTTCCAATTTGCAATCTTCATGGATGATGATGTTTCATTCATTATTGTCTCCTTCATTATTGGTGATGAAACCATTTTTTGGGGGGAAACAAAATATTATATTTGTATTATATCCAACTTAATATTCATGAACTATAATATGTACATAGAAATAATTTATATAACAAACTAGTTCATAATAATCCAAATGCCACCAAATAAGATAAGTGATTGTCATTAATATTTCATCCAATGATTAATCATAAAACCACGTAAAAAATGACTATATATAACCATTAAAACATCTTGATGGTAATAAATAACATATAATTTCAATTCTGGATAATTACATCCTTTCAACATTAACATCCATACTCATATAAAAATATACCGATCATGAAATCCAAGGAAATGAACACTCCAGAATGACAGAATTCAATCTAATAACTTATCAATAAAGACATAATGAACTTAATAAAATTATGATTAAATAAAATCATGTCAAATTTGATCCAAAATATGTTATTAATATGTCTAATTTCATATTCTAGGACCATAAGTTCAATAGAAGAACACATTCAGACTTACGGTGTCACGACCCGTCCCAGTGGGGCCCATGCCGTGACTCCCCAAGGCCGCCTCCAAATAGGCTAGGGGATGGTGACTAGCACCGAGTAGGCATATTACTAACCATGGGAGGAATTACCTAAGTACGTGTACACATGCACACATCTCCAAGCCCACAAATGATGAAATGTAAAAAATATAAGGAACAAAATGCATGAATACAACTAAACCCAACCAACAGAGTACGACAGAAGGTAATGTACTGAACGTAAACTGGGGCAGAATACAAGCCCACCAAAATAAAAGTCTGAAAATAGAAAAGTATAACCTGTAAACACAAAAGGTTCTGGGACTGCTGCTCATAGCCGTAGGAACTCATGGCTTGTAGGGAACTCCGAAAGATCGGTCCTATCCCGGTCCGCCCTGGACTCTGTCAAAAGGCTGCTCATCTGCACAAGACATGACACGTGCGGGCAAAGCCGGTGCAAGGGTCTGTATAACAATACTCAATAGAGGACCCCAAAAACCAAGATGCAGTACACAAGTTAAAGGTACAGTCATCTATATACAGTATGTTTCTATATAACATATATCAAGAGAAACAAAAACAAGATATACCCAAAACCCTGACCCGTAGTCTAGAGACAATTCACACACCCGCATACCCTCATCTAGGGATTCAACTCAAAGATTTCCACGAAGCGCTCATTCTGGGAGAACACACTCCATGAGTCTTATAACACTGATGACGTCTGTCTGAGAAGTACTATTTGTCAGGAAGCATCATGAGAGGTAGTAACACTCATTACAGGAGACACACTCCTAAGTGAGAAGATTACGGTATATAGATGCACTCATTTCTGGAGATATAATCCTGAGTGGGAAAGATCATGATACAAAGATGTGGATTACTACCAGGGCCATGGAGGATACTGTGACTCATCCAGAATTCACCTACTAGGTAGATGATTGAATCCTAGTGGAGTTGGTCACGTCGATGTTGAACTCTACCTAGGGTCAAGAATAGATAGAGGATCTCAATCCGGAATGTCATGCTGAAGGTATCATACTCCTATAGAATGAAACTATGCCTGACCATCTGGAGAACAAGAATAAGGGGAACTAAACCAAATGAAAGATGTTAAATATGTGGTGAACAAGAGGAATGTGTCGTTTTCCCAAAAGTACACGGTGTATAGAAAAGTTACACGACGTGTTGTCTGGCCCTGGGTACTGCTTGTGTACAACGGTCCATGTCGTAAGGCTATTAGTGTAGTAAAACTAAGTATAAAACATGTAGTATGGTGTACACGCCATGTCCGAGTGACTGGGGTTGGCTCCTTGTACGCTATCCATGTGCCCGTACACAGTCATCAACCCGTGTACTCCATCCATGTAATTGGTACACGGGGTGACCCGCGTTACTAGGCTCGCATGGCCCTGTGATGGAATACAAGGTCGTGTACTCAATATCGTGTTTGTGTACCCCCTGGATACACGCCGAGTTCCGCGTAGCCGCCTCTGCCATGCTGTACACGCCGTGTCACCTGAAGCCATGTAGTCCAACCCTTGTTAGTTCACTTCCCAAAATAAATGTCGATCTTTGGGAAAAGTCCAACACGGTGTGTGACCAGGGTCTCATGCCGTGTGATTCCTCTCTGACCCCTGAAACCCTATCCTCCACCACCCATACTACACGGAGTGTTCTTAGGATGTACACGTCGTGTATTCTGGAAATTTTCAGGAACACGGACCTCTATTGTCGTGCCTCTAGTATGCTCCATTCATCGAACTAGCCATCCAATAGGCACAAAGATCCCAGGTTTTGGTCTCCCTGACACCACGAAGCCTATTCTGCTATTTTTTGACATTCGATCAGCTCCAAAACATGCAACGATCTATTCGCGCAAAGAACGCTCGATGAACGGACCTTCCCGATCCGGTCCGATTCATCGTCCACTCTCATCGTCTCACCCCCGCAAGGTTTTTGGGGTGTCGATTCTTCAATTTGGGATCATTGAGTGATAAAACGGATCTGCAACGATAGGTTGTTCATCACCACATGAAGAACGCGAAGAATGCATGTGAAGAAAATGGGGGAAGGAAAACCAATCAAACAAAACGAGGAATGAACCTCCACTTTCATTCGTCATGGCGTTGATCCGCTCCTATTAATAGGATTAAATAGAGAAAAAAGTCAACAACAAAACCAACGAGGATTATTTTCCCCAATAATCATCCCAATGAAATTCCTCCCGCAAGAACGTACGAATCAGCAGATCAATTTGTTTGTGGTTGATCTGCGTTCACCATTTAAATCAAAAGCAGGGAAAAGAAAAATTAAATAAAAAAACCCTACCTCAAGAAGGGATCGATCATTAAAGAAGAAGCTATCATATCATCATCGTCATGATCCTCCAACCTTGTTGGGGCAGCGATTCACAGCTTCGATCCATCGTCGTTCGTCGCGAAGAGTTTTCTCCAGTGTTTCTCTCAATTTGTCGCCAACGATCGACGTCCGATTATCCAAATAAAAGGGTAACCGTATTTGACCTTAAAAAAATACAATTCTGTATTAATGTGTTCAACTTACCATTCTTGAGTCATTATGACATTCCATTTAATTAAGGAAACAACTGCCATGTCGTCTCCCTGCAGTGGATGTTTCCATAAATGAAATAAAATAAACTTGTGAATTTATTTAATTTCATTTACTTAAAACATATGAAAATTAACCATTCCCCTTGACCCGTTCCAGTCGAGGTTAGTCTCATTCATAGGTAATTTAATTTCCCCAGACGCAACGGTGCCCTTAGATTTTTAATCTGGGCATCCGTTTGGAAACTGCCACAACCACCCACAAGTTCCATCTCGCGTAACTTAAAAAATGTTCAAACCACCATTACAGGCTCAATTGGCCTCAGAATGATGTACCATCTTCTCACTCAGTGTCAAAATAATTCCATATAATATTTAAAAATAAAACATGGAATATATGAGACATTACATTCTCCCATCCTTGGGGTTTTATGTCCTTGAAAATCCAAAACTAAGGCTACTCAAAAAGATGTGGGTACTGGGCACATATATGGGCCTCTGACTCCCACGTGGTCACCTGAAGATTTTCATGCTGCCACCAGATGCGCGGAAAGGGAATCAATCACCCATGAAGGATCCTCTCCTACCGATCCTCGATCTCCACCTGATACTCAGCAATGGTCATTCCATCCTCGATGTCCAACTCGCCCCAGTCGATGACGTGCGATGGGTCAAGCACATACCTCCTCAGCTGCGACATTTGAAAGACATCATGTAATCGATGCAACTATGGCTGTAGATCTAGGAGGTATCCAGCTCGACAACTCTTCATAGTATCTGGAATGGTCTGATGAACCTCATAGATAGCTTGCTGCCTCGGCCAAATATTCGTAACCCTCATCGAGGTGAGACCCGCAGAATGACGTGGTCTCCCTCTTCAAACAGGAGAGGTCTCCATCGCCAATCATCATAAGACTTCTTCTAGCTCTGTGCAGTCTTCATCCTATCCTGGATGATCTACACCTTCTCGGTGGTATATTGCACCATCTCTGGACCCATGAGTGATGACTCTCTGGGGTCAGTCTAGAAAAGAGGTGACCGACAGGGTCTCCCATACACAACCTCAAACGGTGCCATACAAATGGTGTAGTGGTAGCTATTGTTGTACGCAAACTCCACCAGTGGTAGGTGGTCCTCCCAACTGCACCCAAGGTCCAAGACATAGGCTCGAAAGATATCCTCCAAATCCTGAATGGTCCTCTCAGTCTGACCATCTGTCTAGGGATGAAACACTGTGCTCAAGCATAACTGAGTCCCAAAAGCCTCCTACAACCCCTTCCACAACCGGGATGTGAAACGAGCATCTCTGTCTGAGACTATTGTCGAGGGGAAGCCATGAAGATGAACTATCTCTTGCATGTAGTGGATTCCCAATCTATCTACGAAACTCTGCTTCCTGATAGCTAGGATGTGGTACGACTTGGTGAGTTGGTAAACTATCACTCAGATGGAATCCTACCCCATGGACGTCATCGGTAATCCAGTCACAAAGTCCATGGATATTCCATCCCACTTCTACTCTAGAACTTCTAGCGGATGTGCTAATCCCCCAAGAACCTGGTGCATAGCCTTCACCTGCTGGCATGTAAGGCATTGAGAAACGAATTCTACTACTACCTTCTTCATGCCTGACCACCAGAACTTCCATCGAAGATCCTGTTACATCTTTTCCACTCCAGGATGTACCGCTGAGGGGGATGTATGAAACTCCGTTAGGACCTCCTCCTACAATTCCACGAGTATGATAGTGCATCCTCGGAAAATAATTGTGTGCTCCCCACACTGTGAATATACATCATGATCATGTCTTGTGGATAACTAAGCACGTAAAGTCACACAATCCACATCTCCTAGCTGCACCTCCCTAACCCTCTGTAAGAGTGGAGGGGTGACGACCATCAACTGTAGGTGGGCTGCATCTTCCCTGTCAATGAAGGACAACTTCAACATGGCTAACTTCTCTTTTGCCTTACTCAATAACTGTGATCTCGATCTTCTGCTCAGAGTATCTGCCACCTTGATCCCCTTCCCAGGAGTATAGATGATCTCAAAATCATAATCCTGGAGGAACTCTAGCCAATTACTCTACCTCAAATTCAAATACTTCTATGAGAAGATGTACTTGAGGCTCTTGTGGTCAGACATGATGGTAAAACGCTCACCCATGAGGTAGTGTCTCCACATAATCAATGAAAAGACTACCGCATCCAACACGAGATCATGGGTCATGTAGTGCTGATCATGTGGACTAAGCCGGCACGAACCATAATAAATCACTATCTACCTTTGCATTAGGACACAACCATGTCCGGTCCATGATGTGCCGCAGAAAACTATGTACTCAACACCCTCCTCTGGAAATCATAAGACTGGGGCACTCGTCAAACTCTGTCTCAACTTCTCGAAAGCCCACTGGCACTTATCTGTCCATATGAAAGGTTTCCCCTTCTTGGTCAAGGTTGTCACCAGTGCTGATATCCAGGAGAAGCCGGGAATGAATCTCAAGTAATATCCTTCCAACCGAAGGAAGTTCTGCACCTCCATCACGCTCTGAGGTGGCTCCCAGGCTAACACAGCCTCCACCATGGCTGGGTCTACAGCTACTCAATCTACTGAGAAAACATGTCCCATAAAGTGGACCTCCTGAATCCAGAACTGGAACATTGAGAGATTCCAACAAAGCTAGTGCTCCCGAAGTATGTCTAGAACCATCTGCAGGTGTCTCGCATGATCCTCTTCTAATACCGAGGACACAAGGATTTCATCGATGAAGTCCACTAAGAACCAGTCCATGTACGACTAGAAAATCCAGTTCATCAGTCCCATGAACACTAGTGGGGAGTTCGTCATGCCGAAACGCAACACCATGTACTCATAGTGACCGTAGTGGCATCTGAAAATCGTCTTCGGTATATCATCTTCCTGTATAAGTAACTGGTGATAGCCAGATCGAAGGTCAACCTTTGAGAAACATTGTGGACCTCTTAGCTGATCGAATAGGTCATCGATCCTTGGTAGTAGAAACATGTTCTTTACTCTCACCTGGTTTAGGTGCCGGTAATCCACGCACAACATCAGATTCTCGCCTTCCTTCTTGGAAATCAAGACTGGTGCTACCCAGGGTGAAATGATGGGTCACATGATACCCATGCTCTGCAAATCCTCCTACTACACCTTCAGATCGCAAAGCTCTACGGGAGTCATCTGATATTCTGATGTGGAAATCAGTGTCGTCTGAGGGTGTAAGTCAATGTAGAAGTTGATTTCATGGTAGGGAGGTAATCTTGGTAAATATTCAGGAAAGACGTCCTCATACTCCACCACTATTGATGGGAACTGGGATCTCAAAACATCCACTACTCTGGGGGCAAGGCTAGCCAACTCATGAGCAATTGGCTGCACCCCCTTATGCATAAGCTCATTCTGCGCTGCTTGGGGTTCCCTTTCTTCGACAAAGGAAAACATCATTCCATTATGGCAGACACACCACACTCTTCGCCTAATATAGTCATCGAAGATAACCAATCCATACCGAGAATGTCTTCATAAGGCCTCGACAATACCACCAAGACGTTCCAATCGAAACTCTCAGCTCCAAGGGTAAGATCACACTGTTTACAAAGGTGCATGATCATCGAGTCTCATCCCGTAGGTGTCTCCAAGCGTAAGGATTGAGTAAACTATTCTACCAGAATCTCAAGGTTTCGTACAAGACATGTGGCTATGAAGGAATTACTGGCACCTGTGTCAATAAGTATAGAAGCTATGATAGAAAAGACACAGATCGTACCACAAATCATCCCTGGATCCCCTGGGTCGTATGCCTCGACCGCATGTAGTTGTCCCCATCCTCGTTCCCCAGATCCCTGAGCCCGGTGCGAACCTCCTGGGGGTGGTGATGGAAATAAGTCAATGCATCTTCCACCACCGGTAGCTCTCCCTTCTCCTCTACCACGTCTGCTGCCTGGGGGGTCTGTCTGCTCCGCTCTCTACCTCAGCATCAGTGGTCCATCCACCACTTCTCTATCAGCAGTTTGACAGGCTGGACAATCTCTAGAGAGATTTCCCCTATGATCGCACGCATAGCATCACTTCTCCATAGGATGACCAGATTTATTGTGAGAGCCCAAGATTGTTGATCCTCTATCCTAGGTCCTCCTATGACACCTCCCGCTTCCAGATCCCAGTGTCTAACACCGAATCCCTGTTGTCGGTGTCTCCGCACATGTCTGCCTGTTGTTGACTATCGTCGGCTGTCTCTGCTCCGCCAAGAATCTCTCGATTACCACAGTCCTCTCAAGCACTCCAGTATAAGTCTATATGCATAGAGGCACAACCGTAGCTCGTATTTACCATTGT
Organism: Viscum album; assembly: GCA_963277665.1. Taxonomy (NCBI): domain Eukaryota; kingdom Viridiplantae; phylum Streptophyta; class Magnoliopsida; order Santalales; family Viscaceae; genus Viscum; species Viscum album. Next base: position 1,765,654,674 of record OY728123.1, read on the forward strand.
AGTCCTCGCTTGAAGGTCTGTGCTCTGATGTACTAATCTCTGAAAATATCCATCGAGTACTGGGCGAGGTTGGTGAACCTCGATGAATAGTCAGCTACTATCATACTGCCCTGCTGGAGCTGGAGAAGCTCCTGGATATGCACAAATCTCAGTGTAACTAGAGATAAATTCTCCCTAAAGAGTCGCTCGAACTCCATCCACAAAAGTGTTTCCTCATCGTGAGTCTGTGTGGTAAGACTCGACCATCATCCCACCGAACCCTAAAGAAGGCTGGCTCCTAGGATCACCATCGGGTCTACTGGTGTCCTCACTAGAAAGAAAACTCTAGTCACTGCCTCAATCTAGTCCTCAGCTGCCTAAGGGTAGGGCTCGCCTCGGAACCTGAGGGGTCTCTATCTTTGGAACTCATGGATCACTCTCAGCCTACGCTCCTCGTCAGTCTGTATCATAGGTACCATAGGCTGCTCCACTGTTGGTGGCATAGAAGGTGAACCACCTGGTGGCAATGCCTGGGGGACTGGTCCCTGTATCGAATCCTCATCACTAAGGGGTTCATCCTCGTGATTGCACTGATGAATCCAAGCAGGTATGCATTGCGGAGGCATCTTATAATGAAACAAGTTGTACCTTGGTCAATGTGTATATATGGATACCTAACAAAAAGGATGTGGAAAACACAACCCATTCATATATGATGATTGTACCATTATTTTATTTCCCCTTAAGCAGTGTCTTCGTGTACTGAGTCGAAAAGCAGGTTATAAGAGTCCTAGTGTATGGATATGTTGGTCGCCGCACCAACACTGGAGTCTCTGGCCTGAATTCCGAACTCAAAAAACTTAACATTGTTGCCCCAAACCAATCTCATAGACTCTTGGTCCTAAGGTAAAACCGACCACCTCTGATACCAGTTTTTCACGACCCGTCCCAGTGGGGCCAGCACCGTGACTCCCCAAGCCCACCTCCAATAGGCCAGGGGTCGGTGACTAGCACCGAGTAGTCATATTAATAACCATGGGAGGCATTTCCTAATTACCTATACACATGCACACATCCCCAATCCCTCAAATGCTAAAATGTAAAAACACTATGGAACAAAATGCAAGCATAAAACTAAACTCAACCAACATAGTCCAATGGAAGGTATTGTACTGAATGTAAACTGGGCTAGAATACAAGCCCACCAAAACAGAAGTCTGAAAATGGAAAATTATAACCTGTAAACCCAAAACATTCTGAGACTTCTACTCGTCGTCGTAGGAACGCCTCGTCCTGTAGGGAACTCAGGAAGCTCAGTCATGTCCTAGTCCACCCTGGACTCTGTCAAAAGGCTGCTCGTCTTCACAATACATGACATGTGTGGGAAAATCATGTGCATGGGTGAGTATAACAATACTCAGTAGAGGACCTAGAAAACCAAAAAGAAGTACACAATGTAAAGGTACAACCAGCTATGTACAATATATATCTATAAAACATATAACAAGAGAAACACAAACCAGATATACCCAAAACCAAGACCCATATTCTAGAGACAAGTCACACAACTACATACCCCCATCTTGGGATTCAGTTTGAAGATTTCCACAAAGAACTCGTTCTGGGAGAACACACTCCACGAGTCTTATAGCTCTAATTACATCCGTCTTAGAAGTATTGTTTTTCGGGAAGCTTCATGAGAGGTAGTTACACTCATTATGGGAGGCACACTCCTGAGTGAGAAGGTTACTGTATGTAGATGCACTCATTAGGGGAGACACACTCTTGAGTGGGAAAGATCACGATACACATATGAGGATCACTGCCTGGGCCATGGAGGATACCGCAACTCATCTGAAATTCTCCTGCTAGGTAGAGGATCAATGCCCGGTGGAGTTGGTCACATTGATGCCGGACTCAACCTAGGGTCATGAATGGATAGAGTATCTCGATCCGGGCATCTCGGATGGATGCCTGACTCTATGATAGAATGTCTTGCTGAAGGGATCATACTATGGTAGAAGGAAACGATGCTTGACCTTCAGGGGAATGGGAAGAAGGGGCACCAACCCAAACGAAAGATGACCAAGATGTGGTGAAAAGGGGGACCATGTAATTTTCCCAAAAAGTACATGGTTTGTATAAAAGTTACACGTCGTGTTGTCTGACCCAGAGGACTGCCCATGTACAACGGACCGTGTCATAAGGAAAGATGTGTAGAAAAACTGAGTACATGGCATGTAGTATGGTGTACACGCCATGTCCGAGTGACTGGGGTTGGCTCCATGTACTCTAGAAATATGCCTGTACACGGTCATCAACCCGTGTACTCCAACCTGTGTAAACGGTACATGGGGTGACCAATGTTATAGCCTCGCCTAGCCTTGTGATAGAGTACATGGTCATGAACTCTATCCGGTATCCGTGTACCCCTATATATATGCCGAGTTCTACATAGCAGCCTCTTCCATGCTGTACATGTCATGTCGCCTAAAGCTGTGTAGTCCAACCTGTGTCAGTGTACTTCCAAAAAAACTCTCCGAGCTTCGGGGAAAGTCCAACACGCCATGTGACCAGGGTCCCATGCCATGTGATTCGTATTTGACCCCTAAACCCCTAGCTGCCACCGCCCGTACTACATGGCGTGTTCTTAGGAAGTACATGCCGTGTATTCTGGAAATTTCCAGAAACACAGACCTCCTCCATCGTGCCTCTGGTGATGCTATGTTCATTGATCCGGCCGTTCGATTGCCATGAAACTCCCAGGTTTTGGTCGCCCCGACACCACGATGTCGATTCTGCTGTTTTTAGACCTCTGATTTGTCTTCCACTATCATCGTCGCAACCCATCATGGTTGTTGGGGTGTTTATTCTTCAATTTGGGATCATTGTGTCGCAGAATGGATGCACAACGATCAATTGTTCATCGCCCAGTGAAGAATGCGAAGAACGCGCCAGAAGAAAATGGAGGAAGGAAAACCGATAAAATAAAAAGAGGAACGAAACTCCTTCGTCATTCATCACGGAATTGATCCACTCTAGTTATTAGGCTTAAATAGAGCAGAAAATCAACAACAAAATCAAAATGGATTAGTTTCTCCCATAATCATCCCAAATAAATCCCTCCCATAAGAATGTATGAATCTGCGGATCCACATGTTCGTGGTTGATCCACGTTCTTCATTTAAATCAAAAGTGTGGAAAAGAAAAATTAAGTAAAAAATCCCTACCTCAAGAAGGAATTGATCGCCGATGAAGAGGCTATGTTATCATCATCGTCAAGATACTCCAACCTTCTTGTCCCAATTATTCGCCACTTCGATCCATCATCGTTCGTCACCGAGAGTTTTCTCCAGCGCTTCTCTCAATCTTAGGCCAACGTTCGACGTTCGATTATCACAATAAAAGGGGAAATGTATTTGAAAATCAATAATATGATGCGGTATTAAAGAGTTCAACTTTCCATTCGTTATTCATTATGATGTGCCATTTAATTAAGGAAACAGTTGCCCCGTTGTCGTGCTGCAGTGGATGTTTCCATAAATGAAATAAAATAAACTTGAGAATTTATTTTATTTATTTTACTTAAAACGTACGAAAATTATACTTTCCCCTCGACACATTCCGGTCATGGTTTGGCTCATTCTTAGGTAAAGTCGTCGCCCAGAATGCAATGGTTACCTCAGATTTTTAATCCGGGTATCCCTTTGGAAACTGAAAAAACCGTGCACAAGTGCCGACTAACACAACTTAAAAAAATTCAAACCACCATTCTAGGCTCAGTGGGCCTCATAATGATGTGATGTCTTCACAATCAGTCTCGAAATAATTCCATATAATATTTAAAAATAATACAGGGAAAATCGAAGACATTACATACAGTCAGGGTTTTCTACACGAACCTCCCATTTAATATATGTTTCTCTAATATTCTACTTACCTCGTTTAAATTCATATATATTCATACATAATACTCAGATATTTTTTGATAATTTCAGATATATGTGTACCAACCCTAATACCTCATTCATTATAGGGTATTTATATGTTCTAAGAGGATCTTTAAAAAATTCTTCAAAAAATACAAGCCCGATTCAAGGGAAATTCTCAAATTCTTACCTATGTTCAAGGGCACTATATTATCAGTTTTTGGAAACCATTATTATTATAAAATAAGACATATTATTATGAAAATAAAATCTTACTTCCCTTCTGGTTTTATACAATGATTTTTTTTATCAACACTTTTTTTCAAAGTAAAAGAGTTTATCCAAAGAATTACTTGATGATTTTATAAGAGAATACTAATATATTTCAGCGCTCTAGTTAGTTCTTAAGTATTATTGGGATTTATATTTTATTATTTAATATTTAATATTTAATTTATGGGTTTATTATTATTTTTATTGTGGATGTGCTATCATAAAACCATTCTCCAATTTACTCTGAATGGGTAGTGTTTATCCCTAATGTTTGGGGAAACTTTTTTATATATCACATATTAGAATCAATAAGAATTTATATATCATCTATGTTTATCCCTGTTCATATGTGGAATTCATTGGAATTAGTATGTGTTGGGAGGGGCCATCTATAGCCCCTCATTGCATCAGAAAGTCTCATGAGAAAAACTACGGTTTTAGCACAAAGCCTTGTCAAAATTGATTTTTTATGATCTTGGCACGAGGCCTTGACAGTATGGTTTGGATGTCCCAAATTGTGGATTCAATCATTATGAAAATTCTATTGATGGTTCATGTGGATATTCAAATAGTATAATACCCATGATTATGTTTTACTATGACATTATCTGTTAACCTCTTTTTCCTACCATAATGTGTTCATGTTTATTGTTAAAGAAATATGTTTTTAGTTATTCAACATGAATAATGTTTATGTTTTTGATAACATCACCTGTATTTATTACCCTTACTGATCCTCTAAGATCACCTATTTATTATTTTTTATCCTTCCAAGGTGTAAGGATGATTACACTATTAATGAATTTCATGGTTAATCTAAGAGATTATGGGCAATTCTATTGAAGTTAATATTTTGTTTTTACATTTGAATTTTAATTTTTTACTCTTTTATATATATTATTTACAAAACTTCGAAACTAATTGGTCTTTCAGGATACATATTCCTTGGATATATACCAATTTAATAAAATAAGGCATCGAATCCAGGATTATAGGTTCTGGGCATTATAGACGACCTCTTTGATCAGTTTAGAGGGGTGTGATGGTTCTCGATGGTTGACCTCAGATCAGGCAATCACCATCTGTGAGTTCGGGATGAGGATATACTGGAGATGAAATTCCAATGTCGTTATGGTCGTGATGACTACTTCTTGATTCCGTTGAGTCTATCAAACTATCATGTAGTTTTCATGTGACTCACATAATATAAATTCTAGAATTTCATATATTGGTTCATGGTGGTCTTTATTGATGAAATCCTAGTGTTTTCTATTTCTAGGGAAGATCATGAGAGACACATGAGGATGGTCCCCAACACACTCTTAGAGAAAAATCTTTTTCTGAATCTCTCAAAATATTAGATTTGGATATATGAGGTCTACATCAAGGGATACATCATCGTATAGGAATAAGTAGTAGTGGACCTAATAACAGTTGATGTAGTGTTTTCTTAGGATCTACACAAGAGTTTCCCTGAGGTACAATGTTTACTTGTGTTGGAAGTGTACTATAAAAGTTTTATAAATGATTTATCCATAGAGGATTCACCCCTAAAATCTTTTACCTGGAATGGGGATCCATTAATGGGGAAGGAATTGTGGTGGTATCTCCTTTTGGAGTAGAGGCAGAGGTTGAAAAATGCTCCCATCATAAGATTTCATAGCGAGGGTGTCGAGTATGTAGTGGTATTTGATTCATTAGGTACTACAAAAGGTGGTTATTGATGTAGAGGAAGGAAATTATTGAATGTGGGGTATGTCAATTGGGAATACATGATCCTAAATACATGAACCATGATCTGGAGTTACTAGCAGTAGTATTCAAACACTATGTATGGAAACACTTATCGATTAGAAAGAAATTTATAAACTACAATGACCAAAATATTCTCAAGTATAAATTCTCAATGAAGTACCTTATCTTGAGATTGAGGTGATGAATAGAGCTTCTCCAGCTCTATGATTTTGATATTATCTATACTCATGGGAAGGTGAATGTGGTAGAAAATTCGCTGAAAAGGAGATATTATTTTTCATTGATTGTCAATTCATTAGTGTACTTATCCTCATTGTAGTTTTCCTTAGTGGATATGTTTGGTTCTTTATATATTCATTCTATGTTTTTTACCTGACCAATTTTATAAAATGTTGGCGATGGTTATCATGGAGAGATCGACTTGGAGACCATAATTACTCAAAAATCCACTGGAAAAACTCTTGATTGATATTCTGATGGTGGGAGCATGTTATTTATTTAGAGGATAGACAATGGTACCTTTGTTGTTCCGGGGTGAGGTGATGCGAGAGATTCATTCATACGCATTATAATTACATCCATGTGTAGAAAATATGTACCAAGACCACTAATGTTAGTTTTTGTGGCCATGCATGAAGAGTTGTATTGTAGAGTTTGTTTATTGTTGCCTCACTTTTTAGCTAGTGGAGGAAAAGAACCAGGATCAAGTGGGGTTAGTCAACCCATTATGTATACAAAGTGTATTTGGGATGGGGTATATACACATATATATGGAATTTTGGATACGGATACCAAATTCATCTAGGGGACATGATTTTATCTAGGTGATTGTAGACCAACTCACCAAGTCAGGCCACTTCTTATCAATTTGAGTGTAGAGTTCAATTGATAGCATGGGAAACCACTACATATTGGAGACAACCCAACTCCTGAGGGTTTATTTAATATTTTATAAGTATGTGATTTTATCTTCACATCTTGATTATGGAAAGGATTCTAGGAGGCCTTCGGGACTGAGCTACTCTAGAGCATAGAATTTCACCCCCAGATTTATGGTCAACCAGATTAGACCAATCATGTCATGGAGTACATGTTTTGAGCTATCATGTTCGACATTTTCAATATTTGGGAATATCATCTTCCCTTGGTGGAGTTTTCATAAAACAATCACTACCATTTCACCATTGGTATGAAACCATTCTAGGTTTTGTACGGGTGACCATGTAGGTTATAAATAAGTTGAATTGATTCAAGTGAATTTTTACTCTGGGGCCTCGATTTGGTATTTGGAACTAGAAACAAGGTGAAGATCATCTTAGACTGGATGAGGACTATACAAATCTGTCATAAGTCTTATGTGAACTAATGAATGAATCCTATGGAGTTCATGGAGGGAGACCACGTTTTCATGCCGGTATCACCTCGACATGGATTGTGGAGATTTCGCCACATCATAAGTTTTATATGGGATTCATTAATCCTTTTTGAATACAATTTAGAGTAGGCGTGGTGCAATTCCTATTAGTTTTACCACCATAGTTGGATTGGGTATATAAGATCTTCTATGTAGTCATAGTTGAGGAGGCATGTGCCCGACAAATTGCCTGTTATCGACTAGGGAGATATGGGCATTGATGATAGAACTACCATTGCTAAGTACCCTGTGGAGATCAAGGATTTGAAGTATAGGATCCATCCTGGGTGATCCATTCCCTTTTATTGTGTCCACTAGTAGAATAATAATCTTTAGGAGAGAACCCCAGAGCGGAGATTCAGCAGCACAACAATTAACCTAATCTTCATGAGTATGTTTTTCTATTTTTGGGATGATAATTCTTCATGAAGGGAGAATGAAATGACTAATATTTTTTTGTGTATTATTTTCTAATATTATATTTATTATTTTATATAACATCCACCAAGAATCATGTTATTACGAGGCCCGGTGCACCCGGAATAAATTTTTTAAATATATTAAATATGTTAAATAGAATGAACACAATGGTTTTTTAGAAAGTGGTATAAATCGTTAATGGGGGGATAGATAGGAAATTTGAGGTCATATTAAGTAATGAATGTGGGTTTTACCCTAGGATAGATAGAAACCTTGTAGGTACAAGTTGTTTGTGAAAACTTATTCCCAAATTTCAATGAATAAAATAAATTAATACATTAATTTTTAGTATTTATTTTAAATGAAGAAAAAAATTTACCGTATGGTTATATGGTAATAGGATTTATTTAGGGTTGTAAAATCATGTCCTAGAGATCTTGAAAACTATTGGGGAGATTTATTTATGTACAACAATGGAACAAGACCAGATCATGAATCATTTCACCAAAGGAGTTTGGGGATCTCCTCAACCATGGTAGTGTAGAACCATTCTTCATTAATAATCGATCCAAACTATATGTAGGATGTTTTATTATGTATTTTCCATACTATTTCTTAATCCTAGAAAACAATGGATCATTTCAACAAATTGAATTGAAATACGCATTGTCGACAGATTAAATAAGATGTAATTTCTTGTATGTGTTAGTTTTTTCATTATCCCACTTCATTCTTCATATTCAACAAAAAATGAATCGAGTAAAAATAATCAAAGATCAATTTTTATTCCTCATGTTTTTTGGATTATATATTTATTTTGTATTTCTTCATTCAATCATTAATGGTATTTCATTTTTCCAATGGTTCAAACATTACCTGATTTATGATCATTGTAAAACCATTATTTGGCGCAAATGATCAATATTGTGGGTGCATATAATGAAGATGGTTGTGTTTTGAGAATCAATGATGATGGTGGAATGATCAATGACAAAAAATTACTAATCAAGAGTTCTTAATTATTCTTGATCTATGTACGGTGTTGCAACATATGGATCGAGTGAATGGTTTTCCAAGTACATTGGGGACCAGAATTCAGGCTATCGATGAAATATTAAACTGAACGACCATGGATCTACATGTTAAGGAATTATGGATGGATCCGATGATGATACAAATATCATATAGAAAGAACCCAGGGTTCTAAAAAATTAGGGTAATATGACATGGAACCCAGTGGGTCATGAAATGTGTACCCTCTTATATAACACTGGGGTTTCACATAGACATGGTCACATGTGATGTGACTCCTCCTTGATATATCAATGTGTACCTTATTGGGTACATGTAAATAGGAAAAAGTGCACTGATAGATGCACTTTGTGTTCTTAAACTTGGACATGACAAGGTGTACATGAGTATGAATAGGTTTTCATGGGAAAGTATATAAACATGGATATCCCTAAATAGACACAGCCAACAACAAATAGGCAAGTTCCTGGTGATCTCTATCATGTACCTTTACTACAAGCCATGTACTCAGATATTTACATGTTGTGTGAGGTGTTACCACACAGAATGAATTGGGGATAACTATACACGCTATGTAACACCTTAAAGGGTGTTTGTATCCTTTTGTACGATTAGTTTATAATATTTTTGTGTAATTGTCTTCTTATGGTCCGTTTTATCAAAGGTATATTGAGGAATTACATCCACATCATAGAATTGTAATCCCCTCTCAAGGATGAGTCTCAGATAGAGTTATGGGTGTCCCTCCATGAGACTAGGGTGAGATCCTCAATCATCTTTGAACCCTAGGTGGGTTTTATGGAAATAGTGTGGCCACCGTGGGAAGGGAGTTCGTTCTCTATCTACCAAGCCATATCATTGGGGTTCATGTTATCATTTTCATACAATACCATACATTGTGGGTATATCTATAATGGGTTTGTGGTGTCCCCCTAGTGGTTCTGGGAATCACCCCATATATGAGTGCCATAATTTTCTGAATCCATTCAGCATTCGTGGGTGGGGTCCAATGATCAAGGCATCTTTAAAGATAATCTCTATAGATAACATTTATTTTTGTAGTGGACTCTCCTAGAATTAGTGTTTATTCGATAGAAATCATGTCGATAGTAGTAGGTTATGATTTCTGAGTGGCGTGGTGTATTTTCTTTGTATATATGGATGTCTTTATTATATATTTTTTTTTATATCCTTGGATTCATCTAACTATACTTAGAGATTCATGTGTAGTGTTTTTTGGGTGTATATATAGGTATTTTTATACTCACCCCATTATGAGGTTTTCCTGCATGTTTCATGTCTTATGTAGATAATGACACATTTAACGGTGTCTATGGAGGACATGTATGGAGGAGATCATCATTGGATCTTGAATGATCGACGTGTTTTTTGGGTCCATTCATTTGAATTTATTCCTCATCCTTGGAGAAAGTTAGAAACATTGAATATTTTTGTTGCTATTTTATTTCACCCCTTTTGTTCTTTCAGTACTTTACTATCATAATTTTTTGTGTGATCTTAGACGTATTCATGTGTGGGTTTCAGTTGTTTTACATTTCAGAATTGTGTGGGGTCAGAGATGAGTGTGTGTTTACAAGTACTTTAGAAAAGTTCCTCCAATTTGTGGTATATTCCTACACGTTGCTAGAAGCCATCCCCTAGCCTATTAATAGTGGGATTGGGGTACTCACGAGTCGGAACATGGTGAATCGGGTCATGGAAGTACACTGATAAAGGTTAGTATTTTGACTTATTACTCACCCAAAACCCACTCGAAACCATGATTAAATTTCTGAGAATTGATACTCATCAAAAGGAAACATTCATGGGTCCAATAAACTCTTTAAATTAAGCTCTGTTAAATAATAAATTATTTTTCCATCTAACCAAACTTAATAAATTCGAAAAAGTTAATGATTTAGAACCATTCCAAAAAAACATTGGATGTTACAGGAGGTGTGTAAGAAGAAGAGTCATGCACAACTGGACTAGGGTCTCAATGTTCTTGTCTCATCAAAATATTCTAAAAATATATTTGAATAAATCTATTTTTTATTAAATAATTGATTATATATTTTAAGTAGATCAATTATATAACAAAACATGGTTAGATGTGATTAAAAATAGATGAAATAAGTATAGAAAATCCTTCCACTTTATAATATTATAAAGTACTTCCAAAATATAAGAAATAATGCTTTATAATATTAAATAATCAACATTAAACCCATTTAAATCATCCTTTATAATATAAGATAAAGTAGTATATGGAGATGATGGCTTAGATAGATTAATAGACGACTATTAAGATGGTTTTGATTCAATAAATTCAACTAGTTATAGAACTTCATAATGCTTAACAAGAGTACAACCAAACATATGATCTAACAATTGATCATAATTTTGATCTCATTATTCTTTTTCTTCAGGACTATAATTTCATGGAGAGGGTAGCTCAATACTTTGATTCAAATCACATTGATCTAAATAATACCCTTCAAAAGGTTTGGGTAAAACTAATTTGTCTTTCCTATCATGCTCACGTAGAGAAAATTCCACCATTATGACCACTTACACCATCAGTATTAGGTTATTCAACGCCAAAAAAAAACATCTATGGAACATAATATTTTAATAAAGTGTTTTATTAAAGAATATTTCTCCCACTCTCTTAATCATTAATATATTATATTTTTTATTTCTATTAACTATGGGAATTAATGTTTCCATTGATTCATCCTAATTAAATCAAGAAGATACAGGAAAAACATGTTTTTTGTGCCTCAAAATACTTAAGTCACATTTCTACTGGTAGATGATATATTTTATAAACATGGTCATTAATATGAAATCAATATTTGACTTTATAAAATCCATGTACATTAATTTATATTTTTCGTTTTCTTCTCAATATAATTCTAAAACCAAAAACTCAAATATCAATATGGGTAATAGTTTTGTAAATCTTTGAAACTAGAATTTAGGAAGAACAAGTAAAAATTTTGGCCATTTAATTAGAGAAAACAAAAACTATTGTAAATCATCCATGTTATAATTAATATAATTCATTTCTCTAATTACAAACACAACATTAAAATAAAACTAGTCGACCATTATTGGATAGAAAGGGATTCTATTTCCACTAAATAGGTCCCCCTATCCTTTTTCAACCAATTTCAATACCAATTATTTTATTTACTTTAACCATTATGAAAAAACTTCATTTACAAGTATTAAAATGTGATTTTAATGGAAATAGTTTTTTATTTTGAAAAATAAAGAAGAACTAGATTTATATTTCCTCATCAGGGCACCAATGCCAAGATATGAAAATTCCAAATCTCACATCATACGCATCATCAACATAGATATTTGAGAGGATTTAGGTTATAGGAGTAAGGTTTTATAAGAGGAGTGGTATCAAATTGAACATATCAATGGTCATATTGTTTTTAGTGGGAAATTAATTCATATTAGGATTGGGGTAATTTTAATTATTTATGGGATAAAAATTGGACTAAAAATAAATCGAGAGAAAATAATTTAAGTAAAACTACATGTATTTAAAATAGATCATTATAGTATCTTTACTAGCCATATGAAATTTCTCATGGTCACTCAAGAGAGTAAATTTAGGTTGAACTACCACAATGCTGATTTAAAGTAGCATGGGTAGTCATTGTACATTGTCTCACTGCTAGACAAGTCCTCATTATAGCTTAAAAATAATAGTGACTTATTTCTTTTATGAAACAAAGTCTAACATACTAACATTGAACAATAAAATAAATTTATAACAGTTTACCAATCCTAATTCACGTGTGATATAACTAAGTCTCTATACATTCATTAACAATTTAATGATTTCATTAAGTTGATATTTGTGCTAATTAATCCAATAAAGATATAACTATTTTGTAAATGATATCTAAAATATATATTTCGTATATTAATATGATTTTTTCTAGACTATGAATGAATTTTTTTAGAAATGTTAATAGAATTTTTTTTTTCAAAACTTATATTTATATGTTTAAATGGATATCATTAGTCTAGTAGAATTTATTTCATCCCCAACTTATTTGTTAAACAATTCCATACAACTATATATTCTACTTCTGTGGTATAAAATGAAGTGAAAGTTTCATTCATAATACAACATGATACTATTAACTTTCGAAAAATGTGGTAGGTTCCATATTCTTTTAATATAAATTTTACAAGCCTCAAATTTTTCATAAGAATAAAAAAACGATTCAATTTAATATCCCCTATAGTATAAAAAAATTAATTATATTCATGAGGTATTTAAGATACCATTTAAAAGTATTTCATTGATATTATATAGATATTTGTTAAAAACCACCACATAAACATTCAATAAACATAATATCAGGTAGATTAGAATTTATGTACATTAAATCCCAATGATACCACTTTTAATAGTTTTTAACTGGTTTCCTAGTTTCATCCATGTTTAATTTATTGGTATTACTTATAGTAGTATCACAACCTTAATTTTATCAAATAATTTTTTTGAAGATAAATTATGAATATTATTTCAATTAAAATAATTCCACCTTTCTTTTAGAAAACCAAATAACTACGAAAGAATATTAACTAACCCATTTAAATCAATTCAGATTTATTTTTCATTTTCTTCAAAAAATTTATACCCAAATAGTTTTTTCATGAACCAAATATAATAACATCATGATATATTTACAAAACAAAAAAAATATTTTTATATTATTTTTATAAATAGTATAAGATTTTTATATATTCTAAAAATTATTTTGAAACCAAGATCGTGTTGATCATATCATTCCATGATCCAAGAGAATATTTTAATTAGTAAAGAGAATTAGAAATATTCGAACATGATATATAAATTGATTATTTTAAAAAATATGTGATTTAAAAATAAAAACACGCATAACAATATAACAATTAAAGAATAAACTCTATAAATCCATTTGATATAGTTTCAAATTTATATGATATTTATATGATATATGTATTCTAATGTATTCAATTATAAATAATGGTGAAAATGTTTCTTTATAATCAGTTCCTTATTATTGGATAAAATATTGTAAAATCAATATATATTTTTTATTATTTATTATGCCTGATTCATTAACCTTTTTTTAAACACTATTTTGGGTCCAATAGTTAGGTAGTCTTTCGGTCTCTCAACATATTCCCATACATTTTTTCTTTCAATCATATTCTTGTATTCTTGAATATCTATTACCCATTTTTCATCTCTAATTTATTTAGTATTGTTTTTAGGATCTGGTTGAGACATGTAGTCTTGATGTTCAACATGGTGTCTCTGATATGATCATGTTTGATTTCCTCTGTCAATATCATCTTCAAGAAAAAATAAAGGATGGGGTTTGGGGTTAAAATTTTTCTAAGAATGGAATTACTTAATTCTTCCAAGTCATCTTTAAGGATAGGGTGATATGTTTGGTCACTATTGGGAGATTTATAATTCAAATTAGTAGCATAGATAGTGTCACTGGAGTAATTATTGACATTTATCATATGAATATAATACTAATTGTCTTCTAAATAATATTTAGGATCATTTGAATGTGTCTCATCAGATGTGAAATTAACAAATTCTTAAACATTAATGCATATTTTATAAATAACATCATAAGATTTACTAGAGGGAAAATTAACTATTGAAATTCCTTCATTAATATTTGGTACTAATTTATCCATATTTTACTAATTCATTAAGAATAAAGATTTTATAGCCAAAATCTATAAATTAATTATCCTTCAGTTTTTTACCATTCAAAAATTTATAATGCTTTTAATTTTAGAGATGTATTATAATAACCATATTAATTATATTACTATTTTTATTGACTATATAGTGCAAAAATTTAAAAAATGATGTTTCTCACAATAAGAATATCTTTGGAACTTTTCTGAAGGGGTTTTCATCTCTTTTCCACAACAACAATTTGTTAAGGTGTTTATATTAATAGAAAATTTAATTATATCTATTTTTATATGAAATCTCAAAATCATCACTCAAAAATTCACATCCAAGATCACTTATAAACTTTTTAAAGGCTTGTCCATCATATTTCACTACATAATTAGTATATTTTTCAAAATAAGAACAATATTCACTTTTGTGATCTAATAAAAGCACCCAAGTGAATCTTGAAAAGTCAACAATAATGTCAAAAAAAAATTCTCTTACACTTGCAAAAGAAACTCTATATGGAATAATAAAATCTATGTGAATAATATCTTAGGGTTTAGAGTTTTAAACATTTTTCTTTGGGTTCATATATTTCTTTTATTGCATTACATTTTGATCGGGGTTGCACAATTTTCCTTTTTGGAATTATTGTTCAGGTACATCCTTGAAAAAACAAAATTTTCTATAAATAATTCTAAGTGAGTTCACATTTTAGTGACCTTATACAATATACCAAAACCATGATTCATTTAATAAAAATAACATAAGAATGAAATTTTTTGATAAAACAAATGATCTAACTCTACAACATAAACATTATCATTCCTTGAATTAGTAAAAACTAAATAATTCCTAGAATAATAAATCATTACAAAATTATTATCAAATATAATATTATATCCATAATATCATTATAGAGATAAACTAATAATGTTTTACATTAAAACATTGATAAGTAAAACTTTATAAGTTAGGTTTGATTCAGAGTTTCTGATTTATTAGTGGAAAATTATTTCTCTTAAAACATATTCATCAAATGTGACATGTTAATCATAAAAATTCACTGATTTATTAAAGATAATGTAATATACAGTCATATATATAGAATACCCATTATATACGTACCATAAACTCTAATTGTAACACATCAATAATTAATAATTTTCGTTTTAGAACAATGAACAAAATGATTTTTTATTAAATAGTATTTATTGTCCAGATTCTTTTCCTATTGCAATTTTACATTTTTGGTTTTTATTACCTAATATTATTTTTCTATTTTTTATTTCTCCATCAATGTATACCACATAATTTATAATATATTCATTATCCAATTTCATATTACCATTTTTAAAAATATATAATTAAATTCTTTTTAGCTGTATGATCAATTTTATCATTAGTAGATAAATTATAATACAACATAATTTTTTTTAAATTTACCAATAATATTATTCATTTTTTCTTAATGTAAAAAAATATTTTTGAAATTTCTCATTTTTCATTTTAAATTCATCTAGAGAATCGTTACCATAAAAAATAAAAGTTGTAGTTATAATTTGTACCTCAAATTCAGTGGCATTGAAATATAAATTATTTTTGTTTACTTGCATAATCTATGTCTAAATAATTGGTTATATACTCAAAATATATCTAGGTGGACTATGTTTTCATATTTGGTCTCTTTCTATTATGATCTAATTTCTTATTTTATTTGGTAATAGAATAATAAACATTGATATGGACCACCTTTTATATTTATAACCTATAATTTCTCTTGATATTTAATCCATCTTCCAATCTACCATGTTATAGTTTACCTTGTAATTTTATTTACTAAAACCATTTTTATTCTATTGAAACTCTTTAAATAATCAGGTTAAGTGAATCGTCTCCTCAAATATATTAGAAAATGATTCACTTCCACATGTATTGTAATCATTGATTACTTCCATCAATTGTTAATATGAAAATTCGAAAGAAACTAATTTCCTTTTTGATTGAGAATATTTATTATCACGATTATATTATTACTGATAAATAATTAGTTTTTTAAATATATACTTGACTTTAATTTTATTAATTCCACAATATTCCTTGATAGAAATTGTTGTCCTTATGTAATTCTATGGTAGAATTCTCAAAATTTTCTCCACCATCGTTTTCCCATCCATGGAATGTCTATATAAAATCATAGTGTTTATGATTTAATAGAACTAAAAAAAATTGAGAGATATATTCATCATGAATTATCTTAAATGTACCATATTTGGTATTATAGGTATTTAAACAAATTTTGTTAACATTTTATGTACCCTCATTAGATACATCAGGGTTATCCTCGAATAGAAAAGATGTATAACATTTATATAATTGATTAAATTAATATTTACTTAAATAATAAAATGTGGAATTTGATGATTTATATTTACAATTATACATTATATAAGTAACAAAACTCAACCATTCGAAAGTGCTTTTTGTTTTTCATTTTTGTCATTTGTTCCCAAATGTAAAATCCATCTCTCAATTTAAATTTTCATCTTAATCTTATGTTAATCATAATTATACCCATTAAAATATCTATTTTGATTTCTATGATATCCCTAAATCCTTGAATAATCAGTAAATATATAATATTAAATGAATAAACAACAATTGTTCCCTTCTATCTTGATCAACGTCAAAATAAATAATGGAAATAAATAAGTAAACATAGAGAGAGATTAAAAAGGACATTATCAAATATAAAATGATGGTATGAGTGGAATGGTAAATATCGAGAGAAATTAGTTTCTAATACAAAAATATTGAATTTTTAAAATAATTTTAAATACCTTAAAATAAAATATGGCCCATTTTTTTAATATAGTATTTAAGAATATTCTTATTCTATAAAACAAATTCACAAATTGGTCAATACACAATTTAAATAACATTTTTTATTCTAAGGTATAAAATATTTCTCTTAATTTATAATAATAAACATTGAAGAAAGTTTATTGGAAATAAACTGATCCTCAACCTGGACCAGGTAAATAAATCCACATTATTGGCCACGTATTCTAGTATATAACTACACAAAGGAAATAATGGATTATAACCTTACCTATTATATTGTTATTCATCAGATAAAATATATATATAAATAAAGGTAATAATATCATAGTAAAATCAAGCATAGAGTATGATTTGTCTCAAAATATATACATATATAAAGAAATAAAAGAAAAACTAGAAATTTACCAAAAACTAAGATAGAGAAACATGCAGTGTTGAACTCTATGTAGCTCTTCTCTGATGGAGTTCAATTTATTAGTAAGGTTTTTTTCTCCTAGTATGATTTTTAGATAAATTTATAGATTATTTCTTTATTATTAAAGATTTCTCTCACCATTTCCAATGATGTGTAGAAAAATATATATTCCTAGAGTGAGAAAATATAAGTAAATTATCCCATAACACTAATGTACATTGAAAATTTGAAACTTCCTCTTATATTTAGAAAACATCATCTCCATGTATCTATTGAAATATAATGATTATGAAACAACTCATATGGATAATCATCAACAGCTCTGGAAACTTCATTAAATGACTATAAATATCACTCTTATAAACTTATCCAGGGTAGTTTATTATTCATATTTCTTTAGTGGGTGACTGTTGAAATATGGTAGTGTTTTCATTTGTTATGGGTAGTCACTTATCTCCTTGGTCCTTTTTTATGTTAAATATAATTTTGTGTGTGTAAAAAATACAAAAAATAAATCAATTTTTATATTATATGAAAAAATTATTCATACTATAACATAATCTTGTTGTTTGTTGGAGTCAAAATGAATTATAATGGAATTAAAATTTGGTTGATCCAAGAAATTGCTAAAGTGTTATTTATGGTTTATTGATTAGAACATTCAATTAATTTTCTTCATGTGGATAATTAACCTCATATAAAAATATTATTTTTTACCTCATGGTTGATTATCTGTAACGTGTTTTCAATTGTGTGACTCATCTCTATTTTAAATACTTCATGTTCCTACAGTATTTTCTACGTCATGCTCAGTAAAAATAATGTGTTATCAATCTAGTTTAGTGAACATTTGATCCAACATAACGTATATTCAAACCAACCCATATAATTTTTCATCCAAAATTAGTTCACAATCAGAAAACAAAGATATCATTAAAATATTAATAAAAATTATTTAGGACCATTACAAAAAAAATATACTACTATGAAAATGTTTATATAGTTGAAGTGTGGATTGGATGATAAAATTTATGATCATTAAAGAAAAAAAATAAATTAATATTTTCAAATTCCTTTTTTAAAAGCCATATTCTAAGATGATTAATACAACATTCTATTCAAAATTGGTAAGGATAAATGTTAAGATGACATGATATAAATGTTTTTCAACGTATAAGGTGAAAAATCACATTAATGAAATTAAAAGAAGAGTATAATTGAGGAATAATGAAGAAATTAAAAGAATGCAATAAATAAAATATTGATAAGAATAAGAAGAGTCAATAATCTCTAGAATGAGTACTCATATTGTGGTGAGAGGAGATACCAACTCGAGTATAAGGATTTTATTCCATTCTCTATTCTTAACCCGCAACCATGAACCACACTCTTCTTCTAGATGTCCAGAATCAACCATGGCTATATTTCCAAATTCATTAGAAACATGTTCCATTTTTTAAATCATCTTCACTAAATCTAGATTCGTGAAATTCAATGTAATTATATGTACACACCTTCTAGTGTGGTTTATCCTTTATATGTTCACCAAAATAAGATACTACTATAGAAATATAAGTATTTAATTTTTCCAATATAAGCCTCCCCAATTTTCCAATACCATGACCATATTTATCATTTCCATAACCTACATCCTTTCCATGTGGTTCCAAAAAACTTATCATAGAACATTCAAAAGATTCCATCTTTGAGACCATGTTTAATGAGACACCTGTATTATTATTGTTCCTTCCATGACCTAGTTCGGAGACCAAAACTGGTCTCAGCTAAACATTATATTCACAAAAGGATAATATATCATCTAGATTATTCTTAAAAAAGAATAAAAAACACCTAACATGGTATTTTTGGGGTACACCCTCTCTAAATATAGGTGTGTACAAGTAAGGTAATTAATCATTTCTATGAAATGAAAACATTAGAAAGAAATAATGGTCCCAGAGTATCTTTTTAACCTTGAAATATTGTACTATGAGATGTTACCTAATCCATGCAAATATCAAAACTCTTTTAATGATCTTTTTGTGAATTCAAAACAATTATATTTCCATTCACTGATTCATTCTATCTTTGAGAAAGAATAGGAGAAGTATCATCCTTACCTTTCCAGTATCATAACACCATCCTGACATTATGAGTTTCGTTGTTCAAAGGAAAATTAAAATAATTTCAATCATTTAGATTTATATTTTCTATATATTTCTCACAAATTTATAAGCCATATAGAGAATCTTTATGGCCCCTTGATTTTGATGGCCAATAGACATTGATATATAGGGATGAAAATAATAAAATAATTGAATAATTGTGAATCATATTAATATAGAAGAACCATTTCAAGGATTTGTGAGAGGTAGTCTAATTTAAATGAATCATTGAAATATCTTGAATACCTATATGAGGTGTAAACATGAAATTTTAGCATGAATCAGCACAGAAGAGGGAGGATTCCTTTTGAGTGTTGTTTTACCTAAGGTGGTAGCTTTAATTTTTTTATTTAACTTTGAAACCATTGGCATATATCATTTTCCATTAATACAATATGTTAAAATAAAACTTATCCTGAGATGAATTATCATTAGACTCTTGACTATCAATAGAGTATTCATCAACATGTTCATCCATTAAAACATTATATAATGCATCTTTAAAGAATATAACATCAATATGAAATAGATATTCATCCACCACGTGAGCCCAAATATATTTGGGCTTAAGGGGTTCAGTTATCCTATCTTCATACCTAATGTAGAAATCAAAAAAATCCTTCTAGGAAAGGTGCACAAGATCAACCCTTTTCACCTTTTTCATATGACTTTCTAAATTAATATGAGTCCATAATATTATGGGAGTAGCAGTATGAGGTTTAATATTATGATTGTAAATATCCTCATAGTGTAGACCAGTCCCATGATTTTTAATTATTTGAAAATGAGTATGATCATGTCTTACAATATGACTATTGGAAAAGACTATATCACCCTAGAAAAAAGATCATGAATGACCAATTATATCTCAACACTCGAGGAAAGGTAGAGTATTTTCATACCCATGTTCATATTATGCTATAGAAAAAACCAAGTTTTCATTAAGTGAAGAACATAAATGAAAATATATAATTAACCAATAATATTGTCCAAAACAAACCATTTTCATATCATTTTCCATCTATATTAGGATTCCAATTTTGAAGGGAATATCGAACATGATTTCTGGCTGACCATTGACATAATTAGAACCATAAATATTTTCCAACATTTGAGAACAAGTATGCATAAATCATTAAAATTAAATTTTAAACTCCAATTTTGAATTCTCACTACTTTCATCCTAATATTCATCGAACCTAATCTCAAGGATCTTCTCGTTAATTCTTTATAAGTGAAGATAGCATGGATGATCCAACCAAAAAATTGGAACACAAATAAAATGAAAAAATTAACTATGTTCGGGAAAACCAAAAAACAATGTGAGATGCCTTTCATGAACTCATACCTTTTTACAAAGAGATGCGTGCAATTATGGAGTGACTTGAGATCTCCATACTCTAATAAATAGCACCATATGTGGCTGAGACATTGGTGGTATTTCACTTCATAATAATCCATTATAAAACACTATAATTGATATAGTAAAAATATCCACCAAAAAATCTACGGATATATTAAATACCAATTGGTTCTTCCACTATATTTTCCATGGAGATCTTGGACCCTGAGCGCTCGAGGTTATGATTGGAGACATAGGAAAATAGATTTATTCTTTGTGGGTCACCATGGATGAAGTGATCATTGAGGATAACTAGACCTAAACTCTCTTATTCCTAAATATTATTACATTATATAATATAAATTTTAGTTTTAAAATAATAAATTGAAAACAAGTTAATGAAATAATATATAAATTAAAGAGAAATAGCTAATTGGAGTGGGTGTGGATTATTCTTAGCAATAACATTTGTTTATTAAAAAAAATATATAAAAGAAAAATATTTTTATGAGAAAATGAAAATTAACTTGATAGAAATATAAATTAACTTATAAAGAAAATAAATGAAAAAATATAATATAATTTAGAATAATATAACCAAGGTTGTATAATTATGACTTTATGAAAATGAGGTTATGATGAAAAAACCCTTAACATGGATTCATGCTTGGTCTAATGTGCCCTATACTCGTGTATGATAAATATAAACAATATAATTAATTATTATAAAACCATATTAAAATATATTATATTTTATAATCATTAAATATAATAACACATTATACCATTATTTATTTGTGGTTATTCATTTTCATCATCAGATGATAGTGATTGTGTTTGCTTCGCACACATTTTGTAACATTGTTTTTGATTTGTGATATTTCATCGCAATTTCATCAATTGAATATTATTTAATGTTCTGAAATAGATGTTACATAGTTATTTATAATTTATTATTTTTTTATATTTTTTTTTTGATATTGGTGAACTAAAATCGTGATGAGCTTATTTGAGTGATTTTTTACAAATGAAACATGGTACATTAATAATGGTCTATATATTAATATAATTTGTAATTTAAATTTATGGAATATCAATAATGTCAAAATTATAATTTTTATTCATTAAATAAATATTCATAAATATTCATGTAGGGAAGCGATGAAAAAAGAAATATCTCCTTCATGTAGGTGGTAGTTTTTATAAAACATGGGTGAGGTTTTCATTTTATAATGTATGGGAGGGAGAGGGATCATGGTTGTTCCATAATTATAAAAACATTGATGTATAATTATTAAACTAATTTAATTTTATTAGTTTGGTTAGAATAATTTTATTGTATTGGTGGATGAAAAAAATAGAGAAAAAAAAGGATAGTGAGTTTATAATACTCACGTTGAGGACTTGAATATTCAATTCAATGACCTCATCGAAATGGATTAATTCAGACACTTACATGAAAAATGGACTTAAATGTGGTTTTGATCAGATGAGGAGGTAAACTGGGTATATATTAAACTGAATCATTTAAGGATAATTGTGAATTTAATTGGGTGGATATGAGCTCCTTTTATTGGTTTGAAGTGTAAAATTTTCACAGAAATTAATGTTAGGTGAGGGGTAAAACGAAATCACATCAGATTTATGAATGTTATGTTAGTAAATATTGGTGATACATGGGGAATTCACTTTTCTACATATAATAGTGGACTTTTATAATGTATATGAGTCATATTTATTATTTATAATTTTTTATCGGTAGATTACATCCTTTTTTCCCATTATAAACTGATTAAATATGTAATGTTGTAATTATAATTATACAAAAAAATATAATTTTGAAATTCTTATAAAATTTCAACACATTGATTAAAAATTAAGGCTTCATTTAAAATAATTAAATTTATAAATATTAAAAAATTACCTTCTAAATTATAAAATGTGATATACTGAAAAAACATTATATAAAAATAAAATTTAAAATTATAAACAATTGTTATTCTTATTTACTAAAAACTAAAATTTGAATGAGTGTTTATAAATTTTTTTTGTTGAAATATTATGGTAAATAAATAATTTCAGTGTGATTTATTTAATTTAAAATAATAAAAATGCCCATTACATCAGAAAATATTTTTCATTTAATAATAACTATTTTAACATGGTAACTGGTATCTATCATGGTAACATTTTTATGATAAAAATTAAAATGGATATATTAGAAAAATTAAATTTTTTCAAAAACTGAAAATAATTTTATTAGACACAATTTATATTAGTGATAAATAAATTATAATATATTCTCACATAACTCATGAAAAAAAATTTTAAAACCAATTCATAATAATAAAATGAATTTTTTCTTATTACATTCATAGTAATAAATTTTGGATAAATACTATGTCTTTTACCATATATATTATTAATATATTTCATTTAAATTAATTCAATGTTACAAATTAATTTAAATATAAAATACACCTTAACAAATAAGTTTTTTAAAAAATATCAATATCAGTTTAAATAAAATTAAGAAAATAAAATTTAAATTAATTATTTATATTATAAAATTTAAAAAATTTCAATGTAAAGGTATTTAAATATTTTATTGAGTTTTATAAATAGATATCATGGAACCACCAAATGGGGCCCTCTAGGGCTGACAGTAAGCTTTGAGTGACACCCCATGCCCACCATAAATAGGCATGTGGTTCATGACAAGCAACGAGTAGAAATATACAAGAAATTGGAAACCTTATGCTAATTCAACTATTCACATGCTCACACACCTAGATATATTAAATAGTTTAGAGATATAATATAATAAAAAAATTATAGATAGTAAACAATCCATTCTACATCCTGTAGGGAAATAAAAAAAGTATTGCATCGTAATATAAAACTATAAATGGGGAAAATACACACCCAAAATGAAAGGAGATATAACCTAACATCAAATATGAAAGGGTAAAATAGATTAGTGATTAAATCATAATATTTATGTATGGACAAAAAAATCATTCCACATCTCTAAGAAAAGATATGCTCCTTTGATACCTAGTCCACCGTAGTCATGATAGATATTTCAATTATCCATTTATGATATGACACATTATGGAAAGTCTAATGTAGGGGTTCGTATAAAAATATACTATAAGACACACCAAAAACCCAAATGAAATAATCAAGAAAAAAATATTCCTCTCCTCCCATAAGTCAAAGAGGGACAATAAATCCATCATCAGATAGGTTTATATAACAACAACAGTCAAAAAAAGAGGACTCTCAAAATCTATTGCCAGCTAAGGATGAAGATGATAATTTTTTTCAAGTAAAAATTTCTCATATCTAATTCCAAGAACCAAAAATAACCCACAAGAATTATAGATGGGTCCCTCTTTTTCTGACAGTTCTTCATATCTGAGGAAGAACTTTCTCTTATGAAGGACCCTCTCACCACTAAATATCAATGATGGGAGATACAACTATATAGATAGAGCACATGGGGCATATTTATTGTGGGGGATTATATAATCTATATTGATATAGGATATAGAGGAACCTACACACTATTGAGTTTGGGGAGTACCAACCCCAACATCTCTCTAATGGTCAAACTTGATACCTACCAATGTCCTAGAATCATTAGAATAAGATTCCCTTTTGTATCAACATATATAATATCTTAGATTCTAAATAAAATCCTATCATTATATCTTACATATGAATCCACTTTGGATAGGTTTTTCAAAGGCCCAAATTGGATCCCTGAAAGAATATATAAACAAGGTAAAAGATTTTGGTGAATGTACATGGAATGTACATAAGGTAACATAGAGTGTGACCCTACCCGAGGACCTAATTGTGTTTTTACTTAGATATATATCATCTATACATATTCCTTAACACAAAATACAATTATAGGGACACACAATTTCTTTTCACTAGGGATCTCTATCATGTTCTTCTGATACACATCTCGGCAACCTGTGTAGTATCACATGGTGTGTGGCCCATACCACGCAGTGTGTCATTCTTAACTTGGGATGGATCCCTATCCACTATGATAATTCTAGAAACACTATGTGTGTTTCTATATAATACATGAAATGTAGTTAAAATATTTTCATCTTGGAAATTAGAGTCTCCCAATCTTCATGCACATGCAAGATTGGCCAAATAAACTTCTATACTCACTCATTTGGTCATAAAAATACAAAAAAATTATTGAAATGGATATCTGATCATTTATTAATATCCTATAGTGTACATATATCCATATTATGGTCACACACACTTGGTTGGTTTCTCCTCTCTTCACTAAAATATGGCTCTGATACCAGAAACTACCTTTTGTGACCCGCAACGCTACCTTGATCCATTCCTAAAACATATATCCTAAAGAATATTTTGCATCTTCTATAATTCAAGGTGTTTGATAATTATAATACTTATATAGAAATGTTTAATAATTTACCCCATGGGCCAACAACAATGAATAATAAGAATAGAGATGAGGATTCATTATAATGAGGTGAGAATATAATTGGCCAATGCTATCTGAGACTATAATCTTAAATAGAGAACCCATAAATTGTTTTAAATTATAATTGTAATGAAATACTATTAAATGGTTTTCTTAATGATTAATATATTCTAGTTTGTGAAAATAATGAAAAATAAATAATACAGAAGATAGTCGATCCATTATTGACAACCAAGAACACCAGTGTTAAATTACACAAGAATAATATGCCCTACCATGAGAATATATCGATTATTTGTGACGAAAAAATTCTCTACATATTTCATTTAATATTTTTCTACATTTTTTATTCATTAAATGAATCTACTCAACTTAAACATAATCAATCCATGATCCTTATTGCATTCGTTCTAATGGTGGCTCTCCTCCTCCCCTATAATATCCTAGGGATATGTTAGAAACCCTTGATATTATCCTTAATGATTTATTTATAGAGAATAATCTTGGATTCATCATTGAATAAAATAATTTAATTATTTAAATTAATTTTTATAACATATTCAACAATTGAGTTATTTAATAAAATGTCTCACATCTAACAAAATATTGTTTCTCCTATGTTAAACCCTATATTCTAGAAACAAATGTGGTATATTAGATTCTATCTGAGGTCTTAATCAATGGAAATTCAATTTATTTTAAAACATTCATCCACATGAATTCATATATTTAATAATTTTAATATAGAAATTTTGGTTTTATATAACACAAAAAAATGTGCTATGTCCAAGGGAAATCCATTGATACTTAATGAAATATTCAAACTATGAAACTATGAAATATATAGTTAATATATTATCCCCTCCATCAAAATTTTTCACCTCGAAAATCAGGATATGTTCAAAAATGTGAGGGAATTGATCTTTAATTTGGATCTCATACTCCCATATTCTCTCCAACATCATACCATACTACTAAATAAATCTAAAAAACTCAATGGTCCACCTATATAGGATCATCTAATGTCGATCATCAATCACCCTCGAGTAGTCTGAGAAGGTATCGTCATCCTCAATGTCCAGATTTCCCTAATTAATAATGTGTTATCATTCATGCATAAATCTGCACATATACAAAACATGAGTGTTTTATGTACTCGGTCTAACTATAGAGGTAAGATTATGTGTTATGAAACTGTTCTGAACCTCCATAGGATGTGAAATGGTGTACTAAACCCAAGAAATATCTTTTCACCCTAACCAAATCTCAACAATTCTCATCATGGGGAGGATCTTGGAAAAATATGGCCTCCTTACACAAACTCTAATGGACTATGAAATTATTTTTTGTAATATTTATGTTGACTCTATATTTTATTAATATAATCATTGATCACCTGTAAATTTTATATAATTAAATTCACTAGTTATGTCCCAACAAGAGATGTCTCATCAATCTCATTCCATCACAACAGTGACCTCCACAGTCTCCCATACAGTTCCTCAAATGGAGAAATATTTATTATAGACTGATGGATATTATTAGAATAAAACTATTCCAATTTAAAGGTTTACTCTAATATTCAGCCTAATTATAACATGTATGATCACTAGATATCCTCTAAAACATGGGAAATTCACTCATTTTGTCCATTATTATAGAATTATAACATAAATTTCATCTATAAGTTGATCTTCAAATCATTATCAAAACATATCTATAGCCATGAAATAAACTAAGAGATGCAGTTAGATATGATTTGGATACCTGCCATTGAATATGGATACTTTCTTGAATGTAAAGACACCTTAATCTCTCAACCAAAATCTTCACCAAGATGAAAAAGATTTTTTATTACCTGATAAGTCGGTCAACAATTATCTAGATAGTGGTGTGGCCTCTTATTTTCCATAGAATCCTCCTTAAAAAATCCTTTGATATTCCATATAACATCCACTCTAGGATCTCAAGAGGTTGAGTCAGAAAAATCAAGAATTTATTTTTCACCTTTTACCAAGTGACATGTGAGGCATTGATAAAACAAATTGACAACACTCTTCTTCATTCCATACCAACATAATTTTCAAAGAAGAACCTTTTACCCGAATTCCAATCATGAATGTACCACCAATGTGAGGCATGAAACTCCCTCAAAACCTCCACACACAATGTGACTGGAACTATCATTTGTCTCTTTTAAAGGATTCAGTTCTCCCCACCATTAGAAAATCCTTATATTTTATCTCAGCAGGATTAATGGTATTGTAGATACTCATCCTTGACAACTCCCAACAGACATTCTCTCACTTATATAAGTAGTGGTAAAGTCTCAACCATTGAATAATGAAATTATTCTCTATATCCTCTTTTAAAATCAACTCTAATGTGGCCAACTACTCTAATTTCCCCTCTGACACATGAGAAAGTGATTTCCTTATAAGAGAATTTTTTACCGTGTTTCTCATCGATAGATTATATAATATCTTTATGATATTTTCTTACAAGAACTACAACTAATACCTCAATATCTTACTGATATATATAAATATATGTATGAATATATTACTGTGTGTGTGTAGAAGTTTACCTTGGAATATGGTGTTCTATTAATACAAAAAAATTCTCTCCCAGAAAATAGTGATTTCACATTTTTATGGTAAAGACTTCTGCTTCTAACTCCATGTCATAGGTCACATAGTTATTATTATGTGGTATCAACTAAAATGTCCCAAAAATACTATTTTAGTACCTCCAAATCAATAGACATATTATCATAATACCAGAGACATAAAAACCCATGTACATGATACTATCCTCTGGTAGTCTCAATAATGAAGCATTGGTGAACCTTTTCATCATCTCCTCAATGGATCTATAACCTTTCTTGATCAGGAAAATGGTTTTCTTCCATACCAATGTTGTGAAAAGGGTTACAATAGAAGAAAATTGCTCCATGAACCTCTAATAATACACATACAGGATGAGAAAACCTCTAACCACTGATACTGTAATGGGTGGTTCCAAAGACAGTATTGCAACAATCATTTCAAGATCAACAATAAAACCACCTTGAGATATGAAATACCATAGAAAGTGAACCTTTGAAAACTAAAATTGGTACTTCTAGATCATTATATATAATTGGGGATCTAAATTACATCTATTACATTCCTCAAATCCACTATATTATCCTCCTCACGTGAAGAGTTAATGAAAATATCATTGATAAATATAACCCCGAACCAGTCTAAGAAAGGAAACAATATACTATTTTATATTCCATGAACATAGTGGGAGAATTTTTTGCACTAAAAGGACCCTTAATTAATCATAGTTATCATAGAGAAATTGGAATTTAGTATTCATTATATAATCCTTGTGGAATCTCAATTGATAGTATTTAGACCAAAGATCAAACATTAAGTACAAATTCATGCCACTGAACTTGTCAAAAATTCCTCGATCATCAATAAGGGGTACTTATTCTTGATTATCACATCATTTTACAGATTATAGTTGATGAATATCCCCAATATCATATCATCATTTTTTATGAGAAATTTTGGAGCCATCCATGGTGACACATTGGGTTTGACAAAACCCTTCTCATAATGGTCTTCAAACTACACCCTTATCGTCCATCGCTCAAAACGAGCCATTGATATGCCAAAATACATTTCAATGTAGTATTAGGTTAAATTTAATGAATAAGATGATCTACCAACTATTATGAAGTCAAAAAACACATTTGTGGAATATTTCCATATTATTATCTACCGCTTCTGGAGTCTAAATGTATAAAGATCATGCTTTACCATGTACCAAATTTCATAACTAATGGGTGATAGATAACATCTTACTACCCTTTATCACCACTTTCTCTACTATATATTCCATCCCATCCATATAGGAGAACCCTATCCTATCATCACATATTAATATAATTACCCTATGTGGATATTTGATATGAGAATGCACTATATAAAATCAATCCATACAGAGATTAAAATCATAAGGTTTCATCATACAGAATAAGAGATGCTAGATGAAACCATCTCAAGAAATCACCAACTTTCACTATTTTTATATGCATAATATAAACAAATAACATAATTTAGGATCCTTTAGAAATAGCTGAGACACCAAAGTCTCAATGGGAATCTCCATCTCTTTCACAAGGGTTATAGAGATGAAAGAATGATTTTAAACGATTTTAACAAGTACTAGTGATAAACGTGAGATGACATGGGTCATATCTTGAATCATGTCATGTAAAACCTAGTTATAACCCTTTGTAGCCTGAAACTAAACAAAAACTACACCACTATCCCAATGAGCCATTCATGGGACCCTTAGTGGTAGGGGGAGGATTTGGTCAATGAATCCTCCCCCCCCCCCAATAGCTCCACTATTTGTATCTCTTCATTACCGTATGTTGGCACCACCTCCCCAAGTGATGTCATGATCATGCTTGGGAGAAACCTGATAATGACACTACCGCTTCCATGGATTTTTTCCACTGTCTATCCACTATATACATAACATCATGTTAGAAAATCCTTAGCCTTGTTACCTCTCCTATAATAATCATAACATCATTTATCACTAGAATTACTAGAGCCACTTGGTAATCTATGCACTGGAGATCCCCACATATAATTATAAGAATGAGTATGATTCCTCTCTTGAGACCAGAGGGGTTGATTCCTAAAAGTTAGTTCTTATGACTCATCCCCATGATTTACACTATCTATTACCTCTTATCGGTGCCCATGTACTAGGAAACTCTTAGTCACCAATTTCCAGTGGAACACTCTATTATAAGTGGGAATCCATAAAGACTCCACTCTATACTATATTTCTCTATATAAATATTTAATAAACATATATTCCCAAAAGTATATATCCCACACCATATCAAGTGGGTAACTTGTGTGGTCACTAAACCATGATGTTTACTAAGAAATTAACATATCACACTACCTCAACTCAAGAATCTAATTGATATTTACACAGTCCAATGTAGAATGATAATACAGTTCATGGAATAACTACTGAATGTATGTCCAAATGTGTATTGTATCACATGAGTTTTAGTGATTATAACCCACCAACTCACTGATCCTCCTTGGAGAAGACTGGTTACAAGAAAACCCATCTGATTGTTCAGGGTCTTCAAAAGCATAAATACTCAAACAACTGTCTCGAGAAAATCATATCCTATCTAAGGGTCTATCTATCCACAAAACATGAATATTCTTTTTCACTATAACTTGTGTGACATAGTAATTCTAAAATCATTATCATCCTAACATGTAGTAGCTATCAGCATCCCATCCAACATAAGACCATCAACCTAAACCATTAGGGTGGATCCACACACTATCCATTGGATAGAAGTAAATATCTACACTCTATGGGAGGGAAAACCTCTAGAATATTTCCCTTAATAGAGGCATCGATGCATAATTGGTCATAATCATGACCCTTTCATGGTATACTTGTTGGATTTCATCGTGGAGACAACTAGATGATTATGTAGATATACTGTAATTAGATGATCAAATTAATGGATCTTTATTTAGAAAAAAATTGATGAAAAAGGAATAAACCTTCATGAATGTTTTTATTTGATTCCTTATAGTGAGTTCATTTGTATTATAAGATGACAAGTAGGTGGTTTGGGTCATACTAAATGGATAAATTGGCCTCTGCAACATTACTTGGTTTGATATTATGAATTCAAAACTCAAGACACTTCAAAAGCATCATCCTATGTTTGCAAACGAATAATAAAAATACATTTAACTCCAATTAATGTCCCAAGGAGAAACCAAATTTGATACCACTATATCATGACTGAACCCAATAGGATACCTCATGGGCCTGTAGTAAGTATTGAGTGACACCCTAAAACCATCTAAAATAGGATAGAGGCTAGCAGCAAGCACCGAGTTGGAATATTGCGGAAAATAATCACATAGACTATTGTTCCCATACACATGAACACAGACCCATCACTATAAAATTGTGTAGAGATAAAATATATATCAAATATCTATAGATTTAAGAATAAATTTGACATCATTTGGGAAAAAAACCAGGATAGTACAAAATTGTAAAGAGGAAAAATAAATTCCCAACCATGAATGAGATCTAGCCTATCATCAACTAGGAAGAGAAGAAAATGATGATTGAAAAGATCATAATCCCAAAATCAGACCATTGATCATAGTTAATATCTCCAAATGCTGGTGTACACCTTTGATTAAAGGCCCACAAAATTCAACATCAATATAACTATCTTCTTTTACAAGACATGAAATATGTGGGAATATTATATGTTGGAGTGAGTATGAACATACACATTAAGAATCCCAAAACCCCCAATGGGAAGCAACATAATTAAATGACCATATCAAACCATTAGTCAAAGAGGGGTAAGAGAACCATCATGAAATATGCTCTTATTGTAACCCTAGTAAAAGGGGAGGGGAATAAAATCTCTAAATATCCAGCTATAGATTCTTATGAGTCTACCAAATTCCTTAATATTCTCATATCCAATGTTAATAACTAAACACAACCTTACAAGAATTAGTTTAGAGGTCCCAATCCTCACTTATGTACCCCACACTTGGGGTATAACTATATCCCATTTAGGGAAATCTCCCCACTCGATGTTAATGATGGGGGAGTACCACTCAATAGATAGAGGAACCAACCCTCTATTTTGTATTAAAGTGATACTTTAGAAGTATTTTTGTTATAGGAGAACCTAGGACCTAATGAGTCAAAGGATTACCAACCCTTACATTTATTTCAGGATAAACCCTAATAATTTCCATTAAGAAAGCATCACTATAAGAAGCATCCTAGTCATATAACATCACTTCATATTTGGGATTCCCAATTGAATGACACCATCACATCCTATAAACAAATATACTCAACATAGGATATACAGTAGCCTAAATGTAGAGACTTGAAGCATAACGTACATAGACATTACATTACTTTTGTAGAATACATAGTACATAACAAAAACACGCACACAAGGATCGTAATAGTTTAGTGTCTTTGGAAACTCGGAATATAATATTCTAATCGCGGTGAAAGATCATCAACATCTCCCATACAGATCTTCCTTATTTTTTTACCTAAAACCTTTCTTTATATCTCGGGGAAAAGAAAACATAAAAGTGTGAGCTCAAATGCTCAGTAAGGGTAAACAAAAAAATATCAATCACATCATATTCATAAGAACATAACATTTTGGAAGTCTTAACCTACAAAAGAGAGAATAATTTCATAACATGGGATAAATCATAGTAGTGAAATGAAATCCCAATAATCATAACTTAAAACATGAAACTTTGTGGAATACACACACAATCATAGAGAATCATTTCTTATTAGTCAAGACTCATTTCCGAGACTATCTTAGTGGACAAAGTCCATTTCTGAACCGAGTCACCCTCATTTCAGTCCTGTTTCACTGAACCAGTATAACCTACCGTTCCATCCATGTCTATCTCATGAGATATAAAATCTTTACCCAATGCATTGGAGGGAGATATAGGTCCCACCCATCTCATAATGATACCATTCTTATGTGTGCCACAAAATCATAAACCATACATCATAGCATATCCCATGTAATAAAAATGGGAATCTTAAACATCGTGACATCATAAAGCAATTAATATAAGATAAAGGAATTAATAAAAATAATTCAATCACAACCTAATCAAATCCATGTAATAATAGGGATAGAAACATAACCCTTTATTATCTTAGATGGAAAATAATTTTGATAAAACACTTGAACTCCATTCTTGAGGAAAATATCCTTTCTACTTCAAAAACATTTTCCTTGCTTAACATGTAATACAATTCTAAACTAAAAGAAGTTGATTAAAAATAAACATGAAAACTTTTAAAGGAAGATTCTTGGAAATAATGTTTTAAAAATCCATTCATGCTGTATAAGTTAAAAAAACATTCTTCTCGTACTTTTGTCTGAAAAGTCAAAAAGTACCTCGTACGAAAAATGACAAAAGATTCCTTTCATATATTTTACTAAAAACTCACCGAAGGGTAAAATTGGATTTAAAAAATTTTAGGTGAATGGAAATAATATTACATATTGTGTAAACATGGATGTGGATGATAAAATACACACCAGTAAATACCAAACTATAAACAATCTTGGATAAAAATGAGATTGTGATATTTCCCTTACCTAATGTCCGATATGCTTTGTACATATCCGAACCTCCTGTATAATGATTTAAATAATGTCATTAACTTATTACAAAATCATATTCATTGTTATGATATCATATATGGTTCACTTATGAATTTATATTACCCGTTCTTTTGTAAATTCCATGTTAAAGAAGCGTTTTGTGTAAAATCGTTTCATTTATCGTAGGTGTTTGGACTTATTGTTCTTGACATTATTATTACTTATATAATGATTTACTTACTTCCAGAATATAAAACATTATTTATATATCATATATATTCAGTATATATATATATATATAATAGATATATAAATTAAATGAAACACACCGTTCATGGAGACGGTAGTCCGTACGTACGCATGAACGCTGTATTCCTTTCCTTATTGTCTTGAATGGAAGTAAGTAGATGACATACATATATATATATATATATACATAAATACAGTAGATTTAACATGTCATATATTTCATTATTATTCATTATATATACTTTATAATTATTCATGAATGGTTATTGTGGAGAATGAATCTCATCGCGTCGTGGAGACGGTAGTCCGTACTTACGCACGAGCGATGATATCGTTCTCATGATCGCGGGAATTTATTGAAGTGTATGTATACTATTTCAGTATCAATATAACTTTATAATAATAATATATAGTTACTCATTACACCATTATACCCATCAAATTAAGGTGGTGGCAGAAAATAGATTACACCACGGTGTGGAGACGGTATTCCGAACGTACGCACACGTAGTGATGTCCTTTTTCCGTAGGATGGATATAAGGTTAATTAGAGTTGTTTCATATTTATAATAACATATCAGTATATAAGAAATACTGATGTTATTACTTTATCATGAAACAACTAAAGAAGAAGAAGTTGAAGAAGAAAGAAATCGAAAAAGATCGGTAATGGATATTACCTCTTTTTGACGCGCCTTTTCTTAACCTCCACTTAAAGAACTAAGGATGGTATTTGAAGAATACTAGGACCTCTAGGATGATACTAGGGAAGTGTAGAAGAGATTTTAGCAGGGGTTGGACGAGCTTGCATGCTCAAATTGGGGTGAGGAGGAGAGGGAGGAGGTGCCCTTTTTATAAGGGAGGAGAGGGGCACCTTAGGAAATCTCAAAATATTATTTTATATTAAGGTCAAATTCGGTTTATAATGGTTCCAAAGGGTCTTATTTCGAAGCTAAAGTGGTTATGGGTCGAAAGCAGCTCATAAAATAGGATTTAGACAAGTTCATGTTATTATTTTAACCTTATCAATTAGATTTAACTCTAATTTAAATAATTTAACTTTTACCGTGTCTTTTTTTTTTCTTACACTATATGGTTAATAAAATTACTATATCAAGCCAAAAGAACCCCAAGTTGTTTATTATTAATATATATAATCTTATCTAAGTCATTTGGCCGAACCTTAGATTTTTAGGATTAAGATAACAATTAATAATATAATATTTGTTTTAAAAACTAATTTATGTCAATTTTGACACTATTTGGTACATGATTTTTATGAAATTTATAACAGAATGATAAGTTCTAATAAAGTTACATAAATCAACAATAACATGTCATATTAACCTATAAAATCAGATTAAGTCATAAAAAGTCTCAAATTACATTTATTTGGGCATTTATAACATCAATTATGTCAATATTTCATTAATAAGACAATTACTGCATCATATTTGTGTCATATTAAATGATATTTATTTAATCCCTAAAAATTATAAATAAATTCCTATGATGTATATAATTGTATTAGATTTCTTGAGACTATTCATGTTTGAAGTTTCATGATGTGTATCACTAGATTAAAATTATTATACTTATAAGATTTAAGAAAGTGACTTGTTGTCACATTCTTTGGTTTTAATAATAATTAAATTATTTTCATTGACAAAATTTAATTAAATGAATCTAATCCGACCCTTAGGTTATATGGGTCGACTTTTAGTCATCCAATAGGATTTTGACATTTGTTAGGGTAATTTTAAAATATTATATTTACCCTTAATTACCCGATTTACCTTTAACTATGGTAAATAAAATTTACCGTAGTTACTATTCATAATTCCCAAAAATAAAAAGTAGATTATTAACATAATTTGGACCCACTGATTCCAAATATGGAATCCATTTTTCCAAATTCAATACAAAAATGTTTCATAAATTAAATTAAAATTAATCCCATTGTCGAAAGAAAACGGGTTTTTTTTAAAACATTACAAAAGATTGAATTGATTTAACCTACGAATTCAAGGTAAAATCAATGATAATGACATAAATTATATTAAATGGTAAAAATATATTCTATTTATACTTTAAAACCATTCAATATTATAATTTATCCACATAAGATATTATGATGAAAAAAGTTGTTTTTAATTAAAATATAGCATGTTTTTACTATTCATTAAAATATGAAAGTTATCGGAAAAATATCAAAACTTTATCTAATGTAAATTTTTATATCCTGATTCAAAAGAAGAATTTTATTTTGTCAAATTAAACTTATAAACATGTAAAAACTATATTTAAAGTGGGTGCGCCATTAAAGGCGGCAAAACTGCATTTTTTGAAAAATACTTATTTTACCCGAAATATTTATTTTATTCTTATACCATGTTCTAGAAATGTGTAAGATGAATAATAATGTCATAAAATTAAAACTTTAGTTAACACTATTCATAACGGCTAGTTCATAACAATATTATAATAATATATCATTGTTTAGTAAAACCCAGTATTGCGTACAACACACACTATCGAGGAAGGTCACGATTGCGTGTAATGCAAGCCAAGTAAGGGTTGCGTGTTACGCAAGAATCATTAGTTGTTTCGTATAACAGAATCCAACCATATTTCATTTATACATTGAATATATATATATATATATACTCAATTTTGCGTAGAATAACTATTATCAAAATTGTGTGTAACACGATCCAAGAATAGTTTTTTGTATACTGCAATCTAATACAGTGTTGCGTATAGCGCAAGGTAATCTTGGTGTAGCAAAAGACATTAATGAAATTAAAAGAATATTTTTCATAAAATCTCTGGGTGTTACATTCTACCCCCTTAAAATAAATTTCGCCCTCGAAATTCGTCAGGGTTATAAATGGTTTACTACTCGAAAGTTTGTTTAATAGAAACCCACATCGTAAAAAGGAATACCAAAACATGGCTTTTAAAAACTAAAGTATGAAATGTAACGGTTACCCAAATTAACTCATCACGGGGTTTCCACGTAGGAGAAAATAGGTGAAAATATGGATATGGAAGAAAAATCTAACCATCAAGTTCTGATGGAGAGTGGTAGAAAACATGGCTATGAAAAATCCAACAATCACAAAGCTATTGATTTGTGATGATCTAAGGTACCATCTGATTAATCGGATATAAGGGAACTAGGACACCATTTTTGGTTTTCAAGATCATTTCCCTAAGTTGATGAATTAAATGAAATACATGCATGATTTTGGTACAATCTCACTGTTGTTCGTGAATTGAACAATTTCCACTTCATCCCTTAAAGAAATGAAGTTGAATTTGTTATTTGTGATGTGTTAGCAGATCATGTGATAGAATGATGGGTCATTCCATCTCTTTCAAACAAAAGGTTAGAAAAAGTTATAAGTCCATATTTTGGTTAGATTAATCATATATGGTTCCAAAAATGAACTTATACTTCATATATCATACCTCTTAATAAAATAAAACTAGTTTATACTAACCAGGGACTTCCTGTAGGCCAGTGGTAGGCGATAAAGGCCAGTCGCACTTCGGTTGTGGGTTCGATTCCTACAACCTTGTCCAACGCGATGGGCTGCCGCCCGTCCTGCAGGTTGTCCTTTTTCTAAAACTATATTACTATAACATCCCTTCAATAATATCGAAAAAACATCTATCCTTGAACAATACTAACTTATGTCCAACATAATCCATTCCAATCTTTAGGCTTACCCATAATACTGCAGTCCATTCTCATAATATAGTGAAAATGATTACCAGAGATTTAATACCATCGTTCATCACAATATATCATAAGATATATCTTGTTGGTCACATTCCAAACATTCAAAGGCTTTAATCATGTACTCTCTTGAATACCCACTGAATCTTAGTGAAAACATGAATTCAGTTAAAAGTTAACACTTTCCACATACCAAAATCCTCAAAATTCTATATACTCAAACGATGATATCACTTAGTCCTTATATCAATCATGAGCTCATGAATACTATCAAACATATTAGATTCTCTTTATCCCTTCATTATGTGCATATCATCTGCTTTCCAAAAACATTTCAATCACATTTCTTGGTTACGATGCCATAAAATTATTGGAAACCACAATAGACCAATACATAAATATTCCAATATTCCACGATACTATATACAACATTATTCTGGAATCCCATTACATAAACACATAATCATTCCAACACATCATTGTCATATTCAACATCGCCAATAGTGATCGCATGAGAATTCCCTTTGTCCTTTTCCTTAAGTGGTTGCTCATGTCGATCATCACTAACCCTTGGATTAGGGCATTTATTAGCATAATTCCCCATTTCCTTGCACTTGAATCATTGAAGTGTAGTAGGTTCATTCTGTGTATCCCTTCCTTTGTTTGCATCATTAGACATCTTCTTCCCATCACTGCGGCATTCAAATTCCCGACTACCTTCCTTTCCACATTTGAAACATTTACTTGTCCCTTTAATACAATCTCCACCATGCTTCTTTCCACACTTTGAGCATAAGGAAACATTCATCTTCTTTTCACCATTATTCTATGATTTCTCCTTGAACTCCATCTTTCGTTTCTTGTCAAAACTATGAGATGGATAAGTAACACCAACTTCCATTTCTACCTTGATAGCACAACGCACAATTTCTTCATAGCTACTAAAGTCTCTTATAGCTAATGCCCTTCGAAGATTTGGTTTTAAGCCACTGAAGAATCGATCAACTTTACATTCAGGTTGGATGATAAATCCAGATGCATACATTGCATGCCTTGTAAAATTCACTTCGTATATACCAACAAATTCAACATCCTTTTGCTTTAGTTCAAGAAACTTATTCTCCATCTTTGTTCGAAGAATATGAGGGAAGTACTTATTGAAAAATAAGTTCTTGAACTCGTCCCATTCCATGGACTCAATTTCATCTCTTGGCCTCGTATTCTTGATAAGATTCCACCATTGATCAGCTTCACCTTCCAAACAATTTACTGCTAAGATGACTTTATCATGTTCAGAACATTGAAGAACTGAAAATATCTTTTCATTAGTACTGATCCATTGTTCAGCAACAAGTGGATCAGAAGACCCACTGAAAGAAGGTGGACGTTGCCTCATGAAGGACTCAATAGAATATTGTTCCCTTCTCTGCTCATTTGGAAGTCCAGAATGATTCATAGCTTGTGTAAGTATAGCAATAAGATTTTGCACTCCATCTCCCATAACATTTGTTTGTTCAGGAGGACAATCATTGCATTGTCCATTGCATTGATCAACACGGTTCCTTCGGGTTCTAGCCATCGTCTAAAACCAAAAAAGAATAGTGTGAGAGGAAAAAATCATGCTAGGGAAAACAATATAATAAAGGGGGAGTACCTTCAATATCTAACATCTTAGGTTTAATTCTATGATCGTTAGCGAAATTCTAGGACTATAACCTATACGTATACTTAACCTTAGGGACATCCCTAGACATACCTTAGAAATATCTCTAGGGATCTCACTAAAGTTCTCGCATCCTAGTTTCCAAAGGTTGACTAAACCTTTCTTCTGATACCAACTGTAGAGACCTGAATCTTAACGTACATGGACATTACATTACTTCTCTGTAATACTTAGTACATAACAAAAAGACACACACAAGGATCTTAATAGTTTAGTGTCTTTGGAAACTCGGAATATAATCTTCTAATCGTGGTGAAAGATCTTCAACATCTCCCATAAAGATCTTCCT
Organism: Viscum album; assembly: GCA_963277665.1. NCBI lineage: Eukaryota > Viridiplantae > Streptophyta > Magnoliopsida > Santalales > Viscaceae > Viscum > Viscum album. The sequence continues at coordinate 1,765,694,713 of OY728123.1, forward strand.
TATTTTTTACCTAAACCCTTTCTTTATATCCTTGGGAAAAGAAAACATAAAAGGGTGAGCTAAAATTCTCAGTAAGGGTAAAAAAATATCAATCACATCATATTCATAAGAACATAACATTTTGGAATTCTTAACCTGCAAAAGAGAGCATAATTTCATAACATGGGATAAATCATTGTAGTGAAATGAAATCCCAATAATCATTACATAAAACATGAAATATTGTGGCATACACACACAATCATAGAGAATCATTTCTTATTAGTCAAGACTCATTTCCAAGACTATCTTAGTGGACATAGTCCATTTCGGAACCGAGTCACCCTTGTTTCAGTCCTGTTTCACTGAACTAGTATAACCTACCGTTCCAGCCATGTCTATCTCATGAGATATAAAATCTTTACCCAATGCATTGGAGGGAGATATAGGTCCCACCCATCTCATAATGATACCATTCTTATGTGTGCCATAAAAACATAAACCATACATCATAGCATAACCCATGTAATAAAAATGGGAATCTTAAACATCGTGACATCATAAAGCAATTCATATAAGATAAAGGAATTAATAAAAATAATTCCATCACAACCTCATCAAATCCATGTAATAATAGGGATAGAAACAGAACCCGTTATTATCTTAGATGGAAAATAATTTTGATAACACTTGAACTCCATTCTTGAGGAAAATATCCTTTCTACTTCAAAAACATTTTCCTTTCTTAACATGTCATACAATTCTAAACTAAAAGAAGTTGATTAAAAATAAACATGAAAACTTGTAAAGGAAGCTTCTTGGAAATAACGTTTTAAAAATCCATTAATGCTGTATAAGTTAAAAAACATTCTTCTCGTACTTTTTTCGGAAAAGTCAAAAAGTACCTCGTACGAAAAACAACAAAAGATTCCTTTCATATCTTTTACTAAAAATTCACCGAAGGGTAAAATTGGATTTAAAAAATTGTAGGTGAATGTAAATAATATTAAATATTGAGGAAACATGGATGTGGATGATAAAATACACCCCAGTAAATACAAAAGTATAAAAAATCTTGGATAAAAATGAGATTGTGATATTTCCCTTAACTTATGTCTGATATTCTTTGTACGTATCCAAACCTCCTGTATAATGATTTACATTATGTCATTAACTCATTAATGAATCATATTCATTGTTATGATATCATATATGGTTCATTTATGACTTTATATTACCTGTTCTTTTGTAAATTCCATGTTAAAGAAGCGTTTTGGGTAAAATCGTTTCATTTATCGTAGGTGTTTGAACTTGTTGTTCTTGACATTATTATTACTTATATCATGATTTACTTACTTCAAGAATATAAAACATTATTTATATATCATATATATTCAGGATATATATATATATATAATATATAGGTAAATGAAATGAAACACACCGTTCATGGAGACGGTAGTCCGTACGTATGCATGAACGTTGTTTTCCTTTCCTTATTGTCTTGAATGGAAGTAAGTAGATGACATACATATATATATATACATAAATCCAGTAGATTTAACATGTAATATATTTCATTATTATTCATTATATATACTTTATAATCATTCATGAATGGTTAATGTGGAGAATGAATCTCATCGCGTCGTGGAGACTGTAGTCCGTACGTACGCACGAGCGATGATATCGTTCTCCTGATCATGGGACTGTATTGAAGTGTATGTATAATATTTCAGTATCAATATCACTTTATAATAATCATATATAGTTACTCATTACACCATTATACCCATCCAATTATGGTGGTGGTGGAAAATAGATTACACCACAGCGTGGAGACGGTATTCCGTACGTACGCACACGCGGTGATTTCCTTTTTCTGTAGGATGGATATAAGGTTAATTAGAAATAATGATGTTATTACTGATGTTATTACTTTATCATGAAACAACTAAAGAAGAATAAGTTTACGATGAATGAAATTGAAAAAGATCGGTAATGGATATTACCTCTTTTTGACGCGCCTTTTCTTAACCTCCACTTAAATAACTAAGGATGGTCTTTGAAGAATACCAGGACCTCTAGAATGATACTAGGTAAGTGGAGAAGAGATTTGGGCAGGGGTTTTCCGAGCATGAATGCTCAAATTGGTGCGAGGAGGAGAGGGAGGAGGTGCCCTTTTATAAGGGAGGAGAGAGGCACATTAGGAAAATCTCAAAATATTATTTTATATTAAGGTCAAATTCGGTTTATAATGGTTCCAAAGGGTCTTATTTCGAAGATAAAGTGGGGATGGGTCGAAATACTCTCATCAAATAGGATTTAGACAAGTTTAGGTTATTATTTTAACCTTATAAATTAAATTTAACTCTAAGATAAATAATTTAACTTTTACCGTGTCTTTTTGTTTTCTTACAGTATATGGTTAATAAACTTACTATATCAAGCCAAACGAACCCCAAGTTGTCTATTATTAATATATATAATCTAATCTATGTCATTTTTCCGAACCTTATATTTTTAGGAATATGATAACAATTAATAATATAATATTTGTTTTAAAAACTAATTTATGTCAATTTTGACACTATTTGGTACATGATTTTTATGAAATTCATAACAGAATTATATGTTCGAACCAAGTAACTTAAATCACCAATAACATGTCCTATTAACCTAGAAAATTAGTTTAATTCATAAAAAGTCTCATATTACATTTATTTGGCCATTTATAACATCAATTATGTCAATATTTCATTAATAAGACAATTAATGCATCATCTTTGTGTCATAATAAATGATAATTATTTAATCCATAAAAATTTTAAATAAATTCCTATGATGTAGATAATTGTATTAGATTTCTATATAATATTCTTGTTCGATGTTTCATGATTTTATCATAAGATTAAAATTATTATACTTATAGGATTTAAGAAAGTGACATGTTGTCACATTCGTTGGTTTTAAAAATAATTAAATTATTTTTGTTGAAAAAATTTAATTAAATGAATCTAATCCGACCCTTAGGTGATATGGGTCGACTTTTAGTCATCCAATAGGATTTTGACATTTGTTAGGGTAATTTTAAAATATTATATTTACCTTTAATTACCTGATTTACCTTTAACTACGGTAAATAAAATTTACCGTAGTTACTATTCATAATTCCCAAAAATAAAAAGTAGATTATTAACATAATTTCAATCCACTAATTCCAAATATGGAATCCCTTTTTCAAAATTCAATAAACAAAAGTTGCAGAAATTAAATTAAAATTAATCTCGTTGTCGAATGAAAACGGGTTTTTCTTTAAAACATTGCAAAAGATTGAATTGATTTAACCTACGAATTCAAGGTAAAATCAATGCTAATGACATAAATTATATTAAATGGTAAAAATATATTCTATTTATACTTTTAAACCATTCAATATTATAATTTAACCACATAAGATATTATGATGAAAACAGTTGTTTTTAATTAAAATATAGCGTGTTTTTACTATTCATTAAAATATGAAAGTTATCGGAAAAATATAAAAACTTTATCTAATGTAAATTTTTATATCCTGATTCAAAAGAAGAATTTTATTTTGTCAAATTAAACTTATAAACATGTGAAAAACTAGATTTATTGTGGGTGCGCCATCAAAAGGTGGAAAAACTGCATTTTTTGAAAAATACTTATTTTACCCAAAATATTTATTTTGTTCTTATACCATGTTCTAGAAATGTGTAAGATGAATAATAATGTTATAAAATTCAAAATTTAGTTAACACTATTCATAACGGCTAGTTCATAACAATATTATAATAATATATCGTTGTTTAGTAAAACCCAGTATTGCGTACAACACACACTATCGAGGAAGGTCGTGATTGCGTGTAATGCAAGCCAAGTCATGGTTGCATGTTGTGCAAGAATCCTTTGTTGTTTCGTATAACAGAATCCAACCATATTTCATTTATACATTGAATATATATATATATATATATATATATATATATATATACTCAATGTTGCGTAGAATAACTATTATCAAAATTGTGTGTAACACGATCCAAGAATAGTGTTGCGTATACTGCAAGCTAATACGGTGTTGCGTATAGCGCAAGGTAATCTTGGTGTAGCACAAGAAATTAATGAAATTAAAAGAATATTTTTCATAAAATCTCAGGGTGTTACACTAAATATGAGTATTGAATGTAGAGATACACAAGGTAGAAGATTCTAGGAAAAGTGAACTATGAGAATATAGGGTCACATGGCATGTGACACCACTTGAGGTAATGGGAGTATTTTTTTTCCTAGACGCAACATGCCTTTACATTTACCAAAACATAGTGTTTCCATATGTGGGAAAATCATGTCTGTTCACCCAATGTGTTATATGTGTCCTTCCGGCACATAGCTCAGAAACCCATGTAGTATCACATGGTGTGTTATTTTTGGAACAGAACATGTGATACTTAAATCAACATGAAACCATCTCTTTATTGATAATATGATTAAAATAGCATGTGTTACTCCAGAATACATGGTGCGTAGTTTGGATTTTTTACATAGAGGGAAGTCTGGCCACGTAGTCGTAAAATGCATAAATGATTTTCTAAATATAAATCCATACACACAAACCAAATCAAAAATACCAAAAAAATAGGGAAGGTCGTCTGAATATAGATTCAAATTCTTTGGTTCCATTATATTGTTATTTTAGTCATTCTCAAATAGTTTATCAAGCCTCCTTTTGAAAAAAATTATTTTATGAAATCTGGAATTAACATCAATGAACCACAACTCTACCTCATTCAATCCCTTAACCATCATTCCCATGTTCATTAATGCATCAAACATAATTAATTGTGTTTGATGTTGCTCTTTTGGGTCCAAAAATATTGAATCACTGACCCGATAGACCAATATTGAATATTGTGATGATAGTGGGTGGGTGTGGAAAAATAACAAAGTGAGAATAGCATTGGACAATGTGATCTTATCATACCATCGTAAATACAAAAACCATAAACAATGTAAATAATGGGTGCAACCAAAATTGTTAATTAGATTCAAGAACACTAAATAATTTTTTTTGTGAATAATGAAAAAAATAATTTGTAATATATAATAACCATGCTCAATAATCAATAAAAAAATGGTGTAATTGCACAAAAATAAAAATCCATACCTTGAGAACATATTTGTTTTTAGTGATGAATATTATCTCTTGAGATTTCATTGATGATTATGATCTTTTTTCATTAAAAGAATCTACTCAATTCACTCATTGTTAATCTATCATCCCATGATCATTAGTGCCAATAGTTCCTCTCCTACCACTCAATAATCTCTTAAGGTTATGCTACTAGCCGTGATGATTTTCTATAATGATTTATTTAGATGAGTGAATTCAGGTTTTCTTATTTAATAAATAAAATAAAATTTTCAATTTAAATTATTTAACGTACCAACCAATTACAACCATAAATGGAACATCCATTTTTGACCAATAGTTTGTCAGACATAGGGTATACCTTTCATTTTAGAAAAACCAAAATATTTTGCTTTTAAATATATTATTTCAATCAATATGAATTCAATTTAATTTATTAATATGCATGTGCATACATTAATATATATAATAATACTAATTTATTAAATCCATATTGTTGTGAAAGACAAAATATAATTCCATCTCCAAAGAAAAATATAAATATACTTAATAAAATATTTGATGGATAAAACTATAAATACCAATTTTGTTACAATACATCATAACGCTTAATAATAATAATAATAAGTAGTGCGTATTTTTTTGTAAATAATTATTTTAATTAAATATTATATTTTTTATTCATTCTTTCTTATTTTTGAATTATATTCTTTTAAATTTATTTCCAATAATATTTAAATTCATTACACCTATCAGATACATGTATATCTAATGACCATATTTTCAATGAACATATATCTAATAACCACATTTTTCCTTATAGCTAATATAGTACAACTGTTACACCCTCTAAATTCTTTCTATTTGTACCTCTTAAAACATACATCTCATTCCCTTAATTTTTATGTTATATTTCACAACCTTCTCTATTCATTAAAAAGTAATTTTTTATTACATTTTTGCTTCTACAAAGGGTTATACTCATGAGTGGAGATGATCTAGGAAATTTTTTGGTTGTAAATATATTTTTCATTTTTATACATTGTACTAGTTTAATTTGCACACTATTACAAGATGTAATCATCCATTGTATATAATATTCTATAGTTTGTAATATATAGAAACATATTCCTTTGTTTTAATTTTTCAATATAAATATATAATTATTTTTATTGGCATCAATGTATTGTATGAATCATTTCTTAAAAAAATTAATTCTTTTCAAAAAATAGAAACACATTATTTATAACTATTGAAAATTAAATATAGAAAATAAAATTTGTTCTAAAACCTAATGTGTTAGAATCCTACCAAAATAAATTGTGTCCTTGTAATTTTAACCTCTTAATCTAAGAGAAGGGGATATTTTATACATACATTTTAAATAAGGGTCACCAAGTATTCCAATCCCCTTAGCGATATTAGATACTGCATGATACACTAGGTTGACACCATACAATGATAAAATGATTCATTACTATTCTAAATCCATCCCCTTCCTTTGTTAATGTAATATTACTATATCATGAAAAAATATATTTATAAAGAAATGGATATTTAAATAAAGTTTTTCTAAAATATAGTTTCATAACACAATTATATTCATGTTTTCCATAAAAATATAGGATTAAATTTGAATTCAGTTATTTGAATAATGTTAGTTGTTAATGATATTCAAAAAAAAATAGATAGTAAAAGAGAAACATACATTGATCAAACATTACCACCCATTATAGTAGAATACATGATTAGAAGTCCTTTTTTATGATTTATCCATTTTAAAATCAACAAAAAGTAACATATATTATAATATTGAATGATTGAGTTTGGATAGATGGTTTTTGAAAACATGATCAAATTTATCTCAAGATCCTTAATGATATCAAATAATAGAAGATAACTGGGATAAGTTGTAATTTTTTCATATAATTTGAATTTTAGAAAGGATTTCAAAATCACATGTTGAAGATTTTTAAATGATTTTCTCATTTAAATCCTCTATGAGGGAAAATAGAGTTGTGTGTGGCTTTTTTCTATACATATAAAGGATTACATTCAATCTATTGAAAAAAAAACTATTAGTTAATGATATTATAATATAAATTTTAATAATTATCAAATGGTTATGGAATTTTTTAATTTATTATATATATATACTATTTTAATATTATTATAAATAGAAAAATATATATATTCTAAACATATAACCTCTTATCCCATGGAACCTTTAATTAAAACTATGTCACTTTATATTTAGCACATGATTCATTAAATTGGCCTTTATAGCACTTCTTATTATAATCCAAAAATAACTAATGCAAAATTATAATGATATTTATTACTATATTATAAACCAAAAATAAATTTAAATATATTGTCACAAAATTAAACTTACAATTTTACATAAATTAAAAAATATATTATTATATACCTTAACCATATTTATTACTAATAATATATAAATATTTTCCAAATATAACTAGAGTTTTCTTGTAACCAAACCACCTCTCAACCACCAAGGATATTTATACTATTCCACTTTTGTTCCCCATATTAATTAACACATTATCCCAATTAACCAAAATTATTCAAACATCAAATCCATTACAAAATATTCAAATCCTTCTTAATTTTTTATAAGGAACATGTAACTAATCCATTGTGTATCCCATAAATGTTTTAAATTAAGTGTGAACTTCGGCCTATTAATTGGGGAATGATTAAAAATAGAACTAATACTCAACCAATCATTTATATATTTATAAAAAAATAAGTACAATTTTTCATGATCCTATATCCATTATTTTTTATCAAGATAGAGGTGTAGTTCCAATGAAAGAAAACACACTTTACATTTAAAAAAATTAATATGGTTTCCTATATTCGGAAATATACTGTAGGGTTTGAATAGTGTTATATTTTCTTATTCCCCAAAAATAACTAAACAGTTCTCTAATACTAACTGAGCTGCCTTAAACCTTCTATCCTATGTCTGGTGAGAAAACAAATACTAAATAAACAATATTGTATTATTAGAGTGTTTGACCTACTAAAAAATGCATATATTTCAAATCATTTTCATAATTCAATCATTATATCTCAAAATTAATCCCCAAACCACAAAAGCTGTAGGTTTATCTTCCTATTATATTAGATACATAAAAATTATTATTTCACATAATTACATAAAAAACTCTCTCAATACCTCTATGTGACAATAAATTCAATATGTAATCCTACATATAATTTTCTATGAAAATTGGAGACATAAGAATGGTTGAGATCAAATTCTCGATAAGCAGAAAACATATCAACATGGAATACATAATTAGAGAATTAACATACAATAAAACCTAATTATTGGAGAAATATATTATTTAAAATAAAGTGGGACAATAATAGTTTTACATAATTCATTTTATATGAATATGTAATCTGAAATTTTCAAATTTGTACCACTTCGTATGAACACATAGTCATTTGAAACAATTATGATTCATGGATCATAAATTAACAGTGTTCATAATAGTGAATTATGGTATTGTTTCATGTGGCATAATAGTTAATTAAAATAATAATAATATGAAAACATATTATAGTTTGTATGAAGTGACGGTCCTTCCACCCACAACACGGTGAATTGATAATCATGATATTTCCCAATTATATAGTGGATTAATAATATTGATCATGCCTCCCCTTGTGGATATATTATCACATATTTCATCCCATTTTTATGTCATATGATATTGAACCCAAACATATTCATTGGGGGGTGATATAAGACCCCACACATCAACATAAATACATATATTTTCTATATAATATCAATCAAATAGAATATCATGAAAACCCCATAAATAGAGAATGTGTTTCACATCAATACTATAGGGAATTTCAAAACATGGCATCAATATTATATATTTCATTAACAAAACTCAATCACCCAAAAAAATTAATATCATATGGGAATTTGAAAGCGTAATCCTAATATATAACTTTATAAGAGATAGATATTTTAGATATAAATACAAAAATTAATGTGAATGATGAAAATATTTTTTAGATAACATTTATTATAATTCTCCTAAAGAGAAAATTTTATGATTCACATTCAAAAATATAATGTTTATTTTATCAAATGAAATATTTTTCTAACAAATTTGAAAAAAATCAAAACATTGCATCATTGAAAAGTCATAAAGGATATATAGAGTAAATATTTAGTAGAAAATAAAATATATGATCATGAAAGAAAATTGCTATTATAATTTTATAATATCTTTATTGAAACCATCATCGTAAAAAATAATAAAAATTCCATATGCAAGTAGGTAAAGTGAAAAATGAACATCCCATGTGATAATAAACAATTCCATTTGCAAATAAACAATTAAAACTTTTGTGTAAATAAATAAAATGGAATTCAAAGAGAAAAATATTAGTGGAGATTATGGGAATTATTCTTAACAATAACATTAATTATTAAGGAATGAAATACATCAAATTTTAATATTTTGAAATTAAAATTTCAATTACCTAAATCCGAATAGTAGGTACCATATGAATTTATAAAATTTTAGAATATAATAAACATAGAATAATGTTCTATAGGGAGAAAAACTATAACTCAACAAAAAAGGTGGTATTATTGACAAATCCTTTATTTTGGATTCCCATTTCATAAAAAAATATCAAAAAATTATGATAAAAATAAAAATGTTTTTTTAATTATTATATCAATTTATTCAGATTTATTCTCTCTTTTACTAATAAATTTAAATAAATAATTATAAATTTTTTATATATTTATGGTTTATTTTTATTAATTGGTGTTTGTGAAATTTATTTCATTTCACAAGTTTTGTAATGTCGATGTTGAACCTCATTCATTGATTCCAAGTACACCGTTAATAGATTATTAAATTTTTTAATATATATTCCTGGATAATTTATAATTTTATAATTTTATTGTATTAGAGTTTTTGTTTTTAATTGAGAAGATGAAATCAGTGACAAGATTGTTTTCGAAAATTTTAACTAACAAATGGTCATTTATTAGGAATGGGTTGGAGATTAATAGAATGAATAATTTTTATTTATCGAATATTAAACATGTAATAAATATAATTTTTATTCATTAAATTTATTCTTAGAATCATTCATTTATGGTTGTCATGGGAAAAGAAACACATCATTCATGGAGGTCATAGTCCGCATATAACATAGGTGACATTTTCATTTTCCAATAGATTAGATATAGACATATAATTCTTGTTCAATAAAAAACTAAAATTTAATTATACTAATGAGATAAATTTTATTATTTTTTATAGTGAGAATATAAGTTTACAAATGGTGGATTAGAATTATAAAGAAAAAATTGTTAGAGTATGGAAAATACTCATGTTAAGGGATTGAATATTTTCTTGAAAGACCACTTATAAATGAAGGTCCAATGAAATATTATTCTAATTAGGTTTTAAAAATTGAATAATATAAATATAGGTGATTTAATATTCATATATTTTAAATGGAAAAGTTAAGGAGATGTTTGGAATAAATTTTGTGGGAGGGATCCCATCTTATAGGTGAAATGTGGTATATTTCAAATGAAAATAGAGTTCAGTAATAGGAAATGATTAAATAACAATAGAATTTAGTGAATTAGTTAGGGAAATATTAGTGAGACATTTGGGAATGTGTTTTTTACACAAAAAATGTATTATGTAATGTCTATGTGCCAATTTGATTTAGTAAAATTGGATCCATGGATGATTACTTTATTTTCAACCTTCAACATTGAATAAATTTTAACATTGGTAATAATATTTTTATAAATAAAATATATAATATGACCCAAGTTAAAACTTTTTTTATGGTGAAAAATTTTTCTTGGGTTAATATAAGATAATTGCATTTTAAAATATGAGAAACATGCCTTTCAAATTAAACCATGATACATAAAAAAATTTGTTTTATAGAAATTAACATTTTTAATAATTAATAACTATTATTCTTGGTTCCTATATCTTGTTGATTAAATTATTATTAATATATTTTTTTATAACTAGACATATTTTTGTTAATTCATCCATTGATGTCTTGATTTTTTGATTATTTTATTTTTTCATTTTTTGAAGCTCAGTGGATCGTGGGTGTGTTTATATTCTCAATGTTATTTTAATGTAGTGTTTTAAATTTATTAAATGAAATTTAAAGGCGTTAAGAATTATTTTAAATCAATTAAATTAATGTAAAATTAATTTGGGATTTATGGAAATAATTAATAATTATACACTTTATTATATATATGTTTTATATTAAAATTTTTGAAAATTATTAAAAAATGGTTACCCGTACGTAGGACCCCACCATTGTGTAAGGGTAGTATGAGTTACCTTTTTATAACCCCTTTTTTTGAACTTCATAAAGGTATAAAGTGGTTTTAAAAGATAATGTAAAGGAAACATAAACAGTACTAGGCCTACAAAAATGTATCTTGGAATATATTTTATAGTTAATGGTAAATTGTAACACCCCAAGCTTCCACGGTATGCTTCTCTTTAAATAATACAGTAGCGTGTGTTGTACGCAACTTCGAGTTCTAACACACACCACAACCAATCAAACTAGCTGTTATGAATAGTAATACCCACTTTTTGAAATTTTATAAATTTTATCTTTCAAAATAGAATTCATTTTTGGATTCAGAATAACAAAATTAGCTTAGGGTGAGTTTTTGGTATTTTTCTAAAAACATTCAATTTTTGATGAATAGTGAAAAAAACACTGAGTTATAGTTTAAAACCAAATTTTTATTTAAATAATTATTTATTTTATTTAAATTTAATTAAGGAAAAAATAGATACATAATACCTATATATATTCAATGTAATTCATTGGAGTTAGTTTAGAATAATTTTAGATATATAAATATTTTTTGGAACATTTCCCCGTCTTTTACCCACCTCCTAGGAGAATTCAGAAATTCTCATAAAACATAATTTTACTGCTTCTGTGAGTGGAATTTAGAAAATCAGAGAGACACAGTTAATATCAAGGAGTAAAATGTGGTTCAATAAGATAAAAATAATTTTTGGTGAATAGTAACTTTTTACTTTTATTTACCACGGTTAAAAGTAAATAGGGTAATTAAGGCTAAAATGATATTAATATTACCCTAACACATGTCCTAATTCTATTGGACAAGTGTATCTCGACCAAAAACAACATTAGGAATAAAATATTATCATTTTGGTCCACTTGGATTAGATTAGGACATTTATTATTATTTAATTCAAAGAATAGTTAAAAATGTTAAAATCAAAGTTTAATAACTAAAATAGTTTTAATATAGGGTTATAAATAAGACAAATTCGATTACAAATATTCATTATAATTTTAATACGATTTCATACATAATGGTATTTTATTTATAATTTTTAGACACTAAATAAGTTAATTTATTTATGACACAGTGGTGATGCAGTAATTACCTAAACAGTGAAATATTATAATAATTGATATTATAAATATCAAAATAAATGTAATTTGAGAATTTTTATGAATTACAATAATTTTCTAGGTTAATAAGACATATTAGGACTGATTATATAAAATATTTTCGAAGTAATAATGTAGTTATGAAATTATCAAAAACAAAATACCCAATAGTGTCAAAATTGACATAAAAGAGTTTTTAAAAAAAATTAATTTATTAATTTATATTCTATTCCTAAAAATCTAAGGTTCGGCAAAGTGACTTATTCAATGTTAGGTGTATCATTAATGGACCAATTGTGGGTCTCTTGAAGTTTATAGTAAGTTTATTGACTATATAATATAAAAATACAAAGAGACATGGTAAGTGCCAAACTAATTAACTAAGAGTAAAAACTAAACGATAAGGTTAATAAAGTGACCCAAACCTGTCTAAAACCTATTGGTTGAGTGTTTTTCGACCTATCCCCACCTTAACCTTTTAATAATCCACTTGGGAGCCATTTGAAACCGAATATGTATTTATTATAAAATAATATTTCTATCTTTTCCAAAGGTGCCCCTCACCCCTCTTATAAAAGGGCACTCCACCTTCTCTCTTATTTACACCTTCAAAGCCTTTTTTCTCCGCCAAAACCTACCCAAATATTCTCTAAACTTCCCTCACTTCATCCTAGAGGCATTATTTGTATCATAAATTCAACGTAAGGAGCCCTTATGATCAAATCAAAAGGAAGAACCCGAAGAAGAGGCAATGCTTTCACCACCCTCTTTGAAATTACATTCTTCTTCAACTTCTTCTTTATTTGTTATTTCCATTCTAAAATAATAACTCCAGTATATTCTATATACTTTGATGTTATTATAAATATGGTACAACCATATTCAGTATTATATCCATCCCTTGAATGAAATGTCACCATACGTGCGTACGTACGGCTTACCGTCTCCACGTCGTGGTGTAATTGTTATTCAATACATTAATATTTGGATGGGTATGATAATGATGATTAATTCATGTAAAAAATAAATATAACAAGATAATTATTCTGTATATATTATATACTATCCAATTATATATTATATTAATAGCAAAATATTGATATTTTCGCTCGTACGTACGTACGGACTACCGTCTCCACGAACGCGATGAGATTCATTCCCCATCGTATCCACTCCAGACTAATTATCATTTGATGATTAATAGTAATGTTTAAGAACTTTGTATTATTCTGGAAATGAATAGGATACAACTTATCCATGACAAACATGACTTATGTAACAAAACATATAAAATAAAACGAGTAAGTTAACACCCGAAACGGTGATAATACTAAAATATTATTAACAAAGCATTATTAGAAGATCATATATTATATCATAATTATGTATTTGGTTATTGTATAATTTAATAACAATGTTTTAACTATTATACAGGAGGTTAACATACCATCGACCAAGGAAATTTACAAGGTAAGGTTTTATTTCAAAATCTCTTCATTATCCGAGGTTGTTTATACGTAATTATCTACTAGGACCTCTTTATAATCCACATCCATGTTTCTTAAAAATGTATTTAAAATAATTATTAGTATTTTAAAGACTATGGGATAATGGAATTTATACCCATGTTGACTTTTTATAAGAAGGTTATAAATAAATATTTCTTTCATTTTCCAAATAAGGTCATTTTTAACCTTTTCGACAGAATTAAGGTAAGAATGTCTTTTTTAACTTATACGGCGGGTGCGTCTATTTTCTATAATTATAAAATTGTCGAAGCTTCCCCTACAAGATTATAAGAAAATGTTCAAAGTAAATGTTTTATTTTATAATTAAGTGACTTTAAATGATTTAAAAAAGGAGATATTTCTCTCAAATAGTATTCATTTCATCTATATCAACTTCCTTTGATGGATTTTAAGCTTATTTGAAGTTGATTTATTGTGATACAAAACTTCCATAGTGTATTGAAGGTTTTGTGATATGTTTGACTGTGTATGTGTTATTTTTATACCATTCATGGTTTATGGAGAAAGTATTTACATTTCGAATGCTATTTTCAATACGAATATTTATGTTATGTTTAAACGTGTTCATATGAGGAATTCATTAGACTTAATAAGTGATGGGTGGAGCTCTCTATAGCTCCCCGATTCATCGGTAGATCTCATGAGACAAACTAGTGTCTTGGCACAAGGCCTTGACAAAATCTTATTTGTAGTCTTGGCACGAGGCCTTGGCTATGTGGTTATGATAGTTTAATTTTTCATTCCATCATTATGAAAGTGGTTATTGATATTGTATGTGATTATTCAACTAGTAGAATATCCATGTGAATAAGAAAATTAAATTATTTCATTTTACCTTTTCCATATTATTATGATGTTCATGTTTAAAAAGCTTTTGTTTTAGTTATATATTGCCTTAAATGTTTATGCTTATTTATGAATGTTTCTGCTATATTGTTATCCTTACTGAGCATCTGAGGTCACCCCTTTCAATGTTTTATTTTTCCCAGGATAAGAAGAATTAAATTATGAATGACCTGCAGGGATAGTATGAGGGGATATGAAGTCAAGATTTTTTTGTAGTAGTTTTTACTTTATGATATAATGAAAACTTTATTAATGTATCTATTTAATCCAAGGCTACTAAACTAGTCGGTCTTTCGAGAGTTGATACTTTGTGATCATGCCAATATTATGAAATAATGCATCGAATCTAGGTAACTAGGGTTGAGGCATTACAGTTGGTATCAGAGGAAGTTTAGTACAAACCTTGGAAGCTAGATTTAGATAAACTCTGATTAGAGCACATAGCCCTAAGATAGACTTTGAGGATTAGTATAGAAGAACTTCCTAGAATTTTGGTATTGTAGAGATTTTGTGAGTTTTCCGAGCAATACACTTATGTCTGGATACGAGCAGGTAGAGGCGACTCTGACACAGATGTACCTAAGGGTAAAACCCAAAAACACTGCTTTGATCTAGACTCGAACGGGAACTGGTGCATGACAATGGGCTTTGCTGCACTCTTGGTTACGACACTCTCGAGGGATATTCTTAGGATAATTCTCATTTTATTTACAAACCATTATGAAGGGTTTATGAGTATATACTTCCTCAAAGATTTTTTTTTTATGATTATGGATTATATCCATAAATAGTTCAATTTATGTTAAGTGTTTTACAAGTATGGAATTATGTATTTTGATTCTTAAACTGATCTAGTTTATGCCATTGTTTAGAAATGGCACCTTGTGGAATAAATGGAGACTGTATCAATGCATGGACTCCATGTAGGGATTTCCCTCCTACTCGAGATAATTATAGTGGAGCTGGTGATGCAACTAGGGCTGATCAGCTAATCACTATACTGGGACAAATAAATCAGGTTATGAATAATAACCTTACCCATATGGAGCACCCTGATCCGCAGCATGGAGGATCAATGTGAGATCGCTTTATGAGGAAACAACCACCAATGTTCAATGGGAGTACAAATCCCTTAGTAGCTGAGCAATGGATAAATTCCCTAGAGAAAGTATTTCAAGCTTTTAGGAGTAGTGAAAGGGAAAAAGTAATCATGGAAGTTTACTGCCTCACTGGAGATGCTAATCAATGGTGGTCCTGGATTCAAAACACAAATGATAATGAGGAAGTATCAAATTTGGAATGGAGTGAGTTCAAAGAACTTTTCATAGAAAAATACTTTCCTCGTGACCATCGAGAAGATATGGGAAAATATTTTCTTGAGTCTGAGACAAAAGGAGGATGAGAATGTCACAAAGTATGAGGCTAACTTTAGAAGGCTAGCAAGGTATTCTGGAGATTATATACGTAACCCAAGAAGTAATATTGATCGTTTCTTTGATGGGTTAAAACCGTTTCTCCGTCGATCATTAGTCTCACAAACCTTCTCGTTGTACGAAGATATTGTCTCATGTGCTATCAAGACAGAAAAGGAATTCCCTATGTCTTATGTCTTTAAATAAAAGAAATAGGAGAAGAGATCAGTTGATCACTCTAGGAATGGAAATAAGGGGAATAAGGGAAAATTTGAATATCCATCCTGTAGTAAATGTGGGATGAATCACCCTGGTACTTGCTTAAAAGGAATGAGAGTCTATTATAACTGTGGTAAAAAAGGCCGCCAAGATCATGATTTCAAGGGGAATAAAGAAGCTACCGATGTTAAATAATACAACTACAGGAAGATGGGACATTATGTAAATGAATTTCCTAAGCGGCAGGGGAACCTAACTTAGAAAAGGCCACGGGATCAAGGAAAAGAATATTCTATCACTACTACTGAGGTAGAAGCTCTGAAAGACATGGTGGCTGGTAATATAATGGTTTCATCATGTTTAGAAAATGCTTTATTTGATTTTGCATCATCGCATTGTTTCATATCTTCCCGGTTTGCTAATAAAATTAGATATTTCCCATTTGATTTAACAAGGGAGTTTTCAGTTAAAACTCTTAAGGGAAGTATCATTGCAACAATTTTTAGTGAATAAGTCCCCATTAGGGCACATAATTGTTCTTTACCCGCTGATCTCATCATCATACATATGATTGAGTTTGATATAATCATCATTATGGATTGGCTTTCGGACCATGATGAAAAAATTTATAGTAAGAATAAGGAGGTTACTATTTTTTATGATGATGATAAGAAACACCTTATCTTTATAGCGGAATCATCACCACCTAATTCTTATCTAGATCCACCCCCAGTAGCTCAACTAAATTCAATTATTGGGGTGGAAGAGAATTAAATTATTGTGGGTGAGGAAAGGAATGTTCAAATAGAGGATATACCTATTTTGAAAGAATATGTAGATGTGTTTCCAGACGATTTACCTGGACATCCTCCAGAACGAGAAGTTGAGTTTTCCATTGATTTAATTCCTGGATCAAGGCCTATATTGAAGACCCCTTATAGGATGTCCACTGTGGAATTAGTTGAACTAAAGAAAAAACTAGAGGAATTGAGTAATAAGGGATTTATTCACCCTAGTGTTTCTCCATGGGGAGCCCCTATTCTTGTTGTTAAAAAGAAATATGGATCTATGAGGTTATGTATCGACTACTGGGAGATCAATGCTATAACAATAAAGAACAAGTATCCCCTACCTCGCATTGATGATTTATTTGACCAAATTCATGGAGGTCAATACTTTTAAAAGATTGACCTTCGATCTAGATATCATTAGTTGTGTGTGAAGAAGGAAGACATTCCGAAGACAAAATTTCAAACTAGGTACGATCATTACGAGTTTATAGTAATGCATTTTGGATTGTCTAATGCACCCTCTGTATTCATGGATCTAATGAATATAGTTTTCAAGGAATATCTCTATGAATTTTTTATGGTATTTATTGATGATATCATGGTATACTCCAAAAGCTACGATGATCATTAAAATCACTTGCGCATTATCCTCAAGACTCTGAGAATACATGAATTATATTAGAATTTTAGCATGTTTGAATTCTGGCTTTAGAAGATTTCTTTTCTTGTCCATATTGTTTCTAAAGATGGAATCTTTGTTGATCCTTCTATGACCAAGGAAATCCAAGAATGGCCTGCACCGATGAGTATAACTGAGGTACACAGTTTTATTAGTTTATCAGGTTATTATCGATGTTTCATCCAAAATTTTTCCCAGTTGGCTAACCCATTAAAAAAATCTCACACGTAAAGGGGTTAAATTTGTTTGGACAAAAGAGTGTGAAGAATGTTTCAAAGAACTGAATATAAGATTATTCAATTCTCTTATATTGACTCTACCATTGGGGAATGATGGGTTCATTATTTATAGTGATGCATCGAAGAAAGGACTTGGTTGTGTCCTTATGCAGAATGATAGGGTTATTGCCTATGCATCACGACATTTGAAAATTCATGACCAAAACTATCCTACTCATGATCTCGAGTTAGAAACTGTGATCATTTCTTTGATGATATGGAGACACTACCTCTATGGTGAAAAATTTGAGATTTATACTGATCACAAGAGTTTGAAGTATACTTTCTCACAAAAAGAACTCAACAAGAGGCAAAGGAGATGGATTTAATTACTCAAGGATTATGATTGCACGATAAAATACCACCCAGGGAAGACAAACAAGGTGGAAAATGCTTTGATCAGAAAAGATCATGGAGTTTCGAACATGATGAGAATTGAAAAGGATCGAATTTTCATGGATCTAGTGAAGATGGACATGGGAATAACCATGGAAGGTGAAACATCAATGCTTTTTCAAATGGTTTCCAAACCATATTTACTAGAGAGGATGAAGAGTTCTTAGACTGATGAGGAAGAATTTCAAAAGAAGATTAAAGCTATAAATGATGGGAGATTGAGTGACTTTGTGTATGAAGATGGAATTTTGAAATTTGGGAAGAGACTTTTTGTTCCCAATATACCTAATCTGAAAAGTAAATTGTTGGACGATGCTCATAGTTCAAATTTCTCTATTCACCCTAGAGCATCAGAATGTATAGATATTTGAAGGAACATTTTGGTGGGACAACATGAAGAGGGAGATTTCTGATTTTGTGTCAAGATGTATGGGTTGTCAACCAGTGAAAGCTGGAAGGCAACAGCCTAGAGGAGTCATGCAACCTCTTCCCATACCTGAGTGGAAATGGGATAATATTACGATGGACTTTGTCATGGGGATACCAAAGACTCCTAGAAGGAACGATGAAATATGGGTTATTGTTGATCGTCTTACCATGTCAGTACATTTTCTTGTATGTAACAGAAGATATACCACTAGAAAGTCTACCAAGACTATATATTAATGAAGTTGTGAAACTTCATGGAGTACCCCTATCGATTGTTTCTGATCGTGATCCCCATTTTACTTCAAGATTCCGGAAGAGTCTTCAGAAGGCCATGGATACTGAGCTTAATTTGAGCACTTCCTACCACCCTAAAAAAGATGGACAATCAGAATAGACTATTCAAACCTTAGATTACGTGTTGATATCCTTCTCACTTGACTTTCATGGTATGTGGGATCAATATTTACCTCTGGTTGGATTTTCCAATAACAATAGATTCCATTAGAGTATTTAGATGGCACCATATGAAGCGTTATATGGAAAGAGATGTTGCACACCAACCTGTTAGGATGACATTGGTGAAAGAAAACTTGTAGGACCAGAACTGGTGGAGGAAACTATGGAAAAGGTAAAGGTAATCCAAAACCACATCAAAGCAGCTCAATGTAGTCAGAAGAATTATGCCAATAATCGAAGGAAGGATTTGGAATTTCAGGTAGGAGATCATGTTTTCTTGAAGGTATATATATGGAAGGGAGTTATATGTTTTGGTAAGATGGGTAAATTGAGTCTCAGGTACATCAAACCTTTCGAAATTCTAGAACGAATTGGGGTTGTAGCTTACCTTTTGGCAATGCCGCCAAGTCTCTCCAAAGGTCACGATGTGTTCCACGTATCATTGTTGATGAAATACATGCCTGACCGAACACATGTACTCACCTATGAAGAATTAGAATTGGAACCCGATCTGTCTTATTGCAATGAGCTCGTTAGGATTCTTGATACGAGAGAACAAGTACTGAGAAACGGGACGACTCGTCTAATACAAGTTTTGTGAAGAAACCATAAGATGGAAGAAGCAATGTGAGTACCCAAGGAACATATGATGAAGAACCACCCGAGTCTTTTCATGCAGTAGTATTCTAGAAATTTCAAGGACGAAATTATTTAATGGAGGGTAGAATGTAACACCCCATGATTCCACGATACGCTTCTCTTTGAATAATAAAGTAGCATGTGTTTTACGTAACTTTGAGTTCTAACACACACTACAACCAATCAAACTAGCCGTTATGAATAGTAATACCCACTTTTTGAACTTTTATGAATTTTATCCTTCAAAAAGGACTTCATTTTTTGATTCAAAATATCAAGATTAACTTAAGGTGAATTTTTTGTATTTTTCTGAAAACATTCAATTTTTGATGAATAGTGAAAAAACACTAAGTTATAGTTCAAAACCAAATTTTTTTTAAATATAATTATGGTCAAAATAGATACATAATACCTATATAATTTCAATGTAATTCATTGGATTTAGTTTAGAATAATTTTAGATATATAAAAATTTTAAGGAACTTTTCACCGTCTTTTACCCACCTCCTAGGAGAATTCGGCAATTCTCATAAAACATAATTTTACTGCTTTTGTGAGTGAAATTTCGAAAATACAAGAGACACGGTTAATATCAAGGAGTAAAATGTGGTTCAATATGATAAAAATATTTTTTGGTGAATAGTTACTTTTGACATTTATTTACCATGGTTAAAAGTACATAGGGTAATTAAGGGTACAAATGATATTTATATTACCCTAACACATGTCCTAATTCCATTTGGAAAGTGTATATCCACCAAAAAAACCTTTGGAATAAAATATTATCATTTAAGTCCACTTGGATTAGATTAGGACATTTATTATTATTTAATTCAAAGAAGAGTTAAAAGAGTTAAAATCAATGTTTAATACCTAATATTTTTTTAATATAGGGTTATACATAAGATAAATTCGATTATAAATTTTCCTTATAAAGATAATGATATTTCCCACATAATGGTATTTTATTTATAAGTTTTAGACACTAAATAATTTAATTTATTTATCACACAATGGTGATGCAGTAATTACCTAATTAATGAAATATTAAAATAATTGATATTATAAATACCACAATAAATGTAATTTGAGACCTTTAATGAATTACAATAATATTTTAGGTTAATATGACATATTATTACTGATTATATAAAAAAATTTCCAAGTAATAATTATTTTATGAAATTATCAAAAACAAAATACCCACTAGTGTCAAAATTGTCATAAAAGAGTTTTAAAAACTAATATTATATTATTAATTTGTATTCTATTCCTAAAAATTTAATGGTCTTCCAAGAGACTTATAAATGATAGGTGTATCATTAATGGACCACTTGGGGGTCTCTTGAAAGTTTATAGTAAGTTTATTGACTATATAATATAAAAATACAAGGAGACATGGTAAGTGTCAAACTAATTAACTAAGAGTTAAAACTAAATGATAAGGTTAATAAAGTTCCCAAACCTGTCTAAAACCTATTTTTTGAGTGGTTTTAGACCTATCCCCACCTTAACCATTAAATAATCCACTTTGGATCCATTATAAACCGAATAAGAATTTATTATAAAATAATATTTCTAGATTTTCCAAAGGTTCCATTCACCCCTCTTAAAAAAGGGCACTCCCCTTTCTCTCTAATTTACAACTTCAAAGCCTTTTTGATCAGAAAAAACCTACCCAAATATTCTCTCAACATACCTCACTTTATCCTATAGGACTTATTTTGATCATAAATTCAACCTAAAGAGCCCTTTTGATCAAATCAAAAGAAAGAACCCGAAGAAGAGGTAATGTTTTCACCACCCTCTTTCAAGTTCATTTCTTATTCAACTTCATCTTTCTTTGTTATTTCCATTAGAAAATAATAAATCTTGTATATTCTATATAATGTGATGTTATAATATATATTGTACAACCATATTCATTATTCTATCCATCCCTTGAATGACATGTCACCATATGTGCATACGTACGACTTATCGTCTCCACGTCGTGGTGTAATTGTTATTCAAGACATTATTATTTGCATGGATATAATAATGATGTGTAATTCATGTAAATAATAAATATAACAAGATTATTATTATGTATATATGATATAATATCCAATTATATATTATTTTAATAACAAAATAGTGATATTGTCGCTCGTGCGTGCGCACGAACTACGGTCTCCATGAACGCGATGAGATTCATTCCCCATCATATCCATTCAAGAATAATTCTCATTTGATGATTAAAAGTAATTTTTAAGAACATTATATCATTATTTATATGAATAAGATAAAACCTATCCATAACAAACACGACTTATGTAACAAAATATATAAAAGAAAACGAGTATGTTAACACCCAAAACGACAATAATACTAAAATATTATTAACAAAGCATTATTAGAAGATCATATATGATATAATAATAATTTATATGGTTATTTTATAATTTAATAACAATGTTTTAACTATTATACATGCGGTTAACATTCCATCGACCAAGTAAAAGTACAAGGTAAGGGTTTATTTCACAATCTATTCATTATCTGAGGTTGTTTATACGTAATTATCTAATGGGACATCTTTATCATCCACATCCATGTTTCTTAAAAATTTATTTCAAATCATTATTACTATTTTAAAGAATATGAGATAAAGTCATTTATAACCTTGTGGTATTTTTATAAGAAGTTTATAAAGGAGTCTTTCTGTCTTTTTCCAAATAAGGTCATTTTTAACCTTTTCGACAGAATTAAAGTAAGAATGTCTTTTTTAACTTATACGGGGGGTACGGATATTTTCCGCCATTATAAAATTGTCGAAGCTTCCCTTACAATCTTATAAGAGAATTTTCAAAGTAAATGTTTTATTTTATAAATATGTGACTTTAAATGATTTAAAAAAAGATATATTTCTCTCAAATAGTTTTGATTTAATCTATGTCAACATCCTTTAATGGATTTTAAGCTTATTTGAAGTTGATTTATTGTGATACAAAACATCCATATTGTATTGAATGTTTTGTGATATGTTTTACTATGGATGTGTTATTTTTATACCATTCATGTTTTTAGGAGAAAGTATTGACATTTCATATTCTAGTTTCAATATGAATATTTATGTTATGTTTAAACCTATTCATGTGAAGAATGCATTGGACTTAATAAGTGACGGGTGGAGCCCACTATAGCTTCTTGATGCATCGGTAGGTATCATGAGACAAACTAGTGTCTTTGAACAAGGCCTTGTCAAAATATTATTTGTAGTCTTGTCATGAGGCCTTGGCTTTGTGGTTATGATAGTCTGGAATTATGCATTCCATCATTATGAAAGTGGTTATTGATATTGCATTTGATTATTTGACTAGTAGAATATAAATGTGAATAAGTAAATGGAATTATTTCATTTTATCTTTCCCACATTATTCTGATGTTCATGTTTAAAATTCTTTTGTTTTAGTTGAACATTTCCTTAAATGTTTATTCTTATTTATGAAAGATTTCGCTATATTGTTGTCCTTACTGAGCATCTGATCTCACCCCTTTCAATGCTTTATTTTTCCTAGGATGTGAAGAAGTAATTTTTGAATGACCTGCAGGGATAGTATGAGGTGATATGAAGACAAGGTGTTGTTGTAGTACTTTTCACATTATGATGTAATGTAAACTTTGTGAATGTATCTAGTTATTCTAATTATACTAAACTAATCGGTCATTCAAGACTTGATCTTTTCTGATCATTCCAATATTATGAAATAATGCACCAACTCTGGGTAACTGGGGTCTGGGCATTACATAAATAATTTTTCCCTTATGTTGTGTAAGGGACAGCCTATGTTTTTAATATAAATGTAGAGGTTATCATGTTTTACAAATGGTTACATAAAGTTACATCCACTTCCATATGAGGCAACTTGTGAGTTTGTTATTTTAGGTCAAAGAAGGGTGTTTCAAATGACACCACATAAAGGTAAATCAAATTAAATTTATGAAGTGTACCATCTATACTTAAGGGTAACCATTTAAATTTCATTCGTTATATATAACCTTCTATTGTATTGATATTAATTTTATTGGATATTACTAATTATATTTATGTAAAATTCAAGTAAGCTCAAATATAAAAATTATTGATATATAATAACTTTGTTTTTATAAAGTTAAAATATTTTTTTCCAATATATTTTGATTAATTAAATTATTAAAATTCTAAAAATAAATATATGTTTAACAAAATATGTAAGATATTTACAAGGATATTAAAATTCATGCCCAAATACATAGAAGTTATTGGGATTATTATTATTTTAATTGTTAGAAATAAGTAGTTGTAATTGAAGTATTTAAAAGAATATGGTGGGTTTTTTTTTCGAAATTTTGTTATGTGTGTATAATTTTAATATAAGTGAATCATCTTTCTTATCGCTTTTTTCATCTTTTTCTCTGAGTTTTAAACAACCATACTTTCTCTTTGGAGTTTTTAGGTGACTCTAATGAGTTTTAATGATCATAAAAAAATAATATATTATCATACATGTTTTCTTGTCTCTCATGAACCAGATGTGGAGACTATTTTGATTCTTCGTCCTCTTGTGAATTGTTTTTTTCATGCGAGGATGTTATTTATTATTCTTATAGCCTCAAGGTAGCGGATCCAAATATATCTCAATATTTACGTGAAATTTTTTAGAATCATGGTTTAGTTTATATGTTTAAATATATGTAATCAACCTTAATCTTATAACAATATATATTTATTGTGAAATGATAACAAATAGTCACAAGATATAGAGTAAATTATGATATTCAGTGATCTAGGAAATTAAAAGAGGATGATAAATGTCGTGTATGTAGTGAATTTTAAATTTTTCCATACTGTGGAATTTGAGGAATTGAGTTAGGGTATGATATCTCGAGAAATAAATAAATAATTATATTTTATAGTTTTTAAATAATGTAAATAAATATTCATTCTTTATTTTTGGGATTTATGAACAAGGAAAGAGAATTTACCATTACATGTACGATTACAATTATATTGTAGTATATATTGAGGACATAATAGTAACGTACCATAATTGAAGTAATTATGATTTTGGTTGGGTAATTATGTTTTAAATAGTATTATAATCTTGGATCACTGTTTTTAATATGTGGGTTTCAAACAAGGGAACTAGGAAGTCACCTCGAACTAATTCCAAAGGGTTAGAAGTCAATGAATGTTGATAATCCTAATCATTCACTTAATGTGGTTGTTGAAAAAATGTTTAAATTCATGAAGGTTATTTACTAATATAATTACACATTAAAAATAGATCTTATAAGACTCCCAATATAGGAAATCATATTGATCCATCAAGCCACTTTCATGGGTGAAGAAATGAAACTCAACCAAAAAATGATCTTGAAAACATTACCATAATAAATAAAACTCCCTAAAAAGGCCATGGAGAAAGAAGAACCACATTCAAGATCTCTTACATAGCATCATCATAGGCCATGAAATCTAGTGCTTCCTTCAATCACAAATCCAACTCAAGTCTACCACCACCTCTTCCAACCATCATAATTATCATCCTCTATCATTTGGAAATAACATATAATATATTACTGAACAAATTCAATTTAAATGTGATGAGAATGTAGATCTAGGCTCATATATTTAATTCAAAAAAGTTTTAGAATTATAATCCTACATATATACCATTTAATGTCAATTAATTAAATTAATTTTATACAAATTCATTTTATATACCCCATTCAAAAACAAGGTAAAAAATCATGATTTAGAGTCCTTACCTAGTGTTTCTACACAATAAAAAATCACTTATCTTATTATATTTAGAAAATATGATTTTCCTTATATCAGATAATAATGGGGCCATAAAATCTCATTTGTATTGAGTAAAACCATACTATATTATAATCTTTTGATGAATTCTATGTGTGTCCACACCCATATAAAAGGACACCACCTCTCCCTTATTTTATACCCATCAAGAGACTACTGGATCAGACAATAAAATACAAAATCATTTTCTAAAAACCTTCTTCACATCATATAATTACAATATTGATTATAATACAGTACATTCAAGGCTTAATGTCTATGCCAAATGACTTTTTTAATGAAGAGGTATAACTCTTAACCGGGTTCATTCAATTTTAATTTTTCTACAATATCCTCAAAATCTATGTTATACATTTGAAAATAATAAATTCATCATCTTAAATAAACTTATTTTTTATTATGATTATGGACTAACCATTTCCCACCTCCTTTTCATACTATGGTAAATTGAAGTACCCCTCATGTGTATGTACGAACCACCACCTCCACGTAGAGATATGATAAATTCTACATCACCATTATTCATTGATGGTTATTATATTGAATTTAATATTTATATATTATATTTATTAAATAATTAAAAAATATAATTATAATATACTATAAACCTTATTACTTTTCTATCCATTAAAAATTGATAATGTTTCTCACGTGTATGGGTGGACTACCACCTCGATGACACGATGTGATTGTTTCCATCGCCAAATTAAATTAACAAATTTTCAAAATTTATATGAAGAATAAATATGATAATTATTTCATTATTATGATTTGATATATGATGAAACCATGGTCATGGTGAAAGGACTAAAAAGTTAGAAGAAAAACATTCTTGGAAAACATATTAGTTTTAATCCAAATGTTTATTTTAATAGATAAATTATTAATAAAAATATAATTGTAAATGATAATTAATTTTACATATTATTTAATGTATTATTATGATTATTTAATATATATTTAATAATAATATATTTATTAAAAAATATATCTAAATTCATAGGAATCAAGATTGTAATTTTGGTAAGAGTTTATCTCACCATCTCATTTTTTTTGTGATTTTATTTTCCAATTTTACCTAAAGGTAAATTAAAAAATTTTAATCCTTTAAAAACAATAATGTTTCTTATCTTCTAATACATAAATTATTATTTATTTATTGCGGTAATTTTCCTCTTTTGGTACTTAAAATTATCCTGAACATTTTTTAAAGAAATGTAGGCCTTATTACTTAATTGGTTGATGAACTTCTTCATTAATGTACATGATCTTAAAAATTGTTTTACGGAAGTTTTGTTCTACTAATGAAATTATTTACAATGTTCATTTTAATTAAATGTTATGTTATTCTTAAAGGATTAAAATGAATCAATTTAAATAAATTTATTCTGAATATGTCATTTTTAAATTTTGAAAATGTGCAAAAAGAATGATCTATTTTTATATATAAATAATGTATAAATTTTAACAGTATAATGAAAAATAAATATTATTGTTAATAATACCAACATTTTGGGATTTCATTTTAATAAAATCAGTTTCTTAATATTTTGAGAATTTTTAGTAAAACATTTATCAAATGTAAAGTATGATTTTCACATATTTGCAAATAATTGCTCGAATGTTCTTTTAAATTTATTTTCATCTTTATAATCATAAATTAAGGTTTTTTATTAAATAATGGGGATATAATGTATGACACATTAAACATTATTTATATTTATTTATTATGATGATGATGATTCTATGATGATTCCACAAAACTCATATCTTTCTCGTTGCTTAATTAAGTTATAATGAAACCTTTATGAAATCCATTTCATTTCCACAAGTTATTTTATAGTGAAATGATGAAATAATTATGAAACCCATATCTTTTATAAATTTTATGATATGATGATATCATGATATCATGATATGACGGTATGATGATATGATGAATGTTTTATGATCTTTTGGACCATGTATATATGGTTTTCATTGTGTTATGGTTGGGGAATGAATTATATAGCCATCCAATGCATTGGTAATGATGGATATATCATGATATAATTGGGACATTAATTGTTAGTGAACACAGTTTAGTATAAGAGTTTATCCACTATGATAGTCTTGACAGTGATCTTTATCAAAGGAAAATATATAATGGATAGTGTACCCTATCCAATATGATAGTCTTCATAGTGATACTTAACTTGGGAAATGATTTTATATTCTAAATTTTGTGCCAAAAAATTATGTTTGATAATTATGATATGTTCTCATGGCTCATGATAAATTTTGGATTATTCCATACAGTTATTGTATAATTATTTTGTTTCAAATTAATTATAATTGGATAATTTTAATGTTTACTATAATTTATTATCATTTAATTATAACCTTATTCTTATCACATTTCCTCTTATGATAAATGATTGATATATTTTAGGTTTAGACTTACTGAGAATATAATATCACACTTTTTTTCATTCCATTGGTTGTAGAGAAAGGTTTAATGTCTGTTATGTTTATGAAGTGTACTATGTGAATATATCATTATGGGTGATGTTAAATATCATTCATGAAATAATATTATTATGTATCTAGTCTCCAAATACACTACACCTATATAGTTTTTAGTCATCTATTTGATATGTGATGTATTGAATATTAATCTAATATGTTATAATATCTAATTTTTCATGGGTCACCACAATAGGTATCAGTGAAGGGTTTGTTATTTTTGGAGTTTAGGATTAGATAATTTTGCCGAAAACCTGAGATATAAGACTATGAATAAGATAATATATTGATTATTTAGAAAAGTATATATTGTATTGTTTTCCAAGAAAATACAACCCTGTCTATATATTAGAAATTTGATGTAGTTTTGTAATAGATACACCTAGGGGTTATAATAAGAATAGGGTTTCATTCATTACTAATGCGATCACCACTGATGAATGATGTGTGGTAATAAGACTATACACCTAGATAAACACTGCTAGAAATATTGTTGGCTTAATTCACATTTTTATGGGCTATTTTAAAGAATTTGAATAAATTATAGTGATGATTAACCAGCATAAAAATTAAGTTATCATATATTGATAATATTGTGTCATTATTTTTCCATTATATGAATTATTATTCCTAATTACATGATTACTCACAATTATTATAGTTTCTCAAACTATTATTTTTTGTTTCAAATATTTAATAAGCATAGAACGATAAAGTTAAGGTTGCGATAGAAATAATCAAACATTAATATATCTTATGTTTTATTGTTAACATGAATTCATTAATATCCTAAAAAGTATCTAAAGTTGATGAATCATATTTTCAATGATTACGTGTCGACTTCAGAGTGTGAACTAAAAATGGTGAGATAATAGCATGCCATGTTTATTTCTCTTATCTGATAGAATTTTGTAGGATTATTATTCCTAAAAATCATATGATTCTCACTGTAGTTTAATTTGATGTGATTTTGGACATGTATTGATTATCTCTATATAGAACCCATATCAATTAATAAGGAAGTGAAGACACACATCAAATTTTGAATCATATTTGTAATCATATTTCGATCTTAGGATGAATACAAAATTAAAATAGATGTTAATTCCATTATATGGGACTTAGTTAAATTTCATAGGGGTTATTTATCTGAGATGGTTGTGGGAGAAACTAAACATAAAATATATTACAATTATTAGTGATTATAGTGATTTATTTTTAAAATATTTTCATAGTCCACCCATTAATCATGAAATTGTATTTACAATAAAACTCATTCCCAGTACTGCCGATATTTTAAAGATGGTAGATAGAATGACCCTGATTAAGTTGTAGGATTTCAAGAATACACTCTTGAAGAGTCTTTATAAGTTGTTCAAAACCCTATTGCATCACCATGGGGTGAACATATTATTTTTTTTATGAATAAATATGGTACAATGAATTTTTTTCATTGATTATTAAGTATCTAATATGATAGCTATCCAGAACAAGTATCGTATACCCTTTATTGGCCACTTGTTTGATCACCCACACAGAGCTCAATACATTTCCAATATTTTCCTTTCTTAGGGATATCATAAATTAAATGTAGTAAATGAGTATATATCCAAGAAATCCTTCCAAATGAGGGATAGTCAGTATGAATTAATAGTGATACAATTTAATCATACTAATGCTGCTATTATCTACATGGATTTAATGAATGTGTCCATTATAGATTACCTAGATCAGTTTGTTGTAATATTTATTCATGATTTTATTATATATTTAAATAGTAACTAAGAGAATAAAGATTATTTGAAAATTGTGGTTAAGACCTTGAGTAAATAGAATATATATTCCAAATTCAACAAGTGTGAATTCTGTTTACAATAATTTCCATTGTTAGGTTGAATAATCTTGTGTGAGTGTATATCAGTGGAGCCTTAAAAAATGGATTCTATAAAGAAATATATGAAACCAAATATGATAATCAAGATCCATAGTTTTCATAAGTTGGATGGATACAACCAGGGAATTTTTAGGTATTTATCATACGTATATAATCCAATATGCATGTTGTATCGGAAGGTAGGTAAATTCCATTAAACAAATGAATGTGATGAACATTTCAAGGATATATGAAGAAGTATGGTTAATGGACCTATTTTTTCATTACCCAAAAGTGTGAAATAGTTTATTATTAATAATGATGAATTTAATAAGGGTATGGGTTTATTCTGATTACATAATCATATGGTGATAATTTATGACATGTTCTAATTGAAAATTCATGAAAAAAATATTTCTAATCAGGATTTGGATTTGGATTTAATTTTTTCATTAAGAATGTGGACTAATTATCTATATTGTGAAATATGTGATATATATACTAATTATAAAATATATATGTATATGTTCACACAGAAATACCGGAATTTTCACAATAGGATATGGTTGGAATTAATTAAAAATTATGATTATTCAATACACTACTGTCATAGCAAGGTGAAAAAGGTGGATGACGCTCTGAGTTTAAATGAAAATTCTAGTTTTTCCATTATGTTGATTGAAATATATCCAATAATTATATATTATTAGAAATTAATTATTGAAATAATGAGTAAATGGGATATATCATATCATTTTCAGATTTGTTTTTAACCATATTTCCATGCGGGGATTACAAAGGCATAAAGGGAGGAAATAGAATGCCGAAAGAAGGTGAGAAATTTTCCTAACTTCTACAAAGATTATGATAGAATAACAAGGTTAAATAAATATGTATGTGTCACATCAATACCAAACTATAATAAGGACCTTTTGGATGAAGCTCATTATTTAACCTTTTCTATTTAATATGGAAATACTAATAGATATAGATCTAAAATAGTATTTATGGTGAGATAACATGAAAATAAATTTTTGAGTGTATGTATTGTGATTTGTAATATGTCAGCATGTTTTGGATGAGAGGATAATATACAAGAGGTTTTTATAACCATTACACATACTAGAATGTAAATGTAAAAACATTATGATGAATTTATTTATCAGACACTCCAATACATCTTATATTCAAAATTCAATTTGAATTACTATTGTTCTTTTTAGAAATCATCACATTCCATTAACACCAGATAATATTTATTCATAGATTAAAATTTAAGAATATATATTAAATATGTAGTAAGTTTTCATATAATACCACACTATATTGTATCTAATCGGGATATGTGGTTTATCCCACATAATTGGAAAAGTTTTTACAACCATTCAATATGATAATGAACATTAGAATAGCTTCTCATAAAAAAATTCATTCTAAGAAGAAACTTTATACAAAAAAATATATAAAACCTTATAGTTCATTGGATTTTAATTTTTTTGGATAAACACCTTCTTTTTATTGAATTCCTTTATAGAAATAGCTTTCACTTGAGCATTCAGATATCCCCTTATAAATACCTATATAGAAGGAAGTTCTGAACAAAAATTTACATGGAATATGTTGGAGAATTAAATATATTGAAACATGATTATGATAACTAAATGGTAGAGAGGTATAGATCTATTTTGTAGAACATTAGGGAACCTTAGAGTCAATTGAAAAGTCATTCTACAATTGTTGATGAGATATATAGTTTAATGTTGGTGTCATGTTATTCATATGAATATATCACTAAACTAATCTTATATTATTTTTAAATAATGTAAATATGATCCCTTAATCTATTGGACACATTGAAATTATTCATTTTATCAGGATGGTTTCTTATTGGTTGGATCTTATACCGAACCTCTCTTTAGTTCATGATGTGATCCATGTATCTATCCTGATTAAGTACATATCAGATTCATCACATTTATTGAAGTCATATTTTGTATTAATAAAACATGAACTCTCATATTTTTAATAACTATTTTATATTCCAGATAAAATAGAGAAAATAATTTGAAACAAGACCACTCAGCTGATTAATGTTTGGTAAGAAACCATAAATTTTAAAATATTGTATAGGAACATGCAGATCTCATGAGGATGGTGTATCCTCAATTGGATATATTGGAGTGGTGAAATTGTAATGAAAATTCTCTTAATAGGGAAGTATAACATAACACCCAATGAATTTATGATACATTTATCTTTAATAAATTTAAAGTGTTTGGCAGCTAGCTTTACACGAAACACTAAGATTAAATGAACCATGATATACTATTGAATTAAATTATTTGATAATGTGATATATATTTTATATCTTCTAGATTGGATGGAATGAAAAACAATAACTAAATTATGAATAAAATATATTCCTTAGATATCAATTGGTTATAAAATAATATAATATAATTTGAAGGTAAAAAATAGATGCTTTTCCAAATAACAATTTTTATTCATGAAATGTGTTTTTATTTTATTAAATCAAATTAATCACTATTGTTTAATTATTTTAAATAAATTTATCGATTATATATTTAATAAAATAATTTCACAATTATTTTATAGTTTTTAAAACTTTTGAAATGAATGTAAATTTAGTTTAATGCTTCAAAATTAATTTATTTCTTCTAAAAACTGGTCTTCATAATGTTTTGCACAATAATTTTGAAATTATTTTCAAACAAATATAGAAATTGAATTTGATAAAATAGATTAAATAATTTTAATCAGAGTTTTAAAAAATTAATGAGGAGACTTTCTTTATTGTTAAAAATAAATAGAATAATAGTAAAAATTTGTTAAAATAGTTATGGTTAATAAAAATATACCTAGAGGTAAAAAAAGAAATAATGTAAATATTTCCATAATAACATGTAATTTTATTATTTTATGGATACATTTAGACCTTATATTATCATACCTTCACATACATTTAAATTTTATATCATTTGAATTGGGTAAAGAATCAATATATTATAACCATTTTAAAATTTTCTAGTGTGTCCTCTCGCTCAATTATAAAAGGACACCATGTATCCATTATTCTAAACACAAAATGATAATATTATATCACAAAAACACTACCAAAATTACGTATAAACATCCTTATACTTGTACTATAGGTATTTTTTAAATCATAATTCAATCATTTCAATGATTATTCTATATTCTCAAAGAGTTTTCTCATGAAAGATTTGTAACTCTTTACTGATCACTTTCAATTTTATTTCTTCATCTGCCTCATTTAAATATATGGTATCCATTATAAAATAATTAATTCAATATATTAATTATATTTAATAATAAATATGATTATGGATCTATAAGGACCCGACATTAAACATTACGTAATCTTGAATTAAAATAATAATTCACATTGAGGATCTTTTCTGGTTGAGAGTTCTCGAGAATTAGGCCATAACTATTACATTACATCTCAAAAAATACAAGGTAGACACTTCTACCCAGTTTCCATTTTTTTCATAAAATAAAAACTCTTGAAAAAAAGATACATGTCTAGTCCCATGTTTTAGACAACATAACTTTTCCATGATCCCCTCTTTGACCCTATTCATCATTATGTCCTCTGAAAAAAATTTCAAAACATGGGATGAGAATCAAAAGCTCAGTAAGGGTTATAAAATAATGAAATAAAACATTAGTTCAACAATACATGCATAACATAAGCTCTTTAACATACCTCATGAAATAATAAGATTTATATAGTAAACACAAATCATAAAGGTAACTTGTGGCATCGATAACATACTTACGTTGTAGTTTTCAAAACAACCTAAGGAGTTACATTTGGAATACCCATCACATTATACTCCCTATATCTCAAAGGAGAAACATTCATGTTCACCTCTGTCATGTTACCCAATGCATTGTAGAGCTATCTCGGGGTCACCTGCCATAGGTTTATAACGAAACCACCCGTATTCGTAAACAATGCCAAAAAACCATAACATAGTCATAACATATAAAACAAACATAAAGGAAAGATTACATTTCCACATTTCCATCACATTATATTATTTCAAGATATTGACATAATAATTTCTTTATTGAACCATTTTCAAAAACCATTTAAAACATTTATTAATGATATTTTTTGAATCAAAGTTTCCCATTAAACTTTGAAACATTTAAATGAATCATCATTTGAAAATATTATTGTCCCTATAAATAAATCCTAAAAAACATTTTAGAAATGCAGACATTAATGAGAAATATTTAGAAGAATAAATCATTAAAAAAATTTAACCAATATTTTAGTTAAAGAGTTTTTATCAAAACGAGAGACACTGGAATACAAATAATTGAGGTATAAAATCTAATAAAAAATTTATAATGTCATGAGAATAAAGGTATTCATGATATAATATTCCAATGGATAGTATATACACCATACAAGAGTGAATTGGTATTTAACAACAATGATGTCTCAATGGAGTGTAAATTGAGACAAAATCCCTTATGAAAACTGTATCCTTAGATTAAGGATAAATCTGTTACATAATAATGTGTGAAAAATATAAATACACTAAATATGTTTCAATTTTCAGTTTAAATCAATCAAAGAACATTCACACATATTTTTTTAAAAATGACCACAATGAATTGGATGTTTAACTAAATGAATGGAAATTGAGTTAAAATTACTCTTATCAAGTTCATATCGAGGAATTTAGAATTTATCATTGGAATGATTATGTGTATCAAAAGTATATCCACAGAAAGGGGAGTGGAAATTAAAACATAATTAAATAAATAGTTATTCCACACATAATCATATCATGACATAATTACTAAATATAATAATAACCCAAGGAATAGAAATTGAGTTAAAAAGTTCCCTTACCGATTCGGTAACTTACGAAACATACACCACATGAAAGAAATATCACACAATAAAGAAGGAAATACCCATAAATTTAAGTATATTATACAAAAAATACAATAATGGGTAGTAGATACACCACACAAAAGTAAATAGTGGAAACCATTGCATGAGTCTCAAAGGAATAAAAAGTGAGATGAAAACCCCTTACCATGTTGTAATCGACCGATTCATAAGACCAAAGGTTAATAACCACCAAATTAATAAAAAAATACCATTAATATAAATAGAATAACAATAATATATATCAAATGGTAGTACACCATACACCACATGCAATAAATAAGTGGTGAATAATGGAAATCTCACAGAATTAAAAGTGAGATAAGAAACCCCTTACCTCATGCCCAACTTGACGCGTTCGTTCTATGATCTGCTGAATAATAAGCTATAGTTAATTTTTAATTTATTAAGAAATTTTTTCAAGTTTATTATTCCTTTTATATGACTTATTACCATGTTATAAACATAATACAATCATTTAAGTTAATAATGGTCGTTTTGTTGATATTTTGTACTTGAGTCAAAAATGAACTTCTTATAATTACACATAGTTCACGTGGTCAAAATTAATTCATCTATAGAATCATATTCATGATTTATATATCATATATATCTAATATATATATTTATTTATAATATTACATAACATTTTGAGATAAGAAATGAAATGCATCGTTCATGGAGACGTTAAGTAGTATGAACACATGAATACTACTTTCATATCTATTTCATTTTTAATGGAATGAAAACTTAATGATACATAGGTATATTATAATTATAGTATAATATCATATTGTATATATGTTACATAATTTCATTAACACCATCCTTTAGACATTCCATGAATGTCATGAATGAATCATATCACCTTGAGGGGGCGGTAGTCCGCACTTCCTCAAATTAAATTATAGTATATACACATATTGGAAAGAATAAAGGTATGTTTGTAAATAAAAATTACAGAATCATAGAGAAAGAAGAAACATAATATATATCATATATAAATAAAGCTCCATCATAATGGCCTCTATAAGAGTTGGTAAGAGAAGATTGAACAATCATCGTTTTGTGAGGCGTTAGTTTCTTGTCTAAAAAAATAGTCTGTTCATTACCCATTAGATGGAGGTGTGTGTAAGTGTAGTTCAAATACTTCTCATAACAACAAGATTGTTTTCTAAGGATATGGTTTTTGTTATAAAATAATTTAATAATAAAATTTTAGTGTTTGGAGAAGTAAAATAAAACAAAATAACTTAAGAGAAGACATTACCTTTAAATCAGGTAACTCCCTTCGGTTTGAACCAAAATTGTTTCTTGAAGTGCCTACTTATTAAGGTAAGGCTTCTAGGAAAAATCAAGTTATCTTGAGTGCTTATTTGGGGAGAGTTTGGACATGTCAAAGAGATTTAAAGGTGTGAGTAATGGGTTAGAGCTGAGGGATTTTTAATAGGGGGAGAGGATCTTTAGGAAAGTGTGAAAATATTAATTTATTATATAATGATTTTCAGTTTCTAAAGGTTAAAAACTTATTAAAGTTGAAGATAAGATTACTCATTTTTGAAATAAAATCATTCAATAATAATTGGACATGTTTTGGATATTATTTTAATCTTTATAATCATATTTATTTAATTATTTTTTTTAATGAGGTAAATTCAACATCATTATTGTGACATGAATAATTTAATTTATTTGATGTCTAAAAATTATAAAAAACCCATAATATAGGAAATCATTTTAGAATTATAATGAATTTTTATAGTCAAACATATAAATTATATAAACCTACATTAAAATTGTTTTTGGAAAACAATACATGTTTATGATATTTGTTTTACATTAAATAGAAAGTAATTAATATCATTATCTTACCCAATTAGATTTCAATGGCCAAAAGTCTCACCCAATGATTTTATTATTCGTCCATTAATCATCCAATAAGGTTAGGATAAGTGTTAAGGTAATTTTATATTATTATAATTTTGTTTTTACCTTGAATTACCCTATTTACCTTTAACCACTGTAATAAAAGTAAAAAGTTACCATTAACCAAAAAATATTTTCATATTATTGAAACACATTTTACTTACTAATAATAACCATTTGTGTTGTATTTTCTAGATTCAATTCTTAGAAGTGGTAAATTTTTATTTAAATGAAAAAGTCAGCCTTTTAACTACGACTCAGTGTTTTCACTATTCATAAAAAATTGAAGTTTTTTAGAAAAATAAAAAAAAATAAGCCTAAGATATATTTGATATTCTGAATTCAAAAAGGATGTCTATTTTACCAAATTCAATACATAGAGGTTTCATTAATTAATTTAAAATTAATTCCCATTGTCAATATAAAAACGTGTTCTTATTAAATAATAACTATCAATTGATTGACACTTGTTTAAACCTTAAAATCAATTAAGAAGATAATATAACCATATAACTAAATTATATTAGTAGGAATTTTTGAATTAAAATATAGTAATTTTGACTATTCACAAAAAAAATGAATTTTATCACAGAAATACCAAAAATTTACCCAAAGAAAATTTTGATGTCTCTATTCTAAAGAAGAATTTTAAATTGTCAAGAAGAACATAAAAGTATCCAAAACTATATTTAAATAGGGTTAACCATTAAAAGGTTTTAAAACATCATTTTAAAGAATATTACAGTATTTGTGCTTAAAATTAGATTAATTCACATTTTAATCCCCTAATATTTATTGGATAAATGTAAAAACATTTAACCAACATGTATAATCATATTGTAGTTATTTCTATTCATTCTATCCAATTCAATGGCTAGGCATTAATTAAAATTTAAAATAATAATATAATATTTTTATTTTACTATATAACTTAGCATTGTGTGTAACATTAGACTTCAATGAAACCCGTTGTGGTGTATCGGGTACACCATCAAATATAGAATCCCCTTTAAAGTATACATAATATATAATTCCTAAATGTTAATAAATATGAAAATGAATTATTCTTTATTTACCTAGGATGTTACATCCTCCCCATTTTGGGAATTTTGTCCTCACAATTTTAAAATTAGGCTCAGAAACTTAATTGAAAGTCCCTCATTGGAAAAGGGTCAATAAAACATACACTTTAAAAGGAAAGAAAATTAAATACAAATGTTACTTGAGATAACCCATACTAGGATTCCATATAGGAAAACATTGATTTGTAAGAGAAGCAAACAATTAAGGATTGATGGGAAGTGGTAGAAAACATATTTAGAAGAACATTTACAACTAGAAAATCACAAACTTGTAAAGGGTTAAATGGTCTTTGATTACCCAATATTAAAAGTTAGTGGAAATGTATTTTGTTTTAAGTTACTTTTCATAAAGTTGAGGAATTTCTTTAAGAGATTGAATAAGAACGTAAGGAAACATACTGACTTTTCATGCATACATTTATCATTTACAAGCTTTCTACCACAAACTCATCTTTTCTCCAAACGATGAGTATTCAAGATGACTTGTTCACAATGAAAGAGTTATAATCAAATTCTATAGAATTTAATAATCCACAAAAGATGAACTGTATTTTTTCCATGTCATTAGAAATTAACCAAAACCAAAATGGTAAGTACAAGATCAGATAATCCCCAAAAAGATAATCTTTTATAAACAGAAAAAATACTCTTAATCTCCGAAATTTTTCAAACCAAACCCAAAGATCAACAAAGACCACTAAATAATCGATTGTCCATGAAATTATTCAACGTAATCCAAACAAATATTGAAACCCAAATTATAGAAGGATTTAATCACATAGTATTACAAGATAAATATTTACATTTATCTCCAAATAACATCAGTTACACATAAAGTTAATACAAAAAATTAATTAAACTAATCACACAATATCCATTACAGTTTAATCATTTCTATAAATAAACCAAATTATCATATATCTATAATAAAAACATAGATTTTTCAAAATTAAAATTTCAACCATTACTCCACAAATGAGATCCAAGAGTATTCTATTTTCCTTATGCTTATAATGTTTCCAAAAGAGCAAACATCTTCTAAAATAACCTCTATCACATGATCACCAAATTATTTTCCTATATTAAGAATATCCATTTGATAAAACATAATTCTGCAAAATCAACTTATTCTTGATCCATAAAATCATTTAATTTAAAGGAAAAAGTCATACTAACTAGGGACTTCACATAGGACAGTGGTAGGCGATGCACCATTGTCTCCCTTTGGTTGTGGGATTGATTCAAGTGGCCTTTCATGCATACATTTATCATTTATAAGATTTCTACCACAAACTCATCTTTTATCCAAATGATGAGTATTCAAGATGACTTGTTCACAATGAAAGAGTTATAATCAACTTCTATAGAATTTAATAATCCACAAAAGATGAACTGTATTTTTTCCATGTCATTAGACATTAACCAAAACCAAAATGGTAAGTGTAAGATCAGATAATCCCCAAAAAGATAATCTTTTATAAACAGAAAAACTACTCTTAATCTCTGAAATTTTTCAAACCAAACCCAAAGATCAACAAAGACCACTAAAGAATCGACTGTCCATGAAATTATTCAACGTAATCCAAAAAAATAATGAAACCCAAATTATAGAAGGATTTAATGACATAGTATTACAAGATAAATATTTACATTTATCTCCAAATAACATCATTTACACTTAAAGTTCATACAAAAAATTAATTAACCTAATCACACAATATCCATTATAGATTAATCATTTCTATAAATAAACCAAATCATCATATATCTATAATAAAAAAATAGATTTTTCAAAATTAAAATTTCAACCATTACTCCACAAATGATATCCAAGAGTATTCTATTTTCCTTATGCTTATAATGTTTCCAAAAGAGCAAACATCTTCTAAAATAACCTCTATCACATGATCACCAAATTATTTTCCTATATTAAGAATATCCATTTGATAAAACATAATTCTACAAAATCAACTTATTCTTGATCCATAAAATCATTTAATTTAAAGGAAAAAGTCATACTAACTAGGGACTTCACGTAGGACAGTGGTAGGCGATGCACCATTTTCTCCCTTTGGTTGTGGGATTGATTCATGTGGCCTTTCTGGATGTCACGGGTTGTTACTAATTTTATGAATTGTTCTTTTTGTAAAACACAAAAAGAACCATAACATATTTTAACCTCATGGGAGTTTTATACCTTTCATTTTCATCCTAATACATTAATACTTCTACATATTATATATTGTCATTTATCTCACTTCCATAAGATAAAATAAAACTATTTATAATAGAAAAAACATCATACCTTGATCATGGTGTCCATATGGTTTCATCATCATCTCGTTCATGTATGTAGATGGTCCATGCATTGTAATAATGATTTATAAATTCTTCAAAATCATTTTCTTCCTTCATCTAAATACATCCTGTATAACTTGGGTCATATGGGTGTTTTTAGAAAAATGATTTCGAAAAATAATCATGTATGACATATAGTTTCAAAACATTTGATAAAACGTGATTATTATAAAAAAGTCGGACAGAATTTGAGTTGAAACATTCAATAAATGGTCCTTTTAAAATATCATTAGTATGTGCTGAGAAACTATATTGTAAAATCAAATATGAATAGGTATAACAAGGGTCTCCTTCTTCAGTACCTTTTTTAAAATCATAATATGCATCAAAATCTTGTGATAAGGTAAAATATTTGAAAATTTCTTGAAAATATTTACCTTTCTTGAAAATATGTGAATATTGAGAAAATAGGATCTGATTAAATACAAACCATGATATATGATGATATGGAGGTACAGTGGTATTTTATATCTCAAAAAACTAATTTCAAGTGAGTTGTACGCTAGAAAAAGTTTCACAATCTTCATAACATGTATTTTCAATAATCATTGCAAGCATGTCATCAGGAAAAGGTAGGAATTTCATTTGAGATCCTACTCCTTCCATTTGTAAACGAAATTCCTTGAAGTGAAAAATTTATAAAAAAATTTAATTAACTGAAATAATAGACATAGGGACTAACCATGTGTTTAACAAAAATTCTATATCCCTAAATTTGTCTAAATTGGCCTTTTATACCAACTATAAGGACCTGGCCTTAAACATTACATAATCTTGAAAAAAAATATTTACATTGAGGGTCTTTTCAGTTTTAGTGTTTTAGAGAATTAGCCCAAAACAATTACATTACATCTCAAAAATCACAAGGTAGACACTTACACACAGTTTCCATTTTTTCAAAAAATAAAAACTCGTGAAAAAAACAGTCATGTCTAGTACAATGTTTTAGATAACATGCCTTTTCCTTGATCCTGTCCATGACCCTATTCATCTTTAAGTCCTATGAGAAACATTTAAAAACATAGTATGAGTATAAAAAGACCAGTTAGTGTTACAAAATAAAGAAAGAAAACATTAGTTCATCAATACAAACATAACAAAAGCTCTTTAACATACCTCTTGAAATCATAATATTTACATAGTGAACACAAATCATAAAGGTAACTTGTGGAATCCATAACATACATATGTTGTAGCATTCACAGCTATGTAGGGGGTTACATTTGGTGTAACCATCATAGTATATTCCCTAAATCTCTTAGGAGAAACATTCATGTTTACCTCCATCACATTACATAATTCATTGGAGAGCTATCTGAGGCTCACCCTTCCTAGGTTTATCACGAACCCACCTGTATTAGTAAACAAAGCTGAAAAAACATAACAGAGTCATAACATATAAAACAAGAATAAATAAAAGATAACACGTCCACTTTGCTATCACAATATATTATTTCAAGATATTGACATAATAAATTATTTATCAAACCATTTTTAAAAAGTATTTAAAACATTTAATAATAGGATTTTTTGAATCAAAGTGTCCCATACCACTTTGAAACTTTTAAATGAGTCACCATTTGAAAAAATTAATGTTAAAATAAATAAATCCCAAAACCATTTTGTTAACATTAACATTAATGAGAAATATTTAGAAGAATAAATCTGTAAAACATTTATCCAATATTTTAGTTAAAGAGTTTTTAACAAAATGAGAGACTTTTGAATACAAATAATTTAGGAATAACATTTAATCTATACATTATAATATCATGACAATAAATGGATTCATCATATAATATTCCAAAGGATAGTATATACACCATATAAGAGTGTATTGGTGCATAATAACAATTAACTCTTAATGGAATGAAAATTGAGATTAAATCCCTTATAAAATTTGTATCCTTAGATTAAGGATAAATCAATTAGATAATAATGTGTGAAAAAAATAAATAAACTCAATATGATTTGATATTTACTGTAAATAAATCAGAGAACATTCACATCTAGTTTTGTAAAAACAACACCAATGATTTGTATGATTAACTCAATGAATGGAAATTGTGTTAAAATTACTCTTCTCAAGTTTATATCAAGGACTTGAGAATTTATCAATGGAATGATTATGTGTATCAAAAGTATATGCACACAAATGGTAGTGGAAATTAAAAAATAAGTGAATAAATAGTTATTCCACATATAATAATTTCTTGATATAATTAACAATTAGAAGAATACCCCAAGGAATGGAAATTCTGTTAAAAAGTTCCCTTTCCGATTTGGTAACTTACGAAACCTAAACCACATGAAATATGGATCATACAATGAAGAAGTAAATACCAATAAATTAATGTATATTATACAAATATGAAAATCATGGGAACTATAAACACTACACAAAATGAAATAGTGTCAAACAAACCATGAATCTCACGGGAATAGAAAGTGAGATGAACCCCCTAACAATGTTGTAATCAATCAAGTCATAAGACCAAATGTTAACAACAACCAAATGAATCACATAATACCTTGAAGATAAATAGAATCATGATAATATATATAAAATGGAAGTACACAATAGACCACA
The DNA here is from genome assembly GCA_963277665.1 of Viscum album. Classification (NCBI taxonomy): domain Eukaryota; kingdom Viridiplantae; phylum Streptophyta; class Magnoliopsida; order Santalales; family Viscaceae; genus Viscum; species Viscum album. Next base: position 1,765,738,184 of record OY728123.1, read on the forward strand.
TGCAATAAATAAGTGGTGAAAATGGAAATCTCACATTATTAAAAGTGAGATAAGAAACCCCTTACCACGTGTCCGACTTGACCTGTTCGTTCATTGATCTCCTGAATAATAAGAGAAAGTTAATTTTTACTTGATTAATATCCTTTTAAAGTTTATTATTCCTTTTATATCACTTATTACCTTGTTATAATCATTATGCAATCATTTATGTTAATAATGGTTGTTTTATCGATATTTGGTACTTGAGTCAAAAATGAACTTCTTATAATTACAAGTTTTTCATGCGGTCAAACGTCTATTATCTCCAAAATGATATTCATTATTTATATATCATATACATATCATATATACCCAGTATATTTATTTATTTATAATGTCACGACTCGTCCCCCAGGGCCCGTTCCATGACTACCCCAAGCCCACCTTCTATAGACTAGGGGCTGGCGACTAGCACCGAAAACATATTCCCTAAAAAAATAGAAGGCACTGCCCTTAAAACCTGAAAACTCACGTAACCAAGAACACATCAAGATATAAATACAAGAAAACTGTATAACCAAAATATTTCTGAATGTAAAAGGGGCCAGAATACAAGACCAATAGTAAAGGTACAAGTACAACTAAAATACAATTCAACTGAAGAAAGAGAAATGAAATCTACCAGATTGTCCTCTGAGGATCCTTCCTGAAGGGTAGGTATAGATCGCCTCTTCAGCACACCACATACATCAGTCTCCTCTACATATCATCATGTCGTATGGTCCACCTCCGGGCACCATCCAGTCCTAGTACTCTCAGCCTCATTCGGCGGTGTCTGTCACCTGCATCCAACACAACATGGTGCGGGCTTTGCCCGTGCAGGTGTGAGTATAATGATACTCAGTGGGGACCATGAGACCCTCTAGGACTCAAAAAACTACAGAAAGGATAAACCAAAATTTATGAAATCAACAGATATCCTTACTTTGGTATATGCCCATATATATACATAACTTATCAAGTAATCCATTGAAATCATGAGGAAAACATAGAGGTTCAGACTCAGCTCACACAATGATTTATTTTAGGGGTAGTATCAAGTAACATTCCCAATCACAACATCAAACACCTCAGCTACTAGAGAACTCATCCTCTATAGTGGGCATGCTGTGTCACACAAAGGCACTTCCCACTAACTTTGAACTGCTGAGGTAGTCCTCCTGTCGAGTACCATGGGTCTGCTGCATCACACAGAGGCGCTCCCCATCATGGGTCTGCCACATAACATATAGGTGATCCCCCTCGTGACCTACTGAGGTACTCCACCTATCAAGTACCGTGGGTCTGCCACGTCACCAAGGCTCTCCCCACCGTGGGTTTGTCGCGTCATGATGGCACTCCCCACCGGGCATGTCGAGTCACTATGAGTCGAAATGGTCAGCATTCCTCAAGTCTTTTCCAGCCACTAGGTCTCTGCACTATGCTTTCTTGTCTCTCGGAGTATCTTCTCCACAAGCTACTGGTCGATACTCCAACTGACACGAAGTCCCATGAAGAAGTGTCTCAGTGGTCTACCACATCATAGGGGTCTCAACACATCAGACGACGCGTCAATCGGATGCCCGATCTGTGAGTTATTAGCCTCTTAGTCCTAGTGGCTTGGATGGATTCATGACTGACCCAACTTGACTGTTCCCCATCTTAATCCAAAATTCTAGTGGTGGTATACTCTAAGGGACCATAAAGCTCCACGATTTCCTTTTCCGGTAATGGTTCGTTAAAAGGACGTTCAGTTCCAAAGTTATGGCCAAAAAAGTAATTGACTCATAGTGGGCCCGGGTCCGGTCCGGCCTGGCCGGACCGACCCGGGACGACCCGGCCCGTGAGGGCCATGAGGGTACCGCAATGGAGGCTCGACGGAGGGGTTCCGTGAGGGCGTGGGGCAGCTCGGCCAAGGACAACACGAGACCGTGGGGCGGCGGTCCGGCTGTGGGCTGGCGGTCTGGCAGCGGGGCAGCGATCCGGTCGCGGGACGACGGTCTGGCCGTCGAGCAGAGGTCCAGCCACAGGTCAGCGGTCTAACCATGGGGAGGAATTTCATCCTAGGTAGGCAGACCGGCCGCAGGTTGGTGGTCCGGCAGCGGGTCGGCGGACCGACCGTGGGTCGGCAGACCAGCCGTAGGGAGGCTGTCCGGCCGCAGTGGCGGCGGTCCGGCCTCGGGGCGCTAGTCTAGCCGCGGGGGCAGCTGTCCGGCCACGGGGTGGCGGTCTGGCTACGGGGTGACGTCTCAGTCGTGAGGTGGTGTGGAGGCCACGAGGCAGCGACGGTGGCCACGGGGTGGCAACATGGATCGTAGGGCCGCGAAGTGGGCCGTGGGGCGGCGTTGTTGCGCCATCGCCTTCGTCGTGGATGGTAGTGGCACTGGATGTCGTTCTTGTGCCCCAACATTGGATGGTGGCCGTCCTCATCCTTCTCAAAGAACACAACTATATTTGTGGAAGGGTTGGGCCATGTGGGTTTGGCCTGCACCATCCTCATTTGGGTGGTAGCATACCACTCATCAAGAATATGAACATGAACGTCAAAATACATTCCTCCCACAATGATTGTTCCCAACCCACAAAATAAAAAGAAGGGTTGTACAAGGGAAGTGATAAACAAAACGAAAAATAAACCCCTACCTCCAGTTGTTCGATTGTTGACGACGAATAGAGAATTCTAAGTATGTGTTCATCATTCCCGCCACACACCTCTGATCCTGAGCTCGTTCTTCATATTAATGTACTTTGATGGAGGTGATTCTTCATTGTTGAAGATTTCCATAATTAGAGGATGTCTCGTGGAAGAAGGTCAAAGTCGAGGTCAGTGTTCTTCATTTGCGAGATTTCTCCAAGAGCTCTCCCTTTTGAAAATTGTTTCCCCCAATTCCACCAAAAATGAATTAGCCAACTTTATAGAATATGTTGGCATAATTCAAATTTGGACAATTAATCACATAGGTTGTTATAATTAATTGTTTGATTGGTTGGCACAATTATATTTGGAGGAATCTCAAAAGGCTCCTCCACATTAATGAGGGAGTTGAGAGTTTTCTCCCTCATTAAGAGGGGAGTTCAAGTGGATTAGGCCTCAGGTGGTCCCCAACACCGTAGCATATCATGGGAGGTTAGGCTCAACTGGTACCCACCACCATAACCTCTCATGTGAGGTTAAGGTATGGTGGTCCCCAATTCTCATCTTCCGCATGGAGTGGTTACAACAAATAAAATAAAATATTTGCTTATTTTATTTTATTATTTCCAAAAACACCCAAAAATTATCATTCACCCTCGACCAACTGACATCAAGGATAATATCTCCTTTAGAGAATATCGGCATTGTGAATTCAAAGGTTCCCTCAGATTTCAATTCTGAGCACCGATTTAAAATCTAGAAATACCTTCTCACATGTTTACTAAACGTACCCAAAAAAAGTTCAGAAAATTATTACCAAACACCCTCGACCTATGCTGGTTGAGGTTAGGCTCTATTCAAGTGAAATACACCCCAACGAATCCAATAGTACTATCGAATTTCCAATCTGAGTTACCATTTAAATGTTATCGATTATATAATAAAATAGTTGTCACTTAATACATTATTTACTGCCAAAAACTAACTTTCACTAGTGGCCCACACCGGCCAACGTTTGTATCTACATAAATAAAGAATACCCTTACGAGTTTAGTGGTGGTCTCAGATTTTTAATCCGAGCTAATTTTTGTGGGTTATAAGCATTTAAAAAATAAAATAATTTATTTAATTATTTTATTTACAGGTAAGCCATTTTTGGGTTTTCTCAGAGGAGACCCGCATTGACTAAACGTAAGTCACAGTTAAGGTAAACCCACCATCCTAAGCGTAACAGTGCCCTTATATTTCTAATCCGAGTAACCATTTGAGAGACATTCCACATTTTAGGAAAACTGCTTACGCACGCTAATTAAAGCTTAAAAAATATCGATGGATCATTCTGAGCACTCTGGGCCTCAGAATCGAGCACCATCAAATTTCACTGTCTCGAAAAACATCCATGTAATTAAAAAAATTACCTGGAATTTCGCCGTCATTACATTCTCCCCACCTCAGGGCTTTGTATCCCCGAAAACCACATTATAAAAACTGTGAAAAACAAGTGGGGGTACTGAGCATGAATCTGTGCCTCCCGCTTCCATGTGCTCTCCTGGAGTTTCTGGTACTGTCAATGAACACGCACCAAAGGTATCAATTTTCCCATGAAGGAATCTCTCATATAGATAATCAATCTCCAGTGGATCCTCTGAAAATTTCTCCCAATCCTCAATTTCTAGCTCGCCTTTGGAAGGGCCGTGCATGTATCTCATCATCTGGGATATGTGGATGACATCATGCACCCGGTGGAACAAAGCTGGAAGAGTTAAGCGGTATGTCACCTCTCCAACTCGGCTGAGGACCTGAAAGGGTCCGATGAACCTTAGATATAACTTTCATCCTTAGCCAAATCTCCGAAAACCTCATCGAGGTGAAACCTGTTAAAAGACGTGGTCCCCATCCTCAAACTCCAGTGGTCTCTATCTCCGGTCAGCATACAACTTCTGACTGCTCTGTCAGTCTTCATCCACTCCTGGATGATCTGCAGCTTCTCTGTGGTAGCCCGTACCATCTCTAGTCCCGCTAGTGTTGACTCCCCTGGGTTAGTCCAACACAAATTGATATGTAAGGTAGCCTATATAATGCCTTTTAAGGTGACATCCCATTGGTGGAGTGATAGATGTTGTTGATTTCAAACTCCATAAATGGAAAGTGATCCTACTAGTTACGACCGAAGTTGAGGACACAAGCACAAATAATGTTTTCGAGGGTTTGAATAGTGTGCTCAGTCTGACCATCCGTCTGAGGATGGAAGGCAGTGCTCAAAATAAGATTCATCCCAAAAGCCTCCTGAAACCTCTTCCATAGCTAGGAAGTAAAACATGTATCATGATTGGATAAAATCTTCAAAGTTACTCCATATATCCATACAAAATTATGCACATAGAGGAATCTCAATCCCTCTACTGAACCATGCTATTTGATCGGTAGTAAGTGGGCTCAATTGGTGAGTTGGTCAACGATCACCCAAATCAAGTCATCACCCCTAGATGTATGTGGAAGTTCTATCACGAAGTCCATGGATATCCCATCCCACTTCCATTCTGAGAATTATAAAGGCTGAACCAAGCCTACTGGTAGCTGATCCTATGCCTTCACTTACTAACAAGGGAGGCACCGAGAGACAAACAATACTACTACTTTCTTCATTCCCAGCTACTAGTTCTATCATCAGAGGTCCTGGTACATCTTTGCCACTCTTGGATGTACCGCGAGATGGGATGTTTGGAAATAACTCAACACTCCCTCTTGAGATTGCACTGGTAGCATGGTATGTCCTTTGAAGAGGATGACGTGCTCCCCACCTTCAGAAAATCCATCAGGTGCCTGTCCTGTGGACATCTGACCTCATCGAGTCTCGCAGTCTGCATCCCCACGATACGCCTCCCTCTCTCGCTGTAGAAGTGGGGGAGTGACTATAAGAGACTGAGGAAAATATACTCCATATCGATCCAAAAAGGATATCTACAAAGCGGTTAACTTCTATGTCGCCTCACTCAGTAGCTGCAGGCCAGACCTCCTATTGAGTGCGTCTGCTACCATGTTCCCCTTCCCAAGGGTATAGACTATCTTAAAGTCAAAGTCCTGGAGGAACTCTAGCCACTTCTATTGGGAACTGAAAACTCAAAACCTCTGCTACCACGAGGGTGAGGTTGGCTGACTCACGAGGGATCAGCCGCACTTTTCAATGCAGGAGTTTATCCTGTTCTACCTGGGATTCCATTTTCACCGACTAAGGAAAACCTAATCCCAACATTATAGATAAACCAAAACCTTTTTTCCTAATACAGTCAATATGAGTATGAATTGTGGATGTCCATTCATACCCAAACTAATGTCATAAGGCCTTGACACAACCACCAAGGGGTTCCAACCAAAACTCTTCCCTGAAGGGTAAGATCACACCATTTGCATATGTGTGATGATCGAGTCTCCTCTCAATGGTATCTCCAGAAGAGAGGGTCAAGTCAACAATTTAACTAGAAACTCTAGGTATTGGACAAGATTCTTGGAAGGAAGGAATGATTGGTACCTATGTTTATTGACACGAAAGCTAGTAGTAGACACAGACCGTACCTCGAATCATTCTTAGAGCCCTAGGGTCACACTCCTTGACCGCATGCAGCTACTCTCTTCCCCCATCCTATATCTCCCTGGGCCTGGAGGGGACCACCAATGGGGTGGTTGTAACATGTCGAAATGTACACCACCTCATGATGGTCCCCTAGCTCTGCCTTCACTAGCTTAATCCATTCAGCCAAGGAATATCCATACACAAAGGTTCCCTCTAACACCCTAACATAAGTAGTAATGCATAGAAGTATAGTGATAGCTCGGATGTCCCAAAAGACACCGCGCTCAAAGGTCTGATCACTGAAGCACTGATCTTATCATATTCATCGAGTTTCAGGAATGACCAGTACGCCTCAATGAATACTCAGCTACCGACATGCCGTCCTGCCAAATCTATAGAACCTCTAGAGAACTCTCAAACACCTCCTCAAGACAGTATTTAGCCGCCTGTGATTCGGCTCACCTTGGATCCTGAGGGGTATCTGATACTAAATCACACATAAGGCACTAAGAATATATGTTTCCTTTACCGGTACCACCGATTGTAACTGATGGCCAATGGGTAGAGAAATAGCTAACACACTACCTAAAGGTACTATCCCATGAATTGATCCACCTACTGAAGCCTCATCACTATTCTGACCATCCTCATGGCCTCTCACTAAAAATTTCTAGTAGGTAAGATCACTAGTTGCTCTACTGGTGTCTCAACTAGGTGGAAAACTCTAGAAACTGCCTCCAATCAGCCCTCGGCTATGTATGAAATTGTATCACCTCAAAACTTTAGAGGTCTCTACTACTGGAACTCATGCAATGTGCTCAGTCGGTGTGCACCGTCCACCAATGCGGTTGGTGGTATCTACTGTCCAATAGGTGGAGGTGCTACTAGAACACCACCCAAAGGTGCCAACATAGTTAGAGGGCCCTACACTAGAGCCTCATCGCTCGGTGGTCCGTCATCGTGTATTCTCTTGGGAATATTCGCTGGATGTCTACGCGGCGACATCCTGATAAGTAATAGGTGCATCATGGTCAATTGGTTATACCTGGTGAGCTGAATGTAATACCTGGTGAGATGAATCAAAATATCACAACGAAAACATTTGAAAACACATACGCAATCAGTGTTTTCATGCTGGGATATGGAAATCTGTAGTCAGGGTCATGGTGTATGGATATGTTGGCTGCCGCACTAACACTGGATTCCCTAAACTGATGAACTCAGTCACTACACTTAACACTATCGCCGTTAAAAATAATGATCAGAGTCCTATGTTCTGTGGTAGAACCGACTCCTTTGATATCAATTTGTCACGACCCGTCCGCCAGGGCTCGTGCCGTAACTACCCCAAGCCCGCTTTTCATAGGCCAGGGGCTGGCGACTAGCATCGAAGGTGTATTCCCTAAAAACTAGGAATGCATTGCCTTTATAACCTACAAACTTGCGTAACCAAGCACACAGTATGATACGAACACAATAAAACTGTATAGTTAAAAGAGTGTTGAACGTAAAAGGTGCTGGAATAGAAGACCAACAGTAATGGTATAAGTACAACTGAAATACAATAAAAATGAAGAAATAGAAAAGACAGATACTGGATTGTCCCTTGAGGATTCTACCTGAAGGGTTGGTGTAGATCGCCTCCTCAGCACACAACATCCGTTTGTCTACTCCGTGTATCAACACGCCGTATGGTCCACCTCCAAGAACCATCCAGTCCTGGTACTCTTATCCCCATTCAGCGCTTTCTGTTGTCTACATCAAACACAACAAGGTGCGGGCATAGCCCATGTAGGGGTGAGTATAACAATACTCAGTGAGGACCCCGAGACCCTCTAGGTCTCACAAAATCCACCAAGGAGGAACCAAAAAGTATGAAATCAATAGATAACCTTAATTTGGTATATGCCCATACATATACCATAGTTATCACATAATATATCTTAATCATGATGAAAACACATAGGTAGAGACTCAGCTCACACGAAGATTTAATTTAGGGGTAGTATCAAGTAACATTCCGAATATCAATGTCGAACACCTCAGCTATTGGAGAAATCCTCCTCTGTCATGTACAGTGGTCCTGCTGCATCACACATATGAACTTACCACTATCCTAGGACTACTGAGGTTCTCCTCCTATCGAGTATTGTGGGTCTGCTACGTCACACAGAGGTGCTCCCCGCCGTGGGTCTGTCGCGTCACATAAAGGCGCTCTCCCACGTGGTCTGCTGAGGTACTCTTCCTATCGAGTACTATGGGTCTTCCGCATCACCAAGGTTCTCCCCACCATTGTTATGCTGCGTCACCATGGGGCCCCCCACTAGGCTTGTCGAGTCACTCCAAGTCGAAACAGTCAGCAGTCTTCATGTATCTTCTTGCTACTAGGTCTCTGCACTATACTCACTCGTCTCTAGGAGGATATCCTCCATGAGTTATTGGTTGATACTATAACTTCCACAAATTCCCATGAAAAATTCTCTCAAAGGTCGTCCACATCATAGGGGTCTCTATGTAATAGACGACAGGTCAATCGGATGCCCGATGTGTGAGTTATTAGCCTTTTAGTCTCAGGGGCCCGGTTGGATTTGTGTTTGATCGAACCTGACCATTCCCCATATTAATCCAAAAATGCAGTGGGGGTATACTCAAATTTACCGTCACGCTCCAAGATTTCCAGCTCCATTGACGGTTCTTCAAATGGACGTTTGATGCCAAAGTTATGGCCAAATGAAGTAAATGGGTCATAGTGGGCCTGGATCCAGTCCAACCCAGGTGGATCAACCCGGACCACCTTGGCTTGTGCCGACCCTGTTCGGGTCGACTCGGCCCACAGTGGGGCTAGGCCCGTTTGGTCTAGCTCAACCCATGAGGGTTGTGAGGGTTTCGTGGGGTTGGCTTGGCCAAGGGGTGTCGTGAGGTTGCGGGGCGGCTAGGCTCGACCCTATGCAACTCGACCCCGGGCAGCTCGGCCCAGGACGGAGCGAGACAGCGGGGTGGCGGCCTGGCTGCGCAGTGGTGGACAGGTCTCACGGGAGGTGGTTTGGCCATGAGACAGGCAGATGGGCCACGTGGCGGCAGTCCGGCCGCAGGCGGCAGACCGGCCACGGGTCGGCGGACCGGCCGTGAGGTGGCGGTCCAGCCGCGGGTAGGCGGAATGGCCGCGGGTAGGCAGACCGGTCGTAGGGAGGTGGTCCGGCCATAGATAGGCAGTCCAGATGTGGTGCGGCGGTCTAGAATTGGGGTGGCGGCTCGGCTCCGGGGTAGTGCCTCGGCCGCGGGGCAGGGTGGAGGCCGCGGGGCGGCAACCGGGGCAGCGATAGGGGCCGCGGGGCGGTGTCGTTGCGTCATCGCCATCGTCATGAAAGGCGGTGGCGCCGACCACCGTTCTCATGCCCCAACCCTATATGGTTGTGGTTCTCCTCTTTCTTGATGAACACCACAATATTTGGTGATAGTTTGGGCCATTTGGTTTGGCTCGCACCCTCCGCATTAGGGTGGTAGAATATGGCTCATCAAGAATATGAACATGAATGAAAAAATCAATTCCTCCCACAATGATTGTTCCCAACCCGCAAAATAAAAAGAAGGAGTGTACATGGAAAGTGATAAAAAAATGAAAAATAAACCCCTACCTCAGGTTGTTTGATTGTTGACGACGAAGAGAGAAGTCAAAGTCGACTTTCATCATGCCCGCCACATGCCTCCAATCTCGAGATCATTCGTCGGATTAACATTCTTCGATGGAGATGATTCTTCATTTTTGTGGATTTACACCATTAGAGGATGTCTCGAGGAAGAAGGTCTAAGTAGATGTCGGTGTTCTTCATTCGGAGAAGAAGTTATTTGTTGGCAAGATTTCTCCATGAGCTCTCCCTTTGGCCAATTATTTTCCCCAATTCCACTAAAAATTAATTAGACAACATTTTAGAATATGTTGGAAGAATTCAAATAGGTACAATTAATCACAAAGGTTAGCATAATTAATTATTTGATGGGTAGGAACAATTAAGGTTGGGGGAAGCTCAAAAGGATCCCCCACATTAAAGAGGAATTTGAGAGGTTTCTCCTTCATTAAGAGGGGAGTTTGTGTGGTTTAGGCCTATGGTGGTCCCCACCACCATAACCTCTCATGGGAGGTGAGGCTTGGGTGGTCCCCACCCCCATAACCTCTCATGGGAGGTTAAGGTCTTGTGGCCCCCACTTCTCAACTTCAACATGGAGTGGTTACAACAAATAAAATAAAATTTGTGCTTATTTTATTTTTTTATTTCTACGAAAATCCCAAAAATTAACTTTCACCCTCGACCAACTGCTGTTGAGGTGAAAATATCCTTAAGCGAATACTGGCATTGTGAGTTCAATGATGCCGTCAGATTTCAATTCCCAACAACGGTTAAAAAGTTATAGAAACCTACTCTCACATTTACTGAACGTACCAGAAAAAAAGTTCAAAAAATTATTACCAGACATCCTCGACCTACATCGGTCGATGTTAGGCTCTGGCCAAGTGAAACACGCCCCAACTAACCCAACGTTAGCCTCATATTTCCAATCTGTGTTACCGCTTAAATGTTATGCAATTTACAATAAAATAATGGTTACTTAGTTATTATTTTTACAGCAAAAAACTAAATTTCACTAGTCTCCCACACCGACCAAAGTTAGTGTCTACTTTAATAAAGCATACCCTCACGAGTTTATTGGTTATCAGATTTGTAATCCAAACTACCGTTTGTGAGTTATTGGAATTTTAAAATTAAAATAATTTTTATTATTATTTTATTTACGGTTATTCCATTTTTGGGTTGCCTCACAGCTGGCTCACGCCGACTAAAATTAAGTCTCTCTTGGGGTTAAACTGCCATCATGAGCACAACGGTGCCCTCGTATTTCTAATCCGATTAACTGTTTATGATTTATTTCACTTTTTCGGGAAAAATACTTACTCGCGATAATTCAAGCTTAACAAAACTTTGACGGATCATTCTGGGAACTCCTGGCCTTAGAATCGAGCGCCGTCAGATTTCATAGTCTCAAATAATTACAGCGTAATTAAAAAATATTTACATGGAATTTCTGAGTCATTACATATAATATTAAATAACATTTGGAGATAAGAAATGAAATTCACCATTCATGAAGACAGTAATCCGTACGTACGCATGAATGGTACTTTCATTTCTAATTCATATTTAATGGAATGAAAACTTAATGATACATAGGTATATTATAATTCGAGTATAATATTATATGATATATATGTTACATAATTTCAATAACATACTCTTTCATACATTCCATGTATGGAATGAAAAAATCATATCACCTTGAGGGGGTTGTATTCCCCACTTCCTCAAATTAAATTATCGTATATACACATATTGGAAAGCATAAATGTATGTTTGTAAATAAAAATTCCAGAAGCATAGAGAAAACATAAACATAATTTATATCATATATAAATACAGTTCCATCATAATGTCCACCATAAGAGGTGGTAGGATAATATTGAACAATCATTGTATCGTGAGGCGTTAGTTTTCCATCCACAAAAATACTGGGTTCTTTACCCATTAGATGGAGGTGTGTGTAAGTGTAGTTAGAATCCTTCTCTTCACAACTACCTGGTATATTTAGTATACTGGTGTTGTTATAAAATAAAGGAATAAAAAGAGTTGAGGGGGTTGTAGAAGTAAAATAAAACAAAATAACTTAAGAGAAGATGTTACCTTTAAATCAGGTAACTCCCATTGGTATAAACCAAATGGGTTTCTTGAATTTCCATCTGCCATAGCTAAGGCTTCTAAGAGGAATAGAGGGATATTGAGAGCTTATTTAGGCACATTTTGGATGAGCCAAGGGGCTTGAGAGGTGTGAGTAATGGGTTAGAGGTGAGGGCTTTTTATAAGGGGGAGAAGCAGCTCTTTAGGAAAGTGTGAAAATATTATTTTATTATATAATGATATTCAGTTTATAAAGGTCCAAAACTTATTAAAGTCTAACATAAGATGACTCATGGTCAAAATAAAATCATCCAATAAGAATTGGACAGGTTTTGTAGATTATTTTCATCTTTATAATCATATTTATTTAAATCATTTATTAATTAGGTAAACACTACATCACTATCATGTCATAAATAATTTAATTTATTTAATGCCAAAAAATTATAAAAAAATTCCATAATTTAGGAAAAAAAGTTATCTTTATATTGAATATATATAGTCAAATATATCAATCATATAACCCCACATTAAAATTGTGTTAGGAAAACAATACAAGTTTATGATATTTTTATTTTTACTTTAAATAAAAAGCTAATAATATCATTATCTTACCCAAGTGGAATTCAAAGGCCAAAAGTCTAACCCAAGGATTTTATTGGTCAGACATTACTCATCCAATAAGGTCAAGAAATGTGTTAATGTAATTTTATATTATTATTATATTTTTTTACCTAGAATTACCCTTTTTTACTTTTAAACGTGGTAAAAAAAGTCAACAGTTACTATTCACCAAAAATGTTTTCATCTTATTGAACCACATTCTACTTACTAATAACATCCATATATGTCGGATTTTTGAAATTCAATTCATAAAAGTGGTAAAATTTTATTTAAATGAAAAATGCCAGCTTTTTATCTTCTACTCAATATTTTTACTATTTATAAAAAATTGATGTTTTTAGAAAAAAACAAAATATTCAGCCTAAGCTATATTTGATATTCAAAATTAAAAAACAATATCTATTTTACCAAATTAAATAAATAGACGTTTCATAAATTAATTTATATTTAATTCTCATAGTCAAAACATAAAAGTGTGTTTTTATGAAATAAAAACTATCAAAAGATAGACACTTGCTTATGTCCAATTTCAAAGTGAATTTACTTCTAATGACCATCATTAGATTAATTTGTAAAAATTTAATATAATTACACCTTAAAATTTATTAAAAAGATAATCTAACCATAAAAATAAATTGTATTAAAAGACATTTTTGAATTAAAATACAGTATTTTTCAGTATTCATTAAAAATGAATTTTTTCAGAAAAATACCAAAAATGCCCAAAGTAAATTTTGATGTCCTAATTCTAAAGAATAATTTTATTTTGTCAAAAATAATTTATAAAAGTGACCAAAACTATATTTGAAGAGGTCTCTCCATTAAAAGGCGATAAATTGACCTTTTAAAGAATATTAGTTTATTTGGGCTTAAAATTAGATTAATTTATATTTTAAGCCAACAAAATTATTGGATAAATTTAAACAAATTTAAAAAAATGTATAATGATATTATAGTTAGTTCGGTTCATTCCTGCCATTACAATGGCAAGGCGTTAAATTCCATTTAAAATAATAATATTATATAATTATTTTTCAGTATGACTCAGCATTGTGTGTAACATTCTTCAAAGAAATGCATTGTTGTGTATCAGGTAGGCCGTCAAATATAGCATCCCCTTTAAAGTATAATTATTATTTAATTCAAAAATATTAATAAATAGGAAAATGTATTATTTTTTATTTACTCGGGATGTTACAAGATCTAAAAAATTTCACCTCCTAAACATCAAATGGGAAATTGAACTATCACTCACACGTAAATGTGTGATACCCCCTCCATATAGAAATATGATAAATTTAAAATGATTATAAATAATGCATGGTTATTATAAAAGAATTTAATTTATAAATATTAAATTGTTAAAATAATAATTATTAATTAATTTTAATATCTTATCTACCATCTTACCATTTAATATTTTAGAAAATGATAACTTTACATGTTCGTATGTGTGGATAGCCACACCCATGCTGTGACGTGATTAACTTCTAATCATTGATCCATATAGGATATTATAAAACATTACATTTTTAATAACTATGATAAATATTCTATAATTTAGGTTTTTTAAATGATGTAACAATGACTATAGAGTATGTATTTGAACCATCGAACAAAAACATGCTTGGAAAAAAGACAAGTATTCACCTGAATGTTCATTTTAATAAAGAAATTATTTATAAAAAGATAATTAGAAATTATAGATGAATGATACATAGTATGATGTGTATTAATATGGTTTATATGATATTTATAAAAAATATATATTTATCATAAATAATATTTAATTAATAAAAAAATTATGATACTTGATGTAATATTTTTGGATACAATGTAATTTTTTTCAGGATTTTTCATGAGAAATTTATAGAGTGAATTTTTGTGTTTTTTATCCTTTAAACTCCATATAAAAAATAACCTATATTTATTCTTGTACTGTTTATGAATTATTACAATTATATTCTCTTTGGTACTTAAAATGACTGAGAAAGCGTTTTTAAATGAAATGTGACCTTATCTCCTCTTTGATCAATGAAATATTTAGTCCTTGTTCATACTCGTCATAATTTTTTATTGAATTTTTTAACCTATACATTAAATATTTCAAAATAGTATTTTTATTAATTTTTTTTATTTAAAATGTATTTAAATGAATACTTTTAATGGAACATATTCCAAGGAAGTTTATTTAGATTTCTTTGAAAAAGTGTATATAGAATTTAATTTTTTAATATATACACGAAGAAAATATTTTCCAACCATCATTACTATTATTTTATTATATTTAAAATTTCATAGTTTCCATGGTTATTTTCAATGAAAATAATTTTTTCAATAATTTGGTAATTTCAATTAAAAGTTTATAAGACAAATATATTTTTATCTTCTTTTCAATGAAATGTATAATTCCATTTTAAATTAATTTTCCTCTATGTCAATATACATTAAGTAATTTTTTTCTTCAATTGGGTTATAAAAGATAGAAGTTTTTTTGAAATATTATTTTTTTAATAAAATATTTGTTTCAATTACTTATGTCACATGCAACACTGAGTATGAATGAACCTTGAAATATTATTAAAATAATATAATTTAAAATGATAGTTATATCCAAGCCATTAGATTATAAGTTATTAATATGACTAACTAAATTATTTAAAATTTATTTTTATATACGTATCAAATTTATATATTGGTCACCAATTAATTATAAATGAAAATTTAATTCATTTGAATGAAAAATTTGTATATGTTTAAATTTGTTTTAATACACACAACATATTTCTATTTCAGTAAATTAAAATAATCATTTTTTAATTAATTTAATGAAATTTATATATTATTTCATTTAACTCATTTTTAGACATTCTTAAAATATTTTTATTGTCAATGGATAATAATAAATTATGTTTTTGGCTTAAAAATGTACTTTTTTTCTAAAAAGATGTGTTTTATGAACTTTTTGTAATTAAATTAGAATTAATTGATTCCATTAATAAGTAATAAATTAGTTATAATTAATTATATATTTTGAATCATAAGGTTCAAATTTCTTAAATAGTCCCATTTATTTATGGTCAATATGAATAGTAATTGTGGTAACATTTATCACCTCACTAAAGGGAAAATATTGTTAATCTTGATAAAAAATAAATTCTAATGTCATATTTATTCTGCAAAATTCTTATTAGATGATGGTAATTCAAGAATTATCACCTTAGTATAGAAATTTTTTTATTTAATGAAAAAAATTTCCTGAAAAGGACTTATATATTATTTAATTCAAATAAAGTTATAAAATGTCATCTCTTATATTTTAATATTCTTTATGTGTTCACATAGGGGAAAAATGTTATGAATGAATATTAAAATTAATTTTGTGTATAATAAAATTATATAAATCTGGTTAATTTATTTATATTTTTGGGTACTGTATAATTACCTTAAATTCTAACACAATGCCAAAAAGTATTTCTTCAATTATTGGAAGAACAAAATAAGTGATTTAGAAATATTAAAAGCAATAAAATTTGAGTAATTTTTCATTTTACAATAATTCAATAGGTGGATATAAAATATTTATGTTACATTAAATTATTACATTAGAGTTAAAACAATTCATTAAGCCTTTTAGGCTAAAATAAATGAATACTATCAAAATTGAAAATTATGATATTTTATCAGAAAAAAATATTATTAAATATCATCAAAATTACATAAATATTTAAGTAATTAATGTTATATATGATAGGGTCTAAAATATCATAATTCCCAATTCATGTTCCAATTTTCATTTTATATGTAAACATCCTATTTCTGAAATATTGTATAAATTGTTAACAAAGTCATAATAACAATTGTTTAACTAAAGTTTAATCAAAATGATAAGGTTCAAAAACATACCATTATTTTTAAATTATATTATTTTATGTGATTATATTCCTATCCACAATTATATTTTATTATCTATCAATTTAGAGTAATTGTTTAAGAATTAATTTATTATAATTTAATCTTTTGGAGAAATCCCTAGAGGTCCCCCCACTGGCATTACAAATGACCCCATCCCCCTCACTTATTTACACAGCATTAAGCCTTTTATCTTGACCAAGAACTACCATTTTAACTTATAAATATCCATACACACATTATAGAGGGGTTTTTCACCCCAAATATTAATTCTAGTTAACACGATTTGATATCTAAAAAATTCATTCCAAAGAATAGTTAATTAACTCAACTGATCACTTTAATTACAACTCATCATTACCTTCTATAAATCAATTTTATTTATCATAATACAAAAAATTTAGTATCTTTAATATTCTTAAATGTTTTTATAATAATTAATACACCATTATACACCATTTTTCAATCATATGATAAGTGAAAGTATCGATCATGTGTACGTACGACTTACCATATCCACATTGGGATACAATTTATTTTTCATAACAAAATTTTTTTGATGGGTATTATGATGGGATTAATGTTTATATATCATATTTATGAAATAATAGTATTTTTCTAATGATAATATCAGGTCTACCATATTACCATCTAATCTTTTGGTAAACGATAACATCACTCATGCATACGTGTGGACTACCACCTCCACAAAGTGATGTGATTCATTTATAATTTATATCTCAATTGGATGGTAATGAGAATAAATTTAATAAATATATATGATATGTATGATATATATGATATATATGCTATAATAATTATCTTTTTAATGATAATTAATATTTATATTTCTTTCATTCCATTCATCAAAAAATTAATACAATGTCCATGCATACGTACAACCTACCATCTTCAATAATGGTGTAACCCATTTCTATATCTCTAAATTATATGTGTTACAATAAATATTTATATAATTAGTAAATATGATATTTATATCCGGATTAATATTCCAGATTTGATGAATCCATGATAAATAAAAATGTAACATAACTATTGAGATGAAATAATCATGATAAATGAAATAGATTACACTAAAAATGATGGTTTTAAAAAGATATTGATGATAAAAGTGGGAGATAAAATGTTATAAAGGGATCATATGTGATATTAAAATTATTTAAAAGACTATGGTGTTGAAATATAATAAATATAAATTTATTATAAAAAAGGATAAAGTTATTTCTAAGCAAGTCGAACTCGAGGTAAGGGTTTTATGTCCAAATCTAATTATATATTAGTATTGATTATGATTGTTCCTATGATGAAGAAATATTATAAAATACCTCTATATAAGTAGATAAATTTCCTTATACTATTTTTATTTCACTAAAATCCATCATTTCATTTTATTTTCCACCTTTTATTACCTAAGAGACTGATGATTTTTTTATATAGAAAACCAATTTCATTTCTATCATTGGTCAAAAAAAACTTTTCCCTCCATGTCCATGTTTTTTTAAAATATTTTTTTACTATTTTACTAAAAAATTAGATTCCTTTTTACCAATTTATTAATTATTAAAAAAATTATAGAGTATTATTTTCATTTTAAAAATTACGAACTTGGGAATTTTAAAAAACATAATATTAGGAATTTTTTAACTTATATGACATGAATGAATTTTTACATCATCATGACTATTTATTTATTTTGAAACATACTTTGAAAACTTTACAATACCCTCTAAAAATAAAATGTCTTCATTTTCATTTGTGAATTATTTTTATAATTTATTTAAAAATGGAAATGATATTGTCTTCAATAATGATTTAATGATCATTTAACGGCATTTATATTCTTCAAAATCAATAACCATCAATGTTATTTATGTTTTACATATATTAATAACTAAGAATTAAAACCATTTTCTTTCTCTTTATGGTTTATTTTTATGCCTTCATGATGTTTATGAAACCCATTCCTTTTACATCGGTTATACTATGATGAGATGTTTTTAAAACCCATTGTTTTTCATGGGTTTTGATATCCTAAATGGTTTATGATATTTTGGAACACATGAGTTTATTTTTATTATATTATAGGTGGGAAAAATATCTCTATCCTAGTATTTAGGTAAATATTGATATTTCAAGAGATAAAAATGACTATAATTGTTTGTAAACCCATTTCATTAATGGACTTTTTCAACTATGATAGTCTAGGGGGTGATCCATGATTACTATTATAGTTCATATAGGGAACACATTCCACTATGATGTTTTTGGAAAAAAGCCTCAACTTATGTGTAAATTATTTTCTATGCTTATGTATATTCCATAATTTAATATCATATGCCAATGTTATTATCTTATAGCTCATATTCATTGATTTATTTTTTATTAGTGTTTTATAAACCACCAAACATTATTTTATGACTCAAAATGACAATTTATGATATTTTGGGTATGGTTTTCAAATATTAAACATATATTCACATACACCATTTCTCATTATCATCTTATATGCTCATTCATATCTCCCTTATTTACCATTAATTTACATTAATGGTCACCCTTTCATATGTTTCCTTTATAATGTTATGAAGAATGGTTTTGTGTATTATATTTCTAATATGGGTTATATTTATGAAAAAATTAGTATAAAATGATGCATAATTGTTATGTACAAATTTATTATGAGTATGTGTTTCCAATGATACATTAACCATATGATTTTATTGTGGATTTCTATGTTATGTAATGATTTTTTATCTACCTAGAAGTAATATGTATATATAAATGGTGTAGTTCTCTATAGTTGTTATCAAATTAGGGTTTAGTTAACCATTAAAATCATTGATGAGAAAACATTAGTAACAACCCTGGTAATATGTGTACGTATATGATAAAATAAAAATGTTTTGGTAATGAAGATGAATGGTATAGGATAAAAAAATGGTTTCCTAGATGATTGTGTCCTAATTTAGACATCCAGGGAATAATTATTCAAGATTATGTGGTTTCACATCATGATTGTTTTCACTCACACTATGATTTTTGTTTTAACTAAATGGATGGAACCTAATGTAATTTATTTAATTTATAATAATATGGACAATTAAATGATAGTAATCTAGAGTAATCTAATCTTATGGTATCTAGAATGAAAAATATTTTTCTTATTCACAGACAGCATTCTCAAGATATGAACCCAGATGAGAATCTAAACAATAAAAGTATGGAACAAAAATGTGTTGATTCATTAATGAGGAAACATGTACCTTTTTGTAGTGTGTCCTCTAGTCCACTAGTCACTAAGAAATGGATCAATACCACTGAACTGATATTTTCTATTCTTCTATATTTGGTATATAAGAAAATTATTCTAGTAGATTATCAATTAGAATATGAAGAATATTAGTGGTAGATATATTTTATGAACGTGGGTGAATAAAAATAATTTCAATCTATGGAGTGGGATGAATTTAAAATATTATTTTTGAATAAGTGATTTCTTTATATTCTTCATAAGAAAATGGATAAAAAATTCCATGAGTTTAAACATACGAATGAATAACATATTTTTACATATGAGGAAATTTTGATAATAGTATGAAAGAATGATTTTGATATTATCATCCCACCTAAAAGTAATTTTGATCGATTCTTTAGTTGATTAAAACTATATATCCAAAGCGAAATATCCATAACAGACTTCAGTAGTTATGAATAAATTATTTGATGTTGACTCAATGTGGAGATGGATACTGTAGTCACCCATCAATCTCATTGTTATGATAATAAAATAAAAAAATGACTCACAAGATATTATAAAAACAATTGACAGATTATGATGGTCCTTCATTTATTGTTGAATTGTTGATGAAAACATGGGAAAATGGTCTAAAGGTAATTGGTAAATGATTCATTTTATAGAGGAAGTTCATCAGATAATTGAATGCCAATGTTATGGGAAGCTGTTATCTAAGGATGAAAATAGAACTAAATATCCACAATATAAAGCAATCACACTATATTTTTTTGGATATATGGAGTATAATAATTATATTAACTAGTGCCCCAATATGATGGATAAGGAATATGTTCGTCATCATTAACTCCTAGTACTAGAGAAAAAAATAAATCTAATGCGATCAATATTTCAGACGAGGGGTGTGATAATGATGTGGGGAAAGGTATATTTACCATTCACCCAAAAACTGAAAATATATTATTTTTTCTAAATCCACATAATATTTTATATAAATATACTTATTTATGAGTATCATAGTACCTCCTCAAAAGTTGTATATTTATTTAGAAGTAAAAACACATAATGGTACAATGATCATTCCTCAATTCTATGATTCTTATCTGGGTAAAGTTTATGGGATTAATTTTCCTTGAAATCTAGTTATTCATCCTCTAGATAAATTTAATGTAATTTTTGAAATGGATTGGATTTGTTTAGAAAAATATTTCAAAAATTGATTAGGAAGGGAAGTTATGTTTTATATTCCAATCCAAAATATGAAAACCTATTAGTGTGGTAATTAAAATTAACATCTGAAGGAAATTACATCCACCATATGGGTGGTGATCCAATTAAAAAATTTATTTTATCTAAAATGGTTTGTGTGAAAATCAACATCAATTACATGATATTTTTTATAAGAGTTTAAGGATGTATTTTTGGTGGAGTTATCTAGTATTCCACCAAAACATGAAGTTGTCTTTAAATGTAAAATCATGCATGGTGATTACCTTTTTCCAAAAACTTATAAAGAATGGTCTTGATTGAGTTAGAATAATTGAATAAGAAACTCCCAGAGAATCCTGAAAAGGTATTGAAGAATCCAAGTGTACCTCTTTGGTGTGTATATGTTCTGTTTGTTAAGATGAATGATGGATCAATTCAACTCAGCATTGATTATCAAGAACTTAATAGGATCACTATCAATAAAAACTATCATCTGACCTATATTGATGACTTTTTTGATCAATTGTATAGAGATAAATTCTTTTCCAAAATTGATCTTCATTCTGGTTATCATCAATTGAAGGTTAGTAAGAAGTATATGTACATGACTACATTCTGAAATATATATGGGCACTATGAATTTTTAGTGATTCCATTTGGTATTACTAATTCCCTTATGGTTTTCATAGAATTAATAAACATAGACTTTAGAGATTACATTGATTAGATTGGGGTGATCATTATTTATGATATCTTATTTATTTATTGTTTAAGTAAGATCTTGATGATCATTTTAGAATCATTCTTATGACTTAAAGAAAAGATAATATTTTGGAAAAATATAAAAAATTTGAAATTTAGAAAAAACATATTCATTAATGTGTTATGTAATCTCAGGTGATGGTATATCAATATAACCTTAAAATATAGAATTTTTTGAACATTGTCCAAAGAGGAAAATTGTGACTGAGATCCCTAGTATTAATGGTTTTGTTGGATATTTTTAGCACATTATAGAGATTTTTTTCATAGATATCAAATCCACTTAGTATTTTAACATGGAAGGGATATATGTTCTATTGGATAGATTAATATGGGTAATTTTAGAAAGAACTAAATATAAGGATAGTTAGTTCACCTGCACTTACACTACCCTGTAATGGAAAAAGATTTATAATCTATAGATATGCATCAAAGAAGAGACGAGGATTCATCCTCATGTGGAATGATATGGATACATCTTATAGCTCATGATGATTTAAGGACCATGATAAAATTTACCCCACTCATTATTTTTAGTCATCTATAGTAATTATTTCATTAATGGCATTGATTAATTATTTTTACGGTGAATATGTGACATATATAAGGATCATAAAAGTTTAAAGTATTTGTTTCACTTAAAAAGTGATGAAAATACACCAAATAATATGGTTGGATTTGATTAAATATAATTACTTCTCACTAAATTCCCAGCATGATAATGTGAACAAGGTGGTATATGCTCTATGTCAAAAGGATCAAACTAGCTTTTCATTGATGAAGATCACAAAGGATTTAATATTTATGTATTTTAATTGGATAGAGTAATAAATATTGAAGCATGTGGATAAATATTATTTGTGTGAATTGTGTTTTTTACCATCTAATAAAGTGATGATTAAATAGGAAGATAAGTAAGATGTAGAGATACAAAAGAAGGAGGTAAATGATACTTAGTTTATCCATGATTGTAATTCAATTATATGATTTTGGAACCATGTATCTGTTTCATATATACCAAAGATAAAGAATGATCTTTTAGGGGAGGCTCATAGTTAATTACTCTATATTAATCATGTATGTATAAATATTTATAAATATTTGAATGATTATTTATAGTGTATACCCTGAAGATAGATATTATAGAGTTTAAATCTCAGTGATTAGTTTATTATAAAATCATGTTTGAAAGACAAGATTCTAAGGGGATGTTAAAACCATTTCCAATACCGGAATGGAAATGATAAAACATCACCATGGATTTTTTAATTGGAATCCCTCAAAAATCTAATGGAAATAATGATATATACGTTATAGCAGACAACCATACAATGTTATAACTCTCTATTTATGAAAGTGGATAATTCAATCTTGACCAACCAACTCAGTTACACATTAAATAAGTGGTAATATTTAATGGTGTACCAATATCAATTATATTTGATTATGATATAAGAAGTGTGATATGGATACAAAGATATGTTTCAGTACATCCTTTCATCCTTAGATATATATTTTTCAAATAGGACCATTCAAACTATAGAAGAAATGTTGTTTGCTTACCTTAATTAATTCAAATTTGGTTGGGGAAAAAACATCATTTATTGTAATTTTCTTACAACAATAGATTTCACATCCATATTTACATGGATCCCAATGAATCCCTCTAGGGTAGGAAGTGAAGAACATCAACATGATATAATAAATGTTAGATAAATAAAGCTATTACGACCTAATCTAGGTGAGGAAATTTTATATAAGATTAGATCCATTGAATAGTTAATAAGATATGCTAGGTGTAGAAAAAAATGTTATATCAATAATTATCTGAAATATCAAGAGTTTGAGGATAGTGATATGTTATTCCTATGAATTTATCCCTAGAAAAGGGAGATTTGATTTAAAAATAAGGGCAATCTAAGAATTAGGTATATCAGTACCTTTAAAATTTATGATTGTATTTGGATAGTACCTTATTGAATAGATCTTCCTCTAAATCTCCCTCATGTTCATGATGTGTTCCATGTATAACTCACGAGGATGTATATAATTGATCCTCTACATGTACTAAACATATCCGTCAAACCATGGGATACATATTTTTCTTAGGAAGAACAATTGGTAGAGATTCTTTATCATAGATGTAATGTTCCACAAAATAACACAACTCACCAGGTCAATGTTTTTCAACGAAACAACCAATTTTATAAAGTTATGTTATAACTTAAGGATGTAATGAGGGAGAATTGCCATTATATATTTGTATTATAATGATTAATATTGGTACATGAATTCATTTTAAGGGGTGTATAATATAACACCCTATGATATTTATCAAATATTTTTCTTTAAAAAATTCAATTTCATTTATAACTTATGTTATATGTATCAATAATTTTTATGGAACCGTGATATACTATTAAAATATTATTATTTAAAATGGAAGTTATATCATAGCCATTAAATTGTTGGGTATGATTAGGAATAACTATATTATAAAAAATCTATGTTTATATATGTAAAAAAATTAATTCATTAGTTAACCATTGATTAAAATGAATATAAATATCATTTGAAAGAAAAAGGAATGATTCCTAAACAAGTTAATTTTATGTGAAAAAATTTATTTTTATCTTAATAAATGAAATTTATCATTTTTTTTGATTGATTTTAAGGAAATTTATAAATTATTTACTGGGTTAAATTTTTTTATCATTGAAAAAATATTTTTCCCGCATTTCATAGGAATGAATCTTATTTTATACATAAAATGTATTCTTTATAAAAATAAGATGTTATAGAATTTTATGTACTTACATTAAAATAAATTCCTGAAATTTGTAAGTATTGAATTGAATAAAATTAATTATATATTTAGAATCTTGGGATTCCAATTTTATAAATTGGACCATTTTATTTTTTTCAATATGAAATGTAATCATTGTAAAATTTAGAACCTTGGTAAATGGTAAATCTTATTAATCATGACTGAAAATAAATGATAACGTAATAATTCTTTATCCCAATTATTATTCGATGAGGCTAATTTTATCCTGATAACCTAAGTCTCAAAATAGTGTAGTATAATGGAATTTGTTCAATTAAAATTTCTTTTATATTTTTTAAATAAATGAATGTTACAATATGTATATCACATAGTTTTAACTAAACTTTATGTGTTCACATTGTATAAAAAATAGTTATGAATAAATAATAAATTTAATTTTTTGAATAATGAAATTATATTAATGATGGATATTTGTTTCGATGAGGATAATTTTATCCTGATAACCTAAGTCTCAAAATAGTGTAGTATAACTAAATTTTTTCAATTAAAATTACTTATATATTTTCTAAATAAATGAATGTTACCATATGTATATCACATAGTTTTAACTAATATTTATGTGTTCACATTGTATAAAAATAGTTATGAATAAATAATAAATTTAATTTTTTTGAATAATGAAATTATATTACTTTTATATTTAAATATATTCTTCAGCATCAAGCATTACTTTCTTTTGTTTAGGCCAACTTATATTAATATTTTTGAAATAGAAAATAATGATATTTTAATAAATTATTCAAAAATCATAACAATCATTAAATGAGACAATGTTAGTTTGATATGATCTAAAATAACATTCATTTAAATTTTATGGGACAATTTTAACTTTATAATTATAAATTAAAACCCATTAAAATTTTAAAAAATAAAACAGTTAAAATTATAATTGGTTAACTAAGGGATTATCGAAATTATGAGGTTGAAAATGACACTAAAGAATGCAAAAATTGAAAAAGATGTTGGAATTGAAATCCTATCTAACCATATTTTTGCATTCAAAGCAATTTGAGGCATTTTTTGATAATGGATTTATTTAAATTTTAATCTTTTGAGAATCTCTATAAGTGACACTCACCTCAATTATAAAAGGGAACATACTCCCTAACTTAATTACATAACATTGATCCTTATATGTAAAATAAATTCATAATATTAATATTATTAACATCCATAGAAAATTTTATAGGTTAATTTCTTCCCAAAATACTATCACTAGAGCCCTTTAGAGGTGATCTCGAGTATTCATTTCAATGAATATGTAATCACCTTGACCGATCAATTTCTTTTCTACGCTTATTTAACTATAATAAATCGTTGATATTTATCATAAAATAAATTCTACATTATTTTAAATATCATTAAATTTTATTATTATTATTATTACAATTCTATTATACACCATATTTCACATCACATAATAAGTGAAAGTATTTCTCATTCATACGTACAACTTTACCATCTCTACGTAACAATAAAATTTATTCTTCACCACTATGTTTAATGGATGTGTATTATAATGTATTTATGATATTAATGACAACATTATACTTAATAAATATTAATATCATTTCAAACTACAATCTAAAAAATATTTTCTGAAACGATAACATCGTTTGTGTGTACGTGTGGACAACAACCTATACCAAGAAATGAGATTTTTTTAATTTATATTTGGCATGGATGATAATGATGTTGAATTTGATGAATATATATTAAATATATGTTATAATAATGATATTATAAAGGTTAATTAAAATTTAACTATCTTTTATTCCATCCACCAAAAAAATGAAAAACCACATTCCCGCATGCATACAAACTAGCATCTCCATGAATGGTGTTATTCATTTGTCTATCTCTAAAATTAATGGATAACTATAAATATATACATATTTATGATGTATTATATTTATGTAATTATTAATATTCTATAGATAATTAAATCATGAAAACTTTATAAGGACATGAACTACAGTGCTAAAATACTCTAGATAAATGATATTGTTAACACCCATGAATAATGATTTTCGAAAAGAATTATAGATAAAATGGAGTGTTGAAATGTAAAAAATGTATGATATGTGATATTATAAGTATTTTTGTTACTCTGTCATATAATAATGACAAATTTTATATAATTATATAGGTTTTTAGAGTTCATAACAAGAAAGGAACACTTGAGATAAGGTTATTATGTCAGAATATCATTGTTTATTGGGTTTGATTATAACTATACCCCCTATAATGAAATAGTTTTATATACCTCCAATGAATTCTATTAATTTCGTTAAACTATGTTCTTTTTTATTGAAATACATGTTTACCATTCATTTTTCTCAGCTTATGTACTCAAGAGACTAGAAATATGGTTTCATGTAAACTAGAGATCATTTCTATATTTGGCCAAAAATAATATTATTCCATCTACATGTTTTAATTTTTTTTATTAAAGATGGTTTTTTAAAATTAATCTATAATTTTTATGTCATTTTTAGAAATTTTTTAATTTTAATTAAATAGTTTGAAATAAATCTTATTGTATTTTTTCATATGAGGTTCATTGTAAATTTTCCAATAAAAATATGGAAGGAATGTTATTTAACTCATACATAATGCACATATTTTCCTAGAATCAGTATTGAATATTTCTTTTAATCATCCTTTAGATGTTTACAATTTTCAATTCCAAGAAAATTATTTCCTTTAAATTTCCACTATTTGTTTAATAAATGATTTCAAAATGAAAATTTAATTTTCATCAAGTAACTTTTAATGATATTTTAATGGTATTTATATTTATAAATGATAACCACTTTTAATAATTATTATGCCATGTTGGGATTTTGGTCCAATGATATCTTCCACGTTCTTTATATGGATGGTTTATGTCTATGATGGCATGATGATTATGAAACCAATTCCTTATTAACTGGTTATATTGAGGTGAAATATTAATGAAACATATTTCATTTCATTGGATTTGATTTGATTATAGGTTTATATTCTCACAGAACACATATATAATATTTTTAATATGTGGTAGGAGGGACATATTTCTCCCTCCAATGCTTTGGGTAATGAATTATATCTAATTAGATACGTAGGATAAGAATATTGAGTGAACTCAATTCATTAAGGGGATTTGTACCATATAAAATATTGGGAGAGAACCATTACAACTGTGATGGCTTGGGGAGTAAACCCATTCCCATAATATATTATAGGAAAATATCCTTGGATATAAATGAAATGATTTTTTTTCCAATTTGTATGCCACAATTCTATGTTTTATAACTGGTTGTGTTTCTCATGGATCATGTTCTTTGATTAATTTATGATTAAAGCCTTTTAAACTAAAAATAGTTATTCTAGGACATTGAATTGTGATCAATTATATATAGGGTATTTTTTTTAAATGTTATGCTCCTATTATCATACCATTTTTCTCAACTTATAATTATACGATCATTAATATCTCCCATTTTTACCTTTACTAAGAATTTTATCTCACCCTTTAATATGCCTCCTTTATTAAGTTATTAAAAATGGTTTTATGTTTGAAATGTCTATAAATGGTGATAGTTTTGATGTTCTATCGGGGATATGGTGTTGAATTATAATGAACTATTTTTTTATGTTTAAAATCCTCCAATTATGGTATGGATCATTATTTTATGTATATAATATGCATCTACAAAGATGTAATATCTTATTATTAAATGTACGTGTCACTATAAGGGATATTATCCTTTTATTACATCCATATTCCTTCTCACTATGGCTTATGATGATGATTATTTAAGGAATATTCTTTTAAAAATATCTCATTCTTATGGTGTAATTATGTTATGATGAAATCATTATTAAACATGTTTCTATTTCATGAGTTCTTCTGTGATGAGAAAATGACATGTTTATGAAACCCACTTCCCATCCATGGGTTAAGATATATTGATATGATTGTATGAGGATTGTTTTATTATCTTGTGGAATATATATGTATGGTTCTCATTATGTGATTGGAAGGCTCAGAATTATATAAAAATCCAATGCATTGAGTTATAATAGATATCACATGATATAATAATGACTGGAATAATGTGTGAACCAAATTTATTAAGGGACATTGTCTACTATGATAGTCATGGGAGTGAACCATGACTGTTTAAATGATTGAATGTGTAGTGAAATCAATTCACTGTGATAGTGATACTAGTGATTCTTGACTATATAAATGATTATATATGCTTATATTTATACCATTAACATCTGTCTTATTCTTAATATTTTTTGTTGGGGATCATGATTTATAACTTATGTTTTCCCAAAATTAATAATTATGCATTTTGTTATGAAAAAATCCTATATCAATGTTTTTTTGATTAATGATAATATTTTTTATTGACCATGATTATCATTTGTTTGGATCTAGTTAACATACCCTTTTCCAGGTTTTATTCCCACTAATGATAAATCAATGATATTTATTATGTTTAACCATATTGAGTATCAAAGCTCAAAATTTCTTATGCTTCATTTTCATAGGTTATACAGAAAATTTTTAAAGAATTAAATATTTATGAAGTTTACTATGTGAGATAATTTTGTAGGTGATGTTGAAAATCTTTCATGAAATAATATTAGTATGTATCGAGTCTCCAAATACACAAAACCTATACAGTTCTGGGGTGTGTGTCCATATGATATATGTTTAATATTAAACTAGAATCAGTTAATATATATGTATTGTATGCTTGAGTCACATTAATTGTTATCAAATAAGTGTTTATTTATTTTTATAGATTGCCATTAGAGAATTTTTTTTAAACCCTAGGGAGTGGTCTAATTATATAATAATATCAAAAAAAAATTGGTAAAGTATGGATTTTTGGTGTTATAAGAAAATACATCCTTTTCTAGATACTATAAAATTGTTGTTTTTTTTTGAATGAATTCGCCTATGGGTCACAACCCCAAAAGGGGTGTATTAGGTATTATCTTGACCATCATTGATGAATAATGAGTGGCCCAAATACTACACACATAGATATATAGTCTTAAGTGATATTATTCTGTGAATTCACATTTTAATTACAATACATTATAAATGATGTGAATAGATGACACGCATGAATGACCATAGATAAAGCTATGGTGTTATGGATTGAAAATAATTAACCGTGATTTAGACATTTATGAAAGACTTCTCATGATTAAATTAATACAAAATATGATTATCTTTTCTCCAAATGTGTTTTTTTGGTTTTGGTAAGGTAATTAATAAAGAACTATGAGGTTGAGGTAGAGAAAGGCACACTAAAATTTTGAATTAATTTTTTTAGGATTATTCCTATGAATTATTTTATATCATGAAATATCTGTAGGTATTTTCACTCATATCCTTAGTGATTAGACTTGAGTTATTAGCAAAAGATTCAAATGGTACAAAGATCTCAACTCAATTTCAGTACTCATCTATGATATAAATTTATACAAACGTAATTCCTAAAAATATCTTGATTCTCCCTCTATGATAATTTAATTAGATTTTGGGAATGGACTATCTCAATCTGTAGATTTCCCATATAAATTACCGAGGAAGGGAAGTCATATTTGATATTCCAAATGACCATATGATCATCATTACATTTATAGACGAATGTGAACGTCCAATAGAAGTTAATTATATTTTATTGGTCTTTGTTCCTATTTATAAGGGGAATTTTTCTGAAATGGCTAGGAGTAATTGATCAAGAATGATATTCCTATTGTTTAGGATTATGGAGATTTATTTTTTGATCACTATAATTGTCTTTCCCCAAATCCCTATGTTATTTTTAAATAGAACTCATACATGGGGATATACCTATTATATATACACAATAGAGAATTACACCAATTGAGTTTTATGAATTGACGACGAAACTACAAAAAGAATCACGATAATGGATTCATATACCATAGTGAGTCATCATAGAGTCCACCATTTTTTTTAAAAAAATAAATATGGTTGAATAAATCATTTCATTATTTTTAAAGAACCTAACAAAATAAATAATAAGAAATTTTATTTTATTCCCTATAATAATGAATTGGTTGACCAATACTTGAGGATGAATACTTTTCCAAGATTTTCATTCATTCACGATATCATGAATTGAGGGTTAAGAGGGAAGATATAGCTAAGATATACATTTGTATAAGGTATAGTCATTATGAATATATATTTATTCCATTTGGTCTTACCAATTCCTTTGCTATTATCATGTATTTAACAGATAAATTCTGTAATGACTACCTTGATTAGTTTTTTGTTGTATTTAAATGTGATATTATTATATATTTTAGGAGAAAGATGATCATGAGGGTCATTTGAAGATGGTTTTGAATACCACATGAAGGATAAAATGTATGCATCATTCAAAAATCATGAATTTTGGTCAAAGAAATATTTATTCTTAGGACATATAATCTCAGGATATGGTATATTGTTGGATCCAAAAAATATAGATGTTACTGAGAAATGGACAAACCCCACTATGATAACCTAGATCAATGGTTTTCATGTGTTAGATGGATACTACCCACACATTGCAAAGGATTTATAATGGCTATTTATTCCAAATTCCACGTTTATGGGGATTTGAGTCATGTTCTTTTGTATAAATTAATGGGCATAAAATTTCAAGCAGCTAAAAATATGGTTGGTTAGTATACCTGTAGTTACACTACCCTATAGTGGATAAGTGTTTGTGATATATAATGTTAATTTTTTGAAGGGTATTATTTTATTACTCATAGATAATGATATTGTTATATATTATTCCCAAAAACAATAAAAAAATGAAAAGAAAATATTCAAAACTCATTATTTGGAGAACAAAGTTATAATTTTTTCATAGAAAATATGGTGGCTTAATTAGTATGATGAATGAATTGATATATATATATATATATATATATATATTAATTATAATTTTTTTAAAAATATATTCACATATAATGTCATGAATATGATCTAGATGTGATGGTTTTAATTGATTAATGATTATGACTACTCAAACACTACCCCCTAAAAGGTTAACAGGGTTGTAGAGTGTCTTAGACAGAAAGATCATGCTATTTTTTCATGATAATGATTGAAAGAGATCAAATATTATATTATTCAGACATTATGGATCATGAAATCATGAAAAGTGGGTAATGATCATATTTTATCATATAAATGTTTAACCATTAATCCTTGTGATCATTAAAGAGGTGCTGGATAAGGATTTGGAACTGCTTAAGAAGGTGAGAAGTGATCCAGAGATTAACCATGACTGTGAGGGAATGATAATTTAATGTAACTGGGAATGGGTAACCAAAAACTAGACTTGACCAAGGAGTTTTTGGATGAATCTCATTGTTAATAATTCTTTATTCAAGCAAGAAGTAGAAAACAAATTTAGTGATATGAAATAGTATAATTGGTTGGATAAAATAAAAATTGGTATTTTAGAGTTTTTATCTCAATCCATAGTATGTTTGAAAGTTATATATGAGAGAATTAATTCAACAAGGATGTTACAACTATTACCCATACCACAATATGAATGGAAAAACATTTCCATGGAAATCTTCTTTAGACTCCAAAAGATATCTAAAATGAATAATTCTATTTGAGTTATAGATAATATTCATATAAAATCAAAAAATCTCATTTCTATTAGATAAATTCGTATCTGCATCATCTTACTAGAATATACATTAGGGAAATGATATGGTTTCTTTGAGTACAACATTTTATTGATTCTAATTTGGATTCATGGTTTATTTAAATGTTGTCAATATGTCTTTTGCAGGTGTTGGTTATGTGATTAGGCTTTAGAACTACATATCATAACTATAAATATGGTCAATCTAAGGTGAAAATTTAAACACATGAGAATATGGTGAGATTAGTTTCACTATATTTTCATGGAGGTTGATAATGACTCATTCTTCATATCAAATTATCTTATAACAATATCTTCTACTTAGAAAATTAGATGAATGTTTATAAATCCATCCATTGAAGGAAGGGAATCGCTAATGCAGAAAACATTATTTACGTCACCATTTTTGACGTCGGTTATATATAACCGATGTGATAATCTGTGAAACGTGGTTTTTTAGGTCAGTTATTTTATAACTGACGTAACAAATGCGGTGAGTAGCTTTTTCACATCGGTTATTTTAATAACCGACGTTACAAATCATGCGTGTCCGGTTTTTATGTCGGTTATAAATTAACCGACGTAAAAAACAAAAGCGCGGGTGTTTTTTACGTCAGTTATTTGATAAACGACGTAAAAAATGAGATATCTATGAGTTTTTTCATCGGTTATAAAATAACCGACGTAAAAAACCAAAGTGCGGTGGGGTTTTTTTACGTCAGTTATAAAATACACAACGTAAAAAACCAATTATCTACGAGTTTTTTATGTCGGTTATAAAGTAACCGATGTAAAAAACTAGACTTTTGAGGCCATTTTGACGTCAGTTATTTTATAACCAACGTAAAAAAAAGAACCCATAGAACATTTTTTACGTCGGTTATACAATACACGACATAAAAAACTGTGATTTTTGATGTCTTTTTTACGTCGGTTATAGTATAACAGACATAAAAAATCAACACGCGGATTTTTTTACGTCAGTTAAAAAATATCCGACGTAAAAGCAGCAGTATCTGATGCATTTATAACATCGGTTATTATAATAACCGACATTATAAATGTAAAAAAAATAGTTTATATCATCGGTTATTAAATAACCGACGTTATAAAACATTTGAAAAATTAACAATCCCCATGGATTGTCATTTACGTTTTTTCGATCGACAGTCCGACAACTCGTCTCTCTCACGTGGTAAACCCTAATCAACTCGTCGATCTCGCTGAGTTAAACATGTTTTTCCTTCATCATTTATCATATTTACTCTCCCCAGATCTATCATCTCAACTCGCATCACTCATGTAAGCCTTCCAAGAATTTATTTCGTTCATTTTTTCCCAGATAGTCTATATTTATGTTTTGCGGTTTTTGTGTTTAAACTTGGTAAGATTCTTCGATTTCGAACCCTCTTACCTCTTTTTTCAATAATCATCATATTTATCATCCCAATATCTATTAGATCGACTCAGAATATTCATGTAAGCCTCAACTACTTTTATTTAGTTTGTTTTTGTTTCACGAATGCCCGACATTGAGGGTAATTTTGGTTGTCATTGACAACTAATGATCTCATTCACCTATATTACTGCATAGAATGGTTATTGATTAAATGTATGAATTCGTAAATGATATTTCATGTGTTGTTGCTGCTTATGTTTATCCTCTTTTATATAAGAATCTATTTGACATATAATGTAATGGTTGTTGACCTCTATGGCCCTTCGATGCATCGCTATGTCTCATGATTCCAAATAAAAATGGGTTCTGCTGAGGGCTTAGCATAGTATTTTTTGAGGCCTTGGCCAAGGCCTCGACAATATGTTTAAGATTTCTAGAATTATCCATTACATCATTATGATATTAGTTATCGAGAAAACTTGTGATCATTTGACTAGTTGAATATCAATGGTTATTTTTCATTATCATACGATCATTTAAGTAGCCATATTTAATAATATTTAATTCCATTTATTTCATGCTGAAGTATATATTAAATTCATGTTTTTTTAGTTGTTCATCATGCCTAGTTTTTATATGTAAACCATTGTTTGGGGGGTTGTCCACGGGGGTGGGGGCCTGTCCAGAGGGTTTTGGGGGTTGGCTGGGGGTGGGGCCTGTCCAGAGGGTTGGGGGGTGTCCAGGGGGTGTCCAGGGGGGTGTCCAGGGGGGTGGTTGTGTGGGGGGGCGTTGTCCAAGGGGGTGGGGGCCTGTCCAAAAGGTTTTGGGGGTTGTCCAGGGGGTGGGGGCTGTCCAGAGAGTTGGGGGGTTTCCAGGGGGGTGTCCAAGGGGGTAGGGGTGCGGGGTTGTCCAGAGGGTTGGGGGTTTCCAGGGGGTGTCCAAGGGGGTAGGGGGTGGGGGTGGTGTCCAGGAGGGGTGATTTTCTCCATCTGAATTTTTATTTTAAATATGATTTGATTCTCAGGTTTACTCCATTCTCTCCAATTTTCTATCAACCATGTAGGCGCCATGGTTTTCTTTTATTCAATGGAATTTAAAAATATTATATCTTACTATATTTTCTTTTAATAGAAATATTCAAGCATATTTTTTTAAATACGCATAGATTTGTTTTATATTTCAAAATTGTTTTACATTCAAATTATGATTTTTTTCATATAAACATATATTTTTCTTATCTTAAAAATATATATATTTTTGAAATTTTATATAGGTAATAATGAGTCAAAGTTGGATTACGACACATCGAATGAGAAATGAATATGAGGAAGGTGTTGATGCCTTTTTGGAATTTTCTATACGAAATGATCCAAGTAGTGGCATTTCTTTCTGTCCATGCTTGAAATGTTTGAATATAAAGAAGTTGAAAAGTAGAGAGATAAAAGATCATCTGATATGTCTTGGTTTTAATCTGAGTTACAGCCCTTGGATTTGGCATGGTGAAACTGGATGAAATGTCACTGCTGATGATGATTCAAAAGATGGTAAATCCGATGGAATTGAAGAAATGATTCGCGATATTGTAGCAGAACAAATTGTGATAGAACCGACAGTTGCGCGTCTATATGGTGATGCTGAAAAACCATTATATCCTGGTTGTATAGATTTTATGGTTTTTTAGTGGTGTTAATATTGATTAACATGAAGGTGAAACATGGATGGAGCGACAGAATTTTTACAGAACTGCTACAATTGATGAAAGACATTCTTCCAAAAGATAACGATATTCAAGATTCACATTACAAGGCCAAGAAAATATTATGCCCGATGGGATTGGGATACAAGAAAATACATGCATGTCTGAATGACTGCATTATATATAGGAAGGAATATGAATTTCATTCAGAGATTCCAAAATGTGGGACATCACTGTATAAGGTGAAAGAGAAATCACAGGCTGATGTAGAGATTACAAACCTCCCTTCGAAGGTATTTTGGTATCTTCCTATAATTCATCGTTTCAAAAGTTTATTTTCTAATGCACATGATGAAAAAAAGTTAAGATGGAATGCTGATGAGCGGGTATGTGATGGAAAATACGTCATCCAGCTGATTGTCCACAATGGAAAAAAATTGATACGCAGTATTCTACATTTGGAAATGAAATAAGAAATATCAGATTAGGGTTGTGCACAGATGGAATGAATCCATACCGAACCCTCAGTAGCACACATAGTTCATGGCCCGTTTTATTGGTAATTTACAACCTCTCTCTTGAAGTTTGTATGAAGTGAAAATATGTCAAGTTGAGTATAATGATCTCGGGTCCAAAGCAACTCGGCAATGATATTTATGTTTACTTGTCACCGTTGATTGATGATTTGAAATAGTTATGGGCTGATGGTATTAGGGTGTATGATTCTTATAAAATGGAATATTTTCAACTACATGTAGTGCTTCTGTTCACTATAAATGACTTCCCAGCGTATGGAAATTTTTCTGAATACAGTGTTAAAGGGCATAAAGCATGTCCAATTTGTGGACAACAGACGTCATATTGTCAATTGCATCATTGGAGTAAAATAGTGTACATGGGTCATCGAAAGATTTTTCCTATAGATCACCCTTATAGAAGACTAAAAAAGGCATTCAATGGCTCACAAGAATTTATATACTGCTCCAAAACCTTTATCCCAGGATCTGTATTTTGAGAGGGTGAAAAACCTTGATGTGACATTGGGAAAGACACATAAATCTGGTAATGATAGACATATTTGGAAGAAAAGGTCAATTTTTTTGAGCTACCATATTGGAGGTATCATGGAGTTAAACATAATATTGATGTCATGCACGTGGAGAAGAATATATGTGATTGTTTGATTGGATCATTGTTAGATATTAAAGGAAAGACTAAAGATGGGTTGAATGCAAGATTAGACTTACTATCAATGGGAATACGTTTGGAGTTAGGTCCCACTCCTAAAGGAAGACGAACATTTCTTCCCCCGACTTGTCATAAATTATCGAAGAGGGAGAAAATTAGCCTTTTTTAGTGTCTTCATGATATCAAAGTGCCTCAAGGTTACTCTTCAAATGTAAAAAATTTTGTCTCATTGAAGGACTTGAAGTTGATAGCTATGAAATTACATGATTGTCACGTCATGATGCAACAAATTCTACCAGTTGCATTGCGTGGAATACTTCCATTCATGTCAGAAAGACTATGATGAAGTTGTGTTATTTTTTCAATTCAATTTGTAACAAGGCATTTGAACTGAATGCTTTGAACATTTTGGAAAAGGATGCAATTTTTATACTTTGTCAATTGGAAATGTATTTTCCTCCAAATGTTTTTGATATAATGGTGCATTTAATGATTCATCTGGTTCGAGAAATAAAGCTTTTTGGACCTTTATATCTTAGTTGGATGTATCCTTTTGAATGGAATATGAAAATATGAAAGGTGTATGTTAAAAATCCATATCGACTTGAAGCCTCCATTATTGAAAAGTATATTTCTGTGGAGGTAGCAGAGTTTTGTACAAGCTACTTGGCTGCAGCGCAACACATAGGTTTGCCTCCATCTCCCCATGACCGAGTTAATAATGAGTGAAAGGGGATTCATGGCTTGAAAGTCAAATCATTGTCAGCTGAACAGATGAAGAAGTTAGAATCATACATCTTGAATAACATAGCTGATGCTCAACCGTATATCACATTGCATATTAATGAGTTGAAATAATGTCATCCAAAGAAGAAAGAAAGGTGGATTTTGAATGAGCACAACAAAAAATTTTTTGTCATGGATTAAAAAGACTTTTCTTGGTAGATCAGATATATCATATACATTAAAATGGATAGTGGGTGGTCCATGTTTAAATGTGATAACATGGTCCGATTATGACATTAATGGATATACATTTCATACAAAAGCTCAGGACAACAGAAGTGTAGTTCAGAATAGTGGTGTATTGGTGTTTGCATAAGCAATTCATGTTTCGAGTGCTAAGGACAAAAACCCAATTTCTGCATCAAGTGCATATTATGGAGTGATTGAAGACATATGGGAGGTTGATTACATTAAAATTAAAGTTCATGTTTTTAACTGTAAATGGTTTATCGGTAACAACAGTTTCAGACACGATGAATTTGGACTGACACTTGTTAATCTGAATAGATTGGAAGACACAGCTGATTCTTTTATAATGGGAACACATGCAAAAAAAATTTCTATGTAGTAGATCAATCAGATATGCAGGGGGCTATTGTTTTACAAGGGAAAAAACAATGTGTTGGTGAGGATGAAGTTGATGAAGATGCTGATTTATGTGAGATACCTACTTCCATGGAAAGATTAACAGAACACAATGATGAGCATGTTGAAGACATGGTTTGTGCCATAAGGAACGATCACGACGAATGAATTTGGGAAAACAATCCATTTGTACATTCCTAAAATTATTGGTAACATATGTTTATTTCTTGTTTACATTTATTTTTTTCATAAATGTTAGATGTTGTAAGTTTCTTATTTATTAAAACATGTTTTAAAA
Organism: Viscum album; assembly: GCA_963277665.1. Classification (NCBI taxonomy): domain Eukaryota; kingdom Viridiplantae; phylum Streptophyta; class Magnoliopsida; order Santalales; family Viscaceae; genus Viscum; species Viscum album. The sequence continues at coordinate 1,765,776,415 of OY728123.1, forward strand.
CAAAAAAAGTATAAGTTTTTGTTTTTTTTAAGTTTTTTTAGTTTACTTTATCATGTTTACCATTACATGAATTATATATCTATTATTTTTGTTCAGTGACAATTACTTTACCATGTTTACCAGGTTTACTATGTTTACCATGTTTACCATCTTGACCATCTTGACCATCTTTACCATCTTTTCCATTGTTTAATATGCCTACCATATTACCAATGTTTACTATTACGTAACTTAGTACACTTTTCGATTTTCTGATTACAGTAGTATTAAAATATTTGAATTATTATATTTCTGAACTAACATTTGTTTTTTTTATTTGAAGGATAATGACAGATCATTCAGTTGATCAACCACATGATTCTGGAGATGAGCATATTGGTCATACCTCTGGGGAGGAACATTCACATGCTCCTATTACAACAAAGAGACAAAGGTTGGCAAACGTGGGTGCACACATTTACCAAAATTATCAGTTGCCCGTATGCAGGATCAGAGGATAGTCGTTGAGTTTGATGATGATGATATTTATAGAGGTCCAAATGCAAAATATTTTATGTGTTCTGTATCAACTAAGGCTAAGAGAAAAGTAAGCATTTTGTATGATGACTGGATAAGTGTGGATAAAGCGATAATCTCTCGGTTATGGGAGACAATTTTGGTAAGATCTTTTGCTATTGTTTGAATATTCATTAAATGTTTCTAGTATATATAATATGTTTAACCTCTTCTTTATCAGATGACATTTGATATTCCTAACACTGGAAGAGTCAAGAAGAAATTATTATCGTTGGCTTCCAGGAGATGGAGGGATTTCAAATCAACCCTCTCATCTGATTTCATTTATGGTCATAGGATTCATGACAATCCATGTTGTATATATCCTTTTATAGATAAAGAAACATGGAGACAGTTTTTTGAAAGTATAAGAAAAGAGTCATTTTTGGTAAGGGAAGTGTAAACTTTTATAAGATTTCTTATATAAATGATCTTATTAACGTTTTGTTAATGATTTCTTATTCTTAATTTATAGAAAACAAAAAATTCTCATCAGGAGATCCAATCTAAAACTGTATACCCTCGTAGTTTATCTCAGGGAGGGTATACATTATTGGAAGAACAAATGACGGCGGAAAAATTTCAACAACTAAGAGATGAGTCTTCAAGCTCTGGATAGGTGGCCCCTCCATCCCCTCCATCTAGACATGAAAAATGGAAGAGAGATCGAAAGGGAAAAAAGGGCAATATCTTTCGGATGAATCGAGAATCGTAGCTGAGAGGATTGTAAGATATATATTTTATTTATTTAAGTTAAACATTTTCGTCATATAATTTCAATCATTACAGAAATGTTCAATTAATTAATACAGGACTCTCTTGAGGAGTAGAGTTCACTGGGGACATTTATAGCTACTAGGAGGGAAGATATTTTATCTGTAGCATTAGGAAGGCCCGAACATCCTGGTCGTGTAAGAGGATATCTGGCAGGTGTATCGGTTAGAAAAGTGTTTCCATGTTCATCAACTTCAAACATTGATGGCATTTATAGAAAAAAAATTGAATCCTTGGAGGCTGAAGTCCATAATATTAATGCAACGATTGAGGACAAGATTAGAGTGTCGGTGTAGTCTATGTTTGTAGATATGAAAAGACAATTTCAGACTGCAGATCCCACTCCTCCACCTCCCCCTACAGTCCATGGGTGTGGTGGGGGCTGTCAAGTGGGGTGAGGGGGTGCTGTTCAGGAGGGTGGGGGGTTATCGAGGGGTGTTTGGGGCTGTCCAGGGGGTTGGGGGCAGTCTAGGGGTGTGGTGGGAGCTCCAATGGGGTGGGGGAGGGCTGTATAGGGGGTATACATGAGGGTGGGGGCTATCAAGTGGGATAAGTTTTATCTTTTATCAATTTAAATGATTAAATTTTCTTTAGTTCATGTTTTGGTCTCCTTCTATTTTTGTGGTACAAATTATTGATTTGGTTTGTGGTTGATTTTGGGGGAGAGCAGAGGACTACAGTGGATTTTTTTTAAAAAAAATTGTCTTTCACGTAAGTTATTTTATAACTAAAGTGATAAAGAAATCGAGAAACATTTATCACGTCGGTTTTTTTCATAACTGACGTGATAAAGGACCTAGGAAATGCTTTATCACATCGATTAATCAATAACCGACGTGATAAACGGCCTGGGAAATGGTTTATCACGTCAGTTATTTAATAATTGATGTGATAAACCATTTCCTAGGCCTTTTATCACATCGGTTATTGATTAATCGACGTGATAAACCTCTCCCGGGACCGGTTTAGCATGTCAGTTATTTAATAACCGACGTGATAAACTATAGCGTAGGAGTTTATGACGTCAGTTATTAAATAACCGACGTGATAAACTCCCCCCTCACGTGTTTATGATGTCGGTTATTGTATAACCGACATGATAATGCCCCCCCGGTTTATCACGACTGTTATATAATAATCGACGTTATAAACCCTGCCCCCTGGGTTTTTTTACGTCGGTTATTAATTAACTGATGTGATAAACACAGCGATGTTATGTTTGTTACATCGGTTTTTAAATAACCACCGTAAAAAATATTATTTATAACGTCGTCCATATTAATGTCGGCTAAAACCCGATGTAAAAAATGAAAAAAAAACTGACGTAAATAACGTTTTCTGCACTAGTGAATAACTCCAACATACTAGGATGAATTTAGATAAATATGTATATCAGGACTCAATCATGCTAAGAAAATGTTATAGTATGGTAAATCCATCCATAAACACATCTAGGTAGTGTAAATACAATAGAAAAGTGAAACTAAATATCATTAGTGATATCTGGAGTTTTATTTTAGTGATAACGTATTCTGTTGAATACCTACCTGGAAGAAGGTAATCAGGATTGGATTTAAAGGGAATTTTTTGACATTTTTCTATCCTAGGGTATGGAAAAAATTTATTTCATAAGTCAAAATTTAGTATAGTCATAATTATGGGTTGTCTCTTGAGAGGAGTGCACAATAGTCAATTATTTCACTATAAATTAGTGGAAAATGGGGTTATCTTTGGTTGCGAGTCCCTACAAAAACTGGTGAATCAATAGATTATAAACAATGATTTAAGGAGGTTTATCGGTTTAGGGTTATTCATCTAAATGCAATGTTATCATAGTTTTGTGTTATTTTATCCTCTTTTGCTAAACCCATTCAAGTGTGTTGAACTCTCTATGAGATGGTTATTTTAATAATCCCAAATCTTTGTTGTATTTATGACAATTTAGTCTTTTGTTCAAATGGTTCTAAATGTGTTTATATTTGTTTAATTCATGCTTAAATATGTTTATCTATGTTAAATTATATATTACTGGTGACCTGGAAGTATTCTAGACTGAACAGAAACTTTGTGAGAATTTCATGTCTTGGCTCACTGTTAGTTATATTTTATGTCACTGATGATGAACGGTCGCACCGATGATGAACGGTCACACCAATGATGAACGGTCGCACAGATGATGCATGGTCTCACCGATGATGAACGGTCGCACCGATGATGAACGGTCGCACCGATGATGAACGGTCACACTGATGATGAATGGTCGCACCGATGATGAATGGTTGCATCGATGATGAATGGTTGCACCGATGATGAACGGTCACACCGATGATGAATGGTCTCACCGATGATGATTGGTCGCACTGATCGCACCAATCACAATGGTCACAACGATGGTTACTGAAGATCTAAAGGGATACCGATTGTGAGTCACCGATAAAGATGATTAATGATCCACCGATGCTGATGCTACCGAAACCGATAAAGATTCAAAATGACTCACCGATCTCATGACTCCCCGATAGTCAAGAAAACTGTTTGAATTTCTATAAACTCTTATTTAATTCCAACAGTAATATTTGATGTTTTTAATGCAATTAATGATATTTAATGTTAGTTGTTGGAATGTCAGGAGACCGTACCTCGTACCTATGAAAAGGTAATCATTTCCACTACCGTACTATGTCGAATAAAAAGGAAGATCAAGATGTAGAAAAAAGAGAGTCCGTGAAAAGGAATAAAGACAAAATTCTTCCATGAATGTACATACAAACAGGGAGAACACACGAGGAACTTCAAGAGGGCATTTTCAATATCTTTAAAAAACTATCATGCATTCAATCTAGCACTACTGAAGAACACACGAAGAACACTGGAAATCAGAAAACACACTCACTTGTGAAGGACATCAAGCTGAACCACGACACTCACTTTTCAACAGAAAAACCGCAGAAGGACTCAGAAGCATTTCTGCTAAATCCAACGAGTCTAAAGTTGCACTGCCGATCACTAGAGCTTTCTAAACTTTCATATACTCTCTCTAAGTGAATTGTTATTTACTGTTGAGCAGTGTGTGTAATCTATATATCTTTTACACACACTGTCTCCTGTGCTGAACTGAAGGATACTAAATCCTCATTACAAACTCTATACATTATATTGTATCCCACTGAGGATAGTGGTAAGGGTCAAGTGTGACCTGGACATCCTTTGTTTTGTTGTATTTGTTTTCCCATGAAGAACTGTGGCAGTGGCCTTAGGACCTGGACAGTATTGAACTGTTGTTAACCCCGATCCAGGGTGTGGATCAAATTTATATATAAATATGATAGGATTAAGTCTCTAATTGAGACTGAACCTTTTGGATATATCTGCTGTGTTATTAGTATAAGTTAAAGTATACTACATATATCTTTTATTCCAATACTATTACTTTTAAATACTAAACTATTTTAAAGTTACTTTGATAGTTAAATTAGAAAGTGTTTATGCTTTTTGTGAACTAGTAAACTAGCTTCAAAAGCCAATTTAATCCTATGATTAAATTGACTGAGATCTAATCAATATTTAAGAATCCAATTGAACATTTGAAATCTTTATAAATTCACTACATTTTAACTTTGGTTTTAAATTGGGGGACTTTAAGAGAAATATTTTTAACAGAAATTTTTAATTGGAACTCAATTCACCCCCCTCTTCAGTGTCCACTCCGACCAATATTTGGTACTAGAGGATTTGTTTTGTTTATCAAAGCTTTCAAATACGCTATTTTCTAACTGCGCTTTTAGTTATATTTTAATGATCTTAAATTTCTGTTAGTTATAAATTTTATCTCTTTAAAGTTATTTTCTAAACTCTAGTACTCTAGTTATGGATAATAGATTAGAAGGTTTTGCTACCAACAGGCCACCTTTCTTTAATGGTGCAAATTATGCCCAGTGGAAATTAAAAATGAAAATTCATTTAGAAAGAATGGGATTTGATATCTGGACTGCTATAGAAAATGAATATAAGATTCCAGCAACTGTTAGAACTACTTGGGATGAAGCTACTAAGACAACTTAAAATAATAATTGTAAATCCATGAATTCTCTATATTGTGCTTTTGGAGATGAAAAGTTCAACAGAATATCTTCTTATAAAACTGCCTATGAAATATGGGACACATTAAGTGTTTCTCATAAAGGAACAACTAATGTTAATGAAATGAGATTGAATACATATACTATTAAATATGATAATTTCAAAATGAAGACCGATGAAACTATATCTGACATGTATCTCAGGTTCAATGAGATTTTCAATACAATGATCTCTCTTGGAAGGGATGTCACTACTAAGGAAAAAATCATAAGGATATTAAGATGTCTACTAGATAGATGGAGAGGCACTTTTGTCTCAATTAGGGAATCATGTGACATAATAAAACTACCAGTCAAGGAGCTTATTGGAAAGCTTATGATGTTTGAATAAGAACTCAAGGTGAATAAGGAAGAAGATGATGAACCTAAAATGAAGTCTGTAGATTTTAAATCTACTACTTCAAGGATCAAAGACAAAGACAAAGTTCAAATAAAAACTGAAAGTTCAACAAGTGATGATTCAGACTCTGATAGTGATGCAGAGATGGCTCAAATAACCATGAGATTAGAAAAAGCCTGACAAGAATGATGAATTTGTATACTATGAATGCAAAAGGAAAGGTCACATTAAAGAAGAATGTCCAAAATTGAATTTCAAAAAGAAATATGACTACAAAGACAATAAGTACAAGAAAGCCATGAAAGCTACTTCGAGTGCTTCATAAGACAGCACAAGTGAATCTGATGTTTTTGATTTTGAAAAGAATCGTGCCAACATGTGTTTCATGACCAACACATCTGAGGTAACCTTAGATACTCCTGCTTTAAATTCCTATTATTCTGGAAATGGTGCAGAATCTGATTCTGATTCTGAAGATACGACTAAAGATGAATTGTTTGAATATTGTAACTTGCTAGAAGAAACATGCAATGAACATAATGAAAAATATAACTCACTAAAGAAACATCATGCTCTCACTGCCAATGTTAAATCTTCCTTTGATATAGAAAAGGAAAAGAATGCTTAAGTGTTAAAGGAAAATACAGAATTGAAAATTTCTAATGAGAAAATTATAAAGGACTTAGAAAAATTCACAAATGGAATGTATACTCTAACTCAAATGTTAGAAAAGAAAGTGGAACCAAAGTATGCTACTCGAATAGGTTATCAACCTGGAAATAGATAGTTTACTAAAATTAAATTTATTCCTAAGTCTAGACAAAATTCTACTTGTTCCAGTTCTGGAAATTCATATGATTCAAATATTTATTCACATGGTTATATATTATATAGAGTTTATCTTTCATAATCTTTTGATTCTGTAAATTATATGAAACCCATAAGACAAATTTGTGTACGAAAATAATTTATTTATAACCTGTCTAGACTCAAGAAGATCTGGGTACCAAAGTCATTTCCCATCTAAATATGTTTTGTATGAAACATGATTGAAGAGTTCCAACAAGAAGACATGGTATTTGGACAGTGGATGTTCAAGACATATGTCTGGGGATTACTCATGCTTCAAGAGCCTAATTAAGGTTGATGGAGGCCATGCCACCTTTGTTGATAATTCTAAGGGAAAAATCACCGGCCTATGCCAAATTGGTAACACTAACTCAGTTTTAATTTCTAAATTTTTATTTGTTGATGGATTGAAATATAACTTGTTAAGTATATTTCAATTATGTGATGATGGATTTAATGTTAAATTTGAAAATTATTCTTGTGATGTTTTTAATTCTAATGATTTTTTAATATTTTCTTCTTTTAGAAATGAAAATGTTTATGCTGTTGATTTAAATTCTTTATCTAATCAAAATGTTACTTGTTTAAATGATTTTAATAAAGACTCTTGGTTATGGCATAGGAGATTAGGACAATGCAATATACATTCACTTAGAAAACTAACTATGAAGAAATTGGTTAGAGACCTACCCAAACTTGTATTCCCAAATGATAAAGTTTGTAATCCCTGTCAAAAGGGAAAGCAACATAATGTTTCTTTTAAATCAAATAAAGAAGTTTCAACTTCTCAACCTCCGATGTTGGTTCACATGGACTTGTTCGGACCTTCTATAGTTTCTAGTTTAAATGGGAAGTAATATGTATATGTCCTAGTAGATGACTTCTCTGGATATACTTGGGAATACTTCATGGCTCACAAAAGTGAAGCATGTTCTTACTTTATTAGATTATCCATGCCTGGGGAAAACCATAGTGGACATACGATTAAAACCTTGAGAAGTGACCATGGATGTGAGTTTGAAAATCATGAGTTTGAATCTTATTGCTCACACAATGGCTATAGTCACAACTTTTCTGCTCCTAGGACACCTCACCAGAATGGTGTAGTAGAAATAAGGAATAGAACTGTTCAAGAAATACCAAGAACCATGCTTAATGAGTATGACCTGCCTATTTACTTTTGGGATGAAGCTGTGAATACAACTTGTAATATTATTAATTGAGTCTTAATTAGACCTGATCTCAAGAAGACCCCTTATGAATTATGGAATAATAGAAAACCTAATGTTAGTTACTTCAGGGTCTTTGGATGCAAAGTTTTTATTCTTAATACAAAGGATAATATTGAAAAGTTTTCTTCTAAGAGTGATGAAGGAATTTTTATTGGTTATTCTTTAACTAGAAAAGCATATATAGTCTTTAACAAAAGAACCAAATGTATGCAATAATATTTTCACATCAAGTTTTATGAAACTGATCCACATGAGCCTAAAACCTCTATTGAAAATCTTGAAAAATATTTGACTGTTCTGGACATTAATGATAAAACTAAAGAACCTGCTGTAAAAATATCCAGTTCTGGACATATTCCAGAATCTGCTTCTGTTGAACCTGAAATTAGAGATGAACCTAGAATTTCTAGCCCTGCCTTTACTAGATCAACTAGGATTCTAAAGAATAATCATTTAGATGTTGTTGTTGGTAATCTTGATAGAGGGACACAAACTAGAGCTTCTCTAAGAAACCAGGTTGAACATCAATCTTTTCTTTCACAGATAGAGCCTAAAAATGTCAACGATGCTATCAATGATGAATTTTGGGTAATGGCTATGCAAGAAGAGTTAAATCAATTTGAAAGAAACAACGTCTGGGAATTGGTTGATAGACCCAAGTAAACTTTAACAATAGGCACTAAATGGGTTTTTAGAAACAAAGTTGATGAGTCTAGAAACATAGTTAGAAACAAAGCTAGGCTAGTTGCACAATGATATAGCCAAGATGAAGGTATAAACTATGAGGAAACCTTTTCACCTGTAGCTAGATTAGAATCTATTAAAATTATACTTGACTATGTTACTCATCTGAATTTCAAGTTATATCAAATGGATGTTAAAAGTGCTTTTCTAAATGGTTTTATTGTTGAATATGTTTTTGTTGAACAACCACCTGGATTTACTAATCCTCATTTCCCAAATCGAGTTTTTAAACTTTCAAAAGCTTTATATGGTTTAAAACAAGCTCCAAGAGCTTGGTATGATAGAATTAGTAATTTTATTATTTCAAAAAAATTTACTAAAGGATTGATGATCCAACTCTTTTCATTAAAAGAATTTATAAAGATGTTTTCATAGTACAAATCTATGTTGATGATAATATTTTTTGATCTTCTAAACATTCATTATGAAAATGGTATTATTTTAAATCAAAGTAAATATACAAAGGATCTTTTAAAACGTTTTGGTTTGGATAGTATTAAGGAAAGTGATACTCTTATGAGTACAGTCTGTAAATTGGATGCAGATGAAACTGGGAAACTAGTGGATCAAACAAATTACAGAGGTACGATTGGAATCTTACTTTACATTATGTCTAGTTGACTAGATATTATGTTTAGTGTGTGTATGTGTGCAATATTTCATGTTAATCCAAAAGAATCTCATTTAATTGCAGTTAAGCGAATTTTTAAGTATCTTAAACACACTATAAACTTAGGTTTCTTTTACCCAAAAGGAAACTCCTTTGAGCTAATGAGTTATTCAGATGCAGACTTTGCTGGTTACAAGTTGGATAGGAAGAGCACATCTGGAGCATGTCATATTTTAGAAATGTCCCTAGTATCTTGGTGTCTTAAAAAGAAGAATTATGTAACTTTTTCTACTGCTGAAGCAGAGTATATAGCTGTTGGTAGTTTCTGTGGACAAATCCTGTGGATTAAACACACTCCCTTGGACTATGGATATGATTTTAAGCATGTTTAAATCAAATGTGATAACACTAGTGCAATTAACATTTCAAAGAACCTTGTGTCCCACTCTAGAACCAAAAACATTGATGTAAGGAACCACTTTTTGAGAGACCACTACCAAAAATATGATATTACACATGAGTTTATAGGTACTGAACATCAATTAGCTTACATTTTCACTAAGACCTTAAATTATGAAAGGATATACTTGATTAAACAAGATTTGGATATGATAGATCTGTCAAAACGATCTATCAAACCGATCTGTAAAACCGATCTGTCAAACGGATCTTTCAAACGGATATATGAAATCGATCTGTCAAACCGATCTGTCAAACCGATCTGTCAAACTGATCTGTGAAACCGATCAGTCAGACCGATCTGTCAGGTCGATTAGTTCTACCAATTAGGTTGTACTATTTTTAAAATCATTATTGTCTGTTTAAAATGATGTGGTTTTACTTAATCATTATTCTATTTTTTGTAACCCTAAATGATACAAATAATTACACATGGTTATTTCATTCTCTAAAGACTGTTGACCTTTTATTTCCCGTCGAACTCTCTCGTATCGTTTCTGTTACCTGAGCCTTTTGTATATTTACAAGCCTCTCGATTGTCTCAAACCTCAGAATGCCCAAGAAAAAGAGGCAAGTAAAGGAATCTAAAGGAACTTAACCTATCAAGCGTGCTCGAGGTGAGTCGATCAGTACGACGCAGAGGTCTGTGAACCCGAAGCTAGAAAAACGGGAAGTTATAGCTGAAAAAAATATGTTCAGAATGGGTTTTATCTAGCAAGTTCGTTCTCTTGAAAGTGTTGTAAATGCAAGGTTGTAAGAATTGGTTCTGCGATAATGATAGGGTCTTTTACCTGAAGCTGGTGAATGAGTTTTATTTGAACCTGTATGTAGTATTAGACGGAGTAGAGGCTATGAGATTGTCTTCTATAGTAAAAGGGAAAAAGATTACTTTTTCATCAAAACAGTTGGATGAATGTTTGGGAGTACCTCACAATGGAAGATTCGAGGACTATTCTGGTGATATTCCTCCAACAACTGATTACTTTTCTTATGAGCTAGCCCTGGAGTTATTGACTGGGATGTCTGAATCGCGAAAGATAACTACTTCTAAGTTGGATGGTGAGAATCGAATCCTGTTTAAATTTATTCAACAACGAATATGTCCTAGAAAAGGTGACTTTTCTTCAGTAAAGTATCTGAATGTGTTTCTGTTATTTATTTTGTTGAATGGTGAAAAGATCAATCTATGTAGATATTTTTCTGAGCAAGTTGTTGAGATGATAAAACCTTCAAATAAATCTACTACTCTGTTTTTTTATGCAGATTTCTGCCATGATAAAATTATTGGGTTGTTTGGATGATGGAGATGAGTGTATCTCATCAATTAGATTCTATTTCAAAAATCTTATTTGTAAGAGGATGAAAATAAATTGGAACCCATGGAAGAAATCTTGGTTTGCTGATGAAGAAATGTTATATGAGTCCTTCATTCCTACTGATCATCCAAGGATACCAAACGAGATACTAGATCCTAGTTTATGACCTGGTGAGGAATTGATTTATTCAGATGAAGAAGAGGAAGCATTAGTTCCTAAGGAAACTGGTGAATCCAGTAAGAAATAAACAGAAGAAGAAAAATCCGGTGATACTCTAAATGTTGAAGAGGATGCTGAATCATCTCCTGATGAGTGGAGTGATCCTGATACTGTTATCCCTAAGAAAAGAAGGATGGAATTTGGTTCGGCAAGCCCTCTTATCAAATTAACAGATATTGAACTAGTTTTAGATGATGAAGAATAAGATGAGACTAATGAATCAACCTCTAAGGAGAATGAATCTGGAAGTACATAAAGTTCAAGTGAGAAATCAGTTAATAATGATTATGATTATGATTATGAAGGCAATGATGGTGATGAGGGTGATACTGATGGTGATAGTGGTAGTGGTGGTAGTGATAGTGATGGTGGTGATGATGATGATGCTGATGATCGACCTATAGAAGGTCTGAATGTGATCCAAGATGATCCTCAATCCCAACCAATTGAGAAAGAAAATGTCCCTGAGGTTGAGAGGACAGAATAGTTGGAGAGTGATGGGGATGAGGAAGTCCTTCTGGAAAATTATGGACGGGCTCAGTTTGTGAAACTTGTGTATCCTTCATGAAATGCCACATGGGAATAACATCCAGGTCTTGCTATTCTGGGATTAGATTACCCAGAGGAAGAGGAAGGTGTAGAAGTGGATCTTGCAGGAATAAGTGATTCAGTTAAGTCTCAATTAGTTGTAGAGTTTTTGCAAAGAGCAGATGTTCGACCTGATTCTTCAGTGTCTCAAGCTAGACCTGATCCTGTAGTTGCTAAATATGACTTTGAAAGATTTAAGGATGAATTGATTCAAGCTGTTAGGGAGACTATGAAAGATGAGTTATCTCATATTCCTGCTCCTGCTCTTATGACTTTATCTGAAGATACTATGGATGATTTGGCTCAAAGAGTGGTAAGCCTTATCAAACCAGACCTATGCAATTATAGTGAGTCGATTGGAAGGAAAATTACCTCTTTGAATAAGACACTCATGGATTTATCTAGAAATATAGTTTCTCTATCTGTACAGTTCAGAAAAACCATCTCTGGTATAATGGAAGTATTATGAAATATGATCGAACATTTGAAGAAGGCAGATTTGAGGAAGTTGAAAGCTGAGATCACGCATGTTGTTGCCCAGGCTAGTTCTTCAAAAGTAACCAAGATTACTGGTCATGAGTTTAATACATTAAAAGATGTTGTTATAGAAGAGCTGGAAGCTCTTGGAAAGATTTTGGAATTAGATTCTTTGAAAAAGATGAAAGATCATAGTGATCATATTCCTAAGATGGTGCAGTTGTATTCAACCGATGCTACCAAGGATCAAAAAGAGATCAAGGAGAAAATGGATCATTATTTCTCTAAGATATACACCAATCATTGGTTGAATCATCATTTTAAAGTACTGGCTGACAATTTGAGACTCCCTCTAGTGACTCAAGATTTTAAGGCTCAAGTTCAGAAGTTAAAGGATTTTACTCCTACTTTAGAAAATTTCATGCACAATAAGGATGATTTTGAAAAGGCTATGAAGTACGGTGGAGAAGTAATTTAGGACTTCATCAATTTTCTCAAACCCTACCTTCATTTCCAAGCTAAGTCCATTGTTTTCCCTACTGTTGAGCCTCTTCAATCATCAAATGTTTCTCCCAGTCAGATGTCTATTTCTCAAGATCTCTCCAGTATTCGTCCAGTCTTTTAACAGACTCCTTCGGAAAGATCTTCTACTCCGCAGAAGGTGACCATAGAACCCACAATTTGTCCATCTCGAGTTGTCCTGCCTCCTTTCTCCATTCTTCTAGTTTAACCTTCCACCCAACAACCTTCTGGACCATCCATTCCTCCCACTACTAAAGGAAAATCTCTCTCGCATCCCGAGAAATAGCTATATCTGTCAATTTTTGATAAGGTGTCTATTTCTTGTACTTTTTACTTTTGTATGTGCTGTTTATAATCATTTTCAAACCTTATTTTTCTATGGAATCTTCTTGCTTATCTTCCTTCTCTCTTATTTTTGATAATCCCAAAGGGGGAGAGAAATTAGGGAGATCATGCATATGAGAAATCAGGGAGATCATGCATCTGAGAAATCAGAGAGATCATGAATTTTTGAAATCATGGAGATCATGAATATAAGAAATCAGGGAGATCATGCATATAAGAAATTAGGGAGATCATACATATGAGAAATTAGGGAGATCATGCATATGAATGGGTGAACTGAATGTGCATATGAGCCCATGCTTGCTATTTACCACATGCATGCATACACAGGGGGAGAAATGATGCCTCTGTATCTCCGTGGGAGTAATAATGAGAATGAATTGTATTATATGACTTGTATTATATGGGGAGAATGAATCAGTTATATATGTTCTGTTTGCTATTATAACCCTATTTTATCTTTTGGAATATATTCTTTTTTATAGGGGGATCATACTGAATGACATACTATATTCTCTCTTACTTTATGCCATTGATTTGTGATTATCAAAAAGGGTGATATTGTTGAACTCTCTGTGAGATGGTTATTTTAATAATCCCAAATCATTGTTGTATTTATGACAATTTAGTCTTTTTTTCAAATTGTTCTAAATGTGTTAATATTTGTTTAATTCATGTTTACATATGTTTATATATGTTAAATTATGTATTACTAGTGACCTAGAAGTATTCTGTACTGAACAGACACTTTGTGAGAATTTCATGTCCCGACTCACCATTAGTTATATTCTAAGTCACCGATGATGAACAGTCGCATCAATGATGAACGGTCGCATCGATGATAAATGGTCGCACCGATGATGAACGGTCACACCGATGATGAACGGTCGCACCGATGATGAACGGTCGCACTGATGATCAACGGTCGCATCGATGATGAACGGTCGCACCGATGATGAACGGTCGCAGCAATGATGAACGGTCGCACTGATGATGAATGGTCACACCGATTATGAACAGTCACACTGATGATGAACGGTCACACCGATGATGAACGATCGCACCGATCGAACTAATGACAATGGTCGCACCGATGGTTACTAAAGATCTAAAGAGCTACCAATTGTGGGTCACCGATACCGATGATTAGTGAACCACCGATGCTGATGCTACCGAAACTGATGCAGATTCAAAATGAATCACCGATCTCATGAATCACTTATAGTCATGAAAACTGTTTGAATTTCTATAAACTCTTATTTAATTCAACGATAATATTTTATGTTTTTAATGCAATTAATGATATTTAATGTTAGTTGTTGGCATGTCAGGAGATCGTACCTCGTACCTATGAAAAGGTAATCATTCCCATTTCCGGAGTATGTGGAATAAAAAGGAAGATCAAGTTGCAGAAAAAGAGAGTGCATGAAAAGGCACAAAGAAAGAATTCTTCCATGAATGTACATACAAACAGTGAGAACACATGAGGAACTTGAATATGGAATTTGCTAGATCTTAAAAGAACTTTCATTCATGTAATCCGGCACTAATGAAGAATACACAAAGAAAATTGGAAATCAAAAAACACACTCACTTGTAAAGGACCTCAAGCAGAACCATGATACTCTATTTTCAACAGAAAAACCACAGAAGAACTCTGAAGAATTTCTGCTAAATCCAACGAGTCCCGAGAAACACTTGTAATGACCCAAAGTTTCATTAATGGAAAATACCTCTTGATGTTATTAAATGTCTCTTTATATAAAATGTTTTTATAAAATGTCAACTTCATTGGTTTTATGATAAAAATTGTGACTGTTACTTTTTGAGTCGTTGAACAGTGATCACATGATTAGTATAAATATAGGGCTTTAACACATCCAATTTTACTTAGAAAAAGGAAGTGATGGCCTCATCCAGTAGAGTTTCCCCATACGAATCCCTTTTATTAGAGCTCGGAAAGGAGGTGGCGTTTTTGGGCTTCTCCCTTGACCAAGACCAAGCTGAGATTCATCATGTCAAGCTCGAACATGACCATCTACGGGAAAAGTGGAAGTTGATTGAAATTACCACTCGAGCGATGTTATCCGAGCCACCCCAAGTGTCTGTCACCATTGCACACATTACCCTTATGTCTTATGCGGCTATTTTAAGGGGTTTTGTAACAAATAATTAGTACTATGTTCATGTACATTATTTTTGTATATAATAATGAATATAATTTCTAGTCATTTTTGATACTTTGTAAATAGTTTTTAAAGTACAAATGGTGTTTTTAGTTATTATTTAATTAAGAAATCTATTTTATTAAATTAAGGGATTTTTCAATTAAATAATATTTTAATAAAATATTATTATTATAATTAAATTATTTTTAATTAAATATAAATGATCTTATAATTTTATGAATGCAATTAAAATTTTTACTAAGGTTTGAAAGCCATTTCTGTCCAGACCCGTGAATTTCTTATAAATGTCAGTTTTTATTTAAAAAGTTAAAATTAACATATTTAGAAAATTATTTAGATAAAATAAATGTTATTTCTGGAATCAGTATGTCGAAATTATCTAATGGTGAATTTTTCATAAATTTCTGAGACAGTCAAATTTTTGGGTAAAAAATTAAATACCGTTTAAATATATAATGTGTTTTATGACATCAGAATGACCCAATAGTGATGTAATAAAATACTATAATCTTTATGATCGGAAACTATATGTTTACCATTAAAATAATGTGATTTTGGGTTTTTTTGACTTACTTTTCAAAGCATTAATAGACCCCTCAAGACTTATTCAACACCTTGCCTTTTTTAAATTAATTTCCATGGGAGTGTGACTCACCTCCAAATAAGAAACACTAATATTTTAAGAAGTTAGGACCTTGGACTTATAAAATATTGTTTTCATCTTCCCTTTTCTAAAAACCATGGTGAAAAACCATGGGATGTTTTGTGGTTTGGATTAATTTAATGTAAGGGGACCCAAACCTAAATAATAAAGAATTCCCTCACCTTTCCTATATAAACCCACCCAAGCTCCACCTTCCTCCTCACTAAAAGCCCTTGGAGTTCATAAAAACACTGCCTTAATCTCTCTAGAATCCTCCCAATGTTTCCCAAGCTCCCAAGAAGCCTCTCAGAAGCCTCTCTCTAGCCTTTGGAAGCACACTTCCAAGTAAGGGTTTTTTCTTCCTT
This sequence comes from Viscum album, assembly GCA_963277665.1. NCBI lineage: Eukaryota > Viridiplantae > Streptophyta > Magnoliopsida > Santalales > Viscaceae > Viscum > Viscum album. The sequence goes on from OY728123.1 coordinate 1,765,792,781, forward strand.
TCCCATTTTTGCACAATTTTTTTTAAGTTCTTTTACCCTTTTAATTTAAATTATAAATGTTGGGGTATGGTTTCACACCTCCCTAATAAATCCCTTTTTATGTTTTAATTAAGTTATACCCTTTCCCTCTCATGAAATTCCTCCCATGTACACTGTTACTATGCCGAAATTCCGAAAGGAACTTCTCTCTCATCCTTTACATTCAAGCAATACTTTTGTATCATGAATCTAAATTCCATTAAAATTGTCGGGACATGTATCAATATGAACTCCTTACTGTCCATTACATTTAAATATGATTAGGAACCCCTTTTTCTCTCATCAACCATTTTTATGAATTCTTATGTCACGTTGTTACGCTGTCGAAATCGCACTGATTTTCTAAGCCAATGCCATTGTGTAGTGGATACCATGACCATTTCTCAATCATGGGTATCCACTTTTATGCACCTTTACATATAGATTACAATGTTTCATATATTAATTCAACATTACCTTATCATGGAATAAATTATTATGTTTTATGAATCCATGTTTTATGATCCATGTGGCACACTTATGCATGAAATGAAATGTTTAAGAAGGGTGCGCCCTTATAGCACTCCAATGAATTGGGTAAAGTATAGTATCATGATAAGTCATGTGAAATGAGTGTTGACTCATGATAATTCAAGTAAAATGAGGGTTTACTCATGATTTATGTGCAATGAGGATTTACTCATGCTCCATGTGCAATGAGCCTTGGCTCATGCTAATTCCATGTTAAGTGTTGTTGCCACATTTCCATGTTATGAGTATCATTTTTTATCATAACTTTATGTTCAAGTTCCTCTTATGCTATATTGATATGCCTATTTCCTAACATGTATTGTACTCCTCATGTTATTCCATGTGTATTCCCTTAATGGGATTTACAGCTCACCCTTTTCTTATGCATGTCCTCAGGTTATCCCATGCAATGCTAAGTACGAGGAAATGTAGTGGTCATGTAAAGGAAGTTTTCAACAAAGATGTTTTATTTCATGTTTTAAGTTTTTATGTGATGATTCTAAGCCCCAAAGACACTAAACCTCTCGAGCTTCTTTGTTGTATCCTGTGATGTGTTATGTAATAAATCATGTTTATGTTGTAATAAAAAGCAGGGTTGTCATAGTTGGTATCAAAGGATAGGATTGGTTATTTTTTGGGATTAGGATTATAAAACCCTAATAAATCCTTAGAGACAAGACTAAGTACAATATAAACGTCCCATAGTTTTGGTGACTATTGAGTAAGTGCTTTATCAAGAAAATACATCCTTGTCTGGATAGGATCAGGTAGAGGCGGCTCTGGCATAGATGTATCCTAAGGGTAAAACCCGAAAATTCCACATTGAGGTAGACATGAACGGGAAATGGTGCATGACAACGGGCCTTTCTGCACTCTTGGTTACGACACTCCCTGGAAATATGCTTTGGTGAATTCACATGCTTAGTATGAACCCTTAATAAGGGAATTAAAAAAATGCTTCTACGAATATATGTTAGAATGTAGATCACGAAAAGCCTAGATTGAAGCCTATAGACTCATGAGTTAGGTAAATAAAAGTTTATTTATAAGTCATCAACTTTTGTCTTTGGATTACCCTTTATGTGTTACCCCTATCTTTCCTTTTATTCTAGCCAATGGCTGTTAATAGGAGGACTCGGGCTAACAACCATTGTGAAGATCAGTGTTATGATTGTAATAATGAGATTCCAAATCCAATGGGAGCGGGAATTGCGAAATTTGTCATGCTTCTCTCTCAGCTAACTCAGGTTTTGAATAGAAACATGGGTCAAGAGGAACGTTCAACCCCCCCCCCCCCAAGAAAGAACAAGTCGCTATTGAGAGATTCATGAGACAAGGCCTCTTACATTTAGTGGATCATCGGATCCCACGATCGCTGAACAATGGATCAACTACATTGAAAATATATTCTCCATCCTCCAATGATTTGAACAAGAGAAGGTTCTCCCGGTGGCTTATAATATGGAGGGTGAAGCTGATCAATGGTGGACGTTGATCAAAAATATGAAGCCTGAGGAGGAGATCGAGGCGTTGGAATGGAAGGATTTCTGGAAGATGTTTTTCGATAAATATTTTCCGCGCACCCACTGGCTTAAGATGGAAAGGGATTTCCTTTCTCTCAAGAAAAAATATGAAGAATCTATTGGAGCGTACGAGGCAAACTTCACAAGGATTGCACGATATGCTTCCGGCATTGTCGTTACCCCTGAATGAAAGGTTGACCGATTCTTTTGTAACACCCGAGACTTTTATGAGAAATATTTTGATTTTATGTTATATAAATAATCAAAGGAATCTTTCACTACACACAACACTAGCTTGACTTGCTTTACACACAACCACAGCCTTCCTTGATAGCTTGTGTCGTACGCAATACCGAGTTTCACTAAACAACGATATGGTATTAAAATATTATTAAAACTAGCCGTTATGAATAGTACTAACTGAATTTTGAATTTTATAACATTTTAATTCAACTTATAAATTTTCTAGAATCAGGTATAAAAGAAAAATCAGTTTTTTTTATAAAAGAAATATTTTAAAAAAAATACAGTTTTGCCGCCTTTTGATGGCGCACCTATATTAAATGTAGTTTTTGACATGTTTATAAGTTCAATTTGACAAAATAAAATTCTTATTTTGAATCAGGGTATAAAAATTTACTTTGGATAAATTTTTGATATTTTTCTGATAACTTTCATATTTTGATGAATTGTAAAAATACGCTAATTTTTAATTAAAAACAACTTTTTTCATTGAGATAATTTATATGGATAAATTATAATATTTAATGGTTTTAAAGTATAAATAGAATATATTTTTACCATTTAATATAATTTATGTCATTAGAATTAATTTCACATTGAATTCATAGGTAAAAACATTTCAATCTTTGGCAATGTTTTAACTTCTAAAACCTGTTTTCTTAACAACGAGATTTATTTTAAATTAATTACTGCAACTTATATGTTTTGAATTTTGAAAAATGGATTTCCATATTCAGAATCATTGGGTCCAAATTATGTTAATAGGCTACTTTTTATTTTTGGGCATTATGAATAGTAACTACGGTAAATTTTATTTACCATAGTTAAAGGTAAATCGGGTAATTAAGGGTAAATATAAGATTATAAAATTATTATAACACCTACCAAAATCCTATTGGATGACTAAACGTCCACCCATATCACCTAAGGGTCGGATTAGATTCATTTAATGGACTTTTTTCCATGAAAATAATTTAATTATTATTAAAACCAAAGAATGTGACAACATGTCACTTTCTTAAATCGTATTAGTATAATAATTTTAATTTGGTGTTAAACTTAATGAAACATAGAACATGAATAGTATCCACAAAGCTAATACAATTATCGACATCATAGAAATTTATTTATGATTTTTAGGGATTAAATAATTATTATTAATTATGACACAATAGTGATGTTGAAATTATTTTATTAATTAAAATATCAAATAAACTGTTTTAAAAATATTAAAATAAATATTATATGATCTATTTAATGTGATAAACTAATTTTATGGATACATATGACATTTTATGAATCTATTAAAGCTTTTAGTTCGAACATATATTTTGTATATATTTTATTTAAATTCAAATAAATGAATAGTGTCAAAATTGACACTATTGTTATTTTATAAAAATAACATATTATAAAATTGTTTAAAAATCACAAAAATATTTAAAAATTATAAATTAAAATTTATATGGTCTAAACTGTCATAAAGTGTCAAATTATGGAAAATTAACAACTGATATGTAATTATTTATAATAATTTAAAATTTAGAATATTATTACCACAAATAAAATTAAATTGATAAATAAAGATAAATCAAGTTGATAATGTTTAAAATAAATTCCTAACATGTCTAAATTTTATTGGTGGATGCGATTACAACTCTATCTCATCTAACATTCGTATATGAGTCATTTGGTTAGTTTTTAAGTGGGGTTGGGATTTAATATAAACTAATATTTCTTATATTTCCAAAGGTGCCCCTCTCCTCCCTTATAAAAGGGAACCTCCTTCCTCTCTTCCTCACACCAATTTGAGCCTTCAAGCTCGGACAAACCCTGACCATTTCACTTCCCCACTTCCTTATAAACCTACTATAGGTATTGGTTTTATCAAAAGACAAACTCTAGTGCCTTAAGAGAAAGTTTAGAGGAGTCACTTCAAGAAAGAGGTAATACCTTCTACCGTTTTCTTCAAGTTCCATTCTTCTTCTAATACCTCTTCTTTAGTTGTTACATTATGAGGTAATAACATAAGTATCACTCATATACTGATATTTTATTATAAATATGAAACAACCCTATTTCACCTCTTATCCATCCTACGGAAAACGAAATCCCCGCACGTGCGTACGTACGGAATACCGTCTCCACGCCGTGGTGTAATCTATTTTCCACCGCCACCTTACTTGGATGGGTATAAGGGTGAACTTAATGAATATATAGGATTATTTTAAAGTGGTATTGATTCTTAAATAGTATACATACACTCCAATACAATTCCACGATCATTGGAATGATATCATCGCTCGTGCGTACGTACGGAATACCGTCTCCATGATGTGATGTGATTCGTTCTACATGATCTTCATTGCATAATAATTATATAAATGAATTGAATGAATGAATATGATATATATTATATTAATACCATTCTGGAAATTAGGTATATATAACCTAAAGTGAATAATAAGAATTTATTCGACAAATGCGCATAAGAACAAAAAGTAATAAACACCCGAATAACAAGTAGTAATGAAATATTACTAATAAGATGCTAAGAATATGACCACATATGATATCATAACAATAAGTATAATTCTTCAATAATTCAATAACATTATTTAAATCATTATACAAGAGGTTCATACACTTACGAAGAAAATCGGACCTAAGGTAAGGGAAAATCTCGCATTCTCAATTTTTATCCGAAATTGTTTATACATCAGAATTTACTGGGGTGTATTTTATCATCCACATCCATGTTTCCTCAATATGTAATATTGTTCCATCCACCTAAAATTGTTTAAATCCAATTTTACCCTTCGGTGAGTTTTTAGTAAAAGATATGAAAGTAATCTTTTGTCGTTTTTTGTACGAGGTACTTTTTTGAATTTTCCGAAAAAATTACGAGAAGAATGTTTTTTTAAACTTATAGGGCATGAATGGATTTTAAAGCATTATTTACAAGAAGCTTCCTTTACAAGTTGTCAGGTTTATTTTTAATCAACTTCTTTTAGCTTAAAATTGTATGACATATTAAGAAAGGAAAATGTTTTTGAAGTAGAAAGGATATTTTCCTCAAGAATGGAGTTCAAGTGTTTTTTTTTCAAAATTATTTTCCATATAAGATAATATAGGGCTGGGTTTCTATCCCTATTATTACATTGATTTGACTATGTTGTGATGGAACTATTTTTATGAATTCCTTTATCTTATATGAATTGTTTTATGATGTCATGTTGTTTATGATTCCCATTTTTATTACATGGGTTATGCTATGATGTACGGTTTATGATTTTGTGGCACACATAAGAATGTTATCAATATGAGATGGGTGGGACCTATATCTCCCTCCAATGCATTGGGTAAAGATTTTATATCTCGTGAGATAGACATTGCTGGAACGACAGGTTAAACCGGTTCAATGAAATAGGACTGAAATGAGGAGTGAACTCGGTTCAGAAATGGACTTTGTCCACTAAGATAGTCTTGGAAATGACTCTTGAATAATAAGAAATGATTTCTATGATTATGTTTGTATTCCACAAAGTTTCATGTTTTATGTTATTATTATTGGGATTTCATTTCACTACTACAATTTATCCCATGTTATGAAATTATGCTCTCTTTTGAAGGTTAAGATTTCCAAAATGTTATGTTCTTATGAATATGATGTGATTGATATTTCTTTTGTTTACCCATACTGAGCATTTGAGGTCACCCTTTTGTATGTTTTCTTTCCCCAGGTCAGGAAGAAGCTTATTAAGTAATATATGCCAAAAGGTACTATAGATATGATGAAATAAATGGGAGATAGTGTAGATGCTTTATGAACCAGTTGTTTATGTTTCCCAGTTTCGAAAGACACTATACCTATATGGTCATTTCATGGTTTTGTTACATGTTGTAATAAGTATGCTTCAATTTTGATTTAATAACAATCTATTTAAAGTATGGGTCATTATAGTTGGCATCAGAGGAAAGGTATAGTCAACCTTTGGAAACTAGTATGTGAAAGCCTTAGTAAGAACCCTAAGGAAAATGATAAGCATAGAACACAATATTAGTGTTTTAGAAATGACCATGAATAACCTAGGATAATACCTTAAGTGTGAAATTTTATTCTTGATTATGTGGTTTTCCTATTATAAGTAGTGTTGCTCACACTATTCGTCTTGGTTTTAGTCAATGGATGGAACCCAAAGGAACCGTGTTAATGCGGAATGCGACAGGAAATGCAATGATTGTCCCCCTGAGCGACCAAACGTTATGGGAACTGGAATGCAAAATCTTGTAGCCATGCTCACACAACTTTCTCAAGTAATGAATCATGCAGGACTTCTAAAGGAGCAAAGGAAGGAGCAACATTCTGTTGAATCCTTCATGAGGCAGTGTCCTCCTTCTTTCATCGGGTCTACTGGTCCATTAGTTGCTGAACAATGGATTAGTACTACTGATAAGATATTTTCAGTTCTTCAATGTTTTGAACATGATAAAGTCATCCTAGAAGTGTATCGTTTGGAAGGAGATGCTGATCAATGGTGGAATCTTATTAAGAATACGAGGCAAAGGGATGAAATTGAGTCCATGGAATGGGATGAGTTCAAGAACTTTTTTTTCAATAAGTACTTCCCTCGTATTCTCCAAACAAAGATGGAGAAAGAGTTTCTTGAACTAAAGCAAAAGGATGATGAATTTGTTGGTACCTATGAAGAAAATTTTACAAGACTTGCAAGGTACACTTCTGGTATTATTATCCAACCTGAGAGTAAGATCGATCGATTCTTTAGTGGCTTAAAACCAAGTCTTTGAAGGGAGTAAGCCATAAGGGACTTCAATATCTACGAGGAAATCATTCAATGTACTCTCAAAGTCGAGATGAAGATTGGAGTAACCCATCAGTCATATGGGTTTGATAAGAAGATGAAAATGGAATTCAAAGGAAAATCTAAAGAGCACAATGAAAAGAAGATGAGCATTCCCTTATGCTCAAAGTGTGGAAAGAAACATGGAGGGAGTTGTCTTAAAGGGACAAGTAAATGTTTCAAATGTGTAAAGGAAGGTCATCGGGCATTTGAATGCCGCAATGATGGGAAGAAGATGTCTAATGATGCCAACAAAGGAAGGGACACACAGAATGAACCTACTACACTTCAATGTTTCATGTGCAAGGATATGGGGAATTATGCCAATAAATGCCCTAATCCAAGGGTTTTTTATGATGATTGACATCAACAAAATCTAAGGCTTAAGACAAAGGAAAGTCACATGCAATTTCTATCAGCGATGTGGAGTACGATAACGATGTGGTGAAAGGTACACTTACCATCCACTCTAAAGTAGCAAATGTATTATTTGATTCTGGATCCACCCACTCTTTTATTTCTGAAGATTTTTCTAAGGGTAGCACCATATTACCTCAACAATTAGATGTTTAGTTAGCTGTGACAACACCTAATGGCATAACAGCCGCATCAAAATATTATAATTCTTCCCCGATTGAAGTTTGTGGGAAATTGCTTCCTGCAAATCTTGTGATCCTTCCTATAGTGGAATTTGATGTGATTCTTGGCATGGATTGGCTTTCTTTATATGGAGCTCATATCAATTTCCAAATAAGGGAAGTCACATTTCATATTCCAGATCAATCTATGATCGTCTATCGATGCAAGGATGAACATAACCTTCCAGTGGAAATTTATTCCATCTTATGGGTCTTGATTCCACTTAATGAAGGTTATTTATCTCAAATGGTTAGTGAGAAACTCAAAATTAAGAATATTCCCATTGTACGAGAGTTTGATGATGTCTTTCCGGAGGAATTGCTGGGTCTTCCACCAAATCGTGAAGTTGAGTTTTTAATAGAACTCATACCGGGTGCTTTGCCTATTTCAAAGACACCTTATAGAATGGTCCCATTTGAGTTGCAGGAATTGATGAAGCAAATCCAAGAGAATATTGATAAGGGATTCATACGCCCTAGTGCGTCACCTTGGGGAGCACCCTTTCTGTTTGTTAAGAAGAAAGATGGATCAATGAGACTCTGCATTGATTATCGAGAACTTAACAAGATCACTATCAAGGACAAATATCATCTCCCATGCATTGATGACCTATTTGACCAACTACGTGGAGCTCAATACTTTTCCAAGAGTGATCTTCGTTCAGCGTATCATCAATTAAGGGTCAAAAGGGAAGATATACCAAAGACGACTTTCCGTACAAGGTATAGACACTATGAATTTATAGTGATGCCATTTGGTCTTACTAATGCCCCTGCTATCTTCATGGATCTGATGAGTAGAGTCTTTAGAGACTACCTTGATCAATTTGTGGTAGTCTTTATAGATGATATTCTTGTCTATTCAAAGAGAAATGAAGAACATGAAGATCACTTGAGAATTATATTGAAGACCCTGAGAAAGGAGAAGCTTTATGCCAAATTTACCAAGTGTGAATTTTGGCTTCAAAAAGTTGCATTTTTGGTCACATAATCTCAAAAGAGGGGATATTTGTGGATCCAACAAAAACAGAGGTTATCAAAAGATGGTCGAGACCAAAAACAGTAACTGAGATCCGAAGATTTCTTGGTTTGGCTCGATATTATCGACGTTTTGTGAAATATGTTTCATGATTATCTAATCCACTCACCAGGTTGACTCAAAAAAGGAGTTAAGTTCGTGTGGATAGACGAATGTGAAGAGAATTTCAAGGAGTTGAAAAGAAGGTTATCCAGTGCACCTGTACTCACACTTCCTTGTAGCGGAGAAAGGTTTGTGATCTACAGTGATGCATCCAAGAAGGGACTGGGATGTGTTCTCATGAAAAATGATATGGTGATAGCTTATGTCTCACGACAGTTGAAAATCCATGAGAAAAATTACCCAACTCATGATTTGGAGTTAGTTGCGGTAATCTTTGCATTAAAGATTTGGAGGCATTACCTTTATGGTGAAAGGTGTGATATTTATACTTATCATAAAAGTTTAAAGTATATTTTCACACAATAGGAGATGAATAAGCGTCAAAGAAGATGGTTGGAGCTGATTAAGGATTATGAATTCTCAATTCATTACCACCCTGGGAAAGCAAACAAGGTGGCAGATGCATTATGTCGACAAGACCATGCCAGTTTGTCCATGATGAGGATCACAAAAGATCCAATATTTATGGATTTACAAAGGATAGATCTTGGAATTATAATGGAAGGGGGATAATTTTATCTTTCTCAAATGAATGTTCAACCATCTATACCTGTGAAGATTAAAGAGGCACAGAAAGAAGATGTAGAGTTACAATAGAAGGTGAGAAATGTTCCTGAATTCAACCTTGATTGTGATGGGATAATAATGTTTTGGAATCGGGTTTGTGTTCCTCCCATCCCTGAATTAAAGAAGGAGTTGCTGGATGAGGCTCATAGTTCTTCATTCTCTATTCATCCTGGAAGCACAAAGATGTATAGGGACCGGAAAGAGTACTTCTAGTGGTATGGCATGAAAAGAGATGTTGCTGAATATGTCTCTCGATGCTTGGTTTGTCAGCAAGTTAAAGTTGAGAGATAGAAGTCTAAGGGTATGTTCCAACCATTACACATACCCGAATGGAAATGGGAAAACATCACTATGGACTTTGTCACAGGACTTCCTAAAACATCCAAAGGCAATAATGCTATCTGGGTCATAGTTGATCATCTTACAAAGTCTGCACACTTCATCGCTATTAGAGAGGATTTCTCTCTGGATCACCTTTCCAGGATATATGTAAAGGAAGTGGTAAGATTGCATGGAGTACCACTTTCTATTATATCTAATCGAGATCCGAGATTTACCTCTATGTTCTGGCGAAGTCTTCATCATACTCTGGATATAGAGTTGAGTTTCAGCACTACTTATCATCCTCAGACATATGGTCAGTCTAAGAGAACAATTCAAACTCTAGAAGATATGTTGAGAGATTTCCCTAGGGATTTCAAAGGTGATTGGGATCAACACCTACCTTTGGTGGAATTTTCTTATAATAATAGCTTTCACTCCAATATTCAGATGGCTCCTTATTAAGCTCTCAATGGAAAGAAATAGAGGACTCCAACTTGCTGGGATGAAGTTCAGTAAAGAAAGCTATTAGGACCTGATCTCGTTGATGAAATAGCAGAAAAGGTCAGATCTATTCAACAACACATAAGAGCAGCTCAGAGTCGACAGAAAAGTTATGCCGACAACCGAAGAAAAGACCTAGAGTTTTAAGTGGGTGATAAAGTGTTCTTACGAATATCTCCCTAGAATAGGGCCATGAGATTTGGAAAGAAGGGGAAGTTGAGCCCTAGATATATCGGTCCTTTCGAAATACTGGATCATGTTGGGAAGGTAGCTTACCGATTGGCACTTCCACCGAATTTCTCTCAAGTACACGATGTGTTCCATGTATCTCTCCAGAGAAAGTACATACCTGATCCTTCACATGTACTCAGCTCAGAAGTTGTACCGCTAGAGCAAGATCTTTCTTATGAAGAACAGCCGATAGAGATTCTGGATCGTAGCGAAAAAGTCCTACGAAACAAGACCACTCGCTTGGTGAACGTTTGATGGAGGAACCACCAATTAGAAGAAGCTACAAGGGAGCTTGAGGATATGATGAGGGAGAGGTATCCTCATCTGTTTGTTACAAAGTGACGAATTTCAAGGGTGAAATTCATTTTAAGGGGGGTAGAATGTAACACCTGAGACTTTTATGAGAAATATTTTGTTTTTATATTATATAAATCATCAAATTAATCTTTCACCACACACAACACTATCTTGGCTTGCTTTACACGCAACCGCGGCCTTCCTCGATAGCTTGTGTCGTACGCAATACTGAGTTTCACTAAACAACGATATGCTATTAACATATTATTAAAACTAGCCGTTATGAATAGTAATAACTTAATTTTGAATTTTATAACATTTTAATTCAACTTATACATTTTCTATAATGAGGTATAAAAGCAAAATCAGTTTTTTTGGATAAAAGAAATATTTTTCAAAAAATACAGTTTTGCCGCCTTTTGATGGTGCACCCACATTAAATGTAGTTTTTGACATGTTTATAAGTTAAATTTGACAAAATAAAATTATTCTTTTGAATCAGGGAATAAAAATTTACTTTGGATAAATTTTTGATATTTTTCTGATAACTTTCATATTTTGATGAATAGTAAAAATACGCTAATTTTTAATTAAAAACAACTTTTTTCATTGATATAATTTATATGGATAAATTATAATATTGAATGGTTTTAAAGTATAAATAGAATATATTTTTACCATTTAATATAATGTATGTCATTAGCATTAATTTCACATTGAATTCATAGGTTAAAACATTTGAATCTTTGGCAATGTTTTAACTTCTAAAACTCGTTTTCTTAACAACAGAATTTATTTTAAATTAATTACTGCAACTTATATGTTTTGAACTTTGAAAAAAAAAATTTCCATATTCAGAATCAGTGGATCCAAATTATGTTAATAGGCTACTTTTTATTTTTGGGCATTATGAATAGTAACTACGGTAAATTTTATTTACCATAGTTAAAGGTAAATCGGGTAATTAAGGGTAAATATAAGATTATAAAATTACCCTAACACCTTCAAAAATCCTATTGGATGACTAAAAGTCAACTCGTATCACCTAAGGGTCGGATTAGAATCATTTAATGGACATTTTTCCATGAAAATAATTTAATTATTATTAAAACTAAAGAATGTGACAACATGTCACTTTCTTAAATCTTATAAGTATAATAAATTTAATTTGGTGATAAACTTAATGAAACTTAAAACATGAATAGTATCCAGAAAGATAATACAATTATATACATCATAATAATTTATTTAGAATTTTTAGGGATTAAATAATTATCATTAATTATGACACAATAGTGATGTTAAAATTATTTTATTAATTAAAATATCAAATAAATTGTTTTAAAAATATTAAAATAAATATTATATGAACTATTTAATGTGCTACAATAATTTTCTAGACACATATGACATTTTATAAATCTATTAAAGCTTTTAGTTCGAACATATATTCTGTATATAGTTTTTTTAAATTCAAATAAATGAATAGTGTCAAAATTGACACTATTGTTATTTTATAAAAATAACATATTATAAAATTGTTTTAAAATCACAAAATATTTAAAAATTATAAATTTAAATTTATATGGTCGAAAATGTCATAAAGCGTCAAATTATTGAAAATTCACAACGCATTTGTAATTATTTATAATAATTTAAAATTTAGAATATTAATACCAGAAATAAAATTAAATTGATTAATAACGACAAATCAAGTTGATAATGTTTAAAATAAATTCCTAACATGTCTAAATTTTATTTTTTGATTATATTACAACCATATATCATCTAAGCTTCGGATATGAGTCATTTTGGACGTTTTTAAGTGGGGTTGGGATTTAATATAAACTAATATTTCTTATATTACCATGGGTGTCCCTCTCCTCCCTTATAAAAGGGCACCTCCTCCCTCTCTTCCTCACACAAATTTGAGCCTTCAAACTCGGCCAACCCATGCCCATTTCACGTCCCCACTTCCTTAGAAACCTTCTAGAGGTACTGGTATTATCAAAATACCAACTCTAGTTCCTTAAGAGAAAGTTTAAAGGAGGCACTTCGAGAAAGAGGTAATACCTTCTGCCGTTTTCATCAAGTTCCATTCTTCTTCTACTCCCTCTTCTTTAGTTTTTTCAATATGAGGTAATAACATAATTATCACTCATATACTGATATGTTATTATAAATATGAAACAACCCTATTTCACCTCTTGTCCATCCTACGGAAAATGAAATCACCGCGCGTGCGTACGTACGGAATACCGTCTCCACGCCGTGGTGTAATCTATTTTCCACCACCAACTTACTTGGATGGGTATAAGGGTGAATTTAATGAATATATATTATTATTGTAAAGTGGTATTGATTCTGAAATAGTATACATACACTCCAATACAATTCCATGATCATGGGAACGATATCATCACTCGTGCGTACGTACGGAATACCGTCTACATGATGTGATGCGGTTCGTTCTACATGATCTTCATTGCATAATGATTATATAAATTAATTGAATGAATGAATATGATATATATTACACTAATACCTTTCTGTAAATGAGTTATTTATAACCTAAAGAGAATAATAATAATTTATTCGACAAACACACATAAGAACAAAAAGTAATAAACACCCGAATAACAAGTAGTAATGAAATATGACTAATTAGAAGCTAAGAATATGACCATATATGATATCATAACAATAATTATGATTCTGTAATAAGTCAATAACATTATTTAAATCATTATACAGGAGGTTCGGACACTTACGATGCACATCGGGCCTAAGGTAAGGGAAAATCTCGCAATCTCAATTTTTATCCGAGATTGTTTATACTTCAGAATTTTCTGGGGTGTATTTTATCATCCACATCCATGTTTCCACAATATTTAATATTGTTCTATCCATCTACAATTTTTTAAATCCACTTTTACCCTTCGGTGAGTTTTTAGTAAAAGATATTAAAGGAATCTTTTGTCGTTTTTCGTACGAGGTACTTTTTGACATTTCCGACAAAAGTACGAGAAGAATTTTTTTTAACTTATACGGCTTGAATGGATTTTTAAAACATTATTTCCAAGAATCTTCCTTTAAAAGTTTTAAAGTTTATTTTTAATCAACTTTTTTAGTTTAAAATTGTATGACATGTTATGAAATGAAAATTTTTTTGAATTAGAAAGGATATTTTCCTCAAGAATGGAGTTCAAGTGTTTTTTTTCAAAATTATTTTCTATTTAAGATAATATAAGGTTCTATTTATATCCCTATTATTACATTGATTTGATTATTTTGTGATGGAATTATTTTTTATGAATTCCTTTATCTTATATGAATTGTTTTATGATGTCATGTTGTTTAAGATTCCCATTTTTATTACATGGGTTATGCAATGATGTACAGTTTATGATTTTGTGGCACACATAAGAATGGTATCATTATGAGATGTGTGGGACCTATATCTCCCTCCAATTAATTGGGTAAAGATTTTATATCTCATGAGATAGACATGGATGCAACGGCAGGTTAAACCGGTTCAGTGAAACAGGACTGAAACGAGGAGTGAACTCGGTTCAGAATTGGACTTTGTCCACTAAGATAGTCTTGGAAATGAGTCTTGACTAATAAGAAATGATTCTCTATGATTATGTGTTTATTCCACAAAGTTTCATTTTTTAAGTTATGATTATTGGGATTTCATTTCACTACTATGATTTATCCCATGTTATGAAATTATGCTCTCTTTTGCAGGGTTTGATTTCCAAAATGTTATGTTGTTATGAATATGATGTGATTGATATTTCTTTTGTTTACCCTTATTGAGCATTTGAGCTCACCGTTTTTTTATTTTTTCTTTCCCCAGGTCAGGAAGAATCTTATTAAGTAAGATATGCCAAAAGGGACTATAGATATGATGAAATAAATGGGAGATAGTGTAGACGCTTTATGAACCAGTAGTTTATGTTTCCCAGTTTCTAAAGACACTATACCTATATGGTCCTTTCATGGTTTTATTATATGTTGTAATAAGTATGATTCAATTTTGAAGTAATAACAATGTATGTAACGTATGGGTCATTATATCTTTGGTGGGTTGAAGCCTAGCCTGTGAAAAGCATTAGAGATCCGTGACTTCGACAGCAATGAGGAAATTGTATGATGTGCCCTCAAGGTAGAAATGGAGATTGGAGAATCATAGGGGTATCATGGGGATAAGAAGCGTATGGTGGACTTCAATGCTGGCGGGCTGATGGATAAATCCAACGGTGCTAAGAATATCCAGCACCCCACTTGACAAAAGTGCGGAAAGAATCACCCTAGATATTGCCTTAAGGGGATGAGAAAATGCATCAGGTGTGGAAGGGAAGGGCACCTAGCTGTTAACTATCGGCAAGAAAGACCCGTGGCTGCGACAGAGGATAGGAATTCTCCGTTCGAACCTAAAAGCATTGTTCAATGCTACAAATGAAAAGAACTGGGTCATTTTTCAAATCAGTGCCCTAATCCAAGGGTTTTCAGAGACAACCAACAACCTCCAAGGCAGCAAGGAAGAGCTTTTGCCATCACTTCTGCCGAAGTGAACCCTGACAACGAAGTGGTGACAGGTACGCTAGTTATTCATTCAAGAATAGAGAACGTACTTTTTTATTCAGGTTCTACGCATTCTTTTATATCTTGAAAGTTTAGTAGAATAATCCCAGCACCACCACAAACCATGGAAGTGATGATGTCGGTGAGTACGACAAATGGGGCAATCATTGCATCCCATGAGTATAAGTCCTCCCCTGTTATAATCTGTGGATTGAATTTCCCGGTGAACCTTGTCATACTCTCTTTGGTGGAATTTGATGCAATTCATGGCATGGATTGGCTTTCCTTATATAGAGCCAACATAAATTGTCGGGAGAAGGAAATCACACTTCATATGGAGAATCAACCCCCAATTCATTACAAGTGTCAGGAGGAAGATGAATCTACTTTAGCTCCATCATCTCAAGCATGGATATTACTGCCTTATGAGCACACATATATGGCTCAGGTGATTGAGTCCATGGAAGAAACCATCCTTGAAGAAATGCCTATTGTAAGGGAATTCGCTGAAGTGTTTCCCGAGAAACTGCCTGATCGTCCTCCTAGAAGAGATGTTGAGTTCTCAATTGAACTTATAACTAGGGCGCTACCAATATCCAAGACTCCATATAGAATGGATGTTGTTAATCTTGAAGAGCTGAAGAAACAACTATAGGAGAATCTGGATAAAGGGTTTATATTCCCAAGTGATTCACCATGGGGTGCACCAGTCCTCTTTGTCAAGAAGAAGGACGGGTCAATGAGGATTTGCATCGATTATCATGAACTTAACAAAATCATGATAAAGAACAAGTATCCTCTCCCACGAATTGATGACTTGTTCAATCAGCTGTGTGGAGAACAATACTTATCTAACGTAGATTTGTGGTCAGGATATTATCATGTAAGGTTGAAGAACGAAGATGTCCCCAAGACTTCTTTTCGTACAAGATACGGGCACTATGAATTCATAGTAATGCCTTTCGAACTCACAAATGCTCCAGAAATCATCATGGACTTGATGAATAGTGTATTTAGAGATTACCTAGACAAATTTGTGGCAGTCTTTATAGTTGATATTCTAATATACTCTAAAACCAAGGAGGATCATGAGGAGCATCTAAGAACTGTACTAGAGACTTTGCGCAAGGAGAAGCTCTATGCAATGTACAACAAGTGTGAGTTCTGGTTAAAGGAGGTCTAATTCTTGGGCCATATCATCACAAGCAATGGGATATCTATGGACCACTCTAAAATAGATGCAATTGAGGGATGGCCGAGGCAAACATCAGTAACGGATATTCGTAGCTTCTTGGGGTTAGCTGGATATTATCGACGATTTGAGAGGAATTTATCACGATTTTCCAACCCTCTTACCATGCTAACTCGGAAGGGAGTAATGTTTTCTTGGAGTGATGAATGCGAAGAAAGCTTCAAGGAGTTGAAAATGAGGCTTATCATTGCGCCCGTGCTCACTTTAACCATAAGTGGGGAACTTTTTGTGGTATTCAGTGATGCTTAAAAGAAGGGCTTAGGTTGTGTGCTGATGCAGAATTATAAAGTGATATCCCATGCCTCAAGGCAGTTGAAAATACATCAGCGAAACTATCCAACGCATGATCTGGAGTTAGCAGCGGTGATCTTTTCCTTGAAAATCTGGCGGCATTATCTCTATGGGGAGAAATGTGAGATATCTACTGACCACAAGAGTCTTAAATATATATTCACACATAAAGAGCATAATATGCGCCAGAGAAGATGGATAGACCTCATCAAGGATTATGACTGTTCAATCCATTACCACCCTAGGAAAGCGAACAAGGTGGAAGATGCCCAAGTAGAAAGGATCCAGCGATTCTATCTATGATGAAAATTGAGAAGGATCCAATCTTCATAGACTTGATGAAGATGGACGTGGGAATCATAAAGAAGGGATCATCATCAATCCTTTCACAAATGATTTCTCAACCATCTCTTTTGGAAAGGTTAAAGGATTCTAAAAAGGATGATGTGGGAATTCATAAAAAAGTTGAAGCTATCAAAAAAGGGAAATCCTCGGAGTTTAATGTTAATGAAGAAGGAATTGTGCGGTTTTGGAAAAGACTATGTGTTCCATCAAGTTCGGAGCTGAAGAAGGAACTTTTGGATGATGCACATATTTCAAATTTGTCTATTCACCCAGGGAGCACAAAGATGTATCGAGATCTCTGAGAAAACTTTTGGTGGGATAATATGAAGATGAAGATCACTGAATATACATCAAAGTTACTTGTGTGTCAGCAAGTGAAGGCATAGAGGCAGAAGTCTATGGGGATGATGCAACCATTTCCCATACTAGAATGGAAATGGGAGAACATCACCATGGACTTTGTCACCGGACTTCCGAGGACATCCAAAGGCAACAATGCAATCTGGGTTTTTTGTGGATCATCTTACAAAGACTGCACACTTCATTGCTATTCGGGAGGATTTCTCTTTGGATCAACTGGCACGGATATATATCAGGGAAGTGGTAAGGTTGCATGGAGTACCAATATCTATTGTGTCTGACCGAGATCCAAGATTCACCTCTATGTTTTGGAAAAGTCTTCAACATGCTCTGAATACTGAACTAATCTTTAGCACGGCCTATCATCCTCAAACTGATGGCCAATCTGAGCGGACTATACAAACACCTGAGGATAAGTTGAGAGCGTGCTCAATGGACTTTAAAGGAGGATGGGATCAACATCTTCCTCTTGTTGAGTTCTCTTATAATAAATGTTTCCACTCGAGCATCCAAATGGCACCATATGAATCCCTATATGGGAAAATGTGCAGAACACCGACATGTTGGGATGAGGTTAGTGAACGTAAGCTACTTGGAATAGAAATGTTCGAGGAAATGGTGGAGAAGGTGAAAACCATTCCGTAGTATATCAAGGAATCCCAGAGTCAACAGAAGAGTTATGCAGATAATCGTCGACGAGACCTTCAGTTTAATGTTAGAGACATGGTTTTTCTATGCATATCTCCATGGAAGAAGTTCATGAGGTTTGGAAAGAAAGGGATGTTAAGTCCAAGGTACATCGGCCCCTTCAAGATTTTTGATCGTGTCGGGGCTGTAACCTATCGACTAGAACTTCCACCTACTATGGCCAAAGTACATGATGTCTTTCATGTATCCCCCTTAAGGAAATACATACCGTACCCTTCACATGTACTCTATTCTGAGGTGGTATAGTTAGAATATGATCTTTCTTATGAGGAACAACCAGTGAAGATCTTAGACCGTAGATAAAAAGTTCTACGAAATAAGACAATGCCCCTCGTCAGGTTGTTGTGGATAAACCAAAAGTTTGAATAAGCGACTTGGAAATCAGAGGAAGTGATTAAGCTGAGTTACCCATATCTATTTTAGTGTGGGAAAAGGAAAATTTCGAGGGCGAAATTTCTTAAGGGGGGAATATTGTAACGACCCAAAGTTTCATTAATGGAAAATCCCTCTTGATCTTATTAAATGTCTCTTTATATAAAATGTTTTTATAAAATTTCAACTTTATTGGTTTTATGATAAGAATTGTGATCATTACTTTTATAGTTGTTGAACAGTGATCACATGATTAGTATAAATATAAGGCTTTAACACATCCAATTTTACTTAGACAAAGGAAGCAATGGCCTCATCCAGTAGAATTTCCCCATACGAAGCCCATTTATCAGAGCTCGGAAAATAGGTGGCATCATTGGGCTTCACCCTTGACCAATACCAAGCTGAGCTTCATCATTTCAAGCTCGAACGTGAACGTCTACAGGAAAGGTGGAAGTTGATTGAAATTACCACTCGAACGATTTTATCCAAGCCACCCCAAGAGTCTGTCACCATCGCAAACATTACCCTTAGGTCTTATGTGGCTGTTTTAAGCGGTTATGTAACAAATAAGTATTACTATGTTCATGTACATTATTTTTGTATATAATAATGAATATAATTTCTAGTCATTTTTGATACTTTGTAAATAGTTTTTAAAGTACAAATGATGTTTTTAGTTATTATTTAATTAAGAAATCTATTTTATTAAATTAAGGGATTTTTGAATTAAATAATATTTTAATAAAATAATATTATTAGTAATAAAATAATTTTTATTAAATATAAATGATCTTTTAATTTTATGAATGCAATTGAAATTTTTATTAAGGTTTGAAAGCCATTTCTATCAAAACCCGTGAATTTTCGATAAATGGCGATTTGTATTTTAAAAGTGAAAATTAACATATTTAGAAAATTATTTAGATAAAATAAATGTTATTTCTGGAATCAGGATTTCAAAATTATCCAACGGTGATTTTTTCATAATTTTCTGAGACAGTCAAATTTTTGTGTAAAAAATTAAATACCGTTTAAATATATAATGGGTTTTATGACATCATAATGACCCAATAGTGATGTAATAAAATACTATAATCTTTATGTTTGGAAAATATATGTTTTAACATTAAAATAATGTAATTTTGGATTTGTTTGACTTACTTTTCAAAGCATTAATGGACCCCTCAATACTTATTCAACACCTTGCCTTTTTTTAAATTAATTTCCATGGGAGTGTGACTCATCTCCACATAAGCAACCCTAATATTTTAAGAAGTTCGGACCTTGGCCATATAAAATACTGTTTTCCTCTTCCTTTTTCAAAAAACCATGGGAAAAAACCATGGGATGGTTTGTGGTTTGGATTAATTTAATGTAAGGGGACCCAAACCTAAATAATAATGAATTCCCTCACCTTTCCTATATAAACCCACCCAAGATCCCACTTCCTCCTTACTCAAAGCCCTTGGAGTTATTCCATACTCTTCCCTACTCTCTCTAGAATCCTCCCAAGGTGCCCAAGCTCCCAATAAGACTCTCACAAGCCTCTCTCTAGCCTTTGGAACCACACTTCCAAGTAAGTGTTTTTTCTTCTTTTCTCATTTTTGTCCAATTTTTTTAAGTTGTTTTGCCCTTTTAATTTCAATTATAAATGTTGGGGTATGGTTTCCCACCTCCCTAATACTGCCCTATTTATTTTTGAATTAAGGGAGACCCTTTTTCTCTCATTAAATGCCTCCCATGAACACTTGTTACTATGACGAAATTCCGAAAGGAACTTCTCTCTCCTCTTTTACATTCAAGAAATAATTTTGTATCATGAATATAAATTCCATTACAATTTTTGGGAAATGTATCTCTATGACCTCCTTACTTTCCATTACATGTATATATGATGAAGAACCCATTTCTCTCTCATCAACCATTTTTATGAATTCCTATGTCACGCCATTACGCTGCCGAAATCGCACTGATTTTCTAAGCCAATGCCATTGTGTAGTGGATACCATGCCCATTTCTCCATCAAGGGTATCCAACTTTATGAACCTTTACTTATTGATTACAAAGTTTCATGTATAAATTTCACATTACTTTATCATGGAATAAATTATTATGTTTTATTGATCCATTTTTTAGGATCCATGTGGCACACTTATGCATGAAATGAAATGTTTAAGAAGTGTGAGCCCTTATAGCGCTCCAATGCATTGGGTAAAGTATAGTATCATGATACGTCATGTGCAATGAGTGTTGAATCATGCTAATTCAAGTGAAACGAGGGTTTACTCATGCTTTATGTGCAATGAGTATTTACTCATGATCCATGTGTAATGAGCCTTGGCTCATGCTAATTCCATGTTAAGTGTTGTTGCCACATTTCCATGTTATGATTATCATGCTTTATCATGCCTTTATGTTCATGTTCCTCTTATGCTATATTGATATGCCTATTTCCTAACATGTATTGTACTCTTCATGTTATTCCATGTGTATTCCCTTACTAGGCTTTATAGCTCACCCTTTTCTTATGCATGTCCTCAAGTTATCCCATGTTATGCTAAGTACGAGGGAATGTAGTGGTCATGTAAAGGAAGTTTTCAATAAAGATGTTGTATTTCTTGTTTGAAGTTTTTATGTGATGATCCTAAGCCCCAAAGATACTAAACCTCTAGATCTTCTTTGTTGTATCAATTGATGTTTTATGTAATAAATCATGTTTATGTTGTAATAAAAAGAAGGTTTGTCATAGCACATCCAATCACTAGTGCTTTCTAAACTTTCATATACTCTCTCTAAGTGAATTGTTATTTACTGTTGAGAAGTGTGTGTACTCTATATATCTTTTACACACACACTGTCTCCTGTGCTGAACTGTAGGATTCTAAATCCTCATTCCAAACTCCATACATTATACTGTATCCCACTGAGGATAGTGGTAGAGGTCAAGTGTGACCTAGACAGCCTATGTGAAGTTGTCTTTGTTTTCCTACGAAGAACTGTCATAGAGGTCTTAGGACCTGGACAGTATTGAACTATTGTTAACCCTAGTCCAGGGTGTGGATCAAATTTATATATAAATATGAGAGGACTAAATATCTTCTTGAGACTGAAACTCTTGGTTATATCTGCTATGATTTTAGTATAAGTTAAAATATAATACATGTATCTTTTATTCTACTGTTATTACTTTGAAATACAAAACTATTTAAAAGATACTTTGATAGTAAAATTAGAAAGTGTTTATGATTATTGTGAACCAATAAATTAGCTTCAAAATCCAATTTAATCCTGTGATTAAATTGACTGAGATCTAATCAATCTTTAAGAATCCAATTGAACATTTTCAATTTGTATAAATTCAGTACAGTTTAACTTTGGTTTCAAATTGGGGGACTTTAAGAGAAATCGTTTTAATAACAAAATTTAATTGGAACACAATTCACCCCCTCTTGAGTGTCCACTCCGACCAACAAAGTGACATTACACAATAACATCCTCTCAATCCCTTGTAAAATGGTGTTGGTGAGTGTAACCTGTAATAAAATCTTATCTTATCCTACTGTCCATATAATGTGTTAGTTTGTTATTGTGAATACCTATAATATAATTAGGAAAAAATTGATAAGTCATATTATTTTCTAAACAATAAATACTTTCCACTACCCCATCTATTCATATTGGAAATCATCATGTACATTACCACTATGATATGGTTTTTTCCATATTATATAAACTAGAAGTTACTATATATAGAAAATAATAATTTATCTAGGAAATAAAAATAACAGAATCCAAAACCAAGTGTGATTATATATTATAATAAGAAATGATATTATAATATTGAAACCAACTTAATATAAGGTAAAATTGATTATTATTCCATAAATTACAATAAATTAAACATTATATATAGAAATTAGTCCCTTCCCCAACAACTAATATGTTTCCCCTCCATATGAAGGGTAAAAATTGTTATTGCGGAATACAAAGGAATTAATAAACTAAGACAACAGAAATGGGATACCATATGATATTTTCCCCCAAAATATTTAATTAAAAGGTTTTTATTATTTTCTCCCAATAAAAGGAATAATTTCTCCATGATTTCTTCTTAGGATTTATTTTAATTATCCTTTATCTATTTTTTGTCACACTAAACATCCATTTTTTGAGTCCATCATTATGAAGGTGAAAAATATCAATGGAGGACTATTAGATATAATAAAAGGAGACATTTAGAAATAGAATATATGGTGTTGTATAATTTTATGATTCTATTTTGAAATAAACATTTTCCCTAAATTATTGATATAAAAATTGATATTGAATTTAATGAGCTAAACCTGTAGGATAACTAATCATTTTGTAACTATGATAAAAATATTACAATACTTGTGTGGTAAACTTATGGTATTTTCATCCAACCTAAAGGTAAGGTTTATTGATTCTTTACTCATTTAAAAGAAAGTCTCCCAAGTTCGTTAACCATAAGGGACAGTAGAATATATAATGAAATAAATCAATTTTATGTCAAGTTGGAGATGGATATTTTATCTACCCATCTATCACAATGTTTAGATAAGAAATTAGAAATATAATTTAATTTAAATTGAAAATACCATGGAGATATGAAAATAATTCTTCCTTTATTCTAAATGTATGGAAAGAAATATGAAGGAAATTGTTTTAAGGGAGCTGGAAAATGATTCAACTGTGAAAATTAATTTCATCAGGAAATCATATTCCAAATTGATGGGAAGAAGGTATATAATTATAAGAATAGATATAAATATCCACATAATGCACCAATCACACTCTAGTGCTGTAAATATATGAATTTTGGGAATTTTGGAAGTGATTCCCTAATATAAGGGATAATGAGGTTAATAAGCAACAATAACCTTTAAAGTCAATGGGGGAAAGGAAACTATATGAAATCACAAAAGATGGAGAGAATCATGATATTTTTGGAATAATTATCCTCTAATCCATGGTTGGGGATCTTTTATTTATGATTATATAAATTTTCCCTATGTATGTATTATTTTTTATCCTTTACTGAAATATGATGTTATTATGGGAATTGAATTTCACTATTTATATATATTTTATAATAAACAAATAATATTTTATATTATGAATCAACTTATGATAATCTATTAGTTCAATGATGAACCAAGATTTATACTGGAAATAATTTTCATTTAGAAAGGATCTTATTTAATGAATAATAGGTTAATTATATTTTGAGAGAATATATGTTTTTATGGTTACTAATTTAGGAAAGTTATTCTGGTATATAAATTTTTATATGAGACATTATGAGTGATTAAAAATATTTCAAGACAATAATTATGTTTATTATGGAATGATATATCAAATCATTATAATCTTTGGGATTAATGTTTTTCCATTCATATTTTGAAGAAACCATAAAGATTACTATTTATAGAATATATTAAGTAGAATAGTAGATGTTGTTAGAAACCTTTTTATAGATATTTTATTTTTGGTAAATATTTATATGCATAAATAATGACTTATGGATCTTATGATTTTTTGAAATTTAATTTTAGTGCAATATGCATGAAAAGAAGTAATCCTGAATATTCATTTCTTAGGGAAAGAGATAAAGTGAAAATTGATAAATGAAAAACTAATGGATGAAATTTGGTATAGAAATATATATGGGTCTGAACTACCTGAGAAGATTATAATGAATTTAAAATCTATTCAACAACTCATCAAGACATCTCAGATTCGACAAAAAATTCATTCTGACAATAATCAATGTGACATAGAATTTGAAGTTTTTATCAAGTTTTTACTTAAAATAATTTATATAGGTAAGAATGTAATCATATTTGGAATTAATATAGTGTTTATACCTAGGTATATTAGATCTTTTGATATTATGGTTTAGTAGTTATGATATCTTATCTTTGGGGGAAACATCTCTCAATTTTACTATGTCTTCCATGTATCTCTCATGGGAAATTACTTACACGATCTATTAAATGTACCAAAATTTGAGGGTATAAAAATATACAATGATATTTCTTATGAGGAGAACCCAGTATAAATCATAGATCATATAGATAATTTGCTACGGAAAAATACAACTCACCAAGAGAGTTTTTTCTATAGAAATATCAAACTTTAAGAAGATATATGTTAAACAGAAGCTGTAATAAAACAAAAGTTATACTCATATGTTAATATTAGAGTGATTATTTTTTAGGGAAAAATTTATATTAAGGGGGGTATAATATAAAACCCCCATTATATAACAGTTTTTTATAAGGATTTAATTTCATTGATAGTTTCATTACACACAACATTGAGTTTAAATAAAACAAGGTATACTATTAGAAAATTATAATGTGACAACTATAAAGTATCTATTTAAGGTTTTTTATTAATAGGAATAAATAAATTTTTTTGAAATATACAAAAAATAATACCTATTATAAATTTATTGATTAATTCTTATGAAATGATAATTCAAATTTTTATCAAAATTATATTTTGATTAAAAATTCGATTTCATACATAATTAATTTTGCAGATTTTTTTAGAAAATATTATTTTTAATTTTTGAAAAATTTAAAACGTTTATTAAATAAAACCAATTGAATTTCTGAAATAACAATATAAAATTGTCATATGTTGAATTTTTATAATTTATTTTAAAAAAAAAAATATTTTCCAGTGAATAGTAATAATACTGATTTAATTGAAAACTATATTTTTTCAAGAATTTAAAAACATCCACATTCTATGAAAAATATTTTACTATAAAATTAATTATTTTATATTTTAAATAATTAAATTTTTTTCATTGGAATCAAATTTATGTTATAATTTTTTATTAAAAAAAGTTTTTCATAAAAAAGCATTTTCCCAAAAATATATATTGTGCATGCAATGAATGTTTGTCAGAATATATTTAATTAATCACTATTTTTCAATTAATTTAATTATATATATATTATTTGATAAAATGTTTTAATTATTCTTATAATATTTTTACTATATAAGAGATAAGAATAAATTCATTTTTAAGCTTAAAACTATATTTCTAAAAGTGGTTTTCTTCATATGTGTTGAAATGATTTTATACTAAAATTTACTCCATAATTAGGTATCAAATTTTATAAAATGGATTACATATTTTTAATCTAGAGGATAAATTTTTTGAAATATTTTGGAATCATTTTTGGTCAATATGTGTTGTAACCTTGAAAAAATATATCACCTCGGTAAAGCGTAAATCGGGTTAATATATCTGAAAACTAAGTGATGAGGGAATAATTTTATATCCTAATTATTATTTGATGAATGGAGTTGAAATGCTATAATATTATACTAAAAATTTATTTTTTAATGGACAATTTTCCAAGAAAATTACCTATATAATATTCAAATAAAAAAAAGATGCAAAATGTCACTTCCTTAGTTTTTAATATATGGTATGTGTCCTCATTAGAAAAAATGAAAGTTATGAATATATATAAGTTTCTATTTGGATTTAAATGAAATTATTTTTCTATTATATGTTTATTTATAAAATTTTAACTTATATAATGACCATAAATTCTTATAAAATGTTGATGTTGTATCTCTCTAATTAATAATTGAATTTATTAAATGATTTAAAAATTTAAATATTAGTATAATTTGACTGATTTAATGTCATACATTAATTTTTTCAGATTAATGTGATATAGTTTTTAGTTTACTTAATTATATTAAAATTCCCCTTTTGTCCCGATACATTTAATTTCAAATTAAATGAATAGTGTTTTAAATGACATTAATTACATTTTATAATACATACTATTTTTTTAAATGATATTAAATTAACAAAAAAATTTATATTCATCATAATTAAATTAAAATGGATCTAAAAATAATTCATAGACCTTTTATGTGCCCCTTTATATTTTATTGTAACATTATTAACCCTTAAAACTACAAATAACATTAATAATAAGGTTAGTTTCAAAGGGATTAATAAAGGGTTAAAACAAAATGATAAGGGTGAAAATGTGATAAAAATTGTACCAGCTTTATTTTATGATGTTAAGTCATATAATACTTATCTTATATACAAATACTATCCATTTTTATCAATTTTTAAAATAAAATAATTTAGGTTAATTTAATATTTCAATAAATTTCATGGGTGACCATCACATCAATTATAAAAGGGTACCCAAAATTTATATTAATGTCACCAAATTGATACTTCTGTCATGGAAAAAAACAATATATTCTTCCATATTAACATTTTATAGATATTTTTTTTGAAAAGACCAACCCTAGTGGCCATAAGAGGAGATGAGAACGTGTTATTACAATGAAGATGCAATCTCTTTAACCGATCACTTTCATTTTAATTTTTATTCTACCCCTATAAATTTTTTATATTCCTCATAAAATAATAAATTTATTATCCAAAATATAATAAAATTTAATTTTCATTATTAAATAACATCTATTAACCAATATTTCATCAAAAGTGAATATAAATTATCGCTTGTGTGTATGTATAGCTTACCATATACATTTATCAACATAATTAATTTCTGAAAACCATTTTTTAGGGATGGATATTGTAATATGATTAATGATTATATTTTATAAAAATGATATAATTATACTTATTAAATAATTACTTCATATCTACCTTCATACCTTCTAGGATATAGAAAAATGATAACGTCGATTGTGCATACATGTGGACTACCACAACGACAAAGTGATGTGATTTGTTATTCATTTTTGCTTTACATTGATTTTAATAAGGACATATGTTTTGAATATATATGATATATATTAAACAACAATGATTCATAATAGGTTATTTATTGTTGACCATTCTTTCATTCCATTCGTCGAGAAAAAAAAACCACCTTTGTTCATACATACGACCTCTCATCTCTATAAATGATGTAATTCATTTTTCAATCTCTATATTTTGTGAATATCTCTAAAAAATTATATAATGATTATATAAGATATTTATTTCATAATTTACCTTCTAAATATGATTTAACTTTGTACATAATTCTTCAACCAAAACTACTAAACCAAAACATACATGAAAAATGATGTAGATATCTACTAGAACAGTAATTTTAATAAATATCATTTAACAAAATAGTGAAAAAAAAATTTAATTAAATCATATATGGGATTATCTATATAAGTATGTATCAAAAATATATTTATAATAAATTTAATTTAGTACCCATTATGTGCCAATATGTATGGTGGAATTCATGACTGATGGAAGAGATTTGTCTCTCACTTTTATTTCCATTACACACATGCCTTCACTACAAAGAACCACTATATTAGTGGAGGTTCACCAGTGGGGGTAATTCACAACCACCTCTAAATTTATTTCCACTATAAATTATATGGTTTTAATAACATCCACCTACAATTTAAGAAATTAGAGGGGGTTTCAACCACTTCTAATGTATTTATCATTTTTTAAATATTTTGATAGATTTTAGAGGTTGTTATTCCCACACCACCACTAATTTTATAATTATCGATGGTTATTTCATAACATCCTCTAAAACCTAATTTAATATTTAAGAAATTCTATTGAATACATTGGGGGGTTCAAAACCTCCTCTAAAATTTGAAATTATAGGGTGTCACAACTGCCTCTAATTTAAGACAGAAGGGGGAGTTGTAAACGCCTAAAATTTTATTTTAAAAAATATTTTAATATACATATATAATAAACAATTATATAAATGTATTTTAATATATTGTATGATAATATTTTATAAATATATTTATACAAATAATTTATATGATTCTATTAGTCATATTTATATATATATACATAAATATAATTTATATGTGGTGTAAAACCCCTCTCCCATAACATAAATTAAAGGGTTTTGTAAACCCTCAATTTTTTCTTTAAAAAATAAATTCCATAATATATATATATATATATATATATTAAAACACATCATATAAATTTATTTAAAAACATTATATAAATACATGATATAAATAAATTTTTTAAATAATTTATATGATTGTATTTAATCACATTTATATAAATACATAAATATATTTATGTAATGTGTAGATTAATATATATTTATTTCTATTAATTTTTTTTCAGATAATATTTATTATAATATAAAATTTTAAATAAAATATATAATTATATATGTAATAATAATTAATTTATAAAATTTATTATATAAAAACCCTTAAATTTTGTTAATATATAATAATAATAATAATAAATATGCACGTACTAACACACACATGCAAATAAATTAACACGAATGTTTTATAAAGATAATGTATTTGGTTTTTTTATATCATATATATTTGTATACATAATATATAATATAAATTCATTTAATTGTATACATAGATATATAATATAATGTATACATAGACACAAAATTATTTATTTATAAAATTGTTTTATTTAATATAAAATTATATATATCTATTGAAATACATTATATAAATATATTTTTAAATTCATTAGGTTAATATATTAAATATTTACTTATATATATTAAATAAAAAAAATATATACTATATAAATATGTATTTAATAATATAAATAATTTTTTAATTCTATTTATAAATATATGTGTATATAGATAACATAAATAAAATTATAAATATATGAAAAAAATTACTTAAATATATGTAAATACTTGTAAATATTTTCATTTATTTCTACCCTCTTGTTGTGCACATGTTTTTTATATATATCCTCTATTCCAAGCCAGTTGTGATATATATTTGTATGAAAATAAGTATAAATATTTTTAAATAAATATATAAATACACATTTGTGTTTGTGTGTGTGTTTAAAATAAATGTATTTATAAATATATGTATAAATAATTTTATTTAAATATTTGAAAATATTTATTTTATAGTGGTGTGGAATATATATATACATGCACACACACATTTTTATTTAGATATATGAATTAATTTATAAAATTATACACATATAAACCTACAATTTATATAAATGTATAGTTTAATGAACTTTCTAAACACAATAAAATATAAATTTGTTATAATAATTATGCATAAATTAAAAATATAAATGGGAATAAGTATATTTATATTAAATATATACATAGGTTATATATTTAAATGTTGTTAAATATATAATGAGAATAAAATTTATTTAAATAAACATAAAAATATATATCGATTATAAGATGTGAAAAAATTAAATAATTTTTTTAGAGGAGTGGTAGAGGTGTCACATGAATTATCAGGAAATCAAATGGTGGGGGTTCTTATCCTCACATATGATGAGGGAGGGGTAGCCTCCCATTTACATGTAATAGGGGCATAAATCATGGGTCAATTGAGGGAGAGTGGTCTTGTGAAACATGTGGGTACATGGGTTCATGCTTATGGGGTTCATTGGTGTTGGGGAGAGGGCATATAGGGGTGACGTAGACAAAATTTTCTGTTTAAAAATTTAGGGGTAGTTTAAAACCTGCCCCTAAATTTTCTTTGAAAGAAATGTATATGCAGTTTGAAAGATCCCCTAAATAATTTTCAGAAAATCCATTCGGGTTGGTTCCAAATTCACTTAAAATAGTGTCTTAAAAAATAATAACCGACCCTAAAATATTAGTTACTGAATTTTTTTGGTCGAATTAGAGGTTATTTAAACCCCTTTAAAAATAACTTATACTAAATTCATTCATAATGTACCATCTCTTCATGAAAACCACCATTAGAAGTATAAGGAGGCCTATTCAGTGTAGGTTTCTCTTAACCACCTATAAACCATTTAAAGGTGGTTATAATTCCCTCTTTTTAAAAAAACCCTTTAAAATAAAATTTATTTTTAAGTGCATATAAACCACTTGTTTTTTTAGGATATGTATATAATAACCATGAATATATACTGGGAATATTCTTGTTAAAATATTGTGATATACCAATCTATAAAAGATTCCTTTTATTTATAGTCCATATGATTCAATATTTACTGAAGTGTTAAGGATTTACTGTCACACAATCATTGTTTAACAAGATTCTTTATGGTTCTATTTATGATTATAAAATCTTATGATATACATATTTGGAAACTCATGAATTTTTATTATTCTCTCATTATTTTGATAAAATATATTTTTCCCTTTCGTTTTCCTTTCCTTAAGTTTATAAGAAAATAAATTTTTTAAATAAAACTCCTCTTTATTTCTATCTTTGATAAAATCCATTTTCCTTCCATATCCATGTTTTCAAAAATTATTTAATTAAAGTTATTATTATTATCCTATGATTGTTTAAATACTTTTTACCAATGTTTTAATTTTTACAATATGGTTTAAAATTAATTATATATTTAATTTTTTTAATAGGGAAGTTTTATGAAATTATAAATTGAATTCTTTCCATTTAACTTACTACGTGAAATAAATTTCTCTTAGTCATGAATACTCAATTATTTTAGGATTAATTTAATTTTACCTTGGTTATTCTAAAATAAAATGGTTTCAAAAATTTTTTGGGAATGATTATACTATAAATAATTGATTTAAAAATTAAAAATTTATTTTCCTCAAAATGATTGAATGATCATTTAGTGGTATTTTTATTATTTAAAGACAAAAAACATGCATTTCACTTATGCTTTAGTGGGGTTGTTTCTAAATATATCATCCCTATTATTTATATGGTTGTGTTTATAATGACACAATTTCTATGAAACCTCTTTATTTTCAATGATTAATCCAAAGAGAAAATGTTAATGAAACCCATTTATTCATGAGTTCTATTATGATGTATGTTTTATGATCCTATGTCACACACACACACATATATTGTTATGTGATACTGGTTATATTATATCCAATGAAAGTGGTTAGTTTATAACCAGATATGATGGTTAAGTTATAACTATGGAAAGAAGTTATGTTATAATTATCGATGGTTATAACATTATCAAATATTATGTTTATGTCCTTATACACTAAGATTTATGTTAGGTTCATATAATCGTTGATATGTCCCTCATATACTATTATTAAGAATATAATCTCACCAATTCGTATGTTTCCTTTTCCTAGGTTATGAATAATGTTATAATATTTTATATCCATAAGAAAGGTGCTACTTGTGAAGAATATAACATAAGATTATATAGATATTTTATGAACAATTTTTTTATGTGTCCATGATTCCAAATTCAGTAGACCAATATGATAATAGAATGGATTATTTTGTTATGTAATGAATATTCATCTACTGAGATAAGATATCTAGGTATAAATAATGTTTTCTCTATAGACACAATAATGTTATTCTTAATATCCCTTTATTTCCATTGAAATGGTGTTTCCGGTCCGTCGTTTCTAAACCACTAGTTTTTATCCAATATATTATTTTATCCATTTGGATTGGTTGGATTTATCATCATAATTCTACTCAATAATTAGAACATTATTTCATTATATTTATTTTTACGTTTGTTGGGTTCATGGGGATGAATTCCATTAAATTGCTCATTGTAATAATTATTACATTCTCTTTCATATTTGATACTATTTAGGATGGAATTTTCCTTAGGTTTTTTTGATAGTATATCCATATATTATCTAAATTGGTTTTCTACCTTATCCATAATTTCATTAAGTCTATCATCCTTGGATACTTAATGTTGATTATCATATATTAGTTCACTTATTATTCCATTCTTATTTTTTTAGAAAGGAGGTTAATATTGGTATTTAGGATAGTTATAAGAATTATTTGGATAAAATAGTGATGGGGTTTGGAATTAATGTTGGAATGGGGGTTATCTTTGGAACTGATTTTGGTATAGGGTCTATAGTTATTATATATATTACTAAATAAATATATAATTGGGTAATGATATCTCCATCATTGAATTTTTCCAATTTAATTTATTGAAAGTATTATGAAAAACATTCTATTTCAAAACCTTTAGTACACTGGTCAGTGAAATGGTTATGTGATAAGTATAAAGCACATACCTTAGTCGAAGATTTTTTTTCAGTCATGCTTTTCAAAGAAATCTATCTCACAAAGATGGTTATCACTTCAAGAATATATTCTAATAAGTATAATTGACAAGAAATCATACATAATGAATTCCCCCTTCAGCTAGTATCCCTTTCCCCCATCTTTTCTTAGTTCTAAAAATATTTTTAATCAATACCTCAACTTCTATGGGTGAATTTTCAATCAAATATTCTTCAAATGTTGTGTCCATTAGGTTTCTATCATTGTTGAATAATCATTGGTGAGTTAAAATAATAATGTGATGCTCATTAATCATCTAATTTGGGAACTTTAACATAGATTCATTGACCTATCATAGTACACATAGATGGTCTCTCTATATTACTATCTAATGGAATAGATATCCTTCAGGATTTTTGTTCTTATGGATGTTTCAAATAATATTTACATGAAATATATATTTTTAATTCATATTATAAATGTTCAATTCATAATATTATGCTTTAAAACCATTCTATGGTATATCCTTAAAAAGGAAAAGGGGAAATCCATCCACATTACTTACTCCTCAACTACTCCTCTTTGATTCAAACTAGAACAGACATATGTAAATTGTTTAATATTTTACTAGGTGTTACCCTACTATGATATAGAATTTATGAAGCAATTGGAATAGGTTATATTTTATCTGAATGCTATTTTTTTGAATTCCATAAATAAATGAAGTCTGTTCTGATTTAGTAATTGTGGTTCTTAAAGGTCCATATGGGTTTGGTTGGGATTTCCATCCAAGATGACATGATCATAGTGAACACATGATGTTTCACAAAATTTTATACGATAAATTTTCTCAAATTCAGATCGAAAATTATTTTTTATTAGTATATAAAATAAGATTCATTCAATTTGAGGATATGGGGGTATGGACCATTATTACAGGTTCTTATCATACAATTTGTAAAATTGTTTTCTAGCACCACCTCCCCAATAATGGTGCCATGTTTTGACATGTCTATGTCCTTGGGTGTGTAAATGAAATTTTTTCCTAAGTAAAAAAATGAAATATACACAATTATAAAAGTGGTAGAAAAAGTGGTAAAATTTATGAATGGTTGAAAAAAATCATCGATAATGTTACACTTTGTCGGTGAAAAAAAATTATTGATAAAGGTATGCCTTCATCAGTGCTAAAAAGTACTCACAAAAGGTGTATTTAAGAAAAACTTATATCATTAAAGAGAATATATCAACATATAGATATATTTATATTGGAAAAAATAAAATGTATTTTATTAAATATGACTTATATATGACTAAATATCTATTAACACGTCATATATAAGATATTTAATTAAAAGGGAATATAAAATCAAAAGTAAATATTGTTAAAAATCTTATTTCATATAGAATTATATATTGATATATATATATATATATTATTTAGACATAACAAATGTATTGAAATAATATTAACTTGTAATATATATTTACATACAAAATAATTATAAATTAATAAAAAACTAAAAATATTTAAAAATATTTAAAAATTTATATTAACAGTAATTTAATTACCAATGTATATAATTAAAATAAATATGATATATTAAAATAAATTTTATGAATTCAAATAATAATATAAAAATAAATTAATATGAATTATTTATATTTGATATTTATATTTATTTGTGATATTTATATTTATATATTTATATCTAGGTTTATATGTGTATACGTGTATGAATTATGTTTTGCGTGTGTATTTTTTGTATGTGTAAATATATGTTGTGTGTGTACGTGTGTGTATATGAAAGTGTATGTATGCATATATTTGTGTCTATGCATATTTGTGTCGAATGTGCATATATGCCTGTCAATATATGTGTATTGTTATGAATAGGACATGTGTATATGTGTATGTATAGTTTTTATTATTAATTTTTTATATTATTTCACATTGAATTTTTTCTATTTTTATATAATTATATATAGAATTTATTATATTTTTAAAATTAATACATATTTATTTAGGAAGTACTATTTAATATGTTTTCAATTTATATGATTAGTATTTATTCAATTTAATTTATTATGTTTTAATTTATTGAAATGTTTTCAATTTTAATAATTATGTATTTTCATTTCATTTGTTAATATTTAATTCACTTTTCCACATGTTTACAACTCATGTTGTTAATCTTTTGAATTATTTTCTAAATAGTTTTATCTATTAAATATTATTTATTCACTTTTAATATTCTTTCCTTTAATAATATTTATTCATTTATAGTATTTTTTAATATTTTATATTTTATATAATTTTATAATTTTATAATATTTATTTATACATATATATATTTACTATGAAATATTTACAATACCATTGTAATTTATAAGAATAATATTTTTTTATTTAGTTTTATAATTTATAATATATATGAATTTTATATAATTAATAAATTTAAATGAATATTTAACAATTAATAAATTTAAATAGTTAATATATTTGTAATTTATTTAATTTTTTTTATTCAATTTTTATATTATTTCAATTATTTTTTTTTTCTTATTTTTTATTTTAATTAATTTTTCATATTTTCTGAATTAATTGATTTTTTGATATTCTTAAATATTTAATTACATATTTTAAATATTTTAAATAAGTTTGTAATTTTTATTATTAATTTTTATTAATTTTTATTTATTTTGATCTAATATTTTTAATATATTATAAATTTATAAAATTGATTCCTATAAATGAATTCCAATTTTAATATTTTTGTAGACAATACTCCAAAATCCCCGGACTCGGTAAATACTGGTCCTAAGAGATTTATTAAATAAAAATACAAATGATTCAGACAAACATGGGATTATTACAAAACCGAGTGTGCATGACACCCATCATATCCACCTATACCATTGAGATACAGTAATCTGGGGCCTTAAAGGACCACATCATATCCATCTCTAAAATCACCTGCTTCAATAAAGCATTTCCCACCTGATTGGCCTCCCTATATGCTTGTGAGACTACCAACTGTAAATTAGATACCTTGTTGAGACATTCAACCCAGTGAGGTAACACTCTCCAGGGAACATTTCACGTTCTTCATTCCAAGGCATGAACTACAAGCTAAGAGTCTGATTCACTCCATAAGATGTTTCAATTATATCAGACAACATACCTAACTGCATGAATTATCACCCACAATTCAGCCTCATATGCAACTCCAATGTTAGTAAAGTTGTAGAAGCTCACCTTGACAAAACAACGATATTTGCAAATAATTCAACAACATCCTGATAGACTAGGTGTACCAGAAGCGGCACCATACACATTGACCTTGAGCCATCGACTGATCGGAGGTATCCAGTGTATGTACTTAAGAACCAGAGGCTTCTACGGCTGCCCGGAAAGTCCAAGTAGTCTACAAATCTGCAACTCAGAAAAGAAGTTATGCATTGTACCTGTTTAAATCTATGAAGCAGTATGAACCTCCTTATGGATCACTTCCATGCCAATCTGTTTAGGTACATGCTTTCCCTGAAAGAGAAGGGAATTGCGAGTAGCCCATGTGTCCATGATACAAGATGCAATGGCCACAAATTTGAGATTCCCTACCTGGGTACTGCAGCGCACCTTGGACATCCCTATTAGAAGAACATGAATCAATAGATTTTCATCAAACTCCATCCCAAACAGGCTTCCAACATATTCCCATAGCTGTCTAGCATAGATTCATTCCACAAAAAGATGTTGAGAATTCTCCTTGGAAGCCATGCATATGTAACAAGCCGACGCAAACTGAAAACTATCCCGCTTTACCTAGTTATGGGTAGGCACCCGGTTTCTCCAGATTCTCCAATTTAGAAGAAATATAGACAGACGAAGATATTTAGATTGAAATTGTAAGAATTGGGAAGGTGCATGACAAGGACCTCCAAAAATCATCTGATAATAATCCATGATCATGAACTTCCCATTGCGGTTATGGCTCTATATCACCGTGTCAGAGTCTATAAAAGTGTAATTTTGAACTTCCAGCTCCACCTGTCATGGAACAATGCTACGAAAACATTGCATGAGGGAATGAAAACTAGTAATAGAGAAATGACCTGCACCAGGGGGGAAAACCATACTGTCTTGCAGAGGCCTCTCGATCCATGTTATACTCCAGGAGTTGAGATGGGAATCCCTACAAACCAGCCACTTGGTTTCATGACTGATTTGCATGAAGGATTGCTTGAGAGATGCCCAAATAGATGATACAATATAATATTTATATCAATTAAGTATCCTTCCTTTGAATATGTTTGTTAAAAAGTCACTAGACCCATCTTTAAAAATCAAACCCCATGTGAATTTCCCAAAAACACCATCATGGAAAGTCCAGAGATCCTTGACTCCATGACCTCCCAATTCAACCATCTTGATACCTTCATTCTTTCGAATAGTGAAAATTTTCCTGTCATGAACTGAACCCATAAAAATGAAGTTTCATACCATACTTTTTAGCTCCTTGATGAGACGACTAGGCCATTGATAAAGGGAAAATAAGTAAACAAACTTAGAGGTGATCACTGAGTTGACAATTCATACCCTCCTAGCTATGGACATCACCTTCCCTTTCCAACTAGCAAGTTGATTCATAATGCAAGAGGATATTCCTTCCATGTGTTGCCTCCTCACCTTTCACCAAAATAAGGGGACCCCTAGATAATAGAAGGGTGGAGATCCATTTTTCACACCAAGACATTTAATTATCCTGTTCTTCTTACCATTATTTACTCCTTTACCAAAACAATAAAAGACTTGTCTCAACTAATTGCTTCACCAGCCACCTCTTCATAGTGATCAAAGAGGGCCTTAATGGATGCAAATTTTCTCCTTGAAGTATAACCAAAGAAATAGAATTTCATAAGCATATAACAAATGAGATGGAGAAAATTCATTCCCCCCAGCCTTGATTTTATTCTAAAAACCTATTTGTGCAAGGACATTGATGCAACGGCAGAGATAGTGTTTAGAAATAGAAAATAGAATGCTAGAGAGCGGGTCACCTTGCCGTAGACCCCTGGTGAAGGAAAAAACATCCTCTGGGCATGCCATTGATAAGAATAGACAACCTTGATGAAAAAAGTATAGTATTAATCAGCTTGATGAAATCATTGGAGAATCCATTCCTTTTGAGTACATCAAGGAGGAAACTCCATTTTAATTTTCAAAGGTCTTTGAGATGTCAATTTTCATTGCATAATTTCATGCCTTTGTCTTTTATCTCATAAGATTGATGCTCTCCAAAGCAGGGAAATGAAAATCCAGGATATTTCTCCTAGGAAGAAAGCCAAATTGATTGATAGAAATCATGTCACGAACCATTGATCCCATTCTAATCATGAGTATCTTTCTTATGAGCTTAGGGATTGTGTTTCAAAGAGAAACTGGCCTAAAGTTCTTCATATCAAGAGCATTACCCTTCTTGGGAAATAGAGTAATGAAACATGAGTTCATACCATAAGGCATGTAATAATGAGAAAAGAAATCATTTATATCCTAGGTAATATCTTCCTGAAAAACAGCCCAGTAGTATATGAAAAACTGGTTAGTGAATCTGTCTAGGCTAGGAGCACTGTCCACATTGAGAGAGAGAAGAGCTGCTCCAATTTTGTGTTTAAGAAGGGGGTAACATGGTATTAATTGTCATGCTCCTCAATGCATATGATTATGTTCCCAACCATTTTGTAAGTGTTGATATTCCCATCATCAAAATACAACCCATTAAAATGTCCCATAACCACCACAGAAATTTCACTGTCAGAAGTATATAAATGACCATTGATACTAATTGCCTTATCCCTAGCTCGAACTCTCCTATCTTTATGTAGTCTGTTGAAAAACTTAGAGTTCATGTCTCCTTATATTAACCATCTGAAATTCAATTGATTTCTATCCATCCATTCATAGATTATAAGTAAGCCACCCTACTTGTTATGAGCCAGGATTACCTCTCAAGATGGAGTAGACTACTGCTGATTTTGAATATAAATACTAGAGAGCTCTAGCTCAACATCCTTTATGTTAGTGTCTAGATTTGAAAAATAATTTCTTATCCTTGATAAGTTTCTTCATATGATTTATCTTATTAGGCATCCTCTTGAGGGGGCTTCCAATGGTGTCAATCTTCCAAGCTTCTAGCACAAGTTCCTTGTATCCATTCTCCATAACCCACCCATTGTTGAATCGAAATGGGATGGGTCATGACCGTGCCATTTGGGTATTGCAATCCATAACAAAATGGTTTTGATCAGAGTGATTTTTGGGTAATGTAAATCCAGAAATTCTATTAGTATAAACTTGATCATCTATTTGGATAAAACATCTATCAATTTTTCTTTCTTGTTTCCCATCCCAGGTATAATGGAACCATAAGAATTTAGTTCCATAAAGTGGGACCTCAAAAATATTACACTGGTCAAGGCATACAGAGAAGTCAGAGGATGAAATCCTATTAAAATTACATCTAGTTTTTTCCTCAGGTTTCAGTACCACTTTGAAAATTTCAAAGAGATATCCAATTTTGTTACATCCACCCAAAAACCTCTTTGACCTCGTCTCATAACTCCCTTCTCTTAATATAGAGGTTGGATGCATACACAAAAAAGACTGAAAATTCATACTCTACTACGCTGCAAAAAATCAGAACACTTTGAGTCCTATTAAAACAAGACATAATTTGAATGGATTCATGATGTGGCACCCACAATTGATCCATCCAAGAATTGTTCAAATCACTAGACACAAACTAGTACCCGATAGATCACCAATTGAATCGGTTCCATATACTAAAAAAGAAGCTTTGGCTCAGCAATACCAATAAACAAGGGCTTATAGTATTGATATTTGTATAATTACTAATATCTATCATTTTTTTCATTTTTATATTTTTTTAATATATGTATTTCATGTCAAGATTTATTTTTATAAATATTTTTTTATTAATTTAATTCTATTAATTCATTTTAACAATCTTTAATTTATATTATTTACTCATTTTTAATATTTATTATGTTTTAATATTTCAATAATTTATTAAAAAATATTCATTTATACATAATTATTTACTATGTTGTAAAATTATAAATATATTTTAAATTAGTTTAGTATATATTAAAATATATTTCTTTAACGTTAATATTTTTTAATTTTTTAATTTTATATAATCTATTTGTTATATTTCATTTTCCAATATTTGCATTATATTGGTACATGTTTAGAGCTAATTTATTTAATGTTATAAACTATACATAATTATTTACTATGTTCTAAAACACTCTGCATGATTTTAATTCAAAAGATTAATATTCATTAAATTTTTATTTCTTATGTTGTAATGATGAGAATTTTTTTTCAAATATTTGCAATTAATTATTTTAAATAATTTTTTTGTTATTTTCTTCATTTTTTGTCTATGATTATAATTCAGGTAAACAATCTCATGATTACATTTTTAATAGTTTTTTTATTTATTCATTATAAATATTATTTTAATTAAAATTATTTATTCATTTTGTATATTAAAATTTTTTAATATTTTTTTGAATTTAATCTTTTTATAATATTTCTTATAAATATTTATTTACTATGATTTAATATTTTCAATCTATATTCGTCTTTATTTTAATATAAATCCTTTTATTAATTTAATAATTTGTATTGTAAATAAAAACATGTTTTTTTGTTAATATTTTTCAAGTCTATTGATATTTAATTAATTAAATTCATTCATTTTCAGTATTCATGCATTAATATTGAATGTTGAATAATAATATGAATTATTTTTTATATTTTTTCCTAATATATTCAGTTCAAATATATATTAGTTATATATTTTTTTAATTTTATATTAAACTAATTTCTATATTGCATTCAAATAAACATTGAGGAAAATGTGTTTTATCGATACTAAAATATAAAGTGATGATCAAAGTCATCTTTATCTGCGTTTTTTGAAAGCGCTGATAAAAACATTCCTGGTCATATTAATTCAACCCTAATAGAACCAACATATTTTATATTGGTCAATTTCTCTTATAAGTACACTTATGCATTCAATCATCCATGATCTTATCAAACAAATGAATCCTCTCAAATCCAAAGGTATATGATTATTTCCACTCCTCTTTAATCGATATGCCATGTTCTACATTATTATTGTCTTTGTCCTTATGATATTATCCCTGACAAAAGTCACCTGACTCATGCATACATGATATAAAACAACCATCACACACTACTTCCTACAATCCCGACAATATCCTTAGGATGTGGGACATTCACCTAGTTCATCACCAAAATCAATATTCTGCTGGTCCGATCGATTTTTCTCTGTCACACTATTTTTCTATTACATGTTTAGGGGACTGAGACATGTGAGTGGCCAAATTTTTCATTTGATTTCAATTTTTTCTATGTTTTGAAGATTTTTATGTCTATTTAATCCTATGATATATCATTAAATTATGCGTACATGAAATGTTTTCACCAACATGTGTTAGTCATCCAAACAATCAACTTCTTCTACATCCTATGGTAGTTTTTGAATGAGGGACTGGATCAAACATCAAATGTGAGGTAGAATAATCCAAGTCCCTGTTATCCTTTATTCTCCCAAGATTTATAATGAAACAATTATTCCCATTTTCGTCTAATAATTTCCATAAGAACACCAATCCTTTAAATATTTTCATTTCAATGAACATATATGATAGTAATTCTGCAACAACAAAAAAATTCTAACATCATTTTAGTTTAAAATTAATACTTGTACGAATAATAAAAAATTGAGTCTACATAATAGGATTTTTTATCATTATTAAGTATGTTAATTAATCTTTATTTTCTTGCATAGTGCCTCAATTCTGAAAATGTTCACTCTTATTAAGTGTACACAATAAAAAGTAATTTTTTTCAATATTGGAGGTGGGGAAATTACATAAATACTAATATTGGAATGTAGTTTTATAATTAAATATTTTTATTACATTAATTATATAAATATTATTATTATATCAACTATGAAAAAGTTACTTTATACAAGCCTAAAATGTATACAAATTCTATATATATGAATGATATTTATAAAATTTGGTTAAAATTTCATATTGAAAATAATCAATTAAATTAAATTATAAATTAAAATATACATATTATTTATTCTAAATTAACCTAAATTTGGATTTAATAATGTAAATAAAAAATAAAACAAAAGAGTTCAAGAGACAAATTTTTTGGATGATTTTATTTTAAATCAATTAATATTTTAAATTATTTTTGTTAAATATGAATAACTATATTTTTATTTGGTGAAAAGGAATAAATCGATTTTTTGTTATTAGATCAAAATGGAATGATTATTGAGAGAAATTTGATATGATAAAGGTG
Organism: Viscum album; assembly: GCA_963277665.1. NCBI lineage: Eukaryota > Viridiplantae > Streptophyta > Magnoliopsida > Santalales > Viscaceae > Viscum > Viscum album. The sequence continues at coordinate 1,765,835,105 of OY728123.1, forward strand.
TGGCAACACATTTTATATAGAAAAAAATTGGTTTTATGAACAGAATTAGTTTGAGATGATAGTTCTAAAAACACTCTTTAAAGACCCACTCAGACTTCCATTAAGTCGTTAATCTTTTATTAGAACAATCATTCAAAACATCCATGTCCTCTTCTATCTTGTTAAACATCTCTCTAAGTTTTCTCTCAGATGATTTTCCGAAGATGAATCTCAATATTAGATCCCCTGCGGTTGAGTAATTTATAGGTTATCCTAGGTATTTGGGCTTATACAGAAATTAATATTTTTAATTGAGGATTTTTGTTAATACCACTAGTAAACTTCTTCAATATGTATTAAATTTTATTCTTTCATCATCAGATAAATGATTATCATCTTTGGATCTTGAGAACACCATCACTGAAACAATTCATATCCCACCACATACCAAATAATGAACTAAATAAACCCCAAAATCTACCTATTTCAAGACTCCAACTATGAAAATTTATAGAAACATTCCACAAATTACTACATTTTATCTAAAAAAACATCAAATAGGTAACCCAGATAAATATCAACATGTTTACCTCAGTTTGTTTCTTTTAATTTCACTATTTTCTAAAATGATAACATTTTAGGAAACATCACCAATAACATTAAATTATTGGGTTCCCCTTATTATAATTTTCTATAACATTCCCATTTAAATATAAATGACTTATGTGAATTTATTTTTTATATATCAAATGGATATTTTATGAACCTAATAGGATGGATATGAATAGAAAATAATTTTTTGTTAATGGTATGAAAAAATAATGGGAGGACAGAGTTAAAGAGTTCATCAAACATGAAATATATCATAAATACAACCCTTAATAAATAATTTATACATTTTATTATTGTATATATTAAAGTAAAATTCTTATGAATGTGTGGTAAAAACATTTTACTTGTCACAGAATAGATCAGAGCTACTATTGATTGTGTATATACAAAGAGAAACTAATTGTTAATTATAATAGTGATGATACTATGATTTATGGATCCTTTTATATGAATACTAGTGTAAAAGATGATTAAGATCATAAGGAAGAAATTAAAATGGGAATTGGAGATGAACATCACTATTATATAATGTTTTTTAAGAAGTTAAACAGTTGTTCTAGGAGTTCATTTTATACTAGGTGTGCTAAATATATAAAATTTTCTATTGTATTGAAATTATATAATTTAAAATCTACAAGTATATTGAAAGCCAATAGATTTATAGAACTACCTAGTCCCCTAAATTATTTTTTACTCAAAGAAAATGAGATCCTTGTTGAACTTATTATTATAAACAAAATTTATGTTCAATGTGAATGATCATGAAAAGAATACATGAATTTCCAAATGATTTAATATTATTTTATTATGAACATGAATTAATTAATTAATTCACAAAGTGGGGTGTGAATCAATGCCAGAAAATTAGTCATGTAATTAAAAACATTTACTATCTTTCCATTATTCCACTGTTTATATAATTATATTGATTTCATTCCACCACTAGGTAATTAACATGGAAAGTGGAAAAAAAATTAATATTGGAAGCTATGTCACTCCAAAGACACTCCATAGTAGTTGAAAATTGATTATCAATATCCTAAATTTATAAATCAGTGGATAATAATCCGTCTTTTATTTTATATAAATGGAAAAATTTATTTTTCTATATCTAGTAGTGCTCATAGTACATGAAAAGTTATGTTGGTAAGTTATAACTATCCACTGAGGTTATGAATGAAACCCAAATACATTATGTTGTATTGGATTATATATGGACAAAAATAACCAGGTAAATATATTAATTCTTATTTTTCTCAATTGATCCGCGATCTCAAATTGATGTGGGATACATGTGTTGCATTTTATAATTCTCATAGAAGAAAAGAACATATATTTAGAGACATGTTCTAGGGGACCATGAATTAATTTACTTTTTATGAAAGTCTTTATACATATATAATTAAAGGAATGTTGGGGTTTACCATTTTTTTAGAAAAAAATCACTTAATTTGATTAAAACATTCCATGAAAATTATAACATCCCAGAAATGGAGGCCTGAAAAGTTCCCTAAGCACAGTTGGACACATGGCCTCAAGGACATCTCCCCAAACTCCAGAGGATGAAAACATTAATTGAGGTCCCAGTGTGTGTCTCTGAGGAGACTATTCCATCATCACTAGAGTGTAGCACATCCGATATATAATAATCGATACATAGAGGAAATAGTAAAATAATAATTCATATGAAAAATTAAAATGATATGTAGATAAATGAATAATGCGAAAAGTAATATCATATATAGATGATGATGATAATTATCATGTTCTTTAAAAATAACCAAAACATGTACACTATAATAAAATAAAATAAATGTATCAAAATACCAAAAATGGACTAAACTATTCAAGATAGAATCACGAGCCTTAGCTCAGTTATACACTCCCATACTCTTAAGAAGTATCCAGAAACCTGTAACATGGAGCTTTCCCTCTGGCACACCTATATCTATAAATTCATTCAAGGTACCCATCAGTGGCCTGAATAGGGTGTGAGATACAATACCAATATGAAACTGACCAAATGTCAAATAATATCTATTCGGTGAATTCATTATGATAACAATTATTAGGTATTAATTAAATATTTAAAATAAGTACTAAAATAAAATAATCGTTAATGTTTCTATTTCACATAGACAACCATATTCTACTACATGATTTAGCATCAAATGAAATAGTCTAGGAATAAATAGTCCATCATGTATCAATTTATAATCAACATTCATTTCATCTTATAGTCTCACAAAAATAAGAGTTCTCGAGACCTCACATGTAGTATAGTGTCCCCCATAAGAGTTTGACCAAAAGGTTCCTAACTATTCCATAAATATATTTATTTCCTTTTACTGAATCCAAGATTGTGCATTCTCATTGAATACTCGTCATACAAAACATATGATTAACTCTTAAATTAAAAACCTGATCCCATCTTTATAATTCCTTATTTGGAATCTATATATCACTCTTGGAGTAACATAAACCAAACTATTTACAATATAATTCCCAGGAATTCCCCAATGGAAACTTGGTATCGCTCTAGGGGTTTTATAATTTCATTTTCACTCGAGTACATCTTTGTAGGTCCACTATGGGAATCCAGGTATCATCCATGGTGTATATGATCAACTACCCTCTGAGCCCATCCTTGAAAATCCATATGGAGTCCATGAATCACTCAGGAATAATAGTTATCACATATGTGTATGTCCCTGATAGTCCCTTAAGGATCCAACGAGTCACTCAGGCGTAAGAAATGATGTATCCAATCCAGTCCATCCATGGAAGTCATATATGAACCCACGTGTCACCCAATAAATTTATTAAATATGAAAACAATATTATTTAAATTTTTCATGGTCATTAACATTAACATTTCATTTAAACATCACCTAAGAAGTCTGACCAAGGCATGGGAAATGCATAGAATGCTAACACTCTTATTTTTCTCACATGGGAATTTCACTAAAAGAATCATATCATGATTATCATGAAATTACATTGCAAGAGATTATGGTAATTGTTATCCATCCCATTCCTTTAATCAATTCAACTCTCACATCATATTAAAATTCAATTTATTATTCAATTAAACTATTGACATCCCATAGAAAGGGAAACAGAACACCTCAAGGGTGTCCCAATTCAAATGCCATCCATGGTGTTATATTTTAATATGTAACACAGTTGTGTGGTGGTTCCATTTCAAGAGTTAATAACCATTGATCAACAATAAAAATGTCTCATTTATTACATAGTTCATACCCATCCATTTTAAAAGAGGATAAAATTCCATTTCCAGGTGGGGAATGAACATATGATTGAGTCAAACCAGGCTCGAACAAACGTTCATTTTATAAATAGGGTGATTCAAATCCAATTCTTATTTGAGGAACACTACACACACTTGGGCTGAAGGGGCCCCCTTTTGGGATTTGGTGTCAGCAACACACATGTTAATGAGCTCCTAATGGGCCACGCGTCATTAGGGATTCCCCCTGTGCCGCCTTCATCTTCACTATCACAGATCAGATTTCTCCTCGGTTTGTCTTCACGACATGTTCATGGCATGCATTGCCTTCTTGTTGTGGCATCATGCGGGTTTGTGACTCTTCCCATTGTTTTCTACCTCCTTCTCACCCGTCCTTCGATCTGGTTAGGTTTTTCATAGTGGAGTTGTGTTGGTCAGGAGCAAGTGCTTCAGTTGTTGCGGCTCGGGGGTTGTCGTCGTGCTTCGGGTTGGTTGTGGTTGTGCTAGAGGGGATGGTCTATGTGTGCAGGTTTGAAGGCAGTGGTAGGATACGCTACTCAGTCTTTGGCGAGGTCTTCTTCCGGTGTGATTTGGGAGGCCCTCAAGTGATTGTTCATGATTTTTTCTCCTTATTTGCAGTTTTTTGGTTTGATTTTGCTATGGGTCGACTTCACTCAGTGGATCTTTTTATGCCGATTGAGATTGGTTATGATTACTAGTCAAGTAGATGGTTTCTTCTATGTTACTAATATCTGTTGTTGGGTTGGGTGAAGTGATTCATTATGGGGTGTGTTTGTACTTATGGTTTGATTTGATTCATGGATGGATTTTTTTGGTTCAAGGATGTTTTTTGGTGTCATACAGTTTGAGGTTTGAGAGTCAATATAACTATATTCTCTTAGAGGAATAGATTTAGATGGGGTTTTGGGAAGCAGTTTTCTCCTGTTTTTTGCATTAGGATTTCGATGTTTGAGAGGGTATGGCTTTTACATCGATTCCATTGACATGTAGTCATGTACGAGACTGCTTTCTAGGAAGTGATGAGTTGGAGAAACTGATTTAATGTTTATGATGCTGGGTGGAGCACTTCTATGTAGTCTTGAATGAGTTTTTTGTTCTTAAACAATTGTACTATGGTGATTTGAATGTTTTTTTGTCTTTGAAGTCATGTACAGTTTCTCACTTTTTCATTAAAAGTGATTGAATAATAAAAAATTAATTTTTAGTTAAGTTGTTCTCTCGGATAAATGGGCACTCGAAACAATAGAATATATATAAATAACTTGAATATGAGAGAAAAACATGAGACTATCTATTGTAGTCGCATAGTGGAGTTAGATTCTAGTATCTTCTCTTGATTTGACTAATATCTGGATAATTGTTTAGAAAAATTGACGAACCTTGTAATATGAAATATTAGCTTTTACGTAAATAACAAAGATCATACCAAGAAAAAATATCAATATAACAAAAGTATTTGAGATCTTATGGATATGGATTAGATGCTTTAGATGGGTCTTAATTCTGAGCTCAAACTAATAAAATCTCATACTACCTAGTTTAGGCATTAAAAAGAAATTCTCAAAGGTTGAGGTTGTTGTCTGGAGGAAGAGTATAAAATTAGGTTCTAAATATAACATTAATCAAAAGATATTTTTTATATTCATCAAAAAACTTGGGCCACAAAACATGGCTACATGGTTCACAAAACCATGTGACAACCATTCACCCACTGCTATAAAGAGGCCACTTCACACAGTTTTCATGTACGGTTTGACTAACACTACAAAAATAATGTATCATCAGATAGTTAAAACCTAAAGACTTACCTGGATAGTCATGCTCTTCATATCCCAAGGATTTTCAAACCATATGGTATCCCCTATCCCAATATCTAGTTGTTCATGGTTTATCTAACTGTGCGGCTTCTGGTACATTGTTACTATTAACCATATGGCCTCTCTAATTACTCCAAAAGGAATCTATGTAGGCTCCGAAAAATCCCCTAACTCCCTTGAAAACACCATAACCATAATTTTCATTCACATTTGGCCTTGATTAGGCATTTTAATAGAAAATTTATGGAGGATAAATAATTATGTATCACAATAATGAACTAGGTTCATGAAAATATCCACACTTAATGAAGTTTGTCTCAGAATTTTCTTTATAAGGGTGGGGAAGTGTAATCTATGAAAAAATCCATCCACTGTTCTTATATATCATCCTCCCTATCCCAGGTATCACTATCTATAAGACCATCCTTGTAAATAAACTATAATTGTAACACCCCGAGATTTTATGAAAAATATTCTTTTTAATTTTATTGATGTCTTGTGTTTTACGCTACAACAAAAGGAGTCTTTCACAACACGGAACCCTAACTTGACTGCATTACACACAATTGCGACCTTCCTCGATAGCGTGTGTTGTACGCAATACCGAGTTTCACTAAACAACGATATGCTATTAAAATATAATTAAAACTAGCCGTTATGAATAGTAATAACCACTTTTTGAAATTATGAAAATTTCATCTTTCAAAATGGACTTCATTTTTGGATTCAGAATATTGAAATTAGCCTAGGGTGAAATTTTGGTATTTTTGTGAAAACATTCAATTTTTGATGAATAGTGAAAACAACGGGTTACTATTTAAAAACCGACCTTTTATTTAAAAAATTATTTATTTTATTTAAATTTATTTTATTTCAAAATTGATACATAATACCGATATAAGTTCAATGTAATTCATTGCTGTCATTTTTAAATAATTTTAGATATATAAAAATTTTATTGAACTTTTGACCGTCTTTTACCAACCTCCTAGGAGAATTTTCAAATTTACATAAAACTTAATTTTACCGCTTTTGTGAATGGAATTTCAAAAATCCAAGAGACACAGTTGATGTCAGTAAGTAAAATGTGGTTCAATGAGATGAAAATAATTTTTGATGAATAGTAACATTTTACTTTTATTTACCACGGTTAAAAGTAAATAGGGTAACTACGGGTAAAAATGATATTATTATTACCCTAACACATGTCCTAATTCTATTGTATAAGTGTAATTCAACCAAAATCAACCTTAGGAATAACATATGACCATTTATTCCCACTTGGATTAGATTAGGACATTTATTATTAATTTCTTTAAAGATGGGTTAAAATAGTTAAAATAAAAGTTTAATAAGTAAATCATTTTTAATATAGGGTTATACATAAGATAAATTTGACTATAAATATTAATTAGAAATCTAAAACTATTTCCTACATAACGATATTTTATTTGAAATTTTTAGACTTTAAATAATTTAATTTATTTATGACACAATGATGATGGAGTAATTATCTTATTAATGAAGTATTGACATAATTGATGTTATAAATACCCAAATAAATGTAATTTGAGACTTTTTATTAATTAAAATAATTTTCTATGTTAATATGTCATGTTAGTGTTGATTTAATTAACTTTTTTTGAACTAATAATTCTGTTATAATTTTCACAAAAATCAATTACCAAATAGTGTCAAAATTGACATAAAATAGTTTTTAAAACAAATATTATATTATTAATTTTTATTATATTCCTAAAAATCTAAGGTTCGGTCAAATGACTTAGATAAGGTTATATATATTAATAATAATCAACTTGGGGTTCGTTTGGCTTGTTATAGTATGTTTATTACCCTTATAGTGTAAGAACACAAAAAGACACAGTAAAAGTAAAATTATCTAACTTAAAGTTAAATCTAAATGATAAGGTTAAAATAGGGACCTAAACTTGACTAAATTCTATTGGATGAGAGTATTTCGACCCATACCCACCTTATCTTCAAAATAACTCAATTTGGAGCTATTAAAAACCGAATATGACTGTATAATAAAATAATATTTTTAGTTATTCCAAAGGTGCCCCTCTCCTCCCTTATAAAATAGCACATCCTCCCTCTCTTCCTCACACCACTTTGAGCCTTAATACTCGGCCAACCCCTGACAATTTCTCTTCTCCACTTCCCTATAAACATCCTAAAGGTTCTGGTCTTCTTAAAAGACCAATATTAGTGCCCTAAAAGGAGGTTTCAAAAAGGCACTTCAAAGAAGTGGTAATGCCCATTACCGATTCTTTCAACTTTATTTCTTCTTCCACTTCTTCTTCTTTATTTGTTTCATTATGAAGTAATAACATCAGTATCACTCATATACTGATATGTTATTATAATTATGAAACAACCCTATTTCACCATCTATCCATCCTACGGAAAAAGAAATCACCACGTGTGCGTACGTACGGAATACCGTCTCCACGTCGTGGTGTAATCTGTTTTTCCACCACCACCTTACATGGATGGGTATAATGGTGTAAATAAATGATTATTGTAAAGTGATATTTATTCTGAAATAGTATATATACACTCCAATACAATTCCACAATCATGGGAATGATATCATCGCTCCTGCGTACGTACGGAGTACCGTCTCCACGAACGCGATGAGATTCATTTTCCATGATTAACCATTCAAGAATGATTATAAAGTATATATAATGAATAATAATGAAATATATGACATAATAAATCTACTGGATTTATTTATATATATATATATGTATGTCATATACTCAATTCCATTCAATTCAATAAGGAAACGAAAACAGCGTTCATGCGTACGTACGGCCTACCGTCTCCATGAATGGTGTATTTCATTCCTTTTATCGATCTATAATATATATGTATATAATGAATATAGGTTATATATAAATCATTTTTTACATTCTGGAATTATTTAAATCAGGATATAAGTAATAATATCAAGAACAATGAGTCGGAACACATACGATAAATGAAACGATTTTACCCAAAATGCTCTTTAACATGGAATTTACCAAAGAACGGGTAATATAAAGTCATAAGTGAACCATATATGATACCATAACAATGAATATGATTCTGTAATAAGACAATGACATTATTTAAATCATTATTCAGGAGGTTCGGATACATACGAAGCATATCGGACATAAGGTAAGGGATAAATTTTCAATCTCATTTTTATCTGAGATTGCTTATAGGTAAGTATTTACTGGGGTTATGTTTATCATCCATGACCATGTTTTCTAAAAATGTTTTCATAAAATGTTTACTATTCTTCCATGAATGTTTCAAGTCATTTTTACCCTTTATTGACTTTTTACCACATTTTATAAATGGAAACATTCCTTTGGTTACCATATAAGGTACTTTTTGACTTTTCTGACAAAAGTACGAGGAGAATGTTATTTTTAACTTATACGGTGTGAATGGATTTTTACGGTTTCATAATGCCTCATTTTCAAGAATAATCCTCTACAATATTGCATGATTATTTTCAAAAAAACCCTTTTCTTTTAAAATTTCATGTAATTTTGTGAAAAGAAAATGATTTTGAAGAAGAAATGATATTTTCCTCAAGAATTCATTTCAGGTGTTTTGCCAAAACTATTTTCCATTTAAGATGAAAATATTTCATATGAGTATGTTTCAAGTAATATGTCTCTATGATTTAAATGGTTTCAATTTTTTATGATTAAATGATATCAAACTTTTATGGATTATGTTATGATGGCATGATGTTTAAGAATCCCATTTTATTACATGGGTTACGCTATGATGTATGATTTATGATTTTGTGGCACACGAATGAATGATTTCATTATGAGATGGGTGGGACCTATATCTCCCTCCAATGCATTGGGTAAATATTTATATCTCATGAGATAGAAATGGCTGGAACGGTAAGTTAATCCGGTTCAGTGTTATAGGACTGAAACGAGGAGTGAACTCGATTCAGAAAAGGACTTTGTCCACTAAGATGGTCTTGGAAGCAATGCCTTGCCTACTATGGAAATCATGACATGTGCTAAATGGTTTCCACAATTACATTTTTTATTCCCATTTTATCATGTTTGATGTTCTATTATGAAATATGCCTTACGTACTTCCACGATTTATGTCTTTGCTCAAGATTTTGATGTTTAAATTTCATGTTCAAGTTTTTGCTTCCAAATGTTTATGGATTGTTTTATGTTATCTATGTTTTCCCTTACTGAGCATTTAAGCTCACCCTTTTTATGTTTTATTTGCCCCAGGAAGTAAAGAAAGCTTTTAGGTAAAGAAACAAAAAGGGGAAGATTGTTATGGGGGTTGTTGAAGATCTTTCACCACGATTAGAAGATTTTATTCCGTGTTTCCAAAGACACTAAACTATTACGGTCCTTGTCTATCTGTTTTTCTTATGTATTAAGTATTCCGCAAAAGTAATGTATTGTCCATGTACGTCAAGCTTTAGGTATCTAGAATAATAAAGGAACTGAACAAATTTATAGAACCTTCATGTTAATATCCACAATATGAAAAGGATACTCCTCGAGGTATGAGTATTCCTATAACTCATCCTCATTGGGATGAAAAACATGGGATGGGTCTAAATGATAATAGAACAATTGAGATGCATGGAAACGTATTTCATGGCTCGAAACCTCTGAGATTACTGCAACTGATAGGCTATTGGACAAGATCCCTCAAGAATCTCTAACAAACTGACATATCGTAGTGAACGATTACCATATCTCTATATCCTCCAAGGTCCTATCCATGTTGAGAAATGTTAAAAGACCCAATACCTCACTTATAACTCTATAGGTCATCTTCAGTGAATGACATATGTATTTTATCCAGAATGTGTAGTAGCCCTCCATTTCCTAATTAACTGAACATGACATGTAATCTCTTCAATGAGATGATGTCCATGCATAGATGACTCTCCTTCCTTAATCCAATTCAGGGGTGATCAGAAATTCCAACCATTCAAATCCTTATAAGACACTATCTTTATAGTACCCTGAAAGATATTTTTGTAGTTCTAATCAAGTTGGGGTATGTGCCTCTCCAAAGATCCTCCAAAATCTTGGATGCATGCCCACAACATGTCCTCAAGCACTTGTATCATATACTATAAATGGACATCAGTCTAATGTTGGTAAGATTGTCTCGGAAGCACTGATGAACCTAATTCCCTCCCACACCATTTCATGAAATGATACATAAACTGGGCTTCCCTATCCAAAACGATAGTGCATGGGCCCCCATGAATTATTATGATATCTCAAATATAAAACCTCCCAAGCTCATCAACACTAAACATCTACTTAATAGGTAGGAAATTAGAAACATTCAGTATCTTATCAACAAAAACCCAATTGAAATCATTACCTTGAATGACCTTAGTAAACCTATCACAAAATCCTTCATGATGCCATCCGATTTTGACTCAATAATGGGTAGCGGCACAAACTATTCAGTCCAGTTGATGGTGTTCTGGCTTCACATGCTGATAGGTGCATGACCTCATGATAAAACAATCTAAATATCTTTTCATACATGTCCACCAGTATTGGAGATGTAAATCCTGAAACATCTTGGTGATGTTGAGGTGCACTTCCCAAGATGAACCATAAAAGTTTCACATCATCTCCACAAGAATGCCTATTGTAATCTATACATGACCATATATATACATAATTTTATCCTCTTCTACATTCCAGTGATGGGGATGGTCCTCACCTTCCACACTCTCCCATAAGGCTAAGACCTTAGAATCAAATATCTACCTCATCCACACTCTATATTGTATTGTATAGGTCATAAATAAAGATGAAAGGTAAATCTTTCCCTGACATTCCTGCACCTTCAAGTGCATCTCAGATAAAAAAAATAACATTTCAGTCGTTACTGGTTTATTATGCTGTATGTATTTTTGTCCTCTTCATAGTGAATTTTCCACAAAATTTCCTTCACCAGGTGTATATTGAAGCTTAAATCCAAAATATAGTATTTATTTAACACACCTTCACTACCTGAGATCCATATAAATATATTTAAATAAGTAATTCTGGAAATATTTCCCTTTGAAAACCATAAATCCCATTCCATGTCAGTAGTTTCTCCAATAGCACATGGCATGTACAAAAATAGAAATATCGAGATCGTGTGTTGGTTAATTCATCTCATGTGGTCACAACTTCTGAGACCCATATGACACTACTCTACCCTTCCCCCCTCTATATGAAATTCCCATTGGCCAATACCTGATGCATCATAATATACATCATAAATCCTACATGGCTAGGGGAAAATCATTATCAAAACTAAATTCAATATTAATTTCTACTCTTGAAAGGATGAATTACATGAATCTATCCAAACAAACATCTCACCCTTCATAGTGATGCCCATGAGAGGAGTTGTTTGGCATGAGAAATCCATAATGAAATGTATGCATTGTACACTGTCCATAAAAAACAATGTACCTAAAATATATTCTTGGGATTCTCCGAGAAAATGATATCTATCACCTTCTATAGTTTAACTAATACTCCTATTTCTGATATAATGTGACCCAAGAAGTGAATCTGATCCATCCATAAGTTAAAATGTGTGATTTTATCAAATTATTGATGATATCAAAGTTTATCCAATTTGGTTCATGTTTTTTGGCCTAATAATGTTGAGTGATAGAATTAAACAAGATATCATCGAAGAATATCATGACAAACGAATCCAAATAAGGATGGAAAACTTGGTTAATAATTTCCATGAATACTACTAGCATATTCGTGAGATCGAATGAAATAACCATATACTCATATTGAACAAACCTATTATGAAAAGTTTTGTGGGGTATGTATGATGGTCTAATACTCACCTGATGATAATTGGATCTCAAATAAATTTTTGAGAATACCCAAGAACCTTGGATCTGATAAAAAAAGGTCATCTATCTGAAAGAGAGTGTACCTATTCTTAATCGCAAGCTGGTTCAATTTCTTATAATCCACACATAGCCTATGGGTACTATCCTGCTTATTTGGAAAATGGATCTATGAACCCCATAGATAAGTACAAGGTTGGATAAACCGATTTCCCTCAGAAACCTACAACTTCTTCTTAAGCTCTCTCATATTTGAATTAGACATCCTATTAGGTGGAATGTATGCCATTATTCTTGTGACGCTGTAACTATAGAGAACCCTACATCTCTTACTGGTGGTAATCCTAAAAATTCATCTTGGAAGACATCCAAGAAATGATCAACCACTGGATGGAAATATTTCAGTTATGTTACCTAATCATCTAGATATAATATTTAAATATGGGCTATCATTACGCATCTCCCATATTACTCAGGTCTATCTAGAATCTCCTGGACATATCATTCAACCTCGTGAATAATCTTTCCTCAATATAGTGATGTAATGTTTACCCTTCAGTGATAACCATCAACAAAAGAATGAAATGAATCCAAGAATTCTATCCTATGAATGATTTCAAAACCTGACTTCTCATGGAAAATGAGGTCCCACGCTAAGTAACACTTTTCAATCTCAAGGGGCACTAAATGAACTAACATAAATCCTCCATTATAATCCCCCAAAAAGTATCCAACATCACAACTCAATCAGAATATTGAATGGTGATATGAGGTTCTCCATAATTTTCACATATATATAGCTATGATAAGTTATTATATCAAAAAGAGAAGATTCTAATGTAAAATCTAGTAGAATAGTACCTATCACAGATTGTCCAATATTCTTCTCCTTATGTGTCAGTTACAATTCATGTTTATGGAATGATCAGAGAACCAGTGGAACATCTTGGCTATCCTAAGAAGATCTACTCTACTGTTATTAAAAATATATGGTCTGACTACCACATCTAGGATCACCACATTGTTTTGATCAATCATCTGCACTCTAACTCCCTATATGATGAGAATCTGTAGACCCCACTCCTAGGTGTGGATCGAGTGAAACCCATCTATCACTAGGGTCCGATAGAAATATTCTACAAAATCACTCTAGACGACCCATCATACCGTATTATTTGCAATCGAATGGGATCTCATGCACTAAGGTCACTTCTGTCCCAATATTCCACACTAGTGGAACCTCACATGGCTTCTTGAGTATGTTCTATGCCATTGAGGTCACCAAGTGAAATCTATAAATGAACCTACCTAATACCGGTTTATGTATTACAAGATATATATGATGAACCACACCGGATCGCAATCCCAACCTCTCTCTGGTTACACTCTATGATATGCACCATATTCAAAATTCCAAAAATCAAAGTCATGTAAAATATATTGACCTGTGATCAAATTTTGTAACAAATACCATCCTCGAATGTCCTCTAGTTAGATAACTTGACACCCATCAAAATATATGTGAAGTTTCAGAGCTCTGTAAAATGGGATGAATAATCCATGAATAATAGTGAACCCTTCAATGAGTAAATAAAATATCAATTACTACCAGCCCTCAAATTATTAGGATTGAAGTAATCATATAAGTCAATATGAAAATCCCTCCATACTATCTCAAGATTATGATCCTTCTGAGTAATGACATCCCTCCATCTCTTGGAGAAATTACATAACATATAAGTAGTTATATTCACCCTCCTCTTGGGAGGAATATCTATATTCTCAAAAGATATATAGAATAGAATATATCCATGACTCCACATCTTCTGTTCTACCATCCCCATAAAACATGGTTAGATGCTTTTTTCGAACTCATGCATCATCCTAACCATAGATTGGATTGGTGGTGGTTCTCTCAGAATGGTCTGCAATGAAACACATAAATCCTTCATGGAATTGTTCCATAAAACCAAAGTACGGTACAACCACTAGTTCTATAGCATGAAATACAAGAGGATCTATATGAATCATGTGGACCACCACCTCTATAGAATGATCTATTCCGCCCTCTTTTAATGAAACTCAAGGATTTCATTGGGCAATACCTCTACAAATGCCAAGCATGCACCTCAGATAAATATTTATCTACTTAAAAAAATGAATATATTTGAATTTGATATCTACAAGCCTTTAACATATAAGAAAACACCCCTATATATTATATTGGAGTTAGGTCTTATTGATTTACAAATCATAATAATGTAGGAGATGTTTCCTACTTTCCACTACTATGTTTGGGACTATGTCAAGTTCTATGCTATAACAAAATCCATTTCCATTGTTTTATAAATTAATTTTCTACATATAATTTGTTACACTAAATTTTTGAACCAAATCGTTCACCAAATTCTAATATATAAGGGAACAAAATCCTCATGAATTGAAATATGGAATCCACATAATCCACACCATAACATATTCAAGTTCATGTGACTTATGGTGCATGACTCAATATTCTAGAATTACCTTCTTATGATGTATGTTTTAGCTTAATCCGGAGAAAATTTCATAGTTTATGGTAGGATGTCTAAGTACCAACCTTTTTTCCAATTTCCCTATAATAAATATGTGTCACACAGCCAGTATATTAGTGATGACACATATCACAACATCATTCAATCACGAAATGCATCCTATATAAAATGGCATAATTCATGGTATGTGAATTATAATAGGTTCATAAAATAATGCATGTGTTTGAATACAATCATCATATCTAGTTAAAAAATAGAACCCACAATAATATCAATGATAACATCCTAATTCAAGTTCATCAACCAAAGATGGAATTAAATCAACTATAATAGACCAAATCTAGAAGAAAATAATTTCATTGGAGAAATTTTTTCTTTTTCTGGTACATGGGTTAACTATTCCATGAAAAACATCATTACCAAATCCCAATACCTTCTTATCCATGTATATTGTCTCGATATTATAATCCAATAAAATAAATACCTTTGATTCAAATTTTTAATGTCCCATCCCCATATGCCACTGAATGGTTCCTTAGGCTTGATTTGCTACCTAGCCTCGATTGCATCTGCCCAAATTCCACATGTTCTTAACTAGTAGATAAGGAATATGGTGTGTTTGTGGGGAGATTATTCCCTGATCACTAGAGTATAGCACAAATGATATAAAAACATAGATATGTATAAAATGTAGTTAACTAATTAGAAATATAATATATATAAAAATATAAAAAATATATATTAATAATAAAAATAATAATATCATATAAAAAAGATGATGATACATGTCATGTCTTTAGAAAACATCCACAATTGGTACACAGTAGTAAAATACAATAAATGTATCAAAATACCAAAAAATCGAAAACTATCACTACTAGAATCATGATCCCCCAGCTCAGTCTTATGCTCTCATGCTCCTAAGCTGCAATAAAAAACCTATAGTAGGGAAATTTCCAACATCCATTACTCTATCAATAAGGAATATCTAGATACCCATCAGCAACCCTAACAATGTGGGAGACAAAATCCTAGTATGATATTACCAATAAATCTAACACCATCCATTCGGTGAATATATAATAATAACAGTGTTCACTATGTAATCGAATTTATAATGGATTTACTAAAAGTAAAAAACCCTTAACGGTCTAGGTTCCCATGGACACCCATCCTTTTCTACCTACTTCACCCTTAGATGGAAAGTATTTTAATAAATTTTCATCCCGGTATAAATTTATAATCAAGTTTCATCTAATAATTTAGTCTCATTTAAATTAGAATATTTAGGACCTAGAATGTATAATATTTCCCCTCATAAGGTTATGGAAAAGAGGTAACTAATGAGGCCATCAATGTAGTTCTAGCCTATGGATGAATCCAGATTTTTTTCATTAGCTTAGTACACACATCATAAAAATCATCTGAAAAATTATTCAATTAAGAACCTGAGCCCATCCATCAAGGTATCTATCCAGTAATAATAAAACCCAAAAAGAATAATAATCCTATATTATGAATTCCTCAATGGAATCATGGTATCACTCTAGGTTTGGTATATCATCATTTCTACTCCAGTTCATTCTTGGCGATCCAATAAGGGAGCCAAAGTATCACCCATGGAATATATGATCAACAAACCTCTATGTGCAAGCATCAAAATCTCTATGGAGTCCATGAATCACTGATTTTTTTAATTTTTATCCCCCATGTGTTTTTTCTAGAAGTTCACAAAGGATTCCATGTGTCTCTTAAGCGTAAGCAAGGCAGTATCTAATTGATTTTTCCCATGGCCCTTGTGTATGTACTCATCTGTTAGCCAAGGAATTTATGAAAAATAAAATCAATATCATTTAATGATTTAAAGGTCATTAATAAGATCATTTCAATTAAAACTCACCTCAAAAAGTGGCTCAATGCATGTGCTAAACATAGAAGTCTTAGCCTCTTAATTACCTCATTTATCCATTTCAATATAAGAATCATCTTATGCTAATAAGAAATTTCATTCTAATAGCCTAGGTATATGGTAATAATTTCCATTTCTTTAATCAATTCAACTCACACATCATAGTAAAATTCAATTTAAAATTTAATTCATCAATTGAAATCCCATAGAAATTTTAACGACATACCTCAAGGGTAAAACAATTTAAAATCCATACATGGTGGTAAATTTAAAAAAACACAATTGGTGTTTGAAATTCATTATTAATTAAAATTAATCAAATATCAGGAATCCTAAATAATTTAAAAGGTCATTAAAATCCATTTTAAATGAGTATAAAATTCCATTTTAAAGGAATTTTTATTATAATTGGGTTTGTGACACATGTAAATATATATAACCACCTTGAACTTGAGGTAAAATCATGACAAAACCTACTGTATGTCCTTATTTTAGTGATATTCAAGTATCATATCTTAATTTGACTCAGACTGAGAGAATGTCTAAGAATATATAAAGAACCTAGAAATAGGGAATATTATCTTTCACCTAAATATCACAACTGATTCTAAAAAGAAATGATTAACATGAAAATTGAATAGAGACCTTATCATGAAGGATCTGATGATTCTAAAGGATCTGGATTTCTTTCATAGATGGAAAAGATCTCCAACTTCTCATATTAGGAATTGAGGAGGAGATTTCAAATAGTGAGGTTGTATTGCGAAAGAATAATAGAAAATTCGGTTTCAAATATAACATCTATCATGGGATATCATTTTAATTCACCTAAATTACTAACCCACGTGGTTTGGATGCATGATTGGGGAAATCATGTGCCCATAGTGTTCCAACTACTATAAAGAGGGGCAGATCGCATAGTTTTCGTAAACTATTTGACTAACTGTGTGAAAACTATGTCTCAACCCACTATAAAAATAATACATGTGTACCCTAATGTGTTTTCTCCTCAAATAGCTTAGTTTTTTAAACAATGTGTTTTCTTCCATCCCACATTCTAGTCATGCACAATTTTATCTAACCATGTGGCTTGGGTTTCCAGGTTACTACTAACAATGCAACCTTCCTGATTTCTCAGAAAATTCGGGATCTAGGCTCTAAACTAGCACCAGACACCCCAGACACCCCCATAACCTCAATGGGTATTCAAATTAGGTTGTAATTAATAATATGAAATAATAATTGATGGATATTAAAGGATTACATACCACATGAAATTACTAGGTTTTTTTACAAGGATTGTGTTTCTATGGCATTAAAAATATTTACTTGAACAACCTAAATACAGATCCAAGATGATATCATTTTATGTGAATAAATAGTAAGGTGAAACACGATCTTCACAAATAGGTGATCAATTATTTGATAAAGTAAAATTTATGGTCACTATTTTTAGTACACCTTTTGTGAAAAAACATATAAAATATGTTTTGGAATAAAGATCAATATTATTTTAATTATGATATTATAATTATTCGTATTTCACACATTTGTTTGATGTAATTTATGTAGAAAACAATGTTTTTGATTGAATTATTGGAATGTTTTTTAATGTTATAAGAAAAAACAAAAAATAGAATCAAGGCTAGGTTGGAAATTATTGACATGGGGAAAAATAAATAGTTGGAAGAGGTGAACGATAAAAGGCTGACTTTTCTTCCTTGAACAACATAGATTCTATCTAGAAAATAAAAAATTATAATATTTCAATTATTTAATGGAATAAAATTCCCATTGGGTCATTCATCAAATATGTATATATTTTTGTCAAATAATAATTAAATGTTATAGGGTATAAAATCATATGACTGTCATGTATTGATGAAATATTTGATTCTCATTACATTATGTTCCATTATGCCTAAACATTTATGAAAACAATTATAAGGAAATTGCTTTATTACATTGAAAAAGATCGTTTTTTTTTAGATATTTAGAGAATTAGGTCATAAATCTTACAAAAAACCCATAACTATAAATTATTATCTTATAATTATTATCCATTATTTCAAAAAATATATCTTTTAAAATAAAACATGATTATTTCCATGAAAACTCTTCATGTCCGTCATCTTGACTTTTTATTTTACCTTTTCCATCATTATACTATTTGAACAAATTTTTAAAAGGTGGGATATGATCAAAAATATTAGTAATGGACACATGGAGAAGAAAACTACTTGTCCAATGAAACACCTTAAATCCCATGAAAACCCACATCTTAAAAAAATAAATTTCTATCCAAAAAGAGAATCATTTTTCCATTAAAATATTATTATCTTGGGGTTTTTCAAATTTAATTATTTCTACGAAAACTCATTATAATTAATAGAATAATCATATATGTTACCCATGAAATCATCAAGTACATAAACTTTCCAAACCCATAAAAATTTGATTAACCATTTGGCTAATTTCCAATATAATTTTCCATAGAACGAAATCAATACCCAAATCATTAGGGAATTAACTATGCACACCCATCGTATAACATATAATTGGATCACTCGACATAATATTAAAAAACCATTATAATATATATATATATATCTGTCTCACCCATGATCTATAACGGTGATCAATCATTCATATATAATGTCCACGGACCACATCATGAATAAAAACCTTGAAAATTTCTTTCAATATTGGGAGAAAAACATTTCAGATATCAAAATACCATTCTTTCCTGAAAACTCATTTTAAATTCAAAAATACCTAGAAAAAAGGAATGTGGGTTATTCTTTTATGAAAAAATGAATGATTTTATAGTAATCCATACATTAAATAAATTTTAATGTTGTAGAAAAAGTCATTATTATTTTTTATGTTATAATAAAACATTCTTTTTTTATCTTTTTGTAAATAAAGTATGAAATTATATAAAAACATTCCCTTTTAATAAAATTAATATGAATTAAAAATTATTTTATAAAATTATTTTGTAAACCAATTATTTCCTTGTAAAAAATCCATAAAATTACATTATAAATGTTGATATGGAATAAAAATAATGTTTTAAGGGAAACTTTTAAATATAATTTTTTAAATTAAATTATATTTTCTTTAGTCCAAATAATCATGTAAGTTATTTATATTAATGAATAATTGACTTATGTTATTTTTTTACTTTATTATGAACCTTTTTCATGTTCATTATTATTTATTTCATTTAATAGAATGTCATTTCTTAATCAATTAAATTCACATTAGGTGTTTTGATGATATGTGGCTAATATGATAGAAATGACTTTGGTAGATTGTCTATGGACAAAGGGTAAATTATTAAATAATAATAATAATAATATAATTATAATTTTTATAAATAAATTCATATTTTAAATGTAACCATTTAATATGGTTTCAAAAATAGATTATATTACCATCATGGAGACACTAGTCCATTCATAAGCATGAACAACATTTCTATTTTTCAATGTAAATTATGGAAATAATGTAAGTATTATTTAATATTTATATAATAATAATTCTAATGAACTATGCTTGGTGTAAATAGAAATTGCATTTATTATATCGAATACGTAATGCATTACACAAATAGACTCATAAAGAACATATTAGTTTTGTGTCTTTGGAAACTGGGAAATATAATAAACCGGTTCATAAAACATCTACATCATCCCTTGCATTATCCTAAAAAACTAGGAGCCTTTTTAACACATATTAATTAATACACATCTTCAAATACTATGGAAATGAAATAGATAAAGGGGTGAGCTCAGGTTCACAGTAAGGGTAAACAAGGGTGATATATAAACATAAACATGAGCATAAAGTTTATGAGAATGTGATCATAGCATTAGAAGATAATTCCAGGAATATAAATTGAAAACAAGAATGATAAGAAAAATAAAAGATCAAAATACATAAGATCATTACTGTAACAAAATACATAAAATTTTAACAAACAAATAATTCTATAACTCTGTGAACATGTTTAAATAGTAACAAGTTCACTCATTAAATTAAGGACATGAAACCAGTCCCTTTCAAAAATATATGGACATGGAATCTTGGTCCAATCATAAAATTATGGATATAAAAACTACTTCCACACATATAATTGTGAAAATGAAATCAGGTTCATGAATAACATATATACCTCATGAGTTATCCATCATTACTCATTGCACTGTAGGGAGATATAGGTCCCAACTATCTTATAATGAAATCATTCTTACATGTACCACAAAAACATAATTTATATATCATATCTTAACCCAAGGAATTAAAATGGGTTTCTTAAACATCATTCTATCATAACATAATCCAAGTAAAACAATTAGATTTCATAAATATAATTCTATAATAAACATAATCAAACCATAAGAATAATAGGGGTAGTATACATGAGAAATATCATTAATAACAGATAGAAAATAAATTTTACTAAACA
Source organism: Viscum album (assembly GCA_963277665.1). NCBI lineage: Eukaryota > Viridiplantae > Streptophyta > Magnoliopsida > Santalales > Viscaceae > Viscum > Viscum album. The sequence goes on from OY728123.1 coordinate 1,765,856,614, forward strand.
ATTCAAATTAATTTTTGATTAAATTATCCTTTATTCTTCAAAAACATTTTATTTTCTCAAAATGCAGCACAATATTAAAAAAGGAATTTAATTGAAAATAAAAATTACTCTCATGAATTATGTATCATGGGAAAAAGGTCTTGTGAAAGCGTGAAAATATTCTCAAGCCATATAAGATAAAAATAATTCTCCTCATAATTATGTCATAAAAGTAAACAAGTACCTAGAATTGAATAACAAAAAAAGATTCCATTCATTCAATTTAATATAAATTCACCAAATGTTAAAATTAACATTAAAAAATTATATAAGAATATAAAAAATATTACATACATAAGAAACATGGTCGTGGATGATTAAAAAAACCCTGTAAATACATAGGTATAAACAATCTCAAAAAATAATGAGTATTCCAAAGTATCCCTTACCATGGGACCGATATCATTCATATGTATCCAAACCTCATATATAATGATTTAAATAATGTTATTGATGTATTTTATAATCATATTCATTTTTATCTTATCATATATGATCATTATATAATTTATTTGGTAATAATATTTAATTATTACTCATTATTTGGGAAAACTTGCTTCATTTTCTAATGCATGTTTTTTCCAAATAAGATCTAGTTTTCCTAGTTAGTTCATATTTATATCATTACAAAATTATATTGACATAATAACGCCAATTCATATTTTTTTAATTTTCTACTTTCATTGGATGAGTGGGAACACTTACATAATTGATGTGTGACTAACCAACCCAAAATACCAAACATCTATAAAACAAATACTAGGAAGAACCCATTTCCAAAATCAAAACATGAACTCATCAGCCCACACCAAAAATTTGAAATTCATAATGAAAAAATCATGAAAATTAAAATTTGAAAAAAGAAAAGCGGATAACTAACATCTCACCTCTGAGCCCTAGGCTGTCAGCCATCAAATCATGCATAGGACCCCCTCAAAACATGAGATTTCCTCACCGATTATCATCACGTACACAGACTCTGGAATGGATAAAATGTCATCACTGATGAAGACCTTGAAGCCGAACTCTTCACTAGAGATCACCAAGCCAAAGCTAACGTCATCCAACATTATCGTAACCACCATCATAGTTTTTCTTGTTGAGCATCATGGACCACCGTTGGATACTTGAACAATACATCCCAAAGCCCCTTAGAGATCCACTACACCAAACCAAACATCGGTGGAGTGATAGAACAAAGCAATCAGAGCAGAGTGGGTATAGAGAAGGGCATAAACATCGAATCTCAACCATGCTAGGACCATCCTCATAATATTACAAAACACACCAGTATCATCTTCAATAGAAGGACACAACCTTAACCAGATCCATCTCAATAAACCTAGAGCTCTACACTGCACAAATACAGTATATTTTGCTGGAAAATTACACTAAAAAATGAGCATTCAGTCCGTCAAAATAGAATAAGACCACCCGATTGAAACAAGGAAACACCGCAATAAAAAAAGAAAAACACCAAAGACTTAAATATGAAATGAGCACAAATGATCCACCAAAAAGCACACCCCCTACAGAATCAAAATCCACCAAGAGAGCCACCATGCTAGATCAGATTGAAATCCAACATGATGGATCGGGAAACAAGGGTAGAGGAGTGGAGAAAGCAGCAAGATTGCAGCAGTGAGGATAAAAGAAAAACCCACAAGAAGTAGAAAACTCCAAACTAGAATTAACAAAGCCCCAAAACTGTGCTCCACTATCACCATACCAATCCATCATTGAAACCGTCTCATTGGACCAATATGGGGTCTTTCACAACAGGGAATATAAAAAAAGAATATGAGGATAAAAATCGAAGATTCATTCATGAAAATCTGAGAAATGATATGAAATAGAGAAACCCAACAATAAAGAAGGACAAACATAGGAAAAGGAGAACAAGAGGTCCAAGAAAAGGTGATGAAATCGCATCTCACAGAGACGATCCATCACGGATGCAGGAGGTTTCAGGGGAAACCCTATATGCCACTGAGAGAGATAATAGGGATCCCTAGAGAATATTGTTCCATTTCTGATATTAATATAATAAATGCCATATTTATTCATTTTGTAGATTTATATAGACAATTTTAATAGATATCTTGTAGAATGAATCTCATCGCATCGTGGAGATGGCAGGTCGTGCGTACACACGAGCGACGATATCATTCTGATAATTGTGAGATGTTATGGAATTGAATGGTATATATGTTGTTTCAAATCCCATATCATGGTAAAATAATCACATATAATTATTATTTCCATCATTATATCCATCCTTGTAAGGTTGTGGAAAAAACATATTACACCACTATGTGGAGATAATATGCCATACGTACGCACAAATGATGATTTTATTTTTTCGTAGGATTAATCGAAGGTGGAATATGGTTGTTTCATAATTATATTAAAATATAAATATATAAGTCGCACTAGAATTATTAATTTATAATGAAACAAATCATGAAGAGGAAGGAGAAGAAGAAAGTGGTTTAAAAATATTGGTAGAGAAAAATACCTCCTCTTTGACGTGCTTCCTTTAAGTCTCCACATAGAGCACTAGATTTATACATTGAAGAAGGTGAAAACCTCTAGAATGTAACTAGGTAAGTTGATAATGGAAAGGGGTATGTGATGGATGATTATGAAGGCTCAAATTGATGTGAAGAAGTAAGGGAGGATGCTCTATTTTATAATTAATGTGAGGGGCACCCTTGGAAATTCATATAATATTAAATTAATAAAAATTAATTTTTTAATAAAAATGAAACCAATATGAGATATGTATAATATAAGATTACTATAGTTATAAATACTCTCATCCAAAAATTTCAAGACATATATTGACATTATTTTAAAATTTATCTTTTCATTTTAACCTTAGCTATTCCCTTTTAATTCTAATCATGGTAACAACATTATAATTATTATGAGGATAATAATTTTGCATATATGGGGTCAATTTCTCATTATTGGAAATGTAATAAAATTTTTGACCTTATTACAGTTACATTGTGATTTAAAATGATTTTTTAAAAATTTTAAATAATTTAATAATTTATTATTTTCATAAAATATCAATTATGTCAATTTTTCAAGTATTTATATCTCTTAATTTAAATAAAATCCAAAAATATGGATAAGATCAAAAATAGAATTCAATTGTCTTATAACCTTTCATATTAACTTATAAAATTGTGGAAGATATAAATTACTTCATATAATATCTATTTTAATATTAATAATGTTATTTATTAGATATTCCCCTTAAAAAATAATTATTATATCATTGTTGTGTCAATATTTATGGTATATATTTAATATGTAAAAAATTTAAATAAATTCAAATTATGTAGATATTTTTATTATATTTCTAGAGACTAATTATTTTCACAGTTTCATCATGTTTATCACTACATTAAAATTTTTATACTTATAAGAGATAAGAGGGTGAAATTTTGCCACTTTCTTCGGTTTTAATAATAATTATATCACTTTCAGGGAAAAAGACCATTAAACGAGTCAATTTTGATCCTTAGGTGTTACGGGTATACATTTATTCATTAAATTGGATTTTTAAAGGTTTTAGGTTATTTTTAATATCCTTATCATATTTTTGGTTACTTGATTTACCTGATTTACCTTTAACCGCAGAAAAAAAATTACCGTAGATACTATTCATAATGTCCAAAAATAAAAGGGACATAATTATATAATTTGGACATAATGGTTCCAAATAAGGAATCCATTTTTTTAAATTCAAATCACATAATTTGAATAAATTAAGAAAAAATTAATACTCATTGTTAAAACAAAAAATCAGATTTTTAAAAGTAAAAACCATCAAATGATTGACATGATTTTATATCTAATTTCATTGTAAAATTACATCCAATTAAAAAAATTTGATTAAATGATAATATAATAATTGAAATATTATTTTAAACCAATTCAAAAGATAATTTATCTATTTAAATTAATTAGACAAAAAAATTTGAATTAAAATGTAGTATTTTTATTATTCATTAAAATATGAATTTTATCCGAAAAATACAAAATTTGAACCAAAATAAAATTTTATGTCCTAATTATAAAAAAAGGTTATTTTTTCAAAATTAACTTATTAATGTGTAAAAAAAGTTTATTTTAAATGTATTCTCCATCAAAATGTGGTAAAACTATATAATTAGTTTGGAAAAAAATTCTTCTTTTATGCGAAAAATTGAATTTGTTCTTATATCATGCATAGAAAACATATCTAATGAATTTTAAACATTAAATTGAATATATTAAATATTTATATACTTAATAAATTCTATATATTTTGACTTTATTATTTTATAAACTCACTTATTTTCATTTAAATAGTTTTTAGAAAAATATTTCCCTTTAATTAAAAAATGTTTTATCTTCATTTATAAATAATTTTCCATAAAATAATTAATTACAAACATGTGAAAACAATATTTTCATAAATCAATTAATAATTTTTATTCCCTCAATTTTAGTAGTCATGTTATAATGTAACATGATAATAATTAGTTTGTTATATATGCTCCGCTTTGTGTGAAATGAATTATATCAAAAGAACCTGAACATGTGTGTAATACCATCCAAGCATAGTGCTACATATACCAAATGCTAATATGGTTTTTTTATAGTGAAATATATACTTAGTGTATCATAAAACACAATAAATCAATTAAATTAGAAATATTATTTACCATAAAATATCAGGGTGTTACATTTTACGCCCTTAAAATGAATTTCGCCCAGAAATTTCATCAAGGTTATAAAAGGTTAACTACTTGAAAGTTTATTTCATAGAATCTGACATTATAAAAAGGAATAATAAGACATAATTTTGAAAAATAAATTCATAAAAATTATCATTACCCAAGTAACTCATCACAGGGATTTCATATAGGTGATTATACGTGGGAACCGAAAACATGGATATGGAAGAAAAAAATCTAACCCTCATGTTCAGATGGAGAGTGATATAGAATAAGGTTATTAGAAAGATAAAAATCAAAATGCATAAATCTATGATGATTTAAGGGACCATATCATTCACCATATAAAAATTACTAGGACAACATTTTTTGTTTCAACATTATTTTCCAAAAGTTAGAGAATTTTTCCTGAGAAGAAATAATTGTCATATTTTAGTACAATATCATCGTTGGTCATTCCATGAACAATTAGCACTTATTCTCTTATTCAAAATAATTATGTTTAATTTTTCATTCTTGTAGTTATATAATATCATTAGATCCATAAATAAAATGATATGTCATTCTAATTGTCTCAAAAATGGATAAGAAAAGTTATCAAATCTACATAAGTCCACTTATAGTGAGATAATAAATTAATCAAGAAAACTTAAACTATACATTAACATATACTATCCATAAATGTATAACATTAAAATCCTTGCAAAAACTAAAAATCTACACCTTTAGAAAGAGGTAAACTAAATCGACTTAGCATTTATCTCCCATATTTCATAAGGTAGTTCAAGGTTTTCTCATTCCAAACATGTGAATACCTTAATCATATCCTCTCTTTACCATACATTGTTATTGAAAACATGCATCTTTCTTTATGATTAAATTCAAAAGGTTTTAAACATAATCCTTGATAGTATAAACCACTTTTCAAAAATCCTTAATTAGTTCTAATGAAATCACTACTGTCCAATATTTTTATTCATTTCATTATCTGAATATCATTATCTCATAATCATGCACATATTAAGGGTTATCTATCCCTTAATAATGTATTTTCTAAAAACATCATCTCATTACCTTAGTCACTATTTATGTTTACCAATACCATCCAGTATATGATCTTAAATCCTTATGGAAAAACTATATTGGTATAATACATAGATGTTTTATTATTCCATAATACCGTAAATAAGATTTAACAACATTATTTTACAATCCCATTACATAAACACTCAAGCATTTGATGACTTCAATTTCATACTCATCATCGCTAGTAGTGATCACATGTGATTTTCCTTTTCCTTTGTCTTTAAGAGGTTTTTGTGGCCGATCATCATCAATAACAATTTTATTAAGGCATTATATAGTATAATGTCTCATTTCATTTCACTTATAGCATTGAAGTGTGGGTAGTGAATTTTATTGGGATTTATCTACATTGAATGGACTTTTTTACATCACTCAGACACTCTTTGGCTATATGTATAGGCTTCACACCCTTGAAGAATCTTCTTTTTTCCTTTCAAGAATTCCCCCGAGTGCTCTTTTCCACATTTTTGGCATGTAAGAGTTAGATAATTTTTGTTCTCTCTTTATAGAAAACTACTGTATTCTACCTTAAGCTTCATCTTCCTTTTCTTATATCAAGAACCTTGAGAGTTACCAACTTCCATTAACACTTTTATTTCCCAATGAACAAATTTTTCATATATTCCAATGTCCCTTATGACAAAATCCTTTCATTGACTCATTTTCAGGCCACCAAAGAATCGGTCAATTTTGCTTTGAGGGAAAATTATTAACCCAAAATCATACCTTGAAAGTCTTTTAAAATTATATTTATAGGTACAAATAGATTCATCATTATTTTTATTAAGCTCATGTAATTCTATATCCATTTTATTTCATAGAATATAAAGGAGTTTCATACTCAAAAATTTCACTCTAAACTCTTCCCATTCCATAGATTTACATTTTTAATTATCCCTCGTGTTCTAAATAAGAGTCCAGCACTAATTGGCGTCTCTATCTAGCTGACAAAAAACCAACATGAAATTTTCTTTTTTAGAACAATGAAGGATGTAAAATATCTTTTTAATTGTACTGATACATTTTTCTGCAACTAGTGGATTAGAACACCCATTGAAAGAAGTTTGGCGTTCCCCCATTAAGGATTCAATAGAAATTTGTTCCCTCTTACGCTCATTTGGACGTCCAACATGATTTATAACTTGTGTGAATATAGAGAAATAGATTTTTCATTGCATCTCCCATAACATTTAGTTCTTAGAAGCACAATAATTTCATTTCCTATTTTATTCATCATTAACATGGTTCCTTCGAGTCCAGACATTGCCAAAAACCCAAAAATAATAGTGTAGGAGGAAAAATTCATTCTTGTAAAACAAAATAATCAAGGGGGAGTAAGTTCAATCACTAACATATTATGTTTAATCCTTTTTTATTCATGATCATTACATAAATCTAGGACGGTAGCCTATAATTAGACTTATTCTTAGGACATCTTAAGACATATCCTTAAAAATTTCTATAGGGATCTCACAAATGTTTTTTCATCCTAGTTTACAAACGTTGACCAATCCTTTACTATGATACTAACTCTAACAACCCAATATTGATGTATATCAAAATTACATTTATTTTGTGAAATAGATAATAAAGTACACAAAAATAATCCCAAATACTATATTTTTTTAGAGTTGTTTGATACTAAGAAACATAATAAACAGGTACATAAAACATCTACAACATCTCTTACTTTATCATTCCAAACTATGACCCATTTTCATCACATATTACATAATACCCTTCTTCAAATCCTGGGGAAAAACATAAAAATGGGAGAGCTCAGATGATCAGTATGTTTAAACAAGGGTGATATATAAACATAAACATGAGCAATAAGGTTACAAAAATTTGATCATAACATTATAAGATCGTGACCTGCATATAAATGGAAAACATGTATAATAATAAAAAACAATGATCACAATAAAAAAGATCATAACTGTAACATAATACACGAAATGTTGTAATAAACATAATCTAAGAACGTTGTGAACATATATAAATAGTAACTAGCTCGCTCATTAAATTTAGGACATCATTCTAAGCCCTTTCAAAAATGTATGGACATGGAAACTAGGTCCACTAAAAAAATAATGGACATGAAAACCCGGTCCAAAACAGAATTTGGAACATGAAATAAGGGTCATGTATAACATATATACCTCAGGAGTTATCCATCATTACCCCATGCAATATAGAGAGGTATAGGTCACACCTATATAATAATGAAATCACTATTATGTGTCCCACTAAAACATAAATTATTCATCATAGCATAACCCAAGGAATTAAAATGGGTTTGTTAAACATCATTCCATCATAACATAATCAATGTCAAAAAAATTGATTTCATAAATATAATTACATCATAAACATAACCTAACCATAAGAATAATAGGGGTAGTATACATGAATAATATCCTTAATATTATATGGTAAATAATTTTGATAAAACACTTAAAATTAATTCATGAGGAAAATATCCTTTCTTCTTCAAAAACATTTTATTTTCAAGAAATTCTATGTAATATTAAAACAAATGAATTTAATTGAAAATAAACATGAAATCATATAAAGGAAGCTTCTTTTAAATAAGGAATTATGAAAGTATAGAAATCCATTCCTGTTGTATAAGTTAAAAACAAAATCTATTAATAATTTTATTGGTAAAGTCAAAAATTAACGTGAATGGAGTAATGTTAAAAGATTCTTTTCATACCTTTTAAAAAAAATTATCCAAAGTGTAAAATTAGCTTTAAAAAATTATAGAAGAATAAAAATAATATTACATACTTAATAAACATGGTCAGGGATAATAAATATACCCCAGTAAATACTTATGTATAAAAAATCTCAGATAAAAATTAGAATGAAAAATTATACCTTACCTTAGGTTAGATATCCTTCATATATATCCAAAACTATAATATAATTATTTATCTATTTCAATGGACTTATTTAAAAAATCATATTCATTTTTATGATATCATATTTGATCATTTTAGCATATTTATTTGTAATAATATTTCATTATTATAGGTTATTTTGGTAAAAATCCTTCATTTTCTTATAAATGTTTTGCCGAATATGATCCAGTTCTCCTTATATGACATATTTATATCTATAAAAATTTATATTAACATAATAAATGTCACCTTTATTCATTATTAACATTTTAATTTCCCTTTTTAATGGATTTCTTGTAGAATAAATTGAATCCCATATTGGAGACGTTAGGTCGTACGTACTCAAGAGGGGGAATATTATTCTTCTAATTGCGAGATAGTAGAGAAGTGTATGTCATATATGTGTTCCAGATTCCATATCTTGTTAAAATAATCATATATAGTTATTTTTCCATCATTATATCCATCCATGTATGGTAGTGGTGAAAAACAGATTACACCACAACATAGAGACGATAAGTCGTGCATATGCAGACAAGGTAATATCACTTTTTTTGTTGGATTAATAGAATGTGGGATATGTTTGTTTCATAATTATAATATAATATCATTATATTATTAATATTGGAGTTATTAATTTATAATTAAACAAATCATGAAGAGGAATTATAATAAGAATGATGTTTCAATGAATTGGTAGAGAAAATTACCTCTTCTTCGACAAGCTTCTTCTAAATCTCCTCTTAGAGCACTAGAGATGGTCATTCAAGAACATCACAAGCTATAGAATGTAACTAGGTATGTTTAAAAGTGAAATGGACAGAGGATAGATGATAGATGATATTTAAGGATTTAATTGATGTTAATAAGTGAGGGAGGTGGTGACCTTTTATAATTGAGGTTAAGTGCACCCTTGGAAATTATTAAAATAATAAATTAATAAGAAGACATTTTTTAGTCAAACTGGATCCAACATGCGAAAAGTAAAATATAATATGGGGATAGTTCTAAATACTCTAATATAATAATTTTTAGACATTTATTGACTTTATTTTAATCATTATCTTTTTGGTTTACCCTTAATTCATCTCTTTAAATTTTAATATTGGTAACAAAATTTTAATTATTAAGAGGCTATTGATTTTACTTATATGGGGTCTATATTATATAATTGGACACTTAATGAACATTTAATCCTTATAATAGTCTCTTTTTTATTTTAAATTATTTTTAAGATTTTGAAATAATTTAATAAATTAGTATTTTTATAAAAAATCAATTATGTAAATTTTTACAGTATTCATTTCATTGAATTTAAATAAAATCCAAACAGATGGATAACTTTGAAAAAAATAATTTAATACTCTTATATCATTTTATATTAAACAAGAAAAAATTTTATGACATAAATTACTTCATATAATATTTACTTTAATTTTTATAATTTTCTTTTATTTGGTATTCCTCTTAATAAAATAATTATTGTATCACTGTTGTGTCAATATTTATGATAATTATTTAATCTATAAAAATTAAAAATAAATTGAAATGATATATATAATTTTATTATCATTTTTTACTCTAATTATGTTCATATTTTTCATCATTTTTAACAATACATTAATTGTTTTATAGTTATATGAGATAAGAGAGTGATATGTTGTAACTTTCTTTTGTTTTATTAATAATTATATCACATTTGTGGATAAAAGTACATTAAATGAATCAATTTTGACTATTAGGTGTCAATATTTTTACTTTATTCAACACATAGTATTTTGGTAGGTGTTTGTGTAATTTAATTAACCTCATCATATTATTTATTAACCTATTTTACCCAATTTACCTTTAAACTTGTTAAATAAAAATTACCTTAGATATTATTCATCAGAAAAAATAAAAGGAGACTATTTAAGTAAATTATACCAACTGATTAGAAATATGGAATCCATTTTTCCTAATTTAAAATTCATAATTAGTATAAATTAATTAAAAATTAATCCCATTTGACAAAATGAGAAAATGAGTTTTTTAAAATAAAAACAATCAAAAGATTGACCTGGGTTTATATCTAATTTCAATGTGGAATTACATTCAATGAACAATATTGAATTAGTTGATAAAAAATTAAATATAATTTAAAATAAATTCAAAAAATTATCTAACTATATAAATGAATTATAAAAAAATGCAGTGTTGAATTAAAATGCCGTATTTTTAACTATTTATTAAAATATGAATTTTATCAGAAAAATACCAAAAGATCATCCAAAATAAATTTTAATGTCCCGATTCTAAATAATAATATTATTTTGTCAAAAAGAAATTATATAATTAATAAAAAAAATTTAAAATTTCTTCTCCATCAAAATGTGGTAAAACTATATTTTTTTTAAAACAATACTTCTTTTATCTAGAAAATTAAATTTGTTCTTCTATCATGCATAGAAAAAATATATGATAAATTTTAAACATTAAATTTCACATATTACATATATATTTTATTAATAAAGTCCATAATGATTGATTTTATTATTTTATAAACTCACTTATTTTCTTATAAATAATTTTTCTAAAAAAAATTCATTCTAATTGAAAAAATGGTTTTATTTTTATTTTAAATAATTGTTCATAAAATAAATTAATTAAATACAATTGTAAAAAATATTTTCATAAATAAAGTAATATTTTTCATTCCCAGCATTTTAAAAGTCAGGTTATAAAGAAACATAATAATATTTATTTTTCCACTAATACTCAGTCTTGGGTGAAATGAATTATATCAAAAGAACGTGAACTTGTGTGTAACACAAGCCATGAATAGCCTTGTTTATTCCGCAAGCTAATACGGTGTTGCGTATAGCATAAAATAATCATGGTGTAGTGTACAGCGGAAGACATCAATGAAATTAAAAAGAATCATTCTCATAAAATATTGGGGTTTCATAATAATAATATCAAAAATATAAAATTATTCTTTAAAATATAATTATATATATCATCCATGTGATGTGGTGGTCTAAAGAAAATCACATCGCTTTGTAGATGTGTTAGTCCCCACATATGCATGAACAATGTTATCATTTTTAGGTGAATATAATTTTTAGATGGTGAATGTTATATTATCTTTTTAGAATGATTAATATGTGGTGAATATCAAATATATATATATACATTGATTACATCATTATTATCAGATGTGAGACATGGTTCTGAAAAACCAATTATTTTGGTTTGTGAGGATGTTATCCACTTTATACATGAACAATGGATTCATTTAACATTTAAAGGAAGGGAATATTTATATAGTCTGTTGCATAAACAAATAATAAAATTTTACAAGGTTTATTTTATGTAGGATAAAGAATAAATTAATAAGAAACACTCAATTAAGATGATGCATCATGTTCAAATAAAAACATTTTCATAACACCTTATGATCACTAGGATTCATATAATTCATAAAAAACACAATAATTAGGTAATGGATTATATAATGAATTTGTTGAATGTAAATTATGATCAAAAATAATTTTTTACTGCGATGTAATGTGATGAAGATATTTTCTTTTATAAGAGAGGAGAGGGGCACTCCAAACATTTCTGAAAAGATTAAATAAATATAAATTTTTTTTCTATTAAAAATTTCTCCAAGATGATTAATTTCAAATAAAGGATGATTACGTATCGATATTACCTTATACAATAAAAATATGTCATATTTATGTAAAATATTTACCCTTATATTTTAGTTTTATCCCTTCATTAACCCCTTCCACACATACCATGACAATAAGGATTTTTTCTCAATGAGGGTAAATATAGTCACTATTAAATAGAAAAAAATAAGTGGACCACATATGACATTATGAAGAATATAATAATCACCTGTCTGAATAATTTTTTATTAATTTTATATCATTTTATAAAATATTATTTATTATAATATATCATTAATGTCAATTCATAAAACTATTCATTATATTGATTTATATTACAGCATGAAAAAAATTAATATTTAAAACAATTTTTTTTACAAATATATATCATTTCAGGTTCATTGATAAAATTCATGGATCACATTAATTATCTAGAGTTATATCATTTTTTTTATTTTAAAGATCATATATTTTATTTTTCTATTAATTGAATTATTATTGAATTAGTGTTTTGTAATTTTGTAATTTAAGTATTTCACCCAGGAAAATTTAAAAAATATTAACCTAATAAATATAAGTCATTTATATTTAAAAATAATATATATATATAATGTTTATCCCTATGGTTAAGGCCTTGAATTATTTTTTGTCGGATGATCATAGTGAGGGAAGGTGTCATTAGGCCTTGTTGGAAAGACTGTCGAAACCCCAGGATCTTTGGGGAATTAATGTTAGGAGCATGGAAGAATCAATGTTATTTTTGTAGGGAAAGCTGGAATGGGAGGTGATGGAGGGTAAATATCTTTGTAGACACTTTATCAGAACTATGAACTGATATGGTTTTAACAAAACATATAGGAAATATTCTCCTCTGTGGGCCTCTATTCGCAGCCACTTACCCCTTCTCCAGGATCACTCCCACATGATTCTCGGTGAGGGGAATCCATCTCTTGGTATGTATTTGGGGGGATAGAATTCTGGGTTTCCCAGGATGCCCAACTCTCAACCAGTCCTTTAGGGAAGCTAACCTCTACCCCCCCCCCCCCCCCCATCAAGTTAATTACCAACCCCATTCAGAAAAGTACCTTCAAAAAGATTTTTATGGATGGCTCAGCAGATAGATGCTTCTTCTCAGCCTCCCCGGATGGCAGGTTCTCAATCAAGGCTTACAAATGAGCCATGCAAGTGCATCTAGTATCATACCCCAGGGGTAAGCATCTTTGGTGCAACTTCAACCCCACCATGTATAAAATTCATGTTTTTAGGGCTTTCTCCAATGCAATGTATACTGAGATGAATATAATGTAAAGAGGAATCTCTATCGTGTTGAGATGCTCAAGATGTCATGACCCCCAGGAGGAGACTTCACTTAATCTTTTAAGCAAGGGTATTAGGCTAGGTGTGTCTGGAGTGCCCTTGACGAGTTATTCATTGTCTTTAGAGGCCATGAGATGATTGATGATTTCTTTTAATGTGTGTTCAGCGGGGCTAATAGTAAGAAAGAGGAAATTGGAAGCTATATTCTCTAGACTGAATTATTTTGGTGCATTTTTCAGGCACACAACAGGGTACGGCACAACAACACATGTACCTCTCTCTATGGAAAGGTCTTCAAAACCGGATTTCTGATCGCTGCCTTGGCTACCCAACATAGTATATGTGAGGAGGTTCCTTCTCTCAAGAATTTTTAATTCTCCACCAAGTCACCTTACCATCCCCTTCAGTTCGGGTCTTGGGTGAGATGTAATCCCCTTGCGCAAGGATTTAAGATGAATTTTTATGGTGCATGCAGACATTGTATTATGAGGGGAGGTGGAGTGATACATGACCCAGCAGGTTTGGTAATCTTGGATTTCTGTTCCTTCTTCTAGAATGGGGACTCCATGATGGTTGAGGCTAGAGCCATGCCGACTAGGCTTGAGCTCTGCAATTCAAGGAATATCCCCCTCACATAGTTGGAGACATGCTATAGGGTCATCAAGAGCTCGCTTAAGGGTTCCAGCCCCTCCCCATGGAACATTTCATATATCATCCGAAAGTGCAGGCCTCTTATTCTAGATAGCATTGAGGCTCTTCAAACATTCCATGAGGGAAATTACCTAGCAGACGTTATGGCCCTCAAAGCCTCCCATTACCCCCTTATGGTTTATATTTCTATTAGTTCCCTCTCATCAGGTTTCATGGAGGAGGTTATAGGGGATACCCTTGGCCTTCACTTCTTCAGACCCCCTTGAGCTCCTCCTCCCTCATCTCCCCCTCCATCTCTCTCCCCTCTCTAGTTGTGGCAACCATAATTAAAAAATATTAATAAATAATTTTCATTAAAATTTAATATAAAATAAAACTAGAAAATGAGATGAAAAAAAGTTTCTCAGGGAATTTCTGTTATTAAAAATAAATTTTTTATACTAAATTCGAAGATAAAATTCCAATAAAATCCATAATTGTCTAATTTCATAGAAAAGTTAAAAAAATTAAAATTAAAACAAAATAAAAATAAAATTTTTGTTGTTAAATTATTTTATGTAAAATAAAATATTACATTAAAATCAGTATTTTTAACTATTTAGTAAAAAATAATTATTTTCTAAAAATTCCCGAAAATTAATCCTAAGATAACATTGACTTGATAAATTATATAATGAAGTTAATTTTGTTAAATTAAAATTATTTCATTTTAAAATATATTTTTTTCAAATAAAACTATATAAGAAATATTTTACTAAATATTTTTACTTTTGATTTTAAAAATTTAATATCAATTTAATAATTAATATAACGTTATAATATATAAATAATTAAAATCTATATAAATGAAAATGATTAATTATTAAATTATTTTTTGAGACACTTTTTCCCCATACTTTTGGATGTTGCATCCTAATAGTTTTATTAAATTATTAAATAATATGTGGTACCTTTCCCTCATATCATTTTCAGACTCCAATGTTGATTCCCCAGACATACAGCTTTTAAAAAAAACTGAATCCTAGGGAATTATCTTGTTCTATAAAAATTTATCTCTACAACCAATATTGTGAATAATTTTTTCTTCATAAGAAAGGTTATATTCAAACTGAAATACCTTATGGATCAATACATGAGATCAATTTGGTACATACTTTTGAAAAATCAAAACATGAGAAACATTGTGTACCTTAGATAATCACGAATGAAAATACATTCAGTAGGAAATTGTTCCAACTTTCTCTAAGATTTCATATTTTCCAATGAACTATGGGATTAACATCACATTTTTACCAATATCACAACACTTTTTTATGGATACACATTAAAAAAACTAGATCACTTACCTCAAAAGAATGACCTTTCCTCCAGTTATCTCCATAATTTTTATACCTGTTGTTAATTTTCCTCAAATGTGACATCATTACCTCTACCTTTTGGGAAAATTCCACAACTAATTCCATTTATAGTAGCTTCCATTCTCATACTTCATCCTAAAATGTTGGAGTTTGAAATATCTTTCCATATAAAACATCAAATGGTTCCAACTTTATACATGAATTTAAACTATTATTATAAGAAATCACAACTAAATAAAAACATTCATCCAAAATTCCCTAGTAATCCAATAAACTAATGTGAATAATGTCTTACAATGACTAAATTTTATTATCATATTTTTTATAATATTATATATGAAAGTAATTATAGAAATTTAATTTAGTACCAAACAACTTCTAAGGGACACTCTAAAAAATTTTAAGTGAACCTCGTATAACAGTCCTAATTAATGGATAAGAGAAAAACATATAACCTAACTATCCCTTTGATATACAATTGATAATTATTATCCTAAATCATAATATCTTAAATTTCACGAAAATAAAATTATTTAGTTGATTGATCAATAGTATCAAAAATTGAATTATTACATTGATATTTTAGTGTAAATCCTACAATGATATCAATGAATATATTTTCCCATTTAAACTATTGTAATAGAAATGGATGATGAATATCCTTCTGTATTTTCAGTTCTTATCTAACCTATTAACAAGTTTAACAATTCATGGTAAAATCAATAACATCTATTTTAAATCTATCCCACAAGAAATACTCATGAAGGGATCAATAAATCTTTGTACATATAGGCTAAATGAAATACAGGGAACTGTGAGTTTCAATAAATAATTAAATATTCAAATAAGAATCAAAAGTTGCACATAATCTCCTTAAAATATAAAAACACTATCTTTATCAATGTAATATTTAGGATTTCACACTTCTTAACCAAATATACCTTTTAATTTTACATAAATACTTCCTTTTGATCTAGAATAATTCCTTTTAAAAGATACAGTTTTATTTGAAATTGAAAAAGTGGATGTTTCAACATCCACAATATCTAGGGAAAAAATTCATCAAATCAATAACAAATGGGTCATTTTGTGTACATTACATGCGTAATGAATTATTATTTTTCCAAATCAATGCATGAATTACAATGTTTTATTTTCTAGGATGTTAGTGAATTGTGAAATCCTAAAACTTTGTTGATTCCTTCATATATCTTGTATCATGATCAAAAATTTCAAAAGAATTATATACTTCAAATTTTTTATCATTATATATTTCACACATTGATTCATATAAATGATGAAAATAAATTTGTAAATCAAAATAAATGGTAAATCATTATAGATCATTTATAGTACAATTTAACTCATGTGGTTTTTATTTGTATAAAGAAAATATAAGGACATGATCCTTATGCATCATAACACAACAAATTCTCTCAGACAATGAATCACCATTGATGAAAAATTCACCATTTCCGGAGGTAAATCTAAAACTATAGCATTCCACATTTATTTTTTTAGTTTCTAATAACAATCATCAAATTATTTTTTACAAATTAAATTAAACCTTCTTTGAGTTAAGTTAGGCAGTAGGCTAGATAGATGATAAATGTTTTCAACCAACCTCTAATATTAAACTAATAAAACATGAAAAATAAAAATCCCTATGGCATTGGTAGGTATTGACCATTATTTTAAAAAAATATTTATAGAAGTGTCAAAAATTATTCCATATTTATAAATAATATTTCCATTTAAATTATCTTTTTTTCAACCAAAATTCACTCTTACAAAATTTTACATATAGTTTTTTTCATTTATGTTTTTTAAAACAATCCTTTTGTGTCATTTATGATTCTCACTACATTTATAATACTCTAATATATCATCAATAAGCATAAATAAACTTATGAAAATATACATGGATGACTCTATTCATATTATCAATAAATACATATGTTATATTAGACAACCCAAAGGGTATAAAAAGAAACTCTAAGTGACAATATCTATTTAAAAATCTAGTATTCAGAATATCTACCTACTTTACCTTAAAATGATGTTACCCCAACATGATATCAATATTTGAAAAATATTTTACTCCTAATAGCTGAAAAAATATTGATATGATGAGAATAATACTTTTTATTAAGAGTGATGTTATTAATATCTCTATAATCAATGAAAATCTTTATGGAACCATCTTTATTTTAAACAAAAAAAACAATGAGAACCACAAGGTTATGTACTTAGATGAGTGAAAATACTATATAAAAAATCCAATAATTTCTCTTGGACTTCCAAAAGTTATACTTGAGAACTTTATTATAGGGGTTTTGAAATTATATTAGCAACAGGAACAAATTCTATTGTAAATTTAACTTCCAGATAATGAATAACACACAATAAATCATTAGTAAAAATATACATTTATTCATTAACTTTTAGTATGCCCCTAATCTGTACAAAATATATCTTTTCAATAGATTTTTCTATGTAACTTTCCATACCATTTTTAATCAATTTCACAACATTATGTTTGGTTTTAAATGTTATGCAATCATTCAACAAGACATTCCTTTATCAGGAATCAATCTAATAATGATAATATGAAATCCTATCCATACGCACAAAAATACAAAAATATATCATAGGTAGTTCAATAATATTTCTAGGAGAGACCATTCCAGTAATTACATTAGGAAAAATCCTATAAATCTTGGTTTCTTTAATATTTACACCAGATTATTCCACAAAGATCTATCATACATTCAATTTGTGTTATTACTAATAATATTTACAATTTCATATAAATGAATGAATAAGAAGATCAATAGTCAAAGAGGGTTTTTGAATAATTCAAACATAATTTTAATATAATTGTTACCAATTCATTTGATGGACCTAGACAAACTGTAGTAGTATAAAAATTGGTTTCCACACAATTTTTCTTTAAATTTTTGACGATTTTCATCTTCAGTTAGTAGCTTCAGACACATGTTACCCTTGTAAACCAAATCATTGAAACTATAATATTTCACTGATGGATGGTTATGGGTTAAACCATTAATTGATTATTCAAGAAAATTTCCATTATAGTAAATATTATTATAATGAAATATACCACAATTGAAACACATTACATAATTTTCTTAACATTACCAATTATTATTTTTACAATACTTATAACAAGATGACAACTTGTTTTTATTTCCTATATAATTTTATAATGAATCTTCCCCATTTCATATATTCATGAAATGTTTTTGTTTTTTTCATATAATACATAATATTCATAAAAATACATTTCCAACATCATATAACATCAAAAAATGTTTTCAAGACATTGGAATTCACTAGAAGATAGTACTCCTTGATAGATTGGTTTCAATACTGAGTAAAACTGATTAATCATTCTATTAAGATCCCAGATATAATCTATTAAAAACATAGTGAATATTGTAAAATATTCTTCATACACAACTATCGAATCTACATCCTTTTTCCAAAGTTTTAATAACTTTTTCTCCATCTTGTGTTAACCACAGATGGGGAAATATTTCATAAAGAATAGATTTTTAAAATCTTCGCATTCTGTGGAATAAAGGTCATCTATCTCTTTGGTATTCTTATCCAAATACCAGAATCAATAATATTTACATTCAAAATGATAAATGGAAAGGGTCAACTTTTTATTTTCCATTCACCCCCTGATGTCAAAATATTTTCTCTAGTTCATTGATCCATCCTTCACCTACCACTATATTAGAAGAACCACTAAAAAATAAAGGATATTTTCTCAGAAAATGATCTACTGTCATCATGTTTCTCTATGTTATAGGTGGATACTTATTCATATTGATTCCATAACCATTTATATCACGTGTCAACTAATCCATCATAAAAAAAAACTACTTAGTTCCAATTTCACCAATTCCGTGTTCTGATTTGGAAGGAGATCATCCTATTTGGAATTTCCTATTATAGAATCCCAATTTCCTTTGATAAAAGACATTCTGAACAAACATGTTTTAGTGGATGAAACATGGTAGTCTAAAAATTATATATCATTTTAAATTAAATTTTTAGTAAAATATATTATATGTATATTATTATCATTACCATAACCCATAATGTTTTCTAACCCTTTCTCATATACTAACATTACAAACCCAACCTCAAACATTACATATTCTAATGAATTTAAATTTGAATTCAGCCTCAAACATTTTTAATGATATTTTATATTTATGTCCTTGGAGAGTTATCTTATAACTCTTACATAAAGACCCATATATTTATAAATTTTTCACTTCAAATAAATATCTATTTTTTATCATTATAAAACATTTAAAAGATAAAATGATTTATTTTCTTTATAAATATTCTTGATATTCAACATTACTTCGCTGAATTCCTTAACCATCCTTATACCCTATGAAATAAAATTAAAATTTTTATGAGAATAAAAATATTAGTAATGGATATAAGAAGAATACATATTTTAGTTCAATGAAAAACAAGAAAACCTTCCCATAAAAAATTATGTTTTTATTTTTAAATAATGTTATTTTTTTTAAAAAAAATCATTATCATGCCATTTGAACTCCAATGACTTGTATGAACACTTATTATCAAAAATCAGAGAGTTATATAGGTTCTTGGGACAAAATTAACATATAAACATTAGAAAACCATTAAAATTTGAATGACCATTTGGCCAAATCACAAAATAATTCTCGGGCGAACATATTCATTACCCAATACATTGGATAATTATATGGGAACACCAATTGTACAATCTATTTTGTGCATAGATGGAACTATTTGGGGATACACATCATATAAGATATATTTAGATCACCCATTAGATTTAATGGGGCTCAACCCTTCATAAACAATGTACAAGGACCATATCACGAAGAAACCCCTTGAATAACTAATTTAAATCCACTTGTAAATAATTTCCGATACAATAATACAATTTCGTAATGAAACGTTATTTTCAATTTCAAAATATCCATAAAAAGGGAAATTTGGTTTTTCTTAGAAGATAACATGAAATATTTTACAGGAATAAAAACATAATATAATGGTTTTGATCAAATGAAAATTCATTATCACCATATGCGTTAAAATAGAAAATTAATTTTTTCTTTTTTCTAATGATTGTTAAGCATTCAGTAAAAAGATTCACACCAGAAACCTTTTAAAAGAATTAATAATATATATAATTTTATCTAGAAATATTATATATCTATTAAAAATTATTGAGAAAAAAAATTTAAAAATAAGAATACGGAGGAAAAATAAATTTATAAGGGAAATTTTTAAAGCCGATTTCGTAAGATAAATTCTTTTACCGTGAGTCTGCATCCTTACATGATTTCTTTATTTTTCATAATAAAAATATTTTTTTAATTATATAATTTTTTATGAATATTTTTCATGTTCATTATTCATATGATTTAATTTATACCATCATATTAATTAATCAATTAATTCCAAGTTGGGTGTTTTGATGATATTCAAATAATATATTAAAAATAACTTCAGTTGGTGGACTACAGTCAAAGTGAAAATTATTAAATCATATCAAAAATAATAAAGATGAAATAATTATTCTTTTAATATATCAATTACACTTTTAAAAAAACCATTAAATTTGGTTATGCTAAATTAACTAAGATATAATCATTTAGATTGTATTATATACGTACATGTGATAAATATACCCATTTTTAAACTATAATTATGGAAAAAGGTAATTATTATTTTATCTTAAAATAATTACAATTATATCAAAAATATAATATTCTCCCACTAATTATAAATATATATACATATCATCCATGTGATGACAAAAAAATCACAAATCTCTATATGGGTGGAAGTCCAGATGTGCGCATGAACGATGTAATAATTGTTCAGTGAATTGAATAATATGAAGGAAAATGAAATATTATCATTTAATAATTATAAATATGTACTTAATATCATATATATTTATATTAATTAAACCATTATAATCCTCAATGATTGGATGTGATGGAAATAAATGTACATCGTTTTGTGAGCTGGTAGACTTCAATAAACACAAACAATGCTTTCATTTCCCATTTTAAAAAAATGGGGATCAATATAGGTTGCGAAATAAAAATAGAATACCATATATTTTGAAATATATTGTTTTTAATATATAACAATTTTTATGTGATATTTTAATGAGGTGAAAGAATAAATTAAATATAAATCCTCAATTAAAAATATAACTTCAACTTTAAACAACCTACATTTCTACCGTAAGAAGAATGAGGTTATTATTATGCCTCAAAAAAATACCTTTATAGTAATGGGTGAGATTATATTATGGTATTTGGGTAGATATTGGTATAAATAGTTTTTTTATTGTTATGTAAATAGAAGAGTAGATTCTCTTAGAGAAGAGTTGGGAGGTTCTCTCTTCAAATTTCTCAAAATTCCAAATTAATATAAATTAACATTGAATAACATATGTATCCAAATTTATGTTTTCAAAATATAGAAAAATTATAGATATAAAAAATCTATTAAAATAAAAATTTGGCATGTATGATCACATTTTTACCATAATCATTTTGTTTTAATCCCTCATTGATCTCTTTCACAATTACTCTGACAACATTGATTCTTAGTCTTTAAGTGTTAATATAGAAATAATAATGTAAAGAAATTCCCAAAAATGAACCATGGTTGATATTATTAACCACATCATAACCACTTGGATGGATCAGGAATTTTTTAAAATTTTATTTTATTTAATATAATATTATTTATTATAATGAATCATTATGTCATTTTTATGATATTGTTTATTTCATTGATTTATATTATATAATGAAAAACAATTAAAACTATAAAAAAATATTTTAACACATACCTAACATGTAATTTACCTCTATTCATTTCATGGATAATATTTTTATCTCAAACAATATCACTTTTAATACTTTTAATTTCACATATATATTTTAAATTAACTAAATAATTACTGTGTCAGTGGTTTGTAAACATTTTAAGACAATTATTTCTTCAAAAAAATTTAAAATAAATTACCATGAAAATATATATATATATTTATTTAATAAATGTAACTGAAATATGATATGGTTAACCCAACATTATAAGTATTATATTTATTAAAAACAAGATTGTGAATATTTTTAATTTTCTTTAAATATATTATTATAACTGTTATAATCACTTAAAAATGGAAATAGTGCCATATAACAAATTATTTGATGACTATGGATAAGCCTTAATCATAAAATAAAGTTAGGTAAACTATTAGGGTTATTTGATAATCCTTATCATTCAATTTTTAACATAAATTACCTGATATACCCTTTTCTATAGAAACAAAAATTACAAAGGTTACTATTCATATTAAAAACATGTAAATATTTTATAAATTTGGAACCTTTAAATTAAAATTTAAAATAAAATTTTCATAATTTAAAATAGAGATGTTGTAGAATTCAATTTAATATCAAAATTTTAAAACACGATGAAAAACAAATTATCATAACATGACCTTTTAAAAATATAAAATTCTTTTATAATAATTTCAAGTATAAAATTCATTTAGAAAAACAATAATTAGATGATTATAAACATGTGAAAAAATAAATTTCAAATATAATATAAAAAATACTGTTTCTATATAAAAACATTTAACGAAAATATAGTTTTCAATTAAAAATATGTTCTTTTTACTATTCTTTGAAAAAAAACCGTTTCTTAAAATTCTAAAAAATTTATCAAAATATAATTTTTAAATGCTTAATTCAATAATAAAGATTACTTTTTAAAATAAAAATTCTAAAAATATGAAATCAAATTTTTAAATAATACATTTTTAGGAAAATATTTTGATAAGACTATTTTCGTTTCAATTTAAAAAAATTAATTAACATTTTTATAATGAATATAAACATGTAATATCTATCTAAGGAATATTTACATGACCTAAAAATGATTTATTCTAAAATTATATAGGTTTTTTAGTAAATTAACAACAATCTAGTTATTTTTAATTCGTGTACATTTATTGTTATAGACCTGACAATGTTTCCAATCCTAAAAGAGGATATTGTAGGTATATTATTTAAATTAAATTTAAACTTCCCAGCATATTGTTTTATATAGTATTCCAACTGGTGGTTAATTTGGTTGGAGAGGTTTTTCTATGTTTCTATTTCCATTGAATATGTATTTATCTTATTAAATTTTATATGGATTCATTGAAAGGATACATCAAGAATCAATGTTTTCCAATATGTTTTATCACATAATGATATATTTTTAAAGAATATATTGAATTCAGTATTGGTTACCAATCAGATGTTGATTGCATCAGTTTACCCAAATATTATCATAGTAGACACATTATGGTTTATATATTTCCAGAATATATGTTGTTACTTCTACAATCACATATCAGGAGAAAGTCCACATTTACATTTTATTTAATATTTAAGATGATCTTCCATATATTAAATCCCATAAAGCTATTATTATGTTGTTAAATTCATCAAACAACGCAATATTGATTTAAAATACACAATATTAAGAGTCTATATGATGGTTCCAATGAACTATTTATAATGGGTTATTGGGAAATAAGAATTCAAATTCAAAACAAATTTTTTCAAATGATACAGGACTAAATGTAAATGTTAAATCTAACACTTTTTTTAATTAATGGTAACATGTTCTATAAAAATTAATAAGATGAGTGAAATATGATTCCTTATTGTGGAGTTTTTTATGTAGTGGATGTGATTCATGTATCCAGGTCCAATTATAGAAATCCAATTTATCTAAATAATTAATATTTTAAAATCATCGAATAGATATAGGTTCTTGCTTTTATATAATTTCAAGTACTGATTTTCCAATGAAAGTGGGTTGAAAATAGGATCATGGTGAATGTAGATTAATTTGGATTCATGAAGGTGAATTTCAGTGAGGAAAGTTTTAATGATAATCTATTCATAATGGAATCAAAATAAGTGTATTTACTTCTTTCCTAGGATACAGTAAACGAAGATTCAGATTATTGTCGCGTTGGAGACTAAAACAATAAAAGAGTCAAATGAAAATTCAACCGAGGATGACCCTTTCATTAGGATATCGAAATCACTTCATGGAGTATTAAATTTAGAAAATTTATTTTATGTTATAGTAGACCATAAATAGGGTATTTAGATACTCTATATGGGATCTATATACCTTCTACATTTAAAGAAAAAAACAGAGATCAATGATAATGTTAAAGTGTTTAATAATTTACTTTTATTTTCCTTATAATATTATGTGTTGTCTTTTATGTTTATGTAATATAAAAGAAATGTATTTATAATGATGTAGATAATTACTCCTATAAATATTGATTTTTTTAATCCTGATCAATAACACATGATTGATGCTGAAACTATAGAATTATTGGGGAATCAACACCAGGTTGATGAATAAAACAATAATTACATAACCTAACATTTTAAACTAAAATTATCCTAATATAAATAAAATATATAAAATCTAATGGTGGATGGAATCATTGTGGACAACCACTATACCATACAAATTTAATTCTCGTTACTTATGTTGTGCCTATAAATAAAATGTGTTTTAATATTGATATAGATATGTGGAATAATCTCATAATTTCAATTAAGGAAACTCTTTGGGATGATATTAGGAAAATGAAATGATATACTTTCTCTATTAAAATGAAAAATTATATAACAAAAAACTGATTTAATTTTAATTATCCCTTGTAAAGTTCATCTATTTTAGATGATTTACCAAATGTATAAATCTTAATAGTCATTGTAAAATCTTATAGAGTCCTCCAGACTCTTCAAACAATGAATTAGCATAGGTATGATGAGGTTAAAGTAAACTCCCACCCACTAGTGATGTATATACACATTATAAAATAGAAAACCTAGAAATATTTCATTATCCCATATGATGAGAAATAAATTCAAGTGAATTATTGTTGATAATATTTTAATGAGTTTTTTTCCCATTTTAATTCCAAAAAAATATTTATGAAACATCAATGGAGTATTGAAGATAATAAACGTGTATTAAAACCACTATACCCCTTCCATAAAGAAAGGATTTGGAATGCTTCACTTGAAAATAAAATTTTTTTTATTTTACATATATGGTAAAAAAATTGGGATGTGAAACAAAATATGATCATTTTTTTTATTTTTATATCGATGTCTAAAAATTTAAAGCCACTTTCATCCTATACCATGACCCATGGAATGAGGAACATGTAATTAAATAGGGTATACTATATGATGAAATCACATAAGAAGTAGGAGAGTCATGTGAATGTATGAAATATTAGTACTTATTTATGCGTTATACTACTATTACATAAAAAAAATTCATTTTTTTCTATGGGTTAGACCCAAGAAACCACATATATTGTACCAGATGAAAAACTATTTTTAGTAGTTTTGACGAGGCTGTAACAATAAAGCTACCTTATAGGTTCAAATTTTTAAGTCTCACCTTGAATATATTTTGAGAAGAAAATTCTACAAAGAGATACATATGAGATGATGAAATACTTTTTGGTGTTGATAGATTATTTGAAAGATATTATTGTCCATCTTGGTTTAGTATACCAATATATGTGAAATGATCAAAGAAAACTGATAGTTGATCAATATCAATACATGATAAGACACATGAACCCACAAGATTTGAGGAAATGTATTCCCATAAATCTCAACCCTTAGCTAATGTAATAAATTTTTTCAATGCTCTATCTCTTAAATGTGAATCAAAAAAATATAAGAACATTATACTACTAAAATTTCATAGAGTG
Source organism: Viscum album (assembly GCA_963277665.1). NCBI lineage: Eukaryota > Viridiplantae > Streptophyta > Magnoliopsida > Santalales > Viscaceae > Viscum > Viscum album. The sequence continues at coordinate 1,765,883,260 of OY728123.1, forward strand.
AATTTTTTGTTGATTTATATCTATCAATAGCTATACATAACATTATTGTAGGGGTTATATGGTATAATATCCCTTGTGACAAGATACATGACAAACAAATACCTAAAGAAAACATTAGAGATGGGATAGAAGTGGCTAATGATCTGAGCATTGAGTTTCATATTCATCTTGATGATCTTGATATTACCATTGTCAATAATGATACCAGAATATTCATAGAATGGAAATATAATATTATAAATATATTTTTTGTATGTATATAAAAAATATTCTAATGAAAATACTTAATATTTTATGAAAAAAGGTTGGAAATGAGGTTTGATACTAGATAATGATAAATCAAATGGTAAAAGAGACGTCAAATCAAGTGAATCTGGTAAATTAACCAAGAAGATAAAAGGTCCTACTAAGAGTGCATTAACCCCTCCTGTCCTATTTCTATATATATTAACATTTCATGTTCATGCATACACAACATTAAATTATGGAGATATGTCCTATATATAAAATAAAGATGAAATATAAGGATATTTCATTACAATTGTGTTTTTTAGAATATAAATGATATTATCATGTTTGAATGAATTAGAGTCTTATATGTGAATACATACATGAGGATCCATTTCATAATATGGATGTTCAAAAAATAATCAATTATGTTCATTACTGTTAATAACAATTAATTTTTTTGACTAGAATATTCATTTTTACAATATGATGGGAAATTACCATGATGTAAGATTTGGGATCATGAATCCCATTATCATTTTTGTAGAAAAAAATTATTCGGAATTGATTTACATTTTAAAAAATATATTTTATAAGCTTGGTTTTTTAGAAGAAAATAATATCAAAAAAACTCCTAATGATTCCTATTATGTAGGGGTAAATTTCTACAATCTAATCATATATATCATATTTTTAATTTTTCATATCTTATATGTTTTAGTTTCATTTAATAAGCACTGGATGCTCATAAAAATTAATTTAGATACGCATAATGTTTATTTACTGGATCTAATGAATGATTTTCGATCAAAAATACCACACATAAATTCTATTGTGAATTTATAATTCACTGTAATGAAAATTATGTAGATAAAATTTGAATTATATTTTTCAATTTTTGTTTTAACTATAATTTTGTTTTGATAGGGGGGTCTGTAAATATATCCTAAATCATGGTATGATTTTTGTGACTTAACCTAATTAGCCAATTAATTTTATAAAATAGAAACATATAAATGAATATATAGTGAGGTTGACTATCAAAACCCATTTCAAAACTATTTACCAATTTACGTTAATTTTTTTGTAGTTTCTAAAGAAAAATAATGGAAATGATTCTGGATATTAAATTAGGAAATTTATAAAATATATCATATAACCACAAAATACTAGCATCCTAAAGTAGTTAATTTCATAAGGCAATTAATATAGATTTTAAAATATTTTTAATCATTAGTTTTCTATATTTTCAGGGCATTATAACTATTTCCCATAATATATTTACTCAAAAAAAGAAGTAAATTTGGTTAGGGGTGATTGTGAAAAGTGCATGGTGTCAAAATGTTTTCAGACATCATGTTGAGATGATTACCTATTATTTCCATGATGTAGTATATTCTATCAGCATTTGGATAAATTTGTTTTGTGAGGTATTATTATAATTGTTATTATATATTATTGTGATAATTTCATCAAGGATAATTATAAGAAGTGGTTATTTTATATGTATTATGGCATTTCTTTTAACAGGTATGATGTTATACAATGTTTTGAGAGGCTAGATTCCTAGGATACAATTGATATAATTACAATAGGGAAATGGTTCAATGATACTAGTAACAAATAAAATGATGATTTAATATCAACTAATTAGGTAGGTACATCCATTGTCATTCTATCATCGTTTTCCTTTTATGTATTCAGTATGAATGTTTTATTTTAGTATAAAAATAATATTATATAGCCAAAATTGATATAACGATCTTTGTGTGTTTTTACATATTAGAACATAGATCCACAATTAATTTTTAAAATATAGGAATTGATGACATGTCTATATGAAAATATATGTAGTCTATATGTCTCAATGCCTTTTTTATTATAAAACTAATAATTTAATTTCATCTGAACTTCAAATAGACAACACCGACAAAATTAAATCGGATTGTTTTAAAACATACATACAGGAATCCATAATTCATTTTTTATGTATATAATGTTAGCAAATTTTTATCCAACATGTGATATGGTTTGTATGACTTGCAGTGTGTATTTTCAAAATAAAATTGTATCTTTTGGTTAAAATTCATGTCACATAGCCAATATTGACTAAATAAGGTCTGATTATTTTGATACATCATTAAAATGAACAATATGTCATTTTTGATGAGTAAGACTCAACCAAAGATCAATCTATCACATGATGTGGATGATATTACTGAAGTTATGTTTTTCATATTTTAAAGTTTCATTTATGTCTAAAACCCATGCAACATGTGAAGACTAAGAAAATAATCTTTGATTATTTTCAAACATTCAATAAATGATCTATAAATAATTTATAATGTGTGGAAAGTTAACTAATATCAATTTTGTAAATGATGTGATGGTGATGGCTCAATGTTTGTGTATTCAAAATAAAAGACTCAATTTTAATTTTAAATATGAATCAAATATCAAAAAATGGGAAAAAATATCATATTTTTTTAAACATTAAGAAAATGATGAAAAATTTAATTGTGACATGTATAAATAAAATGCATCTTAATATAATGTAAAATATGGTCGGGTTAACTATATGTTCATGATTTCTATATAGACGTTACAAATAAGTATAAAACATGCACCATGAATCCAAACTAAGTGAATAATATCATGTTAGTATAAAAATTAATAAAATATCCTATAATTACTTTTTTTGATGTGATTTGATCAAACAAACATCAATTTGACATATGATTTGCTAGTCCTAACATGAAGTATATTTTTCCAGTATAAAAGTTCAATATTTGTTTGAAACACGTATCAGATACCCAAAACTGAGAAAACAATATTATATTATTCTCATAATTTTTTAAAATGATTTATAATTATTTTCTGATGTATATTAATCAACCACATATCAATATCACACACTGTTTTTTTATGAATCAAAGATCATGTCTTCAATATAAAATTTTCATTTAATATTAAAACATGAATAAAATATACAGTACTAAGAAAATGAGCCTAGATTTTTTTTTCAATCATTAGGACATTTCTCCATACATCATTTATTATAAATGAATCAACTGTACAATAATATGATACATAATGTGGTTGGTATGACTCAATGTGTGCATTTTAAATAAAAAAGGAAAATTTTATTAAAAATTCATGTCACATTGAAATAACTATGAAAATGAGATAAAATTATTTTCTATAAGTATGATAAAGAACCATAATTCATTTTAAAATTGTAGAAATAAATCAGAAATTAATCTGACACATTATGTGGTTGGTATGGATTTATGTTATTGTTTTTATTATAAAAGAGTAACCAGAGTTTAAAACTTGTTTCACAGAGTCAAAATTGTGAAAACAATATTAGATTATATTCAAACATTTGGAAAAGTATCCATAATTTATTTTTGACATATAATAATTGAATGCACACCAATCTGACACAAGATGTGAAATTATGAAAATAAGTGTGTCTTTTAAATATAGAAATTCAAATTTAGTTAAAATACACCCCACAAATAAAAAATGAGAAAAAAGATTGGATTTTTTTTCAACCTTTTTGAAAATTAGCTATAAATTTTATTTTACATGTATTAACCCACAACACATGAATTCAATACATGATGTGGCTGATATGACTCAAAATTCATGTTTTTAAAATATTAGTTTCATTTTAGATAAAAAATGAATCACTATCCAATACCAACCAAACAAGATTATATTATTATAAAACATTAGTAAAATGATCCTTAATTTTTTTATTATTATTATGAATCGACCACATGCCTATATGAAACAAAATGTGGCTAGAATTACTCAAGGTACTTGTTTTCAATATAGAAGTTTCATTTAAGATTAAACAGAACATGAAATATCCAACACTGAAAAAACATGCTTAGATTATTCTATAAATTTAATAAAACGATAAATAATACATTTTGACATGTAATAATTTACTTTACATCAATATTAAAAAGGATGTGACTAGTACGACTCAATGTGAATGTTTTCAATATAGAAGTTCCATTTAAGTTTAAATCACAAATCACATAGCCAAATTAAAATAAAAAATATCATATTTCAAACAAAAATTATAAATATAATCAATAATTTATTTGTGATGTGTATGAATTAACCACATGAAAATGTGACAAACGATGTGGGTAGTATGGATTGATGAACAAGATTTCATTATAGAAGTGACATTTATGATTAAAACAAACATCATATATCCAAAAACAATAAAATTGGATTAAATTATTTTAAAACATTAGTTCAATCATCCATTATACATTTGTGCTTTGTAATAATTTACCATTCGAAAATATGACACATGACGTGGTAATTATGACTCAAAGTCTGTTTTTTCAATATATAAGTGGAATTTTGATAATATAATTAGTACTATAAATAATTATATAAATAATATATAATATTAATAATAGTATCATATTCATATGTTGATTATATAACTTTAAAATTGAAATTTTTTATAATTTATTTACTTCTACTAAAATAATGATTTGTTTTATTATAAATAAAAGATTTTGTTGGATCAGAAGAATATAAAATGGCTAAAAGTGGGTTGGGTGGATTTTAGTTTAAAACATTAAACTATTTTATAACCCAAATCTATTATTATGTTATTTGGACTGAGAATGAATCCAATTATTAGAGTACCTTACATCAGACTCAGAGTGTGTTGAGAAATAAAAGTATAAAAATTTAACTTAAAATAATATTTCAAAAAAAATTCATAGTGGAAAATAGAAGATATAAAAAAATTTAAATACAACTTTACAATGTTCTATATAATGACTAAATTAAAATTTATAAATGAAATAAATTGTATTTATCCTTCAGTGTGGTGATGTCAAAAACCATGACATATGGTATCCAAAATTTTAACCATACTGTCATGTCTTCATTTCATCAGTAGAAAGCCCTTGATCATTACGATTAGAATAGGCTCTGTCTACCTATCCTAAGAAGCCATTGATCATCCTGTTTGGATCCATCTCTATATTTTTATCAAGGGAATTCCTCGATCTTAACCCCATGAGAACACAAAATACAATTACAAAAGTTTTCATAAGGATTTTACAAATCCTCACATAGAACCCTTTGAGTATAAATGTATCTAAATGATTACAAATAAAATCATAATGAGTAGTAACATGAGATAATTCTCTAGATCGATTGATCCCGAAAAGTAATCATCTCATGATTCCTAGGATGCAATCATATATATATGTGTCCCTCCAATGGTCATATTTCTATGATTCTCAGAGTTCTTTGCAATGACCTCCAATAATATTCACTTTAAACTTAGAGAATACATATTCAACCAATGTCATTTTGGTAGAACCATTACAATTATATACAATGTATTTCAAAATATATTAACTATTTGGAATATGATAATAAAATTATTATTTAGATGGAGAAAAATATGTTAGTGTGATGCACTAAAACATATTACACTAATAGACTAAATATCATCACACTGATAGACAAAATATTTGCATACTAATAGATTAGATTTCATCACACCAATTGACTAAATATATCCAAATCTGTTTATTGGATATCATTATATGGATACAAAATATATATTCATACCTATAGATTAGATTAAATCATATAATTAGATTGAATATAATCATATTGATAGATTAGATATCGTCATACTGGTAAACAAGATGTTGTAATATAGAAAGATTGAAAATCATCATTTTGGATTAAATATAATTCTCTTAATCAAATATAATTTACTTATTTTAGTCTGATGTATCTCACTTGTATTGGAAATTTTACATTCTCTTAGTTGAGAAGCATTATCAAATTCGTTATAAGAATTTGTGTTCTCTAAAAAATTCTCCAATATGGAAATTATAATGTTAATAAAAAATAATTTCAAATTTTTTGTGATTTCCAAAAATAAATATAGAAATGGTAAAAATTAAACTTTATTCTCATCATTATCCCCATTTTATAAATAAACAGACAACAATACTTATTTAATGTAAAAATAACTTTAAAAAATAGTCACTTTATTTGTTTGGAAACCCACATCTCTTTATCTTTCATGTCTCTCCTTTTTTATGAATCCTTTATAGTTAAAAAATGATTGGAATAAACAGATAAGATATATTGTTAAAAGAAAAATACCCCTAAATATAATATTATTCCTCAAAAAATATTCACATATTAACTTGTCCAAAAATATCTCCCCCCTAATTACTTCTCTAAATAATTCTCCCCTTTGATATTTTCAAAAACAATAACGATGTAGAAACTACCATAAATTTTATTAATAATTTTTTTCAAATTAATTTATAAAAGATAAATATTCATCCAAAAGAGAATATATAAATAACATCCACCCATACCCAAATCAAAAATATTCAATCAAACATATAAATGTAGAAACATTAAAGATTTCCATAATTAAAAAAATAGCTTGTATCTTACCACATGAAGAGTTTATAAAAGAATAAAATCATAATTTCTTTTGAAGCTTCAAGATGATAAAAATCATTTTCATGAAATTCTCCAAATTCTTATCATTATATGATCCTTTTCATCCATCTTTTCAATTATATCCTTAATAAAGTAAAATATTTAAAAATATTTCTTCAAACATTCATATTTTTTCATATTAATTTTTTCTTTGTATACTCATCATTCAGTTTCCTGACATCTTCATTGAGAAACATATTCTCAATATTCTCAGATTTCATATTTTGAATTTCTTCATCAAGTGAAAAGATTCTTTTTCTTTAGTTATTAAATATCTTATTCATTATATTAAAATAGATTCTTGGACTTCTCAAATAGTTCAAACATTGCATCAAACTATGAAGTAGAATCTTTTATGGAGTTAGTAATTTTTAATGAATTCTTCTTAAGCATATCAAAATATTCATCATAAAAATTTATATCTCTCTCCATGCCTATCAATCATCTCTTTTTTAAAAATTTATCTTTTGAATTTTGATTCAACATAAAAAGCTTTGAATTCTAATTTATTCCGCACAATACTCATAGCCAACTGATTTATAGTTTATGATTCCTATAACACATTTAACCTCTTCTAAATAGGTTTTCATCAAGACTATATATTCTAGAGATATATAATTTGATTAATTAACTTTTTCAAAGACTCAGTGATGTAAGTGAATCTAGAATCCATTATTTGATCTGAATTAGTATCCTAAGAATCAGTTCTGTCCAGTTAGACATTGGAATCATGTCTTATTGAATGTTTAATAACATCATCACCCTTCTATTTTTCGTTTTCTTTGATATTTATAACTTCCAAAACTTCTATCACTTTTATATTTTTATATATTCCTTTTTTATTCTATATTATTTTATGAGAATTTTTGTTTTCAAAATTTTTCTCATAACTCACTTCTTTATCCAAAACTACCATATCGACATATTTATCTAAATTCGTAAAAAGGATTATGTTTCTTTAGATCTTTTTTTGTCTTATTGTTCTCCCTCTGATTCTTCCTCTTACCATGTTTCTTTGTAAATGGCGTACATTTATTCTTCTAACTTTTTGGATAACATTTCATGAATTATAAAATCATCTTTTCCATACTTCATCACAGTTTTTGTAATATCAAAAAAAATTATGAAACTAATTTTCCATTCCCTTAGTTAGTAGGAACAAGAACATTAGATATAAAAAACGTATTGTTTTTTGAATGGATGGGGAAATTATAATTGGAACTGAGTAAAAATTGTTAAAATCATAGATGAAGTATAAATAGAAAGGTTACATTTTCATTCCACTATAGTATTTGTGTTAAAATATTATTTTCTCTCTCTAAACTATTTGTTATTTTTTAACAACATTAGGATCTTGAAGTAATTTATTATATTTTCTCTTTTTATCATTGTAATTAAATTATTAATCGATTCTATATTTGAGTGTAAAGGCATAATCCTTTTCTAATCCAAACACTTTAACTACTAAATTCTTTTCATATTTTATTTTAATCAACTAATTATAATCCTCATCATTCATGGTTTTGATTTTCTTATATTTTAGAGGTGGTGATAACATATCATTTTTCTATTCTACTAACCATTCCTTTAACTATTTTACTTTATCCTTGCACACACCTTTGTATAATATGTCTAACATCCTATTCGTTTGGGGACTAATCTAGTTTCCTCCTATAAATGGATTCCTCACTAATAAACGAAACCTTTTACCTCATAGAAACAACTTGGTTTTTAATATTTATCACAGAAAATATTTTTATCAAAATTTTTTTTTATAAATCATATATACTGATGTATCCATAACTTTAAATTTCTTTTCATGATCACCTGAACTAATAGAAAAATATATTTTACCTATTTTCTTTTCCTTATGCTCTTAACAAAATCTAATATAAAAATTTCATATACCTTTAGTATATCCTAATCATCCTTTCTTGGTATACGGTAACCATGCATCCATAATGAAACTGACCTAATATAAATTTTCAAATAAATGGATTTTGTAACATTATCAAAATTTTGAACCAGTTAAGATTCATCCATTACTTTTCTGAAAATTCCCAACAAATCTCATATCTTATACATAACAAGATAATCCTAATTATCCAATGGTACTTTAACCTAGTCTGAATGCTTTTGGATATTTAACATAAAATTATCACAAAAATGATTATGTATTATAAATTTCAAGTCATCCTCGATACTAAATTCAATAATATAATAAAAAAATTACAATAGTTTGGTAACGAATATCAAAATCACCGCTTTCTACACATTTATTCTCATAATTCTAAAATATGGTTATCTATTTAAAAAGTAATTTTTTTAATCAAAAAACTTCATCTCAATTAATATCTATTTGAAAACATAATTGTTAGATATGTATTCTCGATTTCTCTCATATCGAGTAATGAAATAACTGAGAAAAAATTTGGATGAGATAGAAATTAATCAAATAGACAAAAAATTAGTCTAGAAAAGATATTAAGTGTTGAGAGTAATAAAATATTTAAGAAACTAATTTGGTATGTGGTGACCCACTAGTGTATTTTCAAGTAGGCAGAAACAATTCAAAATCCAAAGATCTGATGGCTGATATAGAAACTCTAATATGATATGATTTTGGAGAAATGTCCAAAAATAGATAAATATATTTCAAAACTTATAATTATTTTTTAAAACTATTATTGGACAAAGGAAGTTTCTAGAAAAAATACAGTTTTATGTTTTCATAAACTGAAATAACATTTACATTTTAAAGAAATTATAAAAAGATATAGAAAATACTGATGATTAGATAATACCATTAAATGTAAAGATATTAATTTCTATACCAAATTCATTCCAGAAAAATTTTCTTCTTGGATTTTAGGAAAAAATATATAGTAAAACCAATGTTTTAGAAAAAATAGTAAAAAATTTAATAAATATAGAATAATTTTGAAAAATAATTTTTAAATGAATCTAAAAATTATAGATGAATAAAAATTTAGTGAATTAAGAAAATTTAAAGAATATGAAAATTTTAGAAAAATAAATATGATTTTAAAAGTTATGATTTTTGTAAAACCAAAGCATGTGTACTCCCCATTTGAGAAGGTTTTCATTAATGTTAGGAGATTGGATTAAAAAGGTATATTTGAATGACCATTTGATATTAAAAATTCATTGCTTCTGTTTAATGTATTTAAATACATCATAACTATGGGGTTTTGGATAAATAATAGAAAATTGTTCTTTAATTACAATTAATTGTAAAATGATATCTCATTTTTGTGTGGGATTCATAAAGAAATGGTTTATTATATCTATGTTATGTTGTTGTGAGAGATGTGTTAGATTTTTAATTAATGCAATGGAACTTATCACAAATAATTTTAGTTTAACTAAAACTAAAGACATAGTTAGTGAGGGATTTTTTTTATCCACAACACTTGAGGACTAAATCTTCTAACTAAAATATATTCAGGTTTAGTAGGGAAAAGGGATATGGAGTGTTTTTTCTAACAATACCAAGATACTAATGCTTCTCTAATGAAATTAAAATTTATAGGAGTACGTTGTTTTCTATTTTACATCCCCTAAAGTTAAAATTAAAAAACATTTAAAATTAAAAACATTTCTAATAGAGTGAAATAAAAAAATACATAGTTATATTTAGATAATTAAAACTTCATTTAACAAAATTACGATTGTATTATTTTGGATTAACTTGATATGTTTCATAATATTATAAATAAATATCATCTCTATATAAATAGTTGATAAGTATAATAAACTTAAAATCATTCCAAGAATGATGTTTTGATAAACTGGTTTTCTAGATTATAAATATTTAAAGTTATTGAGGTTCCAATAGGGGTACTAATACTTTTAGTATTGTCATATTTGAATTTATTTTCAAATTATTTTATATAATTTTATAAAATTTAATATTTCCCTTCTATTTCTGTGAAATTTGATATCATATAAAACAATTATGTTCTCCCATAATGATAATTTCAAACTCATACATTTGAGGATCCAAAAAAGTATCTGTTGTATATTTTTGAGTTAAATAAAATATAAAATCATCAATAAAAATTTTAATAATGGTTATTTTTTGAGAAAATTCATTCAGATTTTTAATCAACAACCCCATTAAGAATATTTTTGTAATTAAAATCTATTTGACCTATTATACCTGGATATAAGGTCTTTTTTATGTCCATAAATTTCCATAGTATGATTATAAACATGTTTTAGATATTTTTAATTTTCAAAACCATAAGGAAATTCTATATCTAATTCTAATTGTACATATCTGTCAAGGATTGACCACTTCTCATCAAATTATAATATTTTCAAATTAATAAATGTTTTATATTATATATGTATATGAATATTATCATGTATTTCTACTAGATTGTATGTTTCATCATAATCTATGGCCTATTTTTTATTAAACACTTTAGCAAAAATTCTAGCTTTATCTATAACAATCATTCAATTTTCATCACACTTATTTTGGAAAACCAATTATCCTCCAATTATAGAAGTATCTTTAGGTTATTCAAACAAGGTACAAGCATGATTCCTCTCAAGTTTATTGAGTTCATATTAAAATTTTATACAATATTCGTCACATAATTCATCTTTAGATGTTTTAGGTTCAAATTGTCATAAAAATAAAAATGTTCAATTTAATTTCATAAATAATTTCTAGTTCCAACAGGATAATATATATCCCAAATGATATTATAGAAAGTATGATTTCTATGAAACAAAAAGTTCTTTGGGTATTCAAAATTATGATCTTTGAAAACATGTTGAAAATTGAATTGAGGTATAAATTCAAAAATATATTCTTAAATTTTTCTCTTAGGAGAAGAACCTTTAAAAATTTGTTGAAAATCAGTTTTTAAGATGACATCTAAAGATGTGGGTTGTGGTTTTTTGAAAAAAAAAATCAGTTTCATCAAATTTATCAAGTATAGTTTCGTCAATAATACATGTGTTTTTATTAAAGGGTAAATTTTTCTTACTAGTTATAGAATAACCATAAAATCTTACATAATCATATTTTGAAGAAAACATATATATTTTATATTTATTATTCAGAATGAATACTTTTATTTCAAAAAAAAATTGAAGTAAGAATGTTATGGTTTTCTTTTGTTCCACAACTCATAATGAATTTTACTAATAAAAAGACTTATTAAAACTAAATATTTATTATAAAATCAACTACTGACTACTAACACACAAAAATTTATCAACTGAGTATTCACACATAATGGTTCATGTAATCTATTGAGGAATTATATTTATTATTTTTAAAATTCATTCTTTCAATGCAGTTATAGGAGTTTCAATTTTTTATATATAACCATTTTTACTAAAAAAGATTCAAAATAAAAATTTAAAAATTATACTAAATGATCACTATAAATATTCTAAAGAATAAATTTTCTGCATTTTTAACTCATCCTATAAAAAATTAAAAACAAAATAAGGCTTCAAAATTCTTTTTAGGAAAAAGAACCATGAATATCTAGTGCAATCATCATTTAAAACATATAAATATAATTTCAACCAATTATTACTATGTTCATTGTGCTGAATAAGTACTTATGCACTAGCTACAATGAATTATAATTTGAGACTTCAAAAATAGGTGTTAAAAAAGGCATATATTTCTTTCCTAATTGAAAAGTATTACACACATTGGAAGTATCAAATAAAAGTTCCAATAGATCCATAACATGTCTTTTCAAATATATTTTATCTAAATTTATTACAATATAGTTCCCTAATAGTCTGTTCCATAACCAATATTTATCTTTCATTTCACTAAGTCAAGGTACGTCTCACCTCATATGGTCTTCTCAATTATATGTATAAATATTATCATTATGGTAGGCAGAAAGAATAAATATATATCTAATACTATGAGTAGTAAATTTATTCTCTTGGAGTATACAAGATATCCCTCGTCACATAACTTACATACTCTAATAAGGATGCACTTAAGACCTACAATAAATAGAAAATTCTAAATTAAATATTTTCCAATAAGAATGATATTATGTTTTAAAATGACTTCTAATTGAGAATTATCACCAAAAGTAAATTTAAAAACATTAATTTTTATTATATTCTTGAAGATATACTTTTTTCCATTCTTATGTCTAGGGAAACCTATATCCCTATATCAAATATTATTGTTTGTAAATTTCTTATTCTCTTGAAAATAAAAATATTATATTTTTATAACCCAAAAATTCTAGGGATTGTTATTGTTAGAATGAAATATTTTAGGAATCCACATTTTTACAATATTTAAATTTTGAGAATATGTTAATTATTTTGAAAAGTATCCCTTATGAATTCATAGTGATTAAAAATTGTTTAAAAAAATTATTTTTCCAGTGTCCAGTACTTTGATAGTTTTTGAAAAATGGATCATTTTTTTAAACAATTTTATTATTTTGGAAAACATTTTTTTTTAATAACCAATTTTAGATACATCTGTATGATATAGAATTTGTATGTACATCTTATAGAGGTTTTATTTTCTTATGGTAAACTTTTAAAAAAAATTCCAGGAAAAATATTTCTGATTTTAGTTTCAAAACTATGATTTTTATCCTTAGTAAAATATTTATTTGAACTATATTTTCCAAAATCCTTTGATAAACTAATTTTTTTATGTTAGAATAATCTACTTATATATAATGAATATTTTCCTCTAAAATATATTTTCCATATTTCTTTTCAAATATTTTATATCTTATTAGAATGATTATAAATCCTTGAATTTTATTTCTCAATTGTTTCTAGAGTAATATCTTGTTATTTACTAATTTCACAATTTTTTTATTTAATTTTCTTCTAAAATTTAGAAACACTTTAAAAAACGTAAATAATATTTTTCTTTTGATGAATAATTTTACACATGAAAATATATATAATGATTATTTTAATTACTATCGGGTTAGTATTCATTTAATGTAATATTTTTTAAGACTCATTGGTTAAGTTTTACATAGAGTAATTATCGCCCTTTAATATCTCAGTATAAAATAAGATATTAATTTTGTATTCACTTCCATTATTAGAAGATATTTTTGATGAATTGTGTCCACCACAAGAAATCCAATTATCTAATTTATCAACCACTGATTATTCTGGTTCTTGTAATAATTTTTAGAATTCCTTCTTAATTTTAATCCTTCTTATATTTATGCTTCATCATTGGATATTTGGGTCTTATATTCTGATATTTCATACCGTAATAACATATAACATTTGAATAATCCTTGTTTTCACTTCTTTCTTAGGGATTATTATTAAATCAATATTGGAAATCCTTATTTTCCACTCTATTTTTATTCCTCATTGAAAGATTAACTAATTTTATATAATTCAACTATAAATTTCTTCTTAATCAAATATATTGAATCCTTCCTGGTGAATGAAATTTATTAAAAAAATTATAATTTATATAAAAATAAACAACACCATTATTTTTCTTCATATTTTCAAAATATATTTTTTAACATCCTTCAAACTACGTAAGAGTACAAATCAAATCATTGGGAGTTATATGTGTAATCTAGTTTTACCCAATGGAGTTCTCTTACGCTCCCATTATTCAATAATGATTTATATAATCCTGTAAACTAAGATATCATAAGTATGATATTTTTATCTTAGATATTGTAAACTATTTAAAATAGTCATCAATCTATTATGCATATTTCAAAATGTTTCACCATGTGGGAAATAAAATTCTTAGTAGTCATCATAAAACGTTTCAATTTTAATTTCAATAAATTTTTTAGTTCTAAAGTGAGTTATATAAAATTTCTTCAAGATACTATTAGAATCTTTACAAATAATAAATATTACTACCTATGTTTCTAGACAATGCAATATGTAGAGTATTTATGACTCGGTAATCCAACTACTATGCATTATTATACTGATTTTAAAAAAAACATCCCACTCAAAAATATTGTAGTTACCTGTCAATACAATGAAATTATCAACACTAGTATTTATAACAAAAAACTTTATTCTATATATATAATAGTTATAACTAGATTTATCAAATATTCGTAGTTAGTTAGGGTTTATACATTCAGGAGTACCAATTCTTAAAAATTAAATCATATAAAAATGAAACACTTTATTCAATTAACACGATAGTATAATAACACTTTACAAACAAATAGTATATAATAAAATTTAGAAACATGTAGTTAGATTAAAAAAATTAAAAACACATCATGAAATGTATTCGAACCTATTTTTTCCTATAATACCAATTTTTAGATCAGTAGGGTAAATGATGTCTTCATGTAGGTGGGGGTGAGTTGTATTTTAAATCTTTTAATAATATAAAATCCTAGATGTTTTATTATATTTATCTTCCTTAGAATGAGTTTGAAGATCAAACTATCTATAATCTGATTTAGAGTGTGTCACGTAAATCAATGTATAACATGTTTACTAAATAATAAAAATAGTAAAAAAAATTACGAAATAAAACATAACTTTAAAATAAAAATTAAAATAAAACTTTATAAAGTTATATAGAATTATTAATAGAAAATATATAATGTATATGAATAAACATTAAAAATTTTAATAAGGATGTAAAAAATATTTAATTAAGTTATCCATAGTTTAAAACAAATTATTAGGTGTTTATTTCTTCTGAAAAAGGTTATCGATCACTTGGATCAAAATAATCTATGCCTTTCTAGACCCAGATACAATTGATTATCCTAATCAGATCCAACTCAATCTTCATATCTGTGAAATCCCTCAATCATAACATTGATTGGTAAAAGAATTAAATTTCATAATATGGTATAAGGATACTAGAAATCATCACATATAATAGTAAGAATAAAAATATATAAAAACTATTAAAAAGATAATTGTTAAGAAAATTATAAAAGTTAATCTTTAGAAAAGATTAGTTCCTAAAATCATTAGATCCCAACTCCCCAAATTCAATCCTATTTATAGTAATCTCTCCAAAGGTAATATTTTAATGATTATTATAGTTGTTTGTAATGTCCTCAAATAATATTTACTTGACAGTTGGTCAAATACATCTTCAGATGATGTCATTCTGGTAACAACATTACAATTCTAAAAAATATATTCTCAGAATTATTAGTAATTCTAACCTCCATTATAATGATATTATTCAAATGGAATAAAACATCTTATTCAATTGAACTAGAACCTATCACAATGATAAGATAAATATCCTCACATCAAAATAATAAATAACGTAATACAAAAATATTTGATATTATCACACGGATAGACTAAATACTATTAGATTTACATATTGGATATCATCATATTGATAGATTAGTTTTTATTCATATTTATATATTATATATCATCACACAGATAGACTGAATATCATCATACAAATATATTACATATTATCATACTAATAGACTAGATATTGTCATACCGGTATATTGAATATCATCATAATGATATATTAGATCTTTTTAATCTAATGGGGAAGGCTTATAAAGTTTTAAGGATATTATTTTATGGAAAGTTTATATATTTTTTAGCATAAAATAATTCATACAATTGGTAAAATAAGTTGTTTAGTAATTTTTTTAAAAAAATGACATTATAAAGTTATTAAAAAAATATAGGGTGTGTTCTTATTATTAAAACTAATGATATAAAAGGTAGAAATCACACTTTTGACTCAACAACTTTTGGTGGAGGATAATCAATAGAAAATGTTGTTATATGTGTTTTCCTTTTTAACATGGTTCATAATTTTTTTGAATTATTTTAAATTTAACATCTATGTAAATATTTTATATTTATAATTTGAATCAAAATTCTGGTGAAATGTGTTATTTTTATTTTAATTTGGTTTTCTATTTATCTATATTCCAATTTATGTTTATTAATTGGGTTTCTTATTATAAGGCTATTATATGCATGTTGTAGGGATGCCACTATGAAATAACTGATATGGCCTTTATTACCACTATAAAAATAATTGATAAAGGCATTTTTTATAATTAATATTAAAGGAGAATATAAAATCACTCTTTTCATGTAAAAAATAATAGATAAATGGGTATTTACAAGTGATTTCCCTAGCTCTAATAATGGCCTCATTCTTTTATTGGTGAATAAATTTTCCTCCCTTTTTCACCAAAAATATCCTTTTAATTTATTAATAAATACTTTATTATATTATTAAAAGTGGTTAACCTGTTTTATCTTCTTGTAGGTGTGTATAAAATTCACGTTTTTTTTCACATTAAATTAGAGAAAAAATGGTTATAATTTTTTTATTCATTGAAAAAATGTAATCACTGAAAAAGGAGATTACAAATAGTGATAGGAGGAGGGTGATAAAGTTAGTGATAGTCTTCCAAATGAAATGGTATCCTAGTTCTAAGTTATCTAGCCTTATTCTAATTGTACCATAAATGTAATATTCTTCAATTTTATCCTCTCAATCCATTTGATAAAGAGTAATGGGGATAATAAAAATTTCTGTGTTCTTAACTAAATATTGTCTCTTTCTAACATGTGGTAGAGTTTTACTAAATACAATCAATTGACTTAGTTAATACTAGATGAATTCATGTATTCCTAAACAATGAAGAGTTTCCACCACCCCTACCATCTGTAATAAATATTTCATAGTACTTAACCACTAAGTACTATTTGATTCCATCATATATAAATCATATCCTATTAGAGGGAGATTCGATCATTTACCTAGAAAATAAAATCAATAGAATCGAAATTTCAATATGGTTGTAACTGCTATCAAAAAATGATATTATAATAATGAAACAATGTTAATAGAAGAATGATATGATTTTTATTCCATGAAGTGAAATATTTCGTGCATTATAAAAATAAACCCCCCTTACCCATCGATTATATATTTACCCCTCTATGTAATTTTTAATCAAGAATAATGTGGAAGAATAAAGAATTTAAATACTAGGAAAACAAAAAAGTATGAATAAAAAATTTACTCTCTAGAATCCATTTTCTATGAATTTACATAGATTCCTCCAAAAATAAGAATGAATATTTCACTAATATCTTCTTAAGAGTTATTCAAGATTTTATTTTCATATAATCTATTTTATTTTAAACTATTTTGGACGAAGTTACAAAATTTTATTCAAGAATTTCAAAAGATCACTTTTCTAGTAGAACATTATATTAATATTCCTCCAATTTGGAACATATAACTTCTAGATTAGTGAGATAATTTTTATCTAACAATTACTTAGGATATTTTTCTTTGAGTTGTATTATATTTTCAAATAAAATAACCTCATTTTTTCCATTTTCATAATATATGTTTAATTTATTTAAGAGTTTTCAATTCTATTGGACATTATTATATTCAACATTAATTTATTTATTCGGGCCCCATGGATACTAAATGTACAGTAGGTTTATTTGAAGAAGCTAAATCCAATGAAAAATCAAGGCCAATTAAAAAGGAATTCCTCAATTTGGATCAATATTTATGAATATATGTTTTAAATAAGAAAGTTATAAAAAACTTATAAAATTACTTAATTTAGGCATTATCACATTTGAGCACAAAATATACAGAAAATACAAAAAAAAAAGATTAAATTATCTAAAATTAAATAATTTTGGAAAATTAAGTCATTTAAATGAATATATATTGTAATTAAATTGTTATATCTATCATTGAGACCTAGAGAAATCAGTCCCATCAAAAATTTGATCATGTTAGGATGGTTTCTGGTTGCTTTACTCATCCACTAAACCTCCCTCATGTTCATGATGAGTTCCATGTATCTCTCCAGAAAAATTATATATTTAATCCTTCACATATAATAAACTCAGTATGATAATACTAGATTGTGATATATATTATGAGGACCAATAGATGGAGGTTTTGGATAATATTGAAAAAGTTATGAAAAATAAAACCACTCACCAAGTAAAAGTTTTGTTGTTAAACCACAAAATTGAGGAAGATGCATCGAATCCCAAAGATGTAATGAGGTTTATGTGACCAATTTTGTTTATATAAGAGTGAAACATTTAAAGAGAGAAATTATTATATGGGATGTATATCATAATACCACAATATTTTATGATGTGTTTTTCTTTATTATGTTTTAGGTGATTGATAGCATTCTTCACACATAACACCAATTATAAAAAAAGTGATATATTCTATTTTGATTTTTATTTAATTTGAAAGCTATTGAATAGCCATTTTATTGGAAATTATGAATAAAATTAACTACCTTATGAAAAAATATTCAATTTCTTTTCTTTTAATTATAAATAAATTAAAATGACATTAATTCAAGGAAAAAAGTTGATGATTTTTTTATGAACTACTTTTATGAATTAAATGTGTATTTTTTTATATTAAATCGAAAAATATTGATGAACTGGTTTAATTAAATGTATATGTTATATATTTATTCAAATATTTTATATTTTATTTTATTTATATTCAAGGTAAATAAGGAATGAAAATTCAGTGTTATGCTTTAGAATTGATTTCTCTAAGAATTAGGTTTTTACCTTTCACATGTTTATTTTAAAATTAAAATCTAATACTTATAGAGATAAAATTCGATAAAAGTGATTCCATATTTTGAATTATCATTTTAAAATTTTAAAAGTTTTCCACATTCATTTTTGATAATAATTAATAGAAACAAACATAAAATTTTGTTACCACTATTATTGTCAATAATGGTTTACTAGGGGAGGGTTGCGATAAACTAATATTAAGGGTATGATTTCCACATAAACATGTATAATTATTACTTTATAGATATGTTAAGATATTATATTATACTACCATCTAATTCTTTTCTATTTTTATGAATTTTTAATGAGTAATACATTTAGATATTTTAATCATTTGAAAAAGTCCAAGTGATCGTTTTCCCTCCCTTAAAAAAGGACACCACATCTACACCCTTATCCACTCTAAAAGAGACTATTATCTGAAACAAACCCTAAAAAATAGTTTCCTATAATCCCTCCCCACTTTATACAGGTCCTAGTTTGATCCTAATACAACCCTTTTAGAGATTATGTTGCAATCAAAAGTAGGTTACCCAATGAAGATGTATAACAATAAATTAGGTATATTAAATTTTTTATCTTGTTAAATATCATATAAATATATAGTTTCAATTTTAATTTAATTAATTTAATATATTTTATATAATTAATGATTATTATTATTATTATGTGGAATCAATCTTCTATATCATTTCCATCAAATGAGAAAAGGAAATATCGCCCATACGTACATGTGGGCTACAGTATTTTCATATAGATATTATTCATTTTACATCACCATCACTGATTGTTGATAATTATGATGTATTTTATGTTTTTATATGATATTTATAAAAAACTTATTCATCATCATTTATAATATTTTATATTCCATGTTATGTATCCATTAATTTTAAATCGATGATTTCACTCATGTGTATGTGGGGACCACCATCTTTACATAGTTATGTAATTAGTTTTTCATCACCAATATATATGAATATTTATAAACGTTTATATGAAAATTAATTATGATACTTATTTCATGATAAATATTCATGTGATGATGAAACCTTGACCTTGGTGCACGTACAATATCTATTAACCAAAAACAAATATGGAAAATAGAACCATTTTTAACTAAATGTTTATTTTAAGGATAAAATTATTAATGGAAAGATATTGTAAAATTATAATGTATAAATATATAGTATGTTATTTGTTATTGTTGTTTTTAATTTACATATAATAATTCAGTAATTATTATTCATGATAATTAAATAGACATGAAGTGAGACATGACATGATGTAAGGGCTTTTGTTACAATATCATTTCTTCTCATGATTGCCTATAATAAATCTCTAATGAGGGATTTAATATATTTATTATTCATAAAAACACACATATATTTTTATCATATTGTTATTATATAAATTTTTATGTGTTATTACTATTGCCTCTTATTGGTACATAAAATGAGAATGATGGTTCATTTAAGGAATAGTCGGACAAATTTCCTCTTTGGTTGAAAAAATTATTCTTCTATTTCCGTGCTCATAAAAATTGTTTTATGGATTTTTTTGCCTATTATTTAACTGTTTTAATAGTTAATTTTAGTGAACATTAAATCTATTTACATATTTTAAAATTATTCTTTTTCATTAAATGTTTTTTATATATGTTCTTTTTTACTTTTTGAAAATGGGTGAAAATGATATTCTCTTTTAACATGTATGATATAAACATATTTTCTTACATTAATGAATAATATTTGATTTGAATTTTCCAATATAAGAATCCATGTTTATTTTTAATAATATTATTTTCTAAATATTACCTAAATTATATGTAAAAATATTTTCCAAAAAATTTATATTTTCATCATAATTTCAATCAAATATTTGAATGTTCTTTAAAAGGAATTTTTAAACAATGTAAACATAATTTAAGGATAACTATTAATTATTTGGGTAAGACATTTGATACCATTTATTTTCTTTCCATGGATAAACTTTTATGATTATTATTTAATGATGATTTTATAAAACTCATTTCTTTACAATAGTTCAATTATGTTACAGTGAAATCTTCATGAAACCCATTTCTTTTCCATGATTTATGTCATGATAATGTAATTACAAGTTTATAAAATCTATTTTTTTTACATGGTTTATAATATAATTTAAAAGATGTTGTTATTCATTTTATATAATCTTATAGAACATGTATTTATTATTTTTTTTATATGAAAGAAGAACCTAAATTATATATCCCTCTAATTTAGTTGGTAAATAAAAATATCTCTAGAGATAAAAAGAACTAGAATGTGGAGTGAACCAATATTATTAAAGCACTTTCCATTCTATAATAATCGTGGGATTTATTCTCTACTATTTTAATGATGGAGTAAGACTAATCCCAATACACTATGATAGTCTTGGTAGTGATCATTTACTATGGAAATTTTTATACATATGTGAATGCCAAAAACTTATGTCTTCTTTTTCTGATATGTACTCAATGAGAATGATTTATTATTTATAACTTCTAACACATATGACATTTTTACTTTATTTTTACAATTAATTATTCAATGATTTATGATTTATTGTATTTTACTTGTTGGGTATGATTATCAGATGTTATGATAATGTTCTCGTAACCTTATGTATATCTTATGCTCTCTTATGATAATTGGTATATATCCCTTTTGTTTACTCACAATGATTATAAAATATCACCTCATTATTATATTTCATTTCCCAATTTTATGATGAATTTTTTTATATAGGGTATGAAAAATAAGTCCACTACATGAGAAGTTCTTTATGGGAGATTTCAAAGAACATTAATGAAATGATATTATTCTACATCTAGTCTCCAAATAAACTAAACCTGCATGGTTTTCGGGTCTGTATTATTATGGTATTATCTTATATTTATTTAAAATAATTTAATAGCATTATTTTTTTTCTTGATTCACCTTAATCACACCATTTCAAGACCATCCCCCACATGTACCCCTCTTGGGCCAGTAGTGATAATGAGTAGTGATCCCATAAATCCCACCAAAAATAGTGCATGGGTTAGAATCTATAACCAAGGGTATGAGTATAATGAACCATACCTTTCATAAATACATATATTTCATATTATTAGAATAATATACAATACATAATGTTATGATCCATGCCAAAATAGTATAAGTATAGTACCATTAGAAACATAGATATATAAATAAATTATTCATGTGTGATATACATTATCCCCCACATAATTCTTCACAAATTTAACCATTATTATAAATGTCATACTTATAATCATCTATGAAATACTAGTGAATGGAAACATAATAAAATGTCAAATTAAATTCTTGGTTTGGGTAAAAACAGAGATATTAGTTATCATATAATAATAACATGACCATCAGGGAAGGGGAACAAGAGCCAAACATTTTATAACCAAAACCTATATATCATTGATCAGAATCATTATTAATAGAAACAATCATGGCTCTTAACAATACATAAACCATAAATTAATCAGAGAACAAGAGCCATGAGATCATAACAATGGAATAAGAAATATATTGTTAGAGTACACAAAAGTATACAAAATCAATTTCATTGTAGTCAAGCCTCAAAACAAAGACTATCATAGAGGATTGGGTTCACCCAAAATTTAATTATTTTTGTTAATTTTCACTAGAACACTATCATATTTTATAGATTCCCAAACCAAACTGGGTTCACTCCCTATTCTAATCCTATTTATCACATGACATATCCTTGTTTACCCAATGAGTTAGAGGAATTTATAATTCTGATCCCACCCATAACATAATGAAAATCATGAATATGTATTCCATAAGATTATAAAATATTAAAAATATCATAACCCATGAAAAATAAATTTGATTCGTAAACATTCCATCATGGCATAACTAATGAAAAAAAAAATTCAAAAAAAAATCCAAAATTTATAATAGAGTAACTCTTATAAAAATAATGGGTTTCATAAAAATCATGTAATAATAATCATAAATAATATATATAAATAATTAGAATGATTTAATTTTATCGTATGACTAGAAAATATTTGGTAATATCAAAGTGGTAATCCTATATAAAAATTAACATTAAAACATTAGTTAGGAAATTTCATGAGAAAATACCATTATCACATTGAAATCACTTATTTGAAATTTAAAAGTTTCCCAAATATTAAATAAAACCATTTCATTTGAAAGTATCATGCAAACATGTAAAGTTATCTTCAAATTACTTTGTGATAGTGATAGATGAAAATTTCATTCATGTTGGGTACGTTAAAACAAATATTCCTTCCAAAATTTCTATAAAATGTAAAAAATATCTCATTAAAATTTTATTATGAGATCTACATTATTCCAGTTTGTGAGAAGTGAAAAATGGGTAGAAATTAATTAAGGCATTCAAAGGATATAACTAAATGAATTCAAGAAAATATTGTTTCAAAACATATATATGAATGAAAAATGAATTTTTATTGGAAAGATAAATATTGTAATGTTTTCTGTAAAAGAATTAATTCAATATATATATATTAATTAAATAGAGGAAAATGGGTGGAAAATAATAATTCTAAAAAAATAACTATATGAGATGAAAATTTGTGTGATTATTATGATATATGTCACAAGATTACATCATTAGAAACATATTTATAAACAATCCTTGCAAAGAATGATATTATAACATAAATCCCTTACCAAATTGGTACCATTAAAATAAAACCCTTAATAAATATATTACCATAAATAGAAATTTAAATCATTATAATTTTTATTATATTAATCATAAAATATATTCATAAGATTTATATAAAAAAGTGGTGAATATGGCATGTGTCTTACAAAAATAAAAGTGAGTCCAAAATTCCGTAATTATAGTCACCTTTTTCTTCATACGTGTTGTATAATAAATATATATTTATTATATATGTATTAATAAACCGTCATCATATATTAAATACAATAAATTATTTTCATATAACAACTTTTCACATGATTATTAACAATTATTTATTTAAATCACAATTCTGATTGGAAACTCCCTTGTTTTCAATTATTGTTTTGGTTCCAAAGTATATGTATTATTACATTGATCATGGTACCAATGTATCCAAAATATTAAAAATGATATTAATATAACATATATTCATTATATATATATATATATATCTGTATTCATCTATTAAATTTAGTGATAGTTTCATGAATTACAACTTTATTGGAGATGATAGATTGTATATACACATGAATGATGTTTCCATTTTTCATTGGATGAATGAAAGAAGGGTAAATAGTAATTCACCTTCAAAAATTTTAAAAATAATAAAAATTATATTTATATTTATTTAATCCATAAATATCACAATCCATGTAAAGTAGTGATGAAAAACAAGTTGCACAACATTTTGGTGACGAAAAATTATAAGTATGTATGATATATGTTTTCAATTACCAAGTGATCGAAAGAAGGAGGATAATGATTGTTAAATAATAATAAAAAAATTTATGTTAATTTTCTGATATTTAATTAAATATTTTATAATTGATACCATATATTTGGAATAGTTTGAAGAATGACTAAAATTGAAAATTCTCAGTTTAGAGTTATACCTCTTTATTGAGAACCCTCTTATGGAATACAACTTAATCCTGTAAGTGATGGTATTTTTCTATTGAAAAAGAATAATATGTGTTATATAATCATAATAATTTATTATTATAGGTATTTATATATCTAGTAGGCTAAAAATGTGTGATGAAAAGAGTATAAGAGGATCCCTTTTATATGTTAGTCGAGGGGCACTCTTAGAACTACAAAAATGATTTAAACACAATTGAATAATTGTCAATAAATGTGATATACCAAGTACTGATATGATAAATTATTTAAATATTTTTTTATTAATCTTGAATTAAATAGTTATATTCATTGTAAATATATTAAATAATTCGGAAAATAAAAAAATGAAAATCTTTATTAATCTTATTTTTTAAAGTGTAATATTTAAAGATTAATTATAAAAATATATAATTTCGTTTTGAAAAAACTAATTTAATTATTTCAATTATTCATATCCCATTAATCATAAAATTTATATTTTATAAATTTCCAAATATATTTATTTTTCAATGAATATTGGAAAATACAAGTTTTTATTGAAAAATGTATTTTATTTATGAGATCAAATTATTTTTTGGAATAGTTTTAAATTTTAATTAGTTTATTTTGTTTTAAATTAATAAAATATTTTTTAAAAAAATTAATTATATTATTGAATTTAGTTTAAAAATATTACATTTAAAAAGCGAATTTTTCTAAGAAATAGTTTTTCATTGCATTTTGTGTGTTTAATTTCATATTAAATTCAGAAACATATGTGTTTTTAATTTTTGAAAAATATATTTCAAATTTTTAATCATTGGTGAATTTTTTTTAAATAGTTCCATTTTATTTTTTGTCAAATCATAACAATAGTAATTTTAGTTACAACATTAAAGGATAAATCTGGTAATTTCAGTTACAAAAAAAATGATTACAATCATAAAATGATATAAACAGTTGGAAAAATATTATTTCAGTATTATATAATGCCCACAATAATACAAGGGTCAAATATATTTTCTTTTACGGACACTTTTATAGGATTATGTCTTTTATATAATTTTATTCAATGAACTGTCAAACATGGCACACTCTAGTCTTTAATAATTATAATATGTTAAATATGGTGTTAGGAAAAGGAAATTTCAAACTATAACTTGAAATTTGAAATAAAAATTATTTATCATAATCATGGTAATTTATTTCCTATTTTTGTGAATAAATAATTACAATAAATACTTGCAAAATGTTGATGCATTAATTAATCAATTATTAAAAAAATCAAAAAAATGATATTCAAAATATTATAATAAATATAATTAGAGACATATAAATTGATAAATGAATTCTATAGATGAATGTGAAATTTTAGTGATATCATAAAATATATTTTTATAATTATAAGTTTTATCTTGATATTATTAAATTCATTGTAATGAATAGTTCAAAAATTGATATTATTTATATTTTATAATAAATACTATTTCATTAAATGAAAAAAAAATTACTAAAAAAATTATTTTCATTAATACGATAATTATATACTATAAAATATCAACCATGATCTAATTATGGGTCATTTTTCATTTTATAGTTACTATATTAACCCAAAAATATCAAAACCCCATTTTTCCATTGTAAGATTTAAAGTGGTTAAATATGGTGTAAGAACAAAAGATAATGGAAATAATAGAACAAAAATCACTAATTTGTATTTTATATGGTAATTTACACCAATAAACATATTATATTCTAAATAACTCACTATGTATCCATTCGGAACTGAAAATTAATTTGTATTAATTTAAAAATTAGAGAAAGTCCAAGAGTTCCCTTCCTATAAAAGTGAATATCTTATTCACATTTAATCACACTAAAATTAATTTTTGTTAATACATTTCAATAATAACTCCTTATATTATGTAGGTATTATTTCAGGCTGAATAACAATCATATAGTTCTTAAGGTTGTAAGAAAATGAAGATTTATAAAGAAGATGTTGAAATTTTAACTTCTTACCTAGGTTTCTTCATCTTCCACATCCCTCAAACAATATTTAACCATTATAAATTAATAAGTCAAGTTTCATAAAAATATTTTAAGGTTATTATTTTATTATCATGACCAATGTACATCTCCCCTTACATCCAATTTGATAATAATTTATCATCTATGTGTACGGCGAACTACCACCTCACTAACTGATGTAATTCATTTTCCATTGTCATCTCTCATGAATGGATATAATGATGGATTTAATGTTTATATATGACATTAAAGAAATATTTATCACTCTGAGAGAGTAATGTATCATTTAAATTATTACCTTTCTTATAAAAATAATAATAATAACTTCATTACTCTGTATGTATTGACTAACCATTCTATACAATGATGTGATTTGTTTTTAATACCCAAATCACATAGATGTAAAATATATATAAATTTGAATAAGAAATATGTTATATATGATATTAATATCATTCTATACATTTAAAATAATACTTACCATCCTTTTATAATGATCATTGAATAATAGAAACATTACTCATGTGTATGTATGGCATACTGTCTCCATGATTTTAATTTAGTTAATTTTTCATAATTATTTGTAATGGATGAATTTAAAACAATAAATTAAGAATAAAAAATATAATTGTTTAATTATTATTTTTCTAGTGATGATTTTAAGATGACCACTTTGACTCTATTCAACCAACCAATGACATTTTGGACTTAAATAATTAATATCCTCAAAACATCGAATATGAAATTTTGTGATTAAGTAATTGTATATTACATGTTAATAATTGATATAAAATGAATAATAAACATTAAAAATGTTCTTAATAAAGTATAAAATAGACATAAGTTTATAATTCATGAAGGAAAAGAACATATGTGACATGTCATACTCAATATAAGGGAGTCTCTATTAGAAAAATATTTTAAAGCATCCCTTAAAATTGTATTTTTTTCATATATCCATATGATTTTTTTATAAATTTTTTTAAAGAATGTTTTTATTATTATATTATTATTTTTTAAAAGAAATTTTTTCCCATGATTTTATTTTTTCACTAAATGGTTTGAAATTAATATTTTCACCAATTTTATTAAAGAGGAACTTTCTAACTATTTCAACAAAAATATAGAATGAATGTTTTCTTAAAATTATATGAAATAATTATATTTTCTCACATTCATGAGTAATATTTTCATTGGTACATAATTTAATATATTACATGGTTATTTTCAATGAATTTTTTTCCTTTTTATGTGTGATGTTTTCGTCTTCAATAAGCGATTTCTCCCAATAATGTTTTTATAATGAAACAATCCATGTTTTATGATTATTTTATAGTTCAATGGAATTGTATATGATGACAGGTGGTTCCATTATAAAATGAATATTTGTTATAACATTATATCCCTCCCATTCATTTGGTATGTTTATGTTGTAATTTGACCATGATGTAAATTAGAAATGTTACCATAATTATTGTTGAAAGTATATATGTGAGAATTATTTAAAGTATAACCATGAGGGTTATTTCATGTGTAGTCGTGAGGGTTACATGATAAGTAATTATTATATAAATTTATACTTTAAGATACAGATATGATTTAATTATGATTTCTATTATTTTACAGAAATATCATCTTTTTATAAAGTATTTTCATGCCTTTATATTCAATGGGAAGAATATATTACACTTTATGGGGGAAATATATAACATTGTAAAAAAATTATTTCCAGAGTTTATCATGATTTCAATGAAATTTTATTGATTTTATTATATCTTTACAAATCTTTTTGAAATAATATAAGGAATATTTCTGTTAGAAAATGTGATTTTTTGAGTAAGAAAATATTTATTTTTATGACAATTTTTATTTTAAAATATTAATTGTTTTATATGTATTCATGGACTAAAATTTTATTTTATTTTTATTTACCTTATAGATACATTTGTTCTCATCCCATGTTTTCTAAAAACACTTTTGATATGGGTAAGGAAAATCAAGAGGTCATGTTGAATGTGGTGATGATTTTTCATGAAAATAAATGTTGTTTTGTTTTAAAAGTTTTATACAGGGAAAATGGATATTAATTAGAAATATCCACTTTTAATTTTATGGTTTTTTTATGAATGATTTATGACCTACTTCATTAAAACTATAAATATAAAAATATGATAAAATGTAAGGTAATGAATTTGTGAATTAAACATCAATATTATGTAATTTTTAATTCCATCTTCTTGCATATGGTATCAGATTATTGTCTAAATTACATTAGAGGTTTGAATAAAGTTATTAAAATTCAGATAATATAGAATTTTAGGATTTCAAAATTGCTTCATATAAACTATATTTTTTAGAATGGTTTTCCATAACAAAAACATGGTATATTAAATGAGAATGAATGGGGAATAAAATATACTTCTAAATCAAAAACCTAGGATGGTTTTAATTGGAACTATGTAGTTTTTTTATTTAATCACTGAGTTTATAAAATCTATAAATTGTGGTCGAATCCAGGATTTATATCAACTAAATCTACTAGAAAGGAACCAAATTATAGTGGGAAATTTGATTGGGGAACATCCTCTGGTATTTAATGAATCTTCTGACCCATTGGTAGTTGAGTGGTGTATTAAATCCCTTGAATTGATATTTGTTGTCTGGAGGTGTTAATATCATCAAATAATTAGACATGAAATTTATATTTTTGAAGGATAATATGAACAGTGGTGGTCAATGTTCAAGAGTATCTTAGAAATTATTGAGATCTATGCCTTGTGCTGAGTTGAATTTAATAATAATTGACTTTAGAAATATTTTATAAAGACCATTTGATTCAAATATAAAAATAAATTTCTAAAATTGAAAAAAAAATATAAAGATTATGTGGTTGTGTATGAAGACAACTTCACTCGAATTGATTGGTCTGCTCCACATGTTATCTAGGATATCGATAGTAAATTCAATCATTTTAACTTAAGAATAAAGACATGATATCGAAAGGGATTTTCATCCCATGAATTCAAACGTTTTTAGAAACTTGTTCAATGTAATGAAATATTAAAAATTAACATTTTAAATGATCATGTATTTCGTGGAAAAAATAGAATGAAAAGATCCATATGTAATGAAATGGGTAATCATCAATCAAATAAATATGAATGTAATAAAACTATGTTTTTATTTTTTTAGAAAGGGTTTTAAAAAATACGCAACCAAAAGCCTTGTCATATCATTTAAGTTATTTTAATTTAGAAAAATTGAAAATATGAACCTTTATTTTAATGATATATATATTAGTAGTTTTTATTTTAATTTTGATAAAAGGAGAATAATGTGTTATAAATGTGGTGAGATGGATAACTATGAACATATTTTAACAAATAAAAATCAAAATGGTGGTAATTATCCAAACTACAAGAAAATGGTTTTTGTAAATTCTTTAAAACTAATTCATCAGTTGTTGGAGCATAAAATGAAGTGGTATCAATTACATTATTTTTAGTCAGATTATAAAAATATATTTTCTGATTTGGGTTCCAAATATTCTTTTATTATTTAAGAATATTATGGTTAATTGGAAACTCAAACTCAATAAATAGAACTATAACATATGGTAAAAATATAATAATGAATTATTAAGTAAAAATAAATTACATGAATCATCCTCTCATTTTCTCTATAAGGTATTCACTTAAAAACAATTATATTTTCCCCTAGTAGAGTTTAATGTTATTATTGGTATGTTTTAGCATTCTGTTTTCTATGCTAAGATATATTGTAGAAAACATAAGTTTTTTTTCAGAAATAGTTTTAGTTTGTATACAAGAATAATCCCATACATTTTATAACATATTATGTAGCCAAGAAACTATTAATAGATGGATATTAATGTTATCTTAAACATGTTGTAGAAAAAAAAGAGAGCTATTCAAATTAATAATGTTTCAAAGGTAAATGAGTACCTGGATGTTTAAATAATGAAATTTAATTAGTTATACCTCACCGAGAAATTGAATTTACAATTACTGTAGATCCTAATGCTTTAAAATTTTCTAAACACCAACATTAAATGGCTCAAGAAGAACTTATATAATTAGAAAATTAGTTACTTGAGTTTTTGGATAATGTTTCATTCATTATACAATATCACCATGTGGTGAACCTATTTTATTTGTAAAAAAATTTTGTTTCTCTAAAGATTTCCATTAATTACAGTGCTTTGAATTGAATTAATATTCATAATAAGTATTTATTTCTTCGTATCAATGAATTTATTTATTTGATATAGGAAGCGAAATAGTTTTTAAATGTTGAAATTATGTATCTTAGGAAAACGTATTTTTCTTTTCCATTCATCAACACATTTTTTGGAAAGATCAACTTTATACCACTAAATTATATAACATTAAATGGAGTTAAATTCATCAAGAAAAATTAATGTTATAATTTTTATAAGAATTTGAAATAAGATTAATAAATTCCACATTTTTTGACCTACCCTCGAGAAATAGTGATTGTTTTAACTATTGTGACACTTAATTTAAGGGATATGGTTTAGTTATTATATAGTATGATTAGATAATACATTATGCTTCATGAAAACTGAAACCTTGTGAATTAAATTAATTAAAATTTAATTTCTAATTATGTTCTATGGTTTTTTCATAAAAAAATTTAGGCATAATTTATACGGATCAATGTATAAAATTAATAAATATTATACAAGTTTAAATCATATATTTAATTGAAAAGATTTAAACCTAAGGTAAATAATATGGCTTGAACAGATTAACTATTATTATTTAAGGATCCATTACCACCCAAGAAAGGAAACAAAATATTGAGGTCTTTGTTGAAAAACGTGATGCAACATTAACCACATTAAATTTGGAACACGAACCTTTAGTAATAGATTTTTGGAATTTTCCCTAGAATTTTTGGGTATAGGAACGTCCTATTCTTTTATTCATGTTTCTGATCAATCATCTCTTTCAAATATAATTGAGTAATCCCATAAAAAATACTATAATTTATTGAAAATTGTATAATTTCTAATGAAGGGTATGTTTACTGAATTTAATTTTGATAAAGATTGTGTTTTTTAGATTTTGAGAAAGATTATTTGTTCCTAGTAATTCCCATTTTAAGAAGGATTATTTAAATTATAATCATATTTCCCCATTTCCCATTCATTCTAGTAGCACTAAAATTTATAAAGGCCATCAGATGTAAGGGATTTTTTACTCAATTTTACTTCATTGAGACATATGTTGTTTTATAAAACTATCATCATTTAAGATGTCTATATACTTACCCTTGAAATTTTATATCATTTATATTCTTATTTTCATGATATTTAATGTTTCATTTTATGTAACAATTTAATGAGGCTTATGATTCAAAATTTATAAATGTGGGAAGGGTTTGATGTTACAATCTCATTGTTTATCAGGATTGTTTATGGTTATGCTTTTGACAATGAAATATTATCTTCTAATTAAAATGAAATTCCTTAATATTATTATCCTATTATTATTCATTTACAATATATGTTTTCCCTTTAATTTTTCTCTCTTCTTATAATAAATTTTTAAAAATATAGTTTTTAGTGTAAACATGATTTATTTATCTCTTCAGTTGAAAACCACTTACTCATCCATATCCTTGATTTATTGAATTGTGTTCAATTTTATTTAATATTATAAAAGTGACTTATTAAAAATATTTTCATTTAAGTTTTAATTTTCTAAATATAATTAAAATAAATCTAGGATTCTTCATCTAAACAAGGCATGTAGGTCTTTTAAAAAAATGTGAAAGGAATCATTCTTTAAAAAAGTATCACATAAACAAAATTTCCCAACATCATTAAAAATCAATGTTTTAATGATTTAAATATATGTTTAAAATTTTAATTTCAATGAAAATTAATTCCAAAAAAATTATGGATTTCTAATTTTTAAAAGGTAAATATCAAAGAATTTCTATCTTCGCCATCGAATGTTTCATGTGATTTTTCTTTCAAACTCATTTTTATTCTATGATGAAATCATTTTATGTAACATAATAATCTAGGGGGTTAATATCCAATGATTCAATATTAAATAATTCTATGTTATTTTTATATTTACAATGAAAATTTGATAATAAAACCATTTTCTTTTCCATAGGCTATGATGTAATAAAATGTTTATGAAATCTATTTCTTTTCATGGGTTCTGATATGATGACTATTCTATGATCTTGTGTAACATTTATATTTGATATTAATTATATTATGGGTTGGACCTATATTTTCCTCTAATACAATTCATAAATAATGAAATATAATGGGAAAAATTGGACTAGATTGAGGAGTGAACCTGGTTCAGTAAGGGAATTTATCAATTATGATAGTTTTGGGAGTATAACTTTAATAATATGATGGTTTGGGGAGTGACCATAAGACACTATGATATACCTGGGAATGAGTATTTACAGATATGAAAATTACTATCTTTTATTATTTCAATACCACAATTCCATCCTTATGTTAATGTTATGTTTCCATGGCTCATTTTCATTGATTTATTTATGTTTCATGTTTTATGGACTCCTAAACATTATGCCATGACTCAATATTTTGATCTTTGATATATATGGTGTTGTTTTCTTATGTTATGATCATTATTTCATACACTTATTCTCAATTTATGTTTATATATTTCCTCTTTTTACCCTTACAAAGCATCTGATCTCACATTTATTATGTTACATTTCCCCATGTTATGTTAATTTTATTATGTTTGATATTTTTAGGAAGTATTATAGTTACATTGACCTAATTGTGCGATTATTTAAAAATATTATAAATTAGTTATTTATGCTTCAATGTTTCCAAAGGAACATTAACATTATAATACATAGGTATGTTTTTTTGTAATATAATAAATTTTCATAAAAAAGTTCATAATATCATGGTATGAAAAGTCGGGGTAGTTGAAATAATCAATTATATTATAAATTCAAATTATTCCAAGAATAATAGAAATTTTTTCCCCAAATATTATCTATTTAAATCTCACGAATAATTGGATAGGATCATGGTTGTTTACTGAGGTTTTGATATTTAGAATCATACAGCATGATAAAGTATCAAATTATTTTATTTTTAGAAATAAATGATAAATAATAGGATTTCATTAGTCTTAGAATTTTTCACATAATACCATCACATTACAACATATTCAACCTTATAAGGTCGTCATTCTTACAAATTTTACGTCTTACCTGGGGACCCTTTATGAATATTTTCTATCTTATGTAATTCTCTATCATATGAAGTAAATGATATAAAATTAATTCATCTACCTTATGATACACTCAGTTCTTTATTATACAAATTAATCCTCCCATGCAACAATTTTACAAAACATCACTTCTTACATGGAAGTATTCTTACCCGAATTATGTGATTCTCAAATATCAAAAGTTGTTAAGAATATTATAAAATCGGATATCATATGAAATCACCCTATTATGGAAGGACTTGTTGTTATATGTGAAATAACAATAGTGATACTTATTTATTCCAATGACTCATAAAAATATGTATCTCCATTTTCTTTTTTCCCTTTTATGTTTCAAAATTCCTCTTGCATAATAATCATTTACTCTTACGAATTCTAGTAATAACTCTTATGATATCATAATTTACTCTTCCATAACATGTATTTATTATTCTAAACTCCATACTTACTCTTATTATGTTTATATTAGCACTTAGGAAGTTGGTTTTTTTATTCTGAAGTCCTATTTATTTTAAATTTTATCAAACAAGAGTTAAAATGACTCTTACGAACTCACCATTGAAACATATGAAGTACAAGGAAGATCACTCATATGAAGTGGGATATAAATAATTATTTTTATTTTCATATTCTACTAAATTAATAAAACCCTCCTTCCATCAACTTAATCACATCTCTAAATACCTCAAAAATACTTTAAACATATCATAAATCAATCTCATATTTCCAATATGATGGTGTAAAATGAATTTAACATCCTCAATAATTTTAAGGTCCCTTTAAAATTGGATGAGATTAATAATTTGTTTAAAAAATAATTTCATATATAATTACTCTAAATTCTAATGTAATAGTGAAGACACCATAGAGTGGGGAATCATGTGTTCTGTAACTCTTTACCAAATTCAAAATTATATTATAATAATTTGCCAGCTTTTATATTTGAACACTATTGTGGATTAATACAATAGTGAATATATTTTTCTCTACCTAATCAGATACACCACATGAATATAATGTAGAGTTGTAAAGTATTTCATGGGTATTTTTATAAGGATTAACCCTAATGTGAGAAACATACTCTTTAATGGGATTGAGTCATACTAAGTCACATATTCTCAAATATAAATTTTGTCAAAAATTTCATGTGGGTTAGGGTAAATATCAACTTGTAACATATCACCAAATTATATAGATGATTTTTTTACTATACTATATAAGTGAACAAGTGAATCACCCAACCTAATTAATTTATACTTAAATCCCACAATTTATTATCATCTTACATCTTTCTGTAAGTAGATCACCAAATTTTTATGTGTATGTATCTACACCCAACTATTAATCTTCTTCATCAACTAGTGTCTTTGAATTTA
This sequence comes from Viscum album, assembly GCA_963277665.1. Taxonomy (NCBI): domain Eukaryota; kingdom Viridiplantae; phylum Streptophyta; class Magnoliopsida; order Santalales; family Viscaceae; genus Viscum; species Viscum album. The sequence continues at coordinate 1,765,918,946 of OY728123.1, forward strand.
GTTGAATATTTAGGGGAGAAAATTTTGAAACTAATTCATTTTTTTGGTATATTTTCAAAATTATTCTTCAATAACATACTGTAGGGTTCTCAAAAACATAATCTCCAAAGAACCTGATATCCGTTGAACAAAATACAAGAACAATTATGGTGAGTCCTACTCACCTTATTTTTTATGATATATGTCCCATGAATTATACCGAGAATTTAAACAAATAATTTATCATGTCAACTATTTCTCACTAAATAGGGATTCTTGAAATCATACTTTTTCTTCTCGTTATATTTTTTTATACTTCTACAACACATCGTATCATAGGATGGTCTTGAGGAGCTATCTTATTCCATTCAATATTCATTTATTCATTGATACCATTATAATATTTCTATTTTGTAAATAATCAGTTAGTTTTCTTCATCATCAAAAGATCCTCTTAAATATTTTAAATCACCACTTGTACCACAAACGACAAAGGTGTAAAACCCTATCACTTCTATATTATTTTTATCTACAATCTCCAGATCTTATTTTTTCATAAACAACTCTACATAGGAGTGTTTCCATTATCTCTATTTTTATTTAAATTATTATCTTAATAAGTATTATGAAAATATCTTCATTTTACTTTAGTTGTTTTATTCTCAACTTGTATTATTTGATCAAAGCTATAATTGTTTTACAATAGGATCATCATTCTCTTATTCTCAATAATACTTCAATAGTATCTGCATTTAAATATAATTTTTGGTTATTCTAAAATTATAGTAGAAAAATCAACCAAATTTTAATTCTCATTTCATCATTAAATATTAAATAGAAAACTTCTATGTACATTCATGAATATATCAAAAAATATAAACGTAGCTAAACAATTTTTATCACAATTCATCATGAATCGAAACACATTTTTTGACATTAAAAATGATTATGTACAACACCTGATTCTTTAGATTTGATTTCCATATTTATCAAAATATAGAATTTCCTCATTTTTTTAAAATTTGATTAGTATCCTTCAATTTTAGCTTTATAAACATACCACTCAAGCATAATTGGATCGCAACACATTTTTTCCATATTTCAAACATTTTATATGAGTTTATCCATCAACACATTTGATTTCCATTTTGATCATAGATAATGAGTTTCCAATATTTTGATTTCAAGCTCACATCTTTGTTGAAATAGTGCCTCTTCTCATTCATTAGTATTTAACTAATCATGAATCGCGGCTTCTCACAGCTTCATGATGTTTTTAATGTGAATGAATAGATTTTTCATCATAGCATAAAATTTCCAATTTAGAAACATTAATTCTACATTGTATTAGTTTTCCCATGGGAAAAAACATATAAGGTTTCTAAAACATAAGAGGGACTAGATCCAACCTTATGTTAAAAATATCTCAGCGTTGTGTTGAAATTTATGATCCCCATGGGTATATTTTTTAAACATACACACTATTTATTTCAACCTTACAAGGGGTTTTTTAAAACCTTAGAGCCTTTGGTTGTCCTGGTGTTATGAGAAGTCTATTTAAACCTTATAAAGCCCATATAAAGCGTTAATGGTATATGTAAAAACCATAAATAATTTCCATTTTTACCTTATGAAGATCATAGGGTTCCATACATAAGAAAATTTCCAAAATTTGGTAGTAAAACAATAATCTATCTCACTTCAATATTTCAACTTGACTACATTGAAATTACATATATCATATAAAAATACTTCATATTATTCCATGATTTATCCATGTAGTCCTATACATGTCGATATTTTTTCTAAGGGAATTGAAATCAATAAAATAATCAAGTAGAATGTTTATATAAAATCCATTTCCTTCCTATTTTATCATTCACATTATACATCTCAAACCTCTATCTATGATATATTTCAAACTGATTCCAGTAGCCCACTTGATAGCTAATCCATTTATAGATTCTCTAAAACATCATCTTGATCTCTTTAAAACAATAAACATATTTTAATATTGTTAATCATGGGTTTATGTGTTATTGGATCTTTAATTCAACTTCAAACTTCTCCGCTATTTATGAATATATTGAATAGCACTTTCACACAATTAATTACTTGATAAGGACATGAGGAGAATTTGTATAATCAATATATGTACTAGTTATTTCCTTGAATATGTCTAGACAACTATTCAATATAACATAACCAATATTTCTTTCTCCATACCTATTATGGGAAGCTTTTATCTCTACTTTTTTTGGATACCCAATTCATCACCCAAGTTCTCTAAGACATAAAGTGACATGATAATTAAAAAAATACAATCCCAAACAAAAGTAAAATTCATTGAGATATAATTTTTAAATTATAAAATGCATTAACATTGGATTTTATGAACAATAAAGCACATTAATATTACTAAAAATATAATAAAAACTATACACATTCCTCGGAAAATCTACAGCACCTCAAATTTATAGAGAACTTAACTATTTAATTCAAAGGATTTCACAAGTCCCTCATATACAAACTTACATCATTCTTCGTAGAGATATAATATTAAAAATTCACTATACTCAATGAAAATCATCTCATCACACAAAAATTTCATACATAAATAGATGCATCACCTAAAAACAGATTCATTATGATAGGTCTATAGAACAACATCAATGACCAAGAATTGGAATTGTATGTCTTTAATAAGAACATGTAATGTAGAATACATTACTCATTGAATTATAATAATACCAACTATATTTTTTTAAATATAATATAATCCTCAAAATGATTTTATAATTTATTTTATTCTTTAAATCTTTACAAAAATCAATATATTCATATTCTTTTCGAATAATTTATTCCAGGAACTCAATATATTATCTATATATCAATTTACAAGATCTGAATTGATATCTATTATTATTAAAATAGAAAATAAAAACACATATGATCTATAAAAACATCATATTATGTCTCAATATACTTGTATTCAGTCATTAATCATTATTTTTTATGAAATAAAATTTCATTCACAAGTCACATCAATATCCTTACTGGTTACATAAAAACATTATACTAAACTCATCATATATAGACCTAACATGTTATTAAAGAAAATGTAGGGTTATTAAGGGTCAGAGATGGTCTATTAGGAATATCTTAGTATCATAGAACCAATGAGTATGGCCCATGGATTAGGATTAATGGGTTTTGATTAGTTTTGATCTTGTGTGGTAATCCTTCTAGAATATTGGTGTTCATGTAGGAATCTTCATTATAATTTATTCAGAATCTTATATAGTTTACTCCTCTCTATATGATTACCTATTCCCTTCACCATTATTATCTACCTATATAAACCCCATTATTCTATAAGGATTACTACACAAGATCTCCACTCATCAAAACCCATCAATCCTAATCCATGGGCCTTATTCCTTGGTTCTATGATACCAAGATAATCCAAAGAGACCATCCTCGACCCTTAATAACCCCCTATTATCACCTTTGACTATTGACCTCTATAAGTCCCAAGGGGTTTTTCAATATATGCCCATTGACCAAATTTATACTTTACTTAGTGATCTCATGTCGTTATAATCTAATTACCTTAGAACAATCAATTCAATTCAAAATATCACAATAAATAATCTTACAAAGTTTTTGTAACATCACAATATAAATGGGATAATATATTTCCTTTATCTCTTCCACTCCAGTGGTACGTCACCACATAACAATTCCACATTCATTTTCCAGCTCACCAATGAAACTATTATTCCTACCATAAAAAAAGTCATTTATGGACTGAATACATAGATCCATAATGAATAAGCTATAATACTTTGTGGATTTTTTAATGTTAATCAAGGAACACTATCAATAAATAACCACCGTTTATCTCTCTTATTGAACATGTTAATGAGAAGTCCTATGTTTTTTACATTTTCCATTTATAATGGTAGTGTCAACAGGTTACTACCAAACTGAGGATTTATCTTCTAACCACAAAATTTGATAGATAAAATTCACATTTTAAAATATTCATTGAATTAATATTACCTATGTTGTTATCATGCCACAATAATCTATCCATAACCCCCTCCCCTCAAAGTCAATTTCCACTTCCCAATATTATTTGAACATTTCTAGTCAAAATTTCATTAAAATCGGATATTTCATCCTATTAAATTTCATTAAAAACCATAGTTGAAATTACATAAAATTTTTAATTCTCTAATATATTGTGTAAATTAAAAATCAACTTAAAATGGAAATAAATGTTTATCGAATGTATGTTTTTCTACACAACCAGTAAAATTAAGACTAGGAAAAGATTCATAATCATATTTGATAATAATTTTTCAATTGTTAATATAAAAAATATATTATCGCCTTAATATATTTTTTAAAAATTTTCTTTAACAACAAGGAGACATAAAATTTGATCTAAGTGTGTTTTCAAGATCCCCATACTTTGTTTTTCCAAATCCAAAAAAAATATGGAATTCCTCCACAACCAAGGATTTGGTTAAAGTACCATAATTTCAAAAATTTCAATGGGATTTTTTATTCATTTAAGGGAATAATATTTTATTTTTTGGGTGGGTTCTGTATTTATTCCCTAGGTTTACATTTATACATAATTGATAATGTTAAAATTTTACTTTTATTATCTCTTTAAGTGATTTATTTCTATAGTTTTTCTTGTGGGAAAAGACATTCATTTTCTCATGTTATGTTGTAATTAGGTTCTTTCCCATTATATTTAATTTTTAGATGTTAATGATGAAATATTTTGGTTGAATGATTTGGTTTTTTAATGTGATTAATTCATGGGTTATATCATTTATTATTTTTTATAACTCTATTCAGATAATCACAAATACATTGATTAAAAAAATTCGGGATTGAAATTTGATGGAAATAATTGTTAATCACTAGTTTTAATAAAAATATCAAATGGTAGGTAATTCAGTATTAATACATAGGTGAGAAACATATATATTTTTATGTTACATAAGATATCTTATAGGTAGATATAATTATTATGTATATTTTTAGTTGATTTTTTTATTATAGGGAAAATTTACTATGTAAATATGTTATTTTGTTAGTAATTTATAAAAAAGATTGGGAATCGCAATGTGTTTTCATTTTTTTATTCAAAAATAATTATTAATTAAATATTAATTTTTCATAAACCCCAACCACGGTTTTATTAAACATGGATATAGCTCCCTTTGACCGTTATTTTTGTTAAAGAGTGGGTATATCAAAAATATATTTCCAATAATTTTTTTTTCAAAAAAATAATAATATTCATGGAAACAACTAGTTAAAATCATGGACATAATGATATATACATATATATATCCATAGTTCTCAAATCCATAGTTTCATGTGAGATAAATTTAATTTTATTAAATATACAATAATTAAGAAATTAATTAATAATTAATTCGTAACAAATAAATTAAAATATTATTTAATTAACATTCAATAATATGTATTTAATAAAATAATTGTAAAAAATATAAAATGGTTAAAATTTATCAATTATTAATCAGTAAATATGAAATATTTAACTAAAAATATATATAAAATATTTGATTCAGGAAAATAAGTATGTGGTTACAGTGTTACATTTTCTACCGATGGTGCTAGGATCAAATCCTTGAATCCTATTTTCTCTAGATAATTTATTTCCATGGTTTTGAAAACATTCTATAAATAATATCTGAAGATTATTCTAATGGAATGGCTAAAATTAGATATCAATACTATTTTTAAATCATATCAAAAAGGATCTAAGGTCATTGTTTTATATTTTTCAAAAATTGTTTATCTCTATGGTTTCATCCATGGTATAGGAAGTGTGGCGTTAATGAGACATAACTATAGATTTTATTATTCATGGTTAAAATTTGTATTGTTGAGGTCTATATAAGACATGGACATTGAAACCATTTCCCTAGATATTTCCATTGTTATTTCCCCTATCTCCATGGTTTTATACAATAGAAATAAGTTGATATTTCAGTTGTGTGAGTTCCACCACTATGTAATGGTTATTATTTCTTACATAAAACCTCTATTAAACCCATACGTTATAATTATTACCTACTTTTAAATACCCCCAAATGAATAACTACACTTGCATTCATTTCTACCATAACTAATGAAACCCCAAATCCAAAATAGTGAATCAATACCACATCTCTCAAGGTTTATTCTAGAATGAAAAGAATATAACCATTATATTCTTAATAAAGTGACACTATGTCGTTCCCCTTGGGTCATATATAATAAATCATCACTTTCTATCTTGTAAATGACAAACACCTAACTCACTTACCTAACAACCAATGAAAAATAGTAAAAATTGAATAAGAACTAACCTTTCCCTCCTACTAGCTTGCCTCACACTATAAATAGTCCTACCACACATTCCCAAGTAAATATCACATTCAAAATCCACCCATATATGTTTTTACAATAAAACGAACAATCCCTTATCAATTTTAATTCATACCTTAGGAAAAAATCTATACCGTAAATAAAAAGGCATTAATTACCAAAACCTACCCACTATAGGGTTGCTTGAAATTTCATCATGACTATACTAAATTGAATTCAAAGTAATGATATAAAAAATACACCATTTTGGTTTTAAAAAATCATATTATCTCTAATGTATTATTTAATGATCCAATTAATATATTATTCTTATTATTCTAATTAACTGATGACTCTTTTATAAATCATGTTTTATGAAATTTTTTTATTCAATATAATTTTCCTAATACATTTTCTTTTTTAACTATTTCTCATAGATAATAAATCATTAAAATTTCAAATACAATAATTTTTTTTGAATAAATTATGAATACACACATTCTTACCGCCTCAAACCTAGAGTAAAACCCAAAATAATAACCATAAATCCACCTATCATATTTGAATAAACAAGTCAATTATTACACTAATAATTATAATGGAAATACCATGAGTGGTTTCCTAGGATATTTATAGGACCTTTAATATTATACTAATATACAAAACTCATCCTATGATATATCATGATAATATTAAACAACAAAAAAGGGACACCACCTTAAAAGGGAATACCTCAGTACAAATGGTCCTAATCTTTATTGGCAGTGAGTTAAAATAAATTTCATATAGTTCTATACACCAAAAGGTATCCATTAGCCACTAGAATATTCATATTCATAATTATTATTTATTGCCCAAAATAGTGTGTTAGGAACTTCTCCTACATGGAAAATATTGTGAGGAATATTAGAGAGAGTGTTAGTAAATAAATAAATAAATAATTTATTATAAATATGGTCCATAAATTTCCATTTTACAGGATTCATTCAATGAATTAATGAGTCTCATTGAATTATAATGTACTATTTTTTATGAAATATCTAATCCTTTTATTTTTCACTTTATTATGTAATGTTATATTTAAAAAACATTAAAAATTAATAATTTGTTTACACATTTTCATATGATGTGTCAATAAGATGAATCATAATGATAATAAAATTTAGATAACTAGTGAAATGATATTGTAAACATTCTACATGACTATAATAACATGGCACTAAGACACATGGGATGACTAAAACCATAATGTCATAACATTCAACATGTTGGGGTTGAGGTTTTAGTGTAAAATATTTAACAGTCAATGACTTTATCTAAACCCTAACATACTATATCAAAAAAATTATAACTTATGATGAATCCATCCAAACTCATATGGGTATTATTAAAATAAAAACACATATTATAGCTAAAAACTTTTTACAAAAATCAATACTCATTCCAAAACTACATTCCTTTATAATTTGATTAGAATTTTTTAGTCGAAAACCCATAATTACAAGGAATTTTCGACCTCTTGAAAAATGTAATTTCTGTTTATGATATAATGATTAATGTTATGATCTTTCTAAAACACACTCATATCTTTATATAAATATTTTATATTTAAGCTACACCTCTATACATTATATTTATTTTTATATATTACAATTTTTAAAAGTATCAAGTAACCACTAGGCATAAAACATTTTAATAAAATATAGGTCATCTCATACATTCAATAATACATGGAATAGATATATGGATTTGAATGATACATCAAACATTAATCATTCATGTAGGTAAGCACATAACATGTTACAAAATAATGAAATCCCATTAATTTCTCTAGTCTATTTCAATCATGTGACCAGATATTATACTTCTCCTATAATAGAAAAGGAAAATACTGTTTAAAATCAATTTATGACATGTTCCACAACATACGAATCAACCATTAATTAGAATTTCCCTAATGTAAACATAAGAAATGTGTCAATGTGTGGATGATAAAATGATATGAACCTCATTAACATAAAGAAATTATGATTCACATTAAACATACATAGATAACTAGATCAATAACCATATATCATTCTATATGATTTTATTTCATGGATTATTACATATAATATATCTCCACTTATTATCTCATTAGTATAATCGGTATCACAAAAAAAAAATTAATCACTCAAATCTAAAAATATCATCAACTCCATAATAATTTATAATGGTCACAATTAAGTCAATCTCAAATTCATTATTTTAGGAGATTTAAACATTCAAATTTTCATATAAAATATATCATTCACAAAAAATGATATATAGATCTCACATTTATTAAGAAACCATGATTTGATTCCAATAAAAAATCATTTCATATAGTCATTAATGTATATAATACCTAGATAATTCACATAGACCTTTTGCTGCAACTAATTTAATGTATTTGAAAATTGATCTGTTATATTTTCATGTATGGTCACTAATGAAATCATTACATTACCCCAATAAATTCTCTCTTTAATGAAAATATATTTTCAAAATATTTTTTTGGTGCCCTTTTAAGACTATGGTTCTTTAGACTAAGAAATATATCCATTTTTTCACAGTAATGGTCGATTAATCCCCCAATACTAGGAACCATCCCATGTTCAGTGATAAACTTCTTGATGTAAGAATCTTCCCTTATAGAATACAATAGAACAATTCTTGTTAAATCTTCCAGGGTGGATTATTTGTAACCCTTTCCAACTAATAGATCCACAATTAAGGTAACACACACAACTAGATTGAGATCTATTTAATTTTTTTCTATTTTGATACTAGAATCAATGTGTCCCCTAACATTGAGTTAATCCTTGAGTCCAAAGATAAATAATATATCATTACTTCTTATTATGTAATTAAAGAATAAGAAATAGAATCTTGAGTATATAAATTTTCAAAAAAACATATCTTATACTATTTGCATAAATAATTATACCCATATTCATTAAACTTTTATAATTATATTTATTCATTCCATAATTCCTTCACCGTAAAACTAAACAATATCCCTTTTAAAGTTATCTGTGGAAAGAATATATAGAAATTTACAAATATGTATGATCTTTCTTAGTATATTTAACCTTTTAGTATCAATTTCTATAAATCCTAATACATAAAATGTTGGTTTTTTCACCCATGAATTTCACCTCAAATCAATTTAAAACCACACATTTATAGAATTGTATGTCAATATATCATTTTTTACAAATAGTATATCATCCACATAAAATACTAGAAATTTCACAACACCGCCACTAATATTCTTTTGTATATAGGAATCATTTTCATTTATGATAAAATGGAACTCTTGGACTTCATTATCAAACTAGAAAATAAAACTTGAGAAGATTTACTAAATGTATAAATGCATCTTTGAAACATTTAATCCATATCATGCTCATTTGATACTTTAAAAACAATAGGTTGCATCATCCTCACATCCTTAAAAAATCCAATAAGGAAAGTGGTGTGGGCATCCATTTGATATATCTCATAATTATAATGATTTTTAATGGAATGAAATGTTTAAATTTTCTTTATCATTGCAGTTGGATAAACATTATCTGCATATAAAATAATATGAATTTATTTATAATAATTTTATAAAATGCGGCCTTTTTATGTAGACACTCTACTATTTATGTCAGTTTCGTATGAAAAAACCACATAAGTCTTATGCGTGTCAACAATTCAAGTTTATTGGAACCAAACAATTTTCCATCATTTACTTTTTATGATGGCCATAATAATAGCCTTCCTGGGAGGGCATGAGTTGATTTTTTGATGAAGGAGTGTCACACTCAATGAACAGGACACAAATAGGATCTCAATGTGCTAGATGGCCTCTAAAATTCCCAAGGAAATGAGACACATCGAAAACATCCCCTGGTTTAGTGATGTGGTGGTGATTACCACCTATAAGAAGTAGGCTATGGATTTCATATGTTGTGGTAGAAATTTTTTCTCATGTCTTCTTATACATATTTAGAAATGGTCAAATCCTTTTTTCACCTTAGAAAACATCCACTATGGGTATTCTATAAATTGGGTTTCATATCTCATTTCATAACATTATATTTTACTAGCCTTATAAAAAATTGTCAATAAAATGTAATAACCATTTGATGTTATAATTTTATCATGGAATAAGTTCAAGGTTTCACTCACCTTCATGAACCCTACTTAGCATCTCGTGTTTATAAACCCTTCTTTATGCTACAAACTTCATGGATATTGATATGCATTCCTATGTTCTGGTTTATTTTTTAAATGGAACCCCTAGAAGCTACACCTAATATCATTTTTTGGCGATGTAATGTATTTGACCTAGTATCCACTATATCCAGTTCCCCAAGTCGGGTTGCCACATGACCTCAGGCGCAACTCCCTGTGAACCAGAGGTGACCGACTAGCATCGAGGCTCTAATAAAATATGGGGGATGAATATACCATATTTATCAAAGTAAGTCATCATAGATAAAATATGTTATAATTGAAACAATAAAACAATAAAAAATCCCCACAATATCATTTACCAAAACTGGTTAACAACCCACAACCAATAATAAATATGTTATGCCATGTCATATAGTGCTATGTATAAGGAAAACCCCAAAAAAAGACAAGCTACAAAATCCCCAAAATGGGTTCCAACTCTAAGTCGAGGTCTCTCGTCCATACACATCCCAATTGAAAATAAACCATCAAAAATATGTCGCTTTCCATTATACTGACATTCTAGAATGAAGTCTTCTTAGGAACCCAATGGAGGCCTAATAATGGTGTGAAAAAAAATCAGTAGGCCACCACCAATGGTGTCTTCAAAATATCAAGTCTAAAAAAATAGTGTATAAAGGTACATAACAATCAATGTGATTTAAAGAATCCAAAAAAGGATTCCATTAATTAACCAGGATCACTGAAGCTAATTTCGACATTTGTTCCATGGGTAATCAAATTTTATCAAATTCACTTCGACATATACTGATAATTAAAAGAATTCAAAAGGGGGGGAATAAATCTCCCTACATCCCAAGGGATAAACATTACACAAAACAATATAAAACAAATAAACCAAGAGACTCAGTCTGAGAGCAACAATATACCATATAGACTTATTCTAAATAATTATATACCATTCATTTATTATGGGATTGGAGGTTCAATATGACTCCTTAGGCCATGCATCATAGAGGGTTGGTGTCTAGAGCATTAACCCAACCCAACCCATTATAGGACCCTCATTTCAATTCCCCATAGATCGCCACGACATGTTCACATTTTTATTTAACAATTTAACACATATACCATATGAAAACAAATACTCATTGAAGACATCTAACACTTATAAAAAATTGTTCATTTGAAACATAAAAAATCCATATTCCTTAACACATTAACACAATTTCGAGTCATGTGTATTGAAAACATGAACACGTATTCCATTCAAATTTCATAAATCATTAATACATATTATATTCATATGCCTTATCCAATTATCACATTCTTTCCAAAAATTTGTTAATTAAATCTTTTAATATATTTACTGTTTATATATATTATCCCATGATTACCTTCCCCATTTGAAAACCTTAAATCATTAAGAAAACTTATCATTATTCCACCCCCCCATATTCCATGTGTTAAGCTACACACAAATACAATTAGTTCAATTTAATAACTCAAGAAAACATGTCAAAATATTTATGACGGATATATCTCATAACAATTCAATCCTAAACTCTGAAACATTATTCCATGTTAATGTATGAAACACACCCCTTAGTTATCCCATAACCTAATATAATAATCCTCAATGCACCCCTAGGGATCATGAGGGGTCCAATTCATTAATTTACATATTAATTCATCACTTCTACCTTAGTGACCATATTGAAATTAGAATGGAACAAGTGAAAACCCACATATAGGTAAATTTTACCACAAGACTATGAGATATAACTTGTAGAGTACCTACCTAAATTTTGAAGACACTCACCCACTTAAACATGGATTATGATTCAAAAACAAACAACCTTTAAAATCAAAAACTAGAATCCTCTAGAAAAAACATGTTTCTAGGGATTATAAATGATAAGAGAAACTACCCATTCCTAAATCATGAAAAATATACAAAGTACAGTTTTAGAATCACCCAAGATTCAATCCACACCCAATGACACTCCAATCAACGTTGAAATGTGGGATATTGATCCTTGGGAGCTCTGGTAGAAATATCATGTAACCCTCGACTATTGTATACTTATAAGGGATGAAAATAGTGTGAGGAAACAAAAACACCAATTTGAAAAAAAAATTATTTCCTCTTCATTAATGAGGCATGTTTTTTGTCTACATGATTTCCCAAACCATGTGCCAATCATGCACCACCCTTTGTCTAAGAGGGATCCACCTCAACTAGTTTTCTGGGTAGTCCACATGTTTTGAAAAATAGTGTAGTGAAAATATTGGATGACTCTGTCCAAAAAAGAACAGTTTTACCTCCCCCTTTCATGGTTTTACCAATTCTATACCAGCTCCCTTCGTGAGAATGATTAAGGAACGTAGATACTATTAATGGTTCACTAACTATGAAACATGCACTGAATAAGCTTATTCTCCCCTGTTTCATGCCCAGAACACCTAGACACCCCTAAAACTCCTCATAATCTTGGTAAAAATTATTTAACAAACATTATAGGATTTAAAATAATACTTAAACATGAACATAAATCATTTGATGTTCTAGATCTTTTTGCCTCCCCACCTTATAAAGGATCATCATCAAGCTATTTTCACAGGAATCACTCAGTCTCCAAGGTGAAGTTATCGGGACTGTAGGAACACATATCCATAACCCTCTCCCATGTTTCCTCTTAAACATTACCATGCTTACATAACACTCAAACCAACAGCACAATATTTCCTCATAAGACTATCCCACTCTGATCTAAAATAAGAATCAGATTATCTTCAAAAGACATATTAGCCTCAAACATTAACTCATCAACATTAGTTCCATGAAATGGGTTGGGGTGATACATTCAATGTTGGGACACATGAAAAAAATTGTACACCCCACTACACCATTGTGGAAGATACAATCAATATACCACTAGTACAATCCTATCCACAATCTCAAATGAACCAATGTACATAGGCACCAACTCACCCTATATTCAAATCTGATGGTGATCCAACCATGGAGATAACCAATGGAACACATGTTCATCCAATATAAACTGAATAGTTCAACAACATTAATCATCATATGAATTATTCATACTCTCGTTCATATCCATGCATTTCAAAACCTACTAAACATGTTCTGATGTATCATGCATGAGACTCAGTCCCAGTGTCTCTAATTACCTAACTGCCATCCAACACAATGGAGATCTAAACATCCTACTATAAAGCACCACATACAATTCCATATGAATCTTTTACTAGTTACTATTATTATTGGAAAACTCCACATGTATAAAGTTCCTCTCCCATGATCTACAAAATTCCAGGACACACACTTTTAACGTATCCTCTAGTACCTGAATAGTTTTCTCTGATTTCCCATCTGTCAATGGGTGGTCATACTCAGAAACTCCTTTATACTAAGAACCTTCTCTAGAAACATCCATAAGTATGAATTAAAATGTTGATTAGTATACAAAACTATATTCTTTAGCACTCCGTTCAACTACACTATCTCCCTTACATACAACTCGCCCAACTAGAAAACAGTGAAGGCCTCTCGTATCAATAATATATTCCACCTTGGACAACCAATCCACCACCACCCATATCACATCATTACTATGAATTTCCCTCGGAAGATCCATCATGACATCATCCCACTTTCATTCCTAAATGGGGAATGGATATAACAAACCATCCAATCATTCCATCTTGGACTTCACTTGATGACAGTTATAGCATCACGTTACAATACTTGCAACCTATTTCTTCATCCTTGGCCACCAATACTCTCTAAAAATATCATGATACATCATGTTAAAATCATGTTTCATCTCACACTTGAAGGCATGAAACTCTTTCATCAACTCTTCCCTCATACAAGAAGGCAAGGAGAAACAACCAAGAACATTAATGATCTCATCATCATAAAGAGCTCAAATATAAGGTGACTCCCCACCTTCAAGACTTTCTTTTATAGAAAAATACTTTGGAACCTCATAATATCCCCCATTGATCTATCGTAGAGGTGTTGAATTAGCTACCAAGGATGTATGGTTCAAGTGCATTTCACCATCCTAAATCAGTAGATGCATTTATAAAAAAACACATTCATATTCCACTAAAAACTACATTCCTGAACCACCTGATTTTGAGTCGTCCGACTAATGGAATTGAAAAAAAAATATTTCTATTTATCGGCATGTAAACCAACTCAAAATCAAAGCACTACATATATTCCACCAACATTCACTACCAGAAATTCAAATCACATTGTGAGAATATGGACATGAAAATTTTATGATGAGTATATAAAAAAACATTCCACCAAAAATTAATGTCATCGACAATTTAAATCAAAAACCACCACAAACAAATATTGATCATGTAGAGGTTAATTGCATTCATGAGGCCTGAATTTACATGACCAATATGGCACAACCCAATTATCTTTCATCAAAATTTCTCCAATACCAACATTGGATGCATCTCAAAACAAGGTATATCCCTTTTCAGGCATGGGTAGGATCAAAATTAGTGTCAGATTAAACTACTTTGTTAACTCTTGGAAGGCATCCTCACATACCCTATACCATTAACAGATGATTCACCTCTTTGTAAAACCTGTTAGTGGTGCTTGAAAACACGTAAAGGATTTGATTAACCATCATTAATAGCCTTCCAAACCCAGATATATTATAATATCAAAAACATTATTCAGATTCTGACATTATACATCTATATACACTTTATCTAGGTCCACTCACACACCTTCCCAATAGATTACATCACCCATTAAATGTACCTTGTCAATCCATAAATGAAATTTATATATCTTGGCATATATCCTATGATCCCTTATTTTACTCATGATGATGTCAAGATGTTTGGAATTATTTTCATGAGTCTTGGAATACACCATCATGTAATCCAAATATATGATTACAAACTGATCCTTGTATGTGTGAAATATATAATTCATCAGGTCCATAAACATGGATAGGGATTGGGTCAACTTAAATGACTTCACAAAAAATTATTATAAATCATACCTTCTCTAAAAACAGTCTACAATATATCTGAATATTTCACCCTTAGGAGAATATACACTAATCTCAAATAAATTTCAGAGAATTTATAATAATATCTCAACTACTCAAAAATATAATTGATTCATTGAAGGGGTTATCGGTTCATAACTATCAACTAGTTTAGATTATGGTAATCTACACAAAACCACAACGTTTCATTATCCTTTTTAGAAAGAAAAAAATTGGATCTCCCCAATGTGGCATACTCAGATGAATAACCCCTCTATTCTCTAATTCCACCAACTGAGTTTTAAGCTCCTAGAGCTCTACCGGTAAAATTCTATAAAGAGGGATAGAAATAGGTTATGATCCAATACGAAACTCAATCATGAACCGAACATCTCTCTCAGATGACAGCCTTGAGAATGCATTTTAAAACAAATCCTAAAATTGGTTCACCTTAAGAGGAAAGATAAGATGATCTACTCATTTATAATCCAACACAAGACATAGAATTTGGGTTATGGACTCACCCGAATGCATATGAATGGGCCCAACACACCCTACCTTGATATACCATTCCCCATGGTGAATGTAGAAATCCCACAAGGGATGGGAGTGATACCCTATTATGGTAACGGTCAATATGGGGCTGATATAACTCCATCTAATCTATCCCTAATACCATATCAAAATTTGGCATCTCCAGAACAAAAAATTCAAACATTAAATGATATCTTCTAAACATAAGAGCACCATTATTACATCGCTAGATAATTTCTTCTCATACACCTAATGTTATATCAATCAACATATTCCAATACATATTCTTAACTCCTAAACGCAACGTAGAAAAAAATGAGTATATAAAAAATATTGTGAGGCAATTATATCAAATTAATCAATAGTAATAATGGATGATGCCTAAAACATACCTCTAACTATTGATGGTCTACCCTATCCACCTCAATGTGTAGGATGAACTGCATGGAGATGACATGCCCCCTTACCCAGTGATCTAGTTAATGTTCTTGGTGATGAACTTCCCTACTGATAAGGACACCATTTTCCTGAAGTACCATGTCTAGAACCCAAACATGTACAGAGAGGATAACTCCAACTCTTGGTTGATATGGTGTAACTAAACCCTTACATCACATGGGATCGATCATGAACCTCCTCCACTACCAATCTGATGAGGGTTCTAACGGAACCTATTCCCATTCCCCATCCTTCCACATACTTTGTACTCAACTAGTGGTCATGGACACTGACCATACATGTGTCCTACCATTCCATAATCATATAAGAAACCTTGATCAGTATCCTGAGAGGATGGTTCTTTTCACTTACTACTCTATCCACTAACAATATGGTGAAAACCCTCAAAATGGTTTGCCTTACATTCTAAATTTGGACCACTAGATCACCAAAATGGAACCACATGTCTACCACATGTATCTTCCTTGTCATTACCTTCTAAAATAAGTGTATGGTCTACCAATTTAGTAAACCACTTTGAATAGAATATATTCACATGGGACCTGATCTTATGTCGATTGTCATCCTAAACACATCTCTCCATAGCAACCGCATACCTTTCCAATGTTGGAACAAATACATTCAAGTAGGTGAAGTAGCCTACATAATCCATCACAATCATAGTCCTATTTTTTTAACTCATAAAAAATATGGACTTCCACTACCTAAAGTTATCTGGATAGAAATTATCCAAAACACGTTTCCCTAACATACCTTCTTCCTACTCAATATGAACTTGAACATCTCACTAGTGCATTGTTAGTCCCCATAACATTTAAGCTACCAACTTGACTCTCTTCTCAGGAGGTGTCTCCAAGTCATCTAGAATCTTTAGGATAGAATCTATCTAGAAATTAGATCCCATAGGTTCACCCTCTAGAGAAAATATCATAGGATGTTACAATTTGATCCCCCTATTTGGATCAATCAAACTTGGAAAAACCTAACATGGTCCCCATTACATCATCTATAAAAAATAATGGAACTTAATAGAGAACTAATCTTATTTTCTATTACCCTAGATTAATAGAGTTTCCTACTCCACTATTGGTGGATCATTGTTGGAAATATCCACTTATCGCCCAACCAAATCATGTCATCTTGGTGGAATATCTTTAATGTTCCAAATACACATCTCAAAACACATAACATAGTCCTATAATAGTTTACGGAAACATTTCTCTCTGTTATACACAAACAACACATTTTATATACAGTATCGAAATGGATATAGTCATATATCTTCTGCTACCCTCAACCTTACCTACCACAGGCAATGGTGAACATAGGGTAATAATTCTTACTTAGTCACACTCAGTTCATTAGATACCTTTTTCAACCATTTACCTTCCAAATAAAATCATTTCTTAGTTAGGTACCTCTTTATATTTACTAATCATCAAATTAAAATTTTAATACATTTATGACTCTTCACTAAAAACTATTCACTGCCCATTCTTTCATATCCTTTTCATATACTAGATTGAATCATCTTTATTAGACACAATTTGATTCAAATTTAAAATAAAAAGAAATTCATTTTATCCCTAAAATCTCACATATTATGCCCATGTCTTCTTAACATGATTCTTGTCTCTTATATCCATTGGTGCCTAAGATGATGCATGTATGCACAACCGAATACCATTTTGGCCATGTGAAAAGTGTCAAATGGTTGTCACATTACACAAAAAGTGCATCACCTATGGTTAAATATCATCCAACCGTAATAACAAAACATTGGTAACAAAAATCCCACCTGGGTAATTGGGTTTTCCACTATACATGGGTTAGTTACCCCCATAAATGAGATCAATTCCATAACCTAAAACATTCTACTCTCTAGTATACCATTCAAAAATAGTATTATAGTAGAAAATAACAACCCACTCTGATACCACTTTATATTTTCCCTATCCTGGCAGCTATTATATTTAGTGACCCGAGTAGGTTCTGAACATGACCATAAACACATATCTTATTACTCTAGATTTTTTTGACTAGTAGTGAGGGTATAATAGAACATGTTTAGAGAATATACCTTCTTTATCTTAGTAAGACAAAATATATTAATTATGAAATAAGGAAACTAAAAACAATAAACAAGAATTACAATTAAATTTCCCAAAACTAGGTTCCATCCCACACCCAAGAATTAAATAAGTTATGACATGTAATACAGTGCTAATTATGAGGAAAAGAAAAAATAATAAAAAGATGGAGAATCCCCATAACAGGTCTCGACTCCATGGCTAGCTCCCTCATCCATGAAAATACAAATCCCAATTAAATCATCTAGTATAGGGCCCTAGTCCTTGTCCTGACCTTGAACCATGAAGTATGCTTAGGTATCCAATGGAGTCCCTAGTAGGGAATGAGTAAAACTTAGTATTCCATCACCAGTGGTGTCTAAAAAAATATTCTAAACTAATAGTTTATATAGTTACATAATATATAAGAAGATAAATAGTATCCAAAATAGGTGAAATTAATTAACCTTTTTCACTATTTCCACATTAATCATTTGATCCATGGGATAGCCAATTTCGTCAAATTTAATTCATCCTATTCCAGTCACAGAAACTATGAATAAGTGGAGGAATAAAGCTCCCTAAATCACTAAGAAAAAATATCACCCAAAATAACATATATCAACTCACTCTAAAACCTCAATTTTGGTGTATCATCTTACCTTGGATCCTCAATCTAGGTAATTATATACCATGTATTTTTGGGGGGCATAGAGCCTAATTTTCATTCCAAAACCCATGAAACATAAATAGATGGATTTTAGAGCCCCAGTCCAACATGACCTGTGGGAGGATCCCTAGTCCAACACCCTATATTCCACCAATACATGTGAACATACTTATTTTACAATTCAAAACTTATTCCATATTCAAATAATTACTCATTGAAAACATTTACCACCTATAAACTATAGTTAATTCAATACATAAACTATCTTCATGCATTTACACATTAGTATACTTTCCAATCACAAGTCTTAATCCATTTAATACATATTCCATTCACATTCCAAAATTATTTAACACATATACCATATCATGTTCTTTATTCCATTTTCATGCTATCTCCCCAATTCCATTACTTTAACCATTTAACACATTTATATTTTACATACCTTATCCCATAAACACATTTACCACTTGAAAACCACAATTCATATAATGCATTTACCATTGTACCAAACCCCCCATTTTTCTATCTGTTCAACCAAACACAATTCACATTAGTTCCATTTCATAAATCGAAATAACATGGAAACATATTTATCCTAGATATATCTTATTACAATTCAATTTTACTGTCAACAAATAAATTCCTTTTTAATGTAAGGGGAACACCCCATGGGTTTCCAATAACCAAGTATAATCAACCACAATACATCCCAAGGGGATCATGAGGAGTTCAATTCATTAATTTACCACTTAATTCATCATTTTTACCATGAAAATAAAACGAACAGTACAATCTCACAAGTACACACCCACATAATCATAAATTTAACCACAAGACTATCATATATAACTTTTAGACCACCAACTTGAATTCTGAAGATGATATCTCACTTAATCGTGGACATTGATTTGCAATAAAACCACCTTTATATCCTTAACCTATAATCCATTGTAAAAGTGGGTTTTATTGCATCCAAAGTAGAAGAGTAACTACGTAGGACCTATTATAAAAAAATAGGAAAATTTGAGTGTTAAAATCACCCATAGATTTTATCTACATCCAAGGGTTCTCTAAAAAACATAGAAACAAGTGATATTGATCCCAGGATTGTTTGGTGGAAAAGACTCATTTCCCACGGTTATTTTAATAATATGTAGGAATAAAATGAAGGAATTAAATGAAAATATCTTAGAAAAAAATTGATAATTTTTCCTTCTTAAATGAGGCACTCTTTTTGTCCACACGGTTGGCCAGCCCATGCACCACACACTTTCCAAGATTGTACCAGGTCACATGACTTCCTATGGTTCCCATAAGGTTTGAAACCCTATGTGTTGATTGTGAAAAATGATTTTTTTCCAAGCCCACAAGTTTTCACCTCCCCCTTTCCTAATTTTACAAACCTAGCATCACCTCCCCGTGTGATCACAGTTAAGGTGCATGGATTCTACTAATCACAGTCCAAACACACAACATGCACTGGATAACCCTATTTTCACCTATTTCTTTCCATGAACCCCCGGGGTATCCTTTATCCTCCTCATAAACTGAAAAATCATTTCATTAACCAACATTAAGGGACTTAAAACAAACCTTATATAGGAATGTACTTCAAAAGAAGTTTGGTATCATACATGATACCACCCATGGATATACACCCAAGAAAAGGATTTAAAATAAATTCCCCCCTTGCATCATATTTTAGAGACCAAGTGTAGATGAAGTGCACACATAAAATGCATGATTGATAAGAGCTCTAACCAATTCACCCAAGTCATCCCAAAATATTTTCATCAAGTGATTTTTTAGTTAACAAATATGGATAGAAGAAAATTATTTTCCAATACAATATATATTGATTTTGATCCCTATATTTCATAATACATGAGCAAGGAGATACCTAGTCACTAGACTACCTGAGTGAAAGGATTATAGAACTCCAATTTACTAAGGCCTACAATATAGGTGCCACTTCACCCAGACCTCTAACCTAGGTCCCCATTTACCCATGCCTACTAATAGAGGATCCTTTCTCCTAACCATCGTTAAAAGTTTTCATGTTCACTCAGAAATGTTGCCTAAGAACCACATAATTTATTCCTCATATATGAGTTCAACATTTCCCACTCCTCCTACATGGGGGTCCATTCACTCTGGCCTCCAACCTAGGCACCAATTCCCATAGGTGTCCTAGCTCATCACCAATTCAATCATGAATACTAAATTGGTTTCACTTTACTCAGGAATCTTACATGACTACCACTTCACTCGGGCCTCTTATGTGGATCTCCATTCACTTAGGCCTCCTATATGGGAACATGTTTTCCAAGGATACTTACCTGGGAAATTTTTTTCTAAGTCACTTACTTAGGAACCCATTATCATATGTAACCTGCATTGGAAAACATCCTCCAAAGTCACCTACTTGAGCACCAATTGGTCCTCACTATGGGGGATCCACACCCATGCCCCCAATTGGAATAGGGTATGGTTTAGGTCAAAGACCTTTGGATCAATCCCTCTACATCATTAACTGACCCCCCATAAAAATTGAGAGTAAAACTATGAACTTTTCAAGTCATATAAAACATGATGTGGGTTGTAATGATTGAAACCCCCACCTTTATCCTATTAACCCCTTGATATGATATAGTACTATTTGTTTCATCATATTACTGCAGTTGAATTTATCCTCTTGGTTTCCTTAAATGTCTTGTGTCAATGTCCTTATTATGGTTTCCTAAAAATATCGTCACCTTGATCACCTTTCAGATTAAACAAGAATAGTTATCTAATGCATAAGTCCCACACCAACTCATTTCATGGAATATTTCACCTATTATTCATATCTATATAAGTTTTAATTATATATAACATATTTATTACCATATAATTATAAAATACATTTATTGATCCAATCACATGACATTAAATTGTATAATTCATGCTATGTGAGACAGATTCCTATTAATGTAGGATATGAAGGATGATTCCATATGTTTTAATCCCAATATCATTAACATAACTTGTCTATAAAAAATGAGTTTAAACTATATGGATTTCTCCAATCACATAAAATTAATTTCTCTATTCCAAACTATAAGAATTTTTATTCTTGTTCTAGCAGGATATTTAGTAAACCACAATGAGGTATAATACCAACATCATCAACATCCCATCTCCCCCTTGTGTAGTGGTATATACCAAATCTTTCCAACGTTCTTATAATATGAGAATAAGAAACCAGACACCTTATGTGATGTGAATAATATTTCTTTATGTTGATAAGAGGTTGGACCATTCATCAATATGTAATGAGAATGAGATGCCTTATGTGATTGGAATAGGATGGCCCATTCATGCTTATCTGATGAACATAAGAATCACTCTATTATGAGTATAAAATTAATCATTCTTCATTAAGATACGATCATAATATTCACCCATTTCCAATCATGGGGAAGATATAAAAAATATCACCTTTCCATATGTGTTTAGCATAAAACAACCCTTCTCCCTAAAATGATGAAAATACAGTAGTGTCCAAAGATAGTAGTCTATACTTTCCTTCAAAATTCTAGGAAGTTATCATGGATTCCTAACATAAAATTCACCATTGTATTCCTTATCACATGACCTTAAAAGTTATTACATGCCATATTGAATGTATCTATACTCTATGGTTTCTAATTCTTTTCATTGGGATACATAAAAATAAAATTTCATAGTCTCCATCCCAACTCTACAACACCACCTACCTCAATTGAAGGATTATAATGACTCTATATATAGAGATAAACTCAATAGTTTCCATCTTCATGGCTTTGGAATATTGAGTGACCACATAATTTTTGATAAATGAGAGATAATATAATTCTCATGTGTATTGTCTTCTTAAATGAATAGTGTTCTTCGATCAATTTCACTAGTATTATTACTAGTAAGGATTCATGAACATAAAATAAATTTATAAGAGTGTTTTAGAATATGAAATAATATTTATTAATATATGATCTAACCACCCATCCTCTCATTGGAAAAACACTTTATCTATCACCACCCTACATGATTGGGAGATCACCCACATTGTGAATACAGGAGAGTCGTTTGACAAATAAATGACTAAAACAGGTATACGAAGGAAAAAATATATCATAAATAGGCTTCATTTATAATTTTCACGCATTTTTTACTGTATATGTATTCCATATCAAGTATCATGGATTCTATCCATTTCTCAAAATAAGAAATCTACATGGACTTTTTGTTTATTGTCGCTTCATTATCTATAAACATGAATTTATCATCATTTCCCTTTAAAAAATATCTCTATATATCTTGATGAATCCTATAATTAATTATAGTTTCATTTGTAAAAAAATTATATTCTTCTTTAACAACCTTTTTTAGAGTTATCTCACTTACTATCTGAGGAATAGTTTCTTTTTATTGGTCTTGAAATTCTATAAGTTCAGACTACCTCCCACATAAACCACTATGAACATATATATATATATTAATTATTATATATTATATAAAATTAGGCAATAACCACTTTGTAAACAGTATTATTAAAGAAATAACATCCCATATTTACTTTTAGATAACTAAAAAATAATTATTTTCCTAATTTAGGGGCAATTTTGTCAAATTCAAAATATTTTACAAATGATTTGACACACCAAATCAATATAAATGATAAATTGGGATGTGACGTATTCCATCTCTCATAATGTGTCTTTATTATAGAATTATATAGAATTTAGATAAGTAGTAATGAATCAGTTTCTAGATCATATCATTGTAATGATATAGGAAGTTCACACTAACTCATCATTAATCAAAAGATGCCCAAAATTTTATGATTTATCCTATCAGATGCACTATTCAAAAGTCCTTTTAAAAGCGTATTTAGTTAAGAATAAAATATATAATCCTATAAATGATCAGTAAATTATGACCCAAGTATTCACTACCCAAATTTGATAAAATATTTTTAATACTTTTTCCTAGTTAATTATAAACGTAACTATTGAACAACGTAAATTTTCAATGGTGTCAAAATTTTATCTCACCATAAACACACAATTGTAATAACTTAATTCACCTATAAATTTTATAATTTTCCTACACCAATAACATTATTGAGCAATCACTATCCCACATACATTAGTATTTATAAATTCCAATATTATAATAGCCATTACACCAATCCTACACAAAAATATTTGGTAATTTTGTCAAAAAAATAATATTTTTTGTGTCTAAGGATTCATAATAAAATGATTCTAGTAATCCATATATATATTATTTGTATTTATTTCTCATTTATATGTCCAATGTGACAATAAAAAACATAACTAATTTTATAATGAACCATGTAATTCTAATAATTATTTTTATAAGTAGGATTACCCTCTACTAAAATAGGGAAAATCACTATATATACATTTTCATAAATCATTTAATTTTTCTATATTTAAAAATATTGTTCTCAATAATGAATGAAACCATTTTCTTTCCCATACAAGATAGAGAAATAAAATGTCTATTTTCAACTAGTTAATTGCAATAGATTTCTAATTCCAAAACATATCCAATTGGTAGACTTATGTTAAAAGTGAAAATTACAATGTAGTAACGTTTTCCCTATTTTCAACATGTAGATCAACATATCATTTTATAAATTCCAATATATTTATGATTTTTCAGTTATTTGAACTAATGGGTGATGCACTAAGACACCCCACACCCATAACCATAAAGATGATTCCAAATTAAATACTTTAAATATGTACTATGATTCCTAGTGATAAACCCCAACATAACATACATATAATCTAAATCATTTTAAATTAATAATCATTAGGTATAACTAATGAACACAAAATACCAAAACCCAAAGGTTTAGTATTTTCTTTACTAACTGCATAAATGACTTATCTCACATTATATCATCATCATCTTCCAAAAATGTTATTCTCCCATTCTATCATTGTAAACACATCATAATTAAAAACATTCCACATTACCTAGGGAATGGAATTAGAATAATGGGTTTGATTAATTACAAATATGGAAAATATTAAGAAATGATTCATAAAGGTTTATATCATAAGAATGTAAAAAACATGATCATCTGAGAAATATCTTTTTAAAAGAACATGGAATCATAAGAGTTATCTATAATGTATGACAGACGGACATATTTCCTTAATAGAGCATATATGTACCATGGTGTACAAATAAAGTGACATGATACAATAATCATAATACATGGTGAAAATCATAGGCATGTGTAATAACATAAAAAATGGATATAAGAATAAGCATATTCAATAATAACATTGTGGCATAGATAACCTCAATAATTTCCACATAACAAACTTATGAACAAAGCTATCCTAAATCATGTATATGAAAAAAAAAATTGTCAATGAATCTAGCTTTAATATCATCCACACTAAATCTTAATAACAAATATAAAAAAAATCATTTTCATATGTAGAATCCTTATCTCGTGATATGTAAAACTTCACCCAGTTAATTAGTCAGTTATATTAGACCCACGAATCATATAATGATGAACCAAACATATGTGTGCCATTTGAACATTAAAACACCCATAATACAATCATAGCATTATTAACACATGATAACTAAATCGATTTCAAGAAAAAAATATTATCATAATCTATATAGAGAAACAAGGTGGATAGTACCATTAGTGAATATCCCCAATTAATTATAATAAACGTTAAAAGATGTTTACTAAGATAAAAAAATTTAGAGAACTTGAATGGTTCCTTCAAAACTATAAAGAAATACCTCTTTGATTTGATAATTATTATTTTAATATAAAATAATTTATAAAAACGGAATAGAACATAATTTTGAATGAAATAAAAATATTGAGTTTGATGAACTAGCACAGGTACCCTCATAACATGATAACTAGGTCGGCCCTAACATATCTAGAAGGGCGTTCCTGATCCCCAAGGTTCAGCGACTAGAACCTGGAATCATACAACATACAAGTGGGAAGGATTTTCCCACAAGAATGCATAAGAAAAGAAAAACAAGGCAGTATGCATAAAAAATAAATCTCCACATGGAGTAAAGTACTAGAATACAACAAGCCATAGAAAGCCCAAAGCATTATAACCCAAGTATGAAAACAGGGAAACATAACCCAAGTCCTGGAGGATACAACTCAACATGAACAAGGGTCAACAGCTAGATCCACCACCATGTGATCCTTTCCCATTTCTCGAACTTGGAGGAAGGAAGAAAAGATCCCATAGAGGTGAATCCAACTGTTCACCCTCGGTCGTGGTGAGTTGTGTCCTCCGGGACATGGGTTGTATTTCACTATTTTTATACATGGGTTGTAATGATTTTGTCTTTTTTTCCTTATTGTATTCTAGTACATCACTCCTAGTGGAAATTCTTTTGTCATCCATATTGAATTGTTTTCTTTTTCCTCGGCACACTTGTGGAAAAAAATTGTTCCCACTTGTATGTGTTATGACGCCAGGTGCTAGTCATCATCCCATGGGGATTGTGAAATCCCTTTGGGATATGTCAGGGTCAGCTCTTTTAATGGGTTATGAGGGTATATGAGATGGTTCATGAAAAAGTGGTATCAAAAGGAGGTTAATAATCTTTCCTAGATGATATTATTCATTTGAGTATTCTTTTTGGGACTTACGGGGTATTTGTGATTGAGTGCATGGCCAGTTCCCACTACAATGAACCGTAATACATTAGGGTTGGTTAGGGAAAAATGACTTGTAGATTAGTTCTAGTATTTTTTCTATTTTCATTTGGATAGAGTGGAATCCAAATCTTGTTTATCCCTTCTATTAATAATAGTTTTTCTTATTACTCATTTTGAGTGTTAATATAATGTGTTTTTTTTTTGATGTTGTGTAGAATCATTACTCTGAGAAGATGTGGGAATCAGGTCCAAAAGGAGGTTTCTGTTGAATCTCAGCAAGTGCGTCCTATTGTGGTTCTAAGTCTGGTTGAGCTGATTGTTCACACTGTCCATGCTCTGGGACATGCACCACCTCCAGTTCCCATTCTAGATCCAACTATGGATCCTCATATGGATATTCTCTGAAATCATTCTCAAGATTTCATATTCCAGAAGCCACCATTTTTCAAAGGCTCCACTGACTCTCAAAATTATGATTAATGGTTGACTAAGATTGAACGTATGATTAGGTTCGTGGAGACACATGATGAGATCAAGGTGAAATATGCCACCTCCATGTTGGAGGGACCGATCATGAGATAGTGGGACATGATGTTGACGGCTGGAAAATATAAGGGTTTAGAGTGGAAAGACATCAAGGTTCTTTTCCCTAATTAGTTATTTCTAGAATAAATGGTGTTGGATAAGGCTTTGGAGTTTTTTAAGATTGACCAGGCCAACAAAACCATGATTGATTACACAAATCGCTTTGCTGAGTTGGTGCAGTATTATCCTAATATTGTATCTAATGAGAATATGAAGACTGATGATTCGAGTTGGGACTTCGTTCAGATATCCATTCTTAGGTTTTCTTACTGAAGATGCCCACTTATACTGATGTGATGGATAGGGAAATGATGGTTTAGATGTACCTGGTTGGAATGTCAGGATGGAATGGTGTACCTTTTCTTCAAAGTTCTAGCATTGGTTCCTTTAAAGGAAAATGGAAGTGTGACATTTCTCATGTTAGTTCTCAACAACAAAGTCAAAGCAGACCTCTTGTAGCACCTGGAGTGACTTCATTGAAATTCTATCAGTGAGGCAAGCCATGATTTTCAATGAGGGTTTTCACATAGTAACCTAATAACTATAGCTCATACGGACATTTATGGAACTTACAGATATTCTCCCGTCACTTCTCTACTCCACGTAGTGGAACAGGATCATCAAAACCTCCAAAAACTATGGTGAAATCAAATTCTTCATATAAAAAAGGGTTCTAACCATAGGAATTTGGAAAAAAAGCTTATTCACATAGTTGAAGAGTCGCTAGAGGTAGCAGACACAGGTCCCGCAACAATGATATGTTCCATTACTGTAGCTTCATCTTTAGTGATGTCTTTGTTTGATACTGGTGAATCTCACTCATTTCATTCAACCCATATTGTTAATCTTCTTAATCTATCTATAGAACATTAATACTGTGAAATGGATATTACTATACCCCTTGGTACAAAGAGATAGCAAGGTCTCTGTAGTCCTTCTTGTTCCTTCTATCTATCAGATGTCGAGCTTGTTTTTAGTTCTTTGGTTCTCGGCATGAAATTTATTAACTTCATATTAGGGATTGATGGAATCATTTCCAATAAATCATGGATCAATTGTTATCTTATAAAGTTCTACCTTACTTCACCAAATGATGTTCCTCTTTTCTTTCAAGGAGAATGGGACCTGAGTTTGAGCAGAGTCGGACCCACTTATACAGAGTTTGGGAAAGTTATATCAGTGCTTGCTTTTGATATAGAGAGGGATTCAATGTCTGGTTATCTTCCTTAATTCTTCGTTGAGTTCTCTGATGGGTTTCCTTCTAACTTCTATGGTTTTACAGCAGTAAGAGAAGTTGATTTTTCTGTTAAATTAATGTCTGTTACTCAACCAGTTTCGATTCTATCTTACCTAATGGCTCTAGCTTAACTAAAAGAAATGATGTCACAGTTAGACGATCTTCTTGAGAAAGGATTTATTTGCCCGAGTGTGACCCCTTGGGCAGTGCCGGTTCACTTCGCCAAGATGGTTGATGGTTCTCTTCTCTTATGTGTTGATTATCGAAAACTCAATCGAGTTATGATATAGAACAAATATCCATTACCACTGATTGATGATTTGTTAGGTCAATTCAAAGGGGTGAAGTGGTTTTCAATGATTGATCATTGATTTTCTTACTATCAGTTGAGGATAAAAGAATTTAACATTCAGAAGACCACCTTTCGGAGTAGGTATGGCCATTATGTGTAACACCCCATGCATCCATGGTACGCTTCACTTTGAATAATACAGTAGCCTGTGTTGTACGCAACTTCGAGTTCTAACACACACCAAAACCAATCAAACTAGCCATTAAGAATAGTAATACCCACTTTTTGAAATTTTAAAAATTTTATCTTTCAAAAAGGTCTTCTTTTTTGGATTCGGAATATCGAAATTAGCTTAGGGTGAATTTTTGGTATTTTTCTGAAAACATTCAATTTTTGATTAATAGTGAAACAACCCTAAGTTATAGTTTAAAATCGAATTTTTATTTAAATAATTATTTATTTTATTTAAATTTAATTAAGTTCAAAATGGATACATAATACCTATATATGTTCAATTTAATTCATTGGAGTCATTTTGGAATAATTTTAGATATATAAAAATTTTATGGAACTTTTCACCGTCTTTTACCCACCTCTAAGAGGAATTTGGAAATTCATATAAAACCTAATTTTACCGCTTCTATGAGTGGAATTTCAAATATCTGAGAGACACGGTTAATATCAAGGAGTAAAATGTAGTTCAATGAGATGAAAATAATTTTTGGTGAATATTAACTTTTTACTTCTATTTACCACGGTTAAAAGTAAATATGGTAATTAAGGGTAAAAATTATATTAATATTACCCTAACACATTTCATAATTCTATTAGACAATTTTATCTCGACCAAAAACAACCTTAGGAATAAAATATTATCATTTAGGTCCACTTTGATTAGATTAGAACATTTATTATTATTTAATTCAAAGAAGAGTTAAAAGAGATAAAATCAATGTTTAATAACTAAAACATTTTTAATATATGGTTATACATAAGATAAATTAGATTATAAATATTAATTAGAAAGATAAAATTATTTACTACATAATGGTAGTTTATTTATAATTTTTAGACTTCAAATAATTTAATTTTTATATGACACAAGGTGATGCAGTAATTACCTAATTAATGAAATATTAAAATAATTTATATTATAAATATCAAAATAAATGTAATTTCAGACTTTTTATGAATTCCACTAATTTTATAGGTTAATATGAAATATTAGGATTGGTTATATAAATTTTTTTGAAGTAATAATTCTGTAATGAAATTATCAAAAAACAAAATACCCAATAGTGTCAAAATTGACATAAAAGAGTTTTTAAAAAAAATATTATAATATTAATTGATATTATATTCCTAAAAATCTAAGGTTTGGCCAAAGGACTTATATAATGATATTTGTATCATTAACCGACCACTTGGGGGGTCTCTTGGAGGTATATATTATGTTTATTAACTATATAATATAAAAATACAAAGAGATATGGTAAATGTCAAACTATTTAACTAAGAGTTAAATATAAATGATACGGTTAATATAGTGACCCAAACCTGTATAAATCTGTTGGTTGAAATTATTTCGACCGATCCCCACCTAAGCCTTTAAATAATCCTCTTTGGAGCCATTATAATCTGAATATGAATTTATTATAAAATAATATTTCTAGCTTTTTCAAAGGTGCCCCTCACCCCTCTTAAAAAAGGGCACTCCCCGTTCTCTCTAATTCACACCTTAAAAGCCTTTTGGCTCGGCCAACCCCTACCCAAATATCCTCTAAACTTCACTCACATCATCCTAAAGTCCATACTTTATTCAGAACTCCAACTAAATGAGCCCTTTTGATCAAATCAAAAGGAAGAACCCGAAGAAGAGGTAATGTTTTCACCACTCTCTTTCAAGTTCCTTTCTTCTTAAACTTCTTCTTTCCTTGTTATTTCCTTTATAAAATAATAACTCCAATATATTATATATACTATGATGTTATTATAAATATGGTACAACCATATTTAGTATTCTATCCATCCTTTGAATGACATGTCACCATACGTGCGTACGTACGACTTACCGTCTCCACGACGTGGTGTAATTGTTATTCAATATATTATTATTGGGATGGGTATAATAATGATGTGTAATTCATGTAAATAATAAATATAACATTATAATGATTCTTTTTATATGATATACTATCCAATTATATTTTATTTTAATATCAAAATAATGATATTGTCGCTCGTGCGTACATACAGACTACCGTCTCCACGAACGCGATGAGATTCATTCCCCATCGTATCTATTAAAGTATAACTCTCATTTGATGATTAAAAGTAATGTTTATGAACTTTATATAATTATGTATATGAATAATATACAACCTATCTATAACAAACACGACTTATGTAACAAAACATATAAAAGCAAACGAGTAAGTTAACACCTGAAATGACGATAATAATAAAATATTATTAACAAAGCATTATTAGAAAATCATATATGATATCATAATCATGTATATGGTTCTTGTATAGTTTAATAACAATTTTTTAACTATTATATAGTAGGTTAACATACCATCGACTAAGGAAAAGTATAAGGTAAGGGTTTATTTCATAATCTCCTCATTATCCGAGGTAGTTTATACATAATTATCTACTGAGACCTCTTTATAATCCACATCCATGTTTCTTAAGAATGTATTTCAAATAATTATTACTGTTTTACAGACTATGGGTTAAAGTAATTTGTAACCTCGTTGACTTTTTATATGATGTTTATAAAATAATCTTTCTGTCATTTTCCAAACAAAGTCCTTTTTAACCTTTTCGACAGAATTAAGGTAGGAATGTCTTTTTTAACTTATACGGCGGGTGCGGCTATTTTCAGCCATTATAAAATCGTCGAAGCTTCACTTACAAGATTATAAGAATATTTTCAAAGTAAATTTGTTATTTTATAATTATGAGACTTTTAAATGATTTCAAAAAGGATATATTTCTCTCAAATAGTTTTGATTTCATCTATGTCAACATCCTTTGACGGATTTTAAGATTATTTGAAGTTTATTTATTATGATACCAAAATTCCATATTTTATTGAAGGTTTTGTGATATGTTTGACTGTGGATGTCTTATTTTTATACCATTCATGGTTTATGGAGAAAATATTGACATTTTGTATGCTAGTTTTAATACGAATGTTTATGTTATGTTTAAACCTGTTCATATGAGGAATGCATTGGACTTAATAAGTGACGGGTGGAGCCCACTATAGCTCCTCGATGCATCGGTAGGTCTCATGAGACACACTAGTGTCTTGGAACAAGGCCTTGGCAAAATATTATTTGTATTCTTCGCACAAGGCCTTGACTATGTGGTTATGATAGTCCGGCATTATGCATTCTATCATTATGAAAGTGGTTATTGATATTTCATGTGGTTATTCAACTAGTAAAATATCCATGTAAATAATTAAATGGAATTATTTAATTTTATCTTTTCCATATTATGATGAAGTTAAAGTTTAAAAGGCTTTTGTTTTAGTTGTACATTGCCTTAAATGTTTATGCTTATTTATGAATGTTTCGGCTATATTGTTATCCTTACTAAGCAATTGAGCTCACCCCTTTCAATGTTTTATTTTTCCCAGGATGTGAAGAAGTAATTTATGAATGACTTGTAGGGATAGTATGAGGGGATATGAAGACAATATTTTTTAGTAGGTTTTTTACTTTATGATGTAATGTAAGACTTATGAATATATCTAGTGTTTCCAAGACTAACAAAATAATCCGTCTTTCGAGATTTGATCTTTTGTGATCATACCAATGTTATGTAATAATGCACCAACTCTGGGTAAATGGGGTCAGGGAGTTATAGTTGGTATCAGAAAAAGTTTAGTACAAACCTTGGAAGCTAGATTTCGATAAACTCTGATTAGAGCACATAGCCCTAAGATAGACATTGAGGATTTGTATAGAAGAACTTCCTAGAATTTTGGTATTGTAGAGATTTTGTGAGTTTTCTGAGCAATACATCCCTGTATGGATATGAGCAGGTAGAGGTGGCTCTAGAATAGATGTACCTAGGGGTAAAACCCGAAAACACCACTTTGAGCTAGACTTGAACGGGAACTAGTGCACAAAAACGGGCCTTGTTGCACTCTTGGTTACGACATACCCAGGGGATATTCTTAGGATAATTCTCATTTTATTTTAAAACCATTATGAAGGGTTTATGAGTATATATTTCCTCAAAGAAAACATTTTTATGATTATGGATTATATCCATAAATAGTTCAATTTATGTTAAGTGTTTTACAAGTATGGAATTATATGTTTTGATTCATAAACTGATCTAGTTTATGATATTGTTTAGAAATGGTGCCAAGTGGAAGAAATGGAAACCATATCAATGCACACACTCCATGTAGGGATTTCCCTCTGGCTCAAGATAATTATAGTGGAGTTGGTGATCCAACTGGTACTGATCAGCTAATCACCATACTGGGACAACTCACTCAGGTTATGAATAATAACCTTACCCGTATAGGGCACCCTGATCCGTACCATGGAGGATCAATGTTAGATAGCTTCATGAGGCAACATCCACCAACATTCAATGGGAGTACAAATCCATTGGTAGAAGAGCAATAGATAAGTTCCCTAGAGAAAATATTTCAGGCTTTGGGGAGTAGTGAAAAGGAAAAATTTATCATGGAAGTTTACCGCCTCACTGGAGATGCTGATCAATAGTGGTCATTGATTCAAAACACAAAGGAAGATGATGAAGTATCAAATTTAAAATGTAGAGAGTACAAATATCTTTTCTTAGAAAAATAGCTTCCTCGTGACCATCAAGAAGATATGGAAAGGCAATTTCTGAGTCTGAGATAAGAGGAGGATGAAAATGTTGCAAAGTATGAGGCTAACTTTACAAGGTTAGTGAGGTATGATAAAGATTATATATGTAACACAATAAGTAATATTTATAGTTTCTTTGATGGGTTAAAACCATTTCTCTATAGAGCATTAGTCTCACAAACCTTATCATTGTATGAAGATATTGTCTCATGTGCTATCAAGACAGAAAAAGAATTCTCTAAGTCTTATGACTTTAAAGCAAAGCATGAGAAGAAGAGATCTATTGATCACTCTTGAAATGGAAATAAGGGGAAGAAGGGAAAATTTTAATATAAATCTTGTAGTAAATGTGGGAAGAAACACCCCGGTACTTGCTTGAAGGGAATGGGAGTCTGTTACAAGTGTGGTGAAAAAGGCCACCAAGCTCGTGATTGCAAGGGGAAGAAAGAACCTACTGATGTTCAATGGTACAACTGGAAGGAGATGGGACATTATGCAAATGAATGTCCTAAGCGTCAGGGGAACGTAACTCAGAAAATGCAAAGGGATCAAGGCCATTCTTGTGCTATCACTACTGCTCAGGTAGAATCTCCGAAAGACGTGGTGGTAGGTAATTTAATGGTTTCATCAAGTTTAGAAAATGCATTATTTGATTCTGGATCATCGCATGGTTTCATATCTTCCCAGTTTGCTAAGAAGATTAGATATTTCCAATTTGATTTATCAATGGAGTTGTCAGTCAAAACTCATAAGGGAAGCATCATTGAGACAAAGGTTTGTGAATCAGTTCCCATTAGGTCATATAAATATTCATTATCTGTTGATCTCTTTGTCATACCTATGATTGAGTTTTATATAATCCTCGGTATGGATTGGATTTCGGAACATGATGCAAAGATTTATTATAAGAAGAAATAGGTTACAATTTTTTATGATGATGATAAATAACACCTTATCTTTAGATCAGAATCGTCACCACCTAATTCTTACCTAGATCCACCCCCAGTAGCTCAACGAAATTCAATTATTGGGGAGGAAGAGAATGAAATGACTGTGGGTGAGGAAAGGAATGTTCAAATAGAGGATGTACCAATTGTGAGAGAATATGTTGATGTGTTTCCAGAAGGTTTACCTGGACATCCTCCAGAATGAGAAATTGAGTTTTCCATTGATTTAATTCCTGGTTCAAGGCCTATATCGAAGACCCCTTATAGAATGACCACTGTGGAATTAGTTGAACTAATGAAACAACTATAGGAAATGAGTAATAAAATATTTATTCTCCCTAGTGTTTCTCCATGGGGATCCCCTTTTGTTTTTGTTAAGAATAATGATGGATATATGATGTTATGTATCGACTACAGGGAAATCAAGGCTATAACAATAAAGAACAAGTATCCCCTACCTCACATTGATGATTTATTTGACCAACTGCATGGAGCTCATTAATTTTCAAAGATTGACCTTCGATCAGGACACCATCAATTGTGTGTGAAGAAAGAAGACATTCTAAAGATAGCATTTCTATCTAGGTACGGGCATTACGAGTTTACAGTAATGCCTTTTTGGATTACTAATTCATTCTCTGTATTCATGGATCTAATGAATATAGTTTTCATGTAATATCTCGATGCTTTTGTGGTGGTATTTATTGATGATATCTTGGCATACTCCAAAAGCTACGAAGACCATGAAAATCACTTGCGCATTATCCAGAAGACTCTTAGAAGACATGAATTATATGGGAAGTTTAGCAAGTGTGAATTCTGGCTTCAGGAGATCTCTTTTATTGGCCATATTGTCTCTAAGGATGGAATCTCTATTGATCCTTCTAAGACCAAGGCAATCCAACAATGGCCATCGCCGATGAGTATAACCGAGGTATGCAGTTTTATTGGTTTAGTAGGTTATTATAGGCATTTCATCCAGAATTTTGCCCGATTAGCTAACCCATTAACGAAGCTCACATGTAAAGGGGTTGAATTTGATTGGAAAAAAAGTGTGAAGAATTTTTTGAATAACTGAATAGATGATTTGTAAATGCTCCTATATTGACTCTGCCATCGGGGAATGATGGGTTCGTTATTTATAATGATGCATCGAAGAAAGGACTTGGTTGTGTCCTTATGCAGAATGATAGGATTATTGCCTATGCATCATGAAAACTACAAATTCATGAACAAAACTATCCTACTCATGATCTTGAGTTAGCTGATGTAATATTTTCTTTGAATATATGGAGACATTATCTCTATGGTGAAATAATGTGAGATATATACCGATCACAAGAGTTTGAAGTGCATTTTCTCATAGAAATAAATCAATATGAGGAAAAGGTGATGGCTTGAACTACTCATTGATTATGATTGCATGATACACTACCACTTGGGGAAGGAAAATAAGGTGGCAGATGCTTTGAGCAGAAAGGATCATGGATTTTTGAACCAGATGAGAGTTGAAAGGGATCCTACTTTCATGGATTTAGTAAAGATGGATATGGGAATCACCATGGAAGGTGAAATCAATGCTTTTTCAAATGGTTTACAAAACATCATTACTAGAATGGATGAAGAGTTCACAAATTGATGATGAAGAATTTCAAAATAAGATTAAAGCTGTGAATGATGGGAGTTTGAGAGACTTTGTGTATAAAGAAGTAATTATGAAATTTGGGAAGAGACTTTGTGTTCCCGATATACCTGATCTGAAAAAGGAAATTGTTAGATGATGCTCATAGCTCCAATTTCTCTATACACCCTAGGAGCACCAAAATTTATAGATATTTGAAGGAACATTTTTGGTGGGACAACATAAAGAGGGTGATTGCTGATTTTGTGTCAAGATGTATGGTTTTTCAACAAGTGAAAGTTGGAAGGCAACAGACTAGTGGTGTATTGAAACGTCTTCTCATACCTGAGTGAAAATGGGATAATATCATGATGGACTTTTTCATGGGGCTACCAAAGACTCCTAGAAGGAACGATGCAATATGGGTCATTGTTGATCATCTTACCAAGTCAGCACATTTTCTTGCTATAAGGGAGGATTTACCACTCGAACGCCTAACAAGACTATGTATTAATAACATTGTGAGACTTTATGGAGTACCCCTATCAATTATTTCAAATCGTGATCCCCATTTTACTTCAAGATTCTGGAAAAGTCATCAGAAGGCCTTGGATACTGAGCTTCGTTTGAGCACTGCCTACCACCCTCAAACAGATGGACAATCAGAACAGACTATTCAAACCTTAGAAGACATTTTGAGATCTTGCTCACTTGACTTTCAGTGTATGTGGGATCAATATTTACCTCTGGTGGAATTTTCCTATAATAATAGCTTCCATTCAAGTATTCATATGGCACCATATGAATCATTATACGGAAAGAGATGTCACACACCAACCTATTGGGGTGACGTTGGTGAAAAAAATTGTAGGCCTAGAACTGGTGGAGGAAACGATAGAAAGGGTAAAGGTAATCCAAAACCACATCAAAGCATCTCAAATTAGGCAGAAGAACTTTGCCGATAACTGAAGGAAGGATTTGGAATTTAAAGTAGGAGATCATGTTTTCTTGAAGGTATCTCCATGGAAGGGAGATATACATTTCTGTAAGAAAGGTAAATTGAGTCCTAGGTACATAGGACCTTTCAAAATTCTATAACTAATTGGTTCTATAGCTTATCATTTTACAATGCCACCAAGTCTCTCCAAAGTTCACGATGTGTTCCATAAATCACTGTTGAGAAATTACATGCCTGACCCAATGCATGTACTCACTTATGAGGAATTAGAACTGGAACCCGATCTATCTTATTGCGAAGAGCCCGTCAAGATTCTTGATTCAAGAGAACAAGTGCTAAATAAATGGACAACACGTCTGGTAAAAGTTCTATAGAGAAATTGTAAAATGGAAGAGGAAACATGGGAATTCGGGGAACATATGATGAAGAATCACCCGAATCTTTTCATGCGGTAGTATTCTAGAAATTTTTAGGAAAAAATTATTTGAAGGAGGTGAGAATATAACACCCCAAGCTTCCACGGTACTATTCTCTTTCAATAATACAGTAGCGTGTGTTGTACGAAACATCGAGTTCTATCACACACCACAACTAATCAAACTAGCCATTATGAATAGTAATACAAACCTTTTGAAATTTTATAAATTTTATCTTTCAAAATGGGCTTCTTTTTTGGATTCGTAATATCGAAATTATCTTAGCGTGAATTTTTGGTATTTTTCTGAAAACATTCAATTTTTTATGAATAGTGAAAAAACACTGAGTTATAGTTTAAAATCGAATTTTTATTTAAATAATTATTTATTTTATTTAAATTTAATTAAGGTCAAAATGGATACATAATACCTATATAAGTTCAAAGTAATTCATTGGAGTTAGTTTAGAATAATTTTAGATATATAAAAATTTTAAGGAACTTCTCACAGTCTTTTACTCACCTCCTAGGAGAATTTGGAAATTCACATAAAATGTAATTTTACCGCTTCTGTGTGCGGAATTTCAAAATTCTGAGAGACACAGTTAAAATCAAGGAGTAAAATGTGGTTCAATGAGATAAAAATAATTTTGGGTGAATGGTACCTTTTTACTTTTATTTACCACTGTTAAAAGTAAATATGGTAATTAAGGGTAAAAATGATATTAATATTACCCTA
The DNA here is from genome assembly GCA_963277665.1 of Viscum album. Classification (NCBI taxonomy): domain Eukaryota; kingdom Viridiplantae; phylum Streptophyta; class Magnoliopsida; order Santalales; family Viscaceae; genus Viscum; species Viscum album. Next base: position 1,765,957,707 of record OY728123.1, read on the forward strand.
ACACATGCCCTAATTCTATTGGATAAGTGTATATCGACCAAAAACAACCTTAGGAATAAAATATTATCATTTATGTCCACTTGGATTAGATTAGGACATTTATTATTATTTAATTCAAGGAAGAGTTAAAAGAGATAAAATCAAAGTTTAAAAACTAAACAATTTTTACTATAGGGTTATATATAAGATAAATTCGATTATAAATATTAATTAGAAATTTAAAAATATTTCCTACATAATGGTATATTATTTATAATTTTTAGACATTATATTTTTTAATTTATTTATGACACAATGGTGATGCAGTAATAAACTAATTATTGAAATATTATAAGAATTGATATTATAAATATCAAAATAAATGAAATTTGCGAATTTTTATGAATTAAAATAATTTTATAGGTTCTTATGACATATTAGGATTGGTTATATAAAATTTTCTTGATGTAATAATGCTGTTATAAAATTATCAAAAACAAAATACCCAATAGTGTCAAAATTGACATAAAAGAGTTTTGAAAACAAATATTATATTATTAAGTGATATTCTATTCCCAAAAATCTAAGGATTGGTCAAAGGACTTATATAATGATATTTTTATCATTAATGGACTAATTGGGGGTCTTTTGGAGGTATATAGTAAGTTTATAAACTATATAATATAAAATTACAAAGAGACATGGTAAATGTCAAATTATTTACCTAAGAGTTAAATATAAATGATATGGTTAATATAGTGACCCAAACCTGTTTAAAATCTATTGATTGAAATTATTTTGACCCATACCCACCTTAACCTTTAAATAATCAACTTTTTATCCATTATAAACCGAATATGAATTTATTATAAAATAATATTTCTAGCTTTTCCAAAGGTGGTCCTCACCCCTCTTATAAAAGGGCACTCCCCCTTCTCTCTAATTCACACCTTCAAAGCCTTTTCTCTCGTCCAAACCCTGCCCAAATATCCTCTCAACTTCCCTCGGTTCATCCTAAAGGCCTTGATTTAGTCAGAATTCCAACATAAGGAGCCATTTTGATCAAATCAAAAGGAAGAACCCAAAGAAAAGGTAATGTTTTCACCACCCTCTTTCAAGTTCCTTTCTTCTTCAACTTCTTATTTCCTTGTTATTTCCAATCTAAAATAATAACTCCAGTATTTTCTATATATATTGATGTTATTATAAATATTATACAACCGTATTCAGTATTCTATCCATCCTTTGAATGACATGTCACCATACGTTCGTACGTACGGTTTACCGTCTCCACGTCGTGGTGTAATTGTTATTCAATATATTATTATTTGGATGGGTATAATAATGATGTGAAATTCATGTAAATAATAAATATAACATGATAATTATCCTGTATATATGATATATCATCCAATTATATATTATTTTAATATCAAAATAAGGATATTGTCGCTCATGCGTATATACGGACTACCGTCTCGACGAACGCGATTAGATTCATTCCCCATCGTATCCATTCAAGACTAATTATCATTTTATGATTAAAAGTAATGCTTTTGAACTTTATATCATTCTTGATATTAATAATATACAACCTATCCATAACAAACACGACTTATGTAACAAAACATATAAAAGAAAACGAGTAAGTTAACACCCGAAACGACGATAATACTAAAATATTATTAACAAAGCATTATTAAAAGATCATATATGATATCGTAATTATGTATATGGTTCTTGTATAATTTAATAACAATTTTATAACTATTATACAGTAGTTTAACATACCATCTACTAAATAAAAGTACAAGTTATGGGTTTATTTCACAATCTCTTCATTATCCGATGTTGTTTATACATAATTATCTACTGGGATCTCTTTATCATCCACATCCATGTTTCTTAAAAATGTATTTCAAATCATTATTACTATTCTACAGACTATGGGTTAAAGTCATTTATATCCTCTTTGACTTTTTATAAGAAGTTTATAAAGGAATCTTTCTGTCATTTTCCAAACAAGGTCCTTTTTATCCTTTTTGGCAGAATTAAGGTAAGAATGTATTTTTTAACTTATACAGTGGGTGCGGCTATTTTCTTCCATTATAAAAATGTTGAAGCTTACCTTAAAATATTATAAGAATATTTTCAAATTAAATGTTTTCTTTTATAATTATGTGACTTTTAAATGATTTCAAAAAAGAGATATTTCTCTCAAATAGTTTTGATTTCATCTATGTCAACATCCATTGATGGATTTTAAGCTTATTTGAAGTTTATTTATTATGATACAAAACATCCATATTGTGTCGAAGGTTTTTTGATATTTTTGAATGTGGATGTGTTGTTTTTATACCATTGATGATTTGTGGAGAAATTATTTTCATTTCATGTGCTAGTTTTAATACGAATGTTTATGTTATGTTTAAACCTGTTCATATGAGGAATGCATTGGACTTAATAAGTGATGTGTGGATCCCGCTATATCTCCTAGATGCATCAATAGGTCTCATGAGACAAACTATTGTCTTGGAACAAGGCCTTGACAAAATCATATTTGTAGTCTTGGCATAAGGCCTTGACTATGTGGTTATGATAGTCTGACATTCTGCATTCGATCATTATGAAAGTGGTTATTGATATTTCATGTGGTTATTCGACTAGTAGAATATCCATGTGAATAAGTAAATGGCATTATTTCATTTTATCTTTTCCATATTAGGCTTAAGTTCAAGTTTAAAAGGCTTTTTTTTAGATATAGATTACCTTAAATGTTTATTCTTATTTGTGAAAGTTTTCACTATATTATTATCCTTAATGAGCATCAGTGTTCACCCATTAAAATGTTTTATTTTTTCCAGGATGTGAAGAAGTAATTTATGAATGAACTACAGGGATAGTATGAGGGGATATGAAGACAAGATGTTGTTTTAGTTTTTTAAATTTATGATGCAATGTAAGACTTATGAATATATCTTGTTTTTCCAAGACTACTAAACTAATCGGTATTTCGATATTTGATATTTTGTGATCATGCCAATGTTAGGTAATAATGCACTAACTCTGGGTAATTGGGGTCGAGGAATTACATTATGAGTACCTTGTTATTCCTTTTGTCCTAACAAATTCTCCTACATTTTTCATGCCTTTGATGAAAAAGGTTTTCTATGAGTATTCAGACACCTTTGTGGTAGTATTTGTGGATGAAATTCTTGTCTACTACAAGTCTGAGCAGGATCAAGTGCATCATATGATAATAGTTTTGAGCGTACTAAGGAATCACCAACATTAGGCTAAGCTTTCAAAGTTCAATTTTTGGATTCAGGAAGTGAAATACGTGGGGCATGTGGTGTCAGAACAAGGAATATCAGTTGATCCTGAGAAAGTGAAGGATGTTATGGTTTGGGAACAGCCACGAACTATTTTCATGTTTTGGAGCTTCTTGGTCTTAGTAGGATATTATCGATGGTTTGTTAATAACATTACAATGTTATCTTCTCTGATGACTTCTCTAATTCAAAAGTGAGTGATGTTTTCCAGGAATGATAAATTTTATAGTTCCTTTGTTGAGCTAATGAAACGTTTTACTATTGCACTGGCATTAACTCTTCCTGATATTGGGAAAGGTTACGTGGTCTTTTGAGATGCATTGGGTTCAGGTTTGGGATGTTTCCTTATCCAAGGTAATCATTTCGTTGCCTATGGATCACATAATCTTAATCGTAAGGAGAGGAACTATCCTACCCAAGACCTTGAACATGCAGTTGTAACGCATAGACATAAGTGTTGGTGACATTACCTTTATGGAGAATGGTTTACTATGTATTCTGACCACAACAAAATTCATTATATATTATCTCAAAAATATTTGAATCTCCGCTAAAGGAGATGGGTGGAGTACCTTCAATCTTTGACAATGACATTGCCCACACCCCAAGGAAAGGGAATGTCGTTGTAGATGCATTAAGTAGGAATCTTCTAACACATGATCTGAAATAATATTCAAAAGAGTGGAATTTGATGGATCTTTTTTCTTAGTTTCATATTGGAGTTCAGTGGAAGGGGTTCAATTTTATTTATCTAGTGTTCAGTTGAAATATGCTCTTATCGAGTTGATTCTTCAGGAACAACAGCTTGATAATGAATTTCATAGAATTAGGGAATCTATTTATTATGGGAAGACTGATACCCTATGGTCATTCTCCAAATATGGAGTTTTGTGTAATCAATAACATTACATTTTGATGTTAGCAGCAAGGAAGGGTGTGATTGGGGATTTCCATAACTCACATTGGGCTATGCACCTAAGAACCATGATGATGTTCTATGATATGCAACAAAAGTTCGGGCAGCCAATTATGAGATGAGGCATTCATGAGTTTTTATCTCGTTGCAATACATGCATGTATGTGAATGCTGAGCACCCGAATCATTTGAGATTAGATCAACCACTTAGGGTCCCTAAATAAAAGTGGGACGAAATATCTATGGAGTTTGTAGTTGGGTTACCTCAAACCGAGAGGAACAAGAATGTGATATGGTTTTTGATCGACAAACTAACCATGTCGGCTCACTTTATACCCATTCAAGATACAACCAATGTTTAGGAGTTTGGAAATATATATGTGAAAAAATTGTTGTTTTTCATGGATTTCCTTCTACTATAGTCTCTGGAAGGGATCCTCGGTTTACTTCTCGATTTTATAGAGGCCTTCTGGAGGCACTTGGATCTTAGGTCTCTTTGAACAAGGACTAACATCCGAATTCAGATGGCCAGATAGAGAGAACTATATAGATCCTTGAAGATATGCTCCATTTTTGTGTTATTGAATTTGGTGGGGCTTGGGATGATCATCTAGGGTTGCTTGAGTTTTCTTATAACAAGAGTTATCAGTCCATGATCAAAAAGACTCTTTTGAGGCATTGAATAGTTATCCTTATAAATCTTCTTTATGTTGGTAAATAATTAGTGAAAGTTCAATGGTATTACCGTGTTTGGTCTAAGAGACAACAGCTAAGATCTAGTTAATTTGTTAGGGAATGTGGACAGTAAAAATCCGGTAAAAGTCTTATGTTGATCTTCATCGTAGTCTTTTGGAGTTCTTAGTTTTTTTTTTTACCAATAGTTCTTGAAGGTTTCAACCTGATTAGTTCATTTATGGATTGGGATGAATGGGAAGCTTTCTTCTCATATTGTGGGACTATTCGATGTTGTTGTTCAGGTAGGGAATGTTGCTAACTATCTATCTCTACCACCACAGCCAATGTCAATACATAACGTGTTCCGTGTATTGAAACTGTGAAAGTATCTATCTGATCCATCTCAAGTTTTGAGCTAGAGTGATCTTGAGACTGAACCTGATTTATTTGTGACTGAAAAACTAGTTAGGGATGTTGATTCTGAGACCAAGGTACCACATGGGATGTCTATGCCTCTGGTTCGTGTACTATGGCAGCATGGTTCTGATTCTCATGAGATGTGGGAAAGGGAGGCACTAATGAAAGAGTAGTGTCATCATATTTTTGACATGGAGGATCCTTTGAAGTCTTTCTGGGGATAGAAAGTTCTTATTGTGGGGAGGTTGTAACATCCCGTTACTATTTTAGATATTCCTAAAACTTCTTATGCTAAATTTTTTATATGTTAATTGGGAAAAATGGATTACCAGTAAAAAGGTGTGTTATTTTTAAACACATCACGGAATGGTAGAACACTCAATTAATACACTAGAAAATTCAATTAAATATTGTTTGAGTTAAACAACGAGTAAGTATGATTTTTTGCATTCTGAAAAGTCTCGAAGAGGTTGAAATAAAAATATTAAATAAATTATTTTAAGCACAAGCAATTTATTTAAAGTAATTGAAGAACTCCAAAAAAATCTATCGTGTGAGAAATTTGAGACCACAGTTATGTCTGAAATATGCTTTTTACCCTATGAAGTGTATAACATTAGAAGGCAGTGTAATTTTTGATGCCTCTCTCATGAGATAAGTTTTTTAAATAATATTTAATATAGTATTTATTAAAAGTAATTAAATATCTCTCAAATGGTGCATTGTATGGAAAATCTGAGACCACCTATGGGTCCAGAATAGATAGTTTTTAATTAATAAATCATTAATATCTCTCAAATGGTGTGTCCTGTGAGATATCTATGACCATCGTTGGGTCTATAATGAGGTTTTTACCCTAGATGAGGTATAAATTAAATTCTCAATGGATGTTTGGGGTAATTTAATTTTTATATTAAAAAATTAATTTCATTAATTTCATTTAATTATTAATTTAATTAATAAAATCAGAATACACTATTTATATTCCCAAAAACCATGCTGAAACTCATTTTTTAATGCCACTTCCTTTACTAATGAAAATGGAAGGTTTTGAAAACTATATTTTAATGAATTTTGAATGGATTAAAAATAAGTAATGCCTTCGTAAGTGAAAATCAACAACTCCGTATTAATTTCTATAATGAATAATGGATGAAAATCATCTTTGTAAATTCATGAATTTAATAACATGCCACTTGGTGTTTTCCTTATAACCGTTCAGATTTTTTTTGTTTGCGGTGAATATAGTCTAATGCGAATAACATCGGGTGTTCCTTTTGTATAAATGGTGAAGGAGACCCTCATTTTTCCATTCATCAAATTCAGATCCAATGGTTCACAACTTCCCTGCACAATATGTGAAGAAGGTAGGATTTATTTTTTGTTTTATTTTATTATATTTATTTTATTCTTTCATCATGAAATAAAAAAAATGGAGGAATTTAAAATAAATGATAAAGACTGGATTTATCGAGGATAATGTATAAACAAATTATCAAAAGGATAATTACCCAAATTATACAATGATACGAACAAAATAATGGTCAAATAATAATTTGGTGAAACTCAAATTACCAATGTGTAATTATGTGGAATATCCAATAATTAATATCAAAATTTTGTTTTGCGAAATTGTTGAAAAATATGTGAATAATTAACTGAGATAATTATACTTAATTATACTATGATAATTACATAAATAGTTTATTTTTAGAACATAATTTTGTTAAATGAAGTGATAATTTCAATAATTTATCAAAATATTCAGTGGGTAATTAATATAATTATCAGACGATAACTTCAAAATTTTCAATGGTTAATTATTAATACTATTGAAATGATAATTTATTTGGTTTATCAATGGACAATGACATGTTATATGTAAAATAGATATAATAATTTTAAATAATTATCAACTCATCATTATAATAAATTATCGCAAGAGAATTACAAAATGAATATTTTTCAAGAATACTTATTAGAATATAATTATTCAATTTTGTTAAAAGATAATTGTATGTTAATTATCACATGAAAAGATTATCTAAATTCTCAAAGGATAATTATGTTAACTATCAATGGATAATTATTATAATTATAAAATGTTAATTGAAAATTTATCCAAGGGAGTTAAACACTAGTGCAGAAAACATTTTTTACGTCGGTTATTTTTCATTATTTACGTCGGTTTTTAGGCGACGTTAATACGGACGACGTTATAAATAACGTTTTTTACGTCGGTTATTTAAAACCCGACGTAACATCCCTAACATCATGGTGTTTATCACGTCGGTTCATTAATGACCGACGTGAAAAATGATGGGGGATGGGGATTTATAACGGCGGTTATTATATAACCGTCGTGATAAACCGCGGGTGGGGGGGTTTAGCACGTCGGTTATATAATAACCGACGTGATAAATATGCGCGGGGGGGTTTATCACGTCGGTTATTTCTAAACCGATGTGACAAAACGCCTGGGATATCATTTATCACGTCGGTTATGACATAACCGACGTGATTAACCCTTCCTCGGGCCTATTAGCACGTCGGTTTCTTAGATAACCGACGTGATAAAAAGGCCTGGGAAACATTTTAGCACGTCGGTTATCCAATAACCGACGTGGTAAATCGATTCCCAGGCCTTTTAGCACGTCGGTTATATTAAGAACCGACGTGCTAAAAGGCCCGGGAACGGTTTAGCACGTCGGTTCTCGAAAAAACCGACGTGATAAACCCCTACCGATTTATTTACCACGTCGGTTATTTTATAACCGACATGAAAGCAATATTTTTTTTTAAAATAATTGCACTGCTCTCACCAAAAAGCAACCAGAAACCAAACAACAAAAATAACCATGCCAGCCCTCCCCCAAGCCCCAACTGAACCCCACCCTCATCTATACCCACCTAACAACCTGGCCAGCCCTCCCCCACCACATTGGAGCCCCACCACAACCCTTGGACACCCCCAACTGAACCCCACCCTCATCTATACTCACCTAACAACCTGGCCAGCCCTCCCCCAAGCCCCAACTGAACCCCACCCTCATCTATACCCACCTAACAACCTGGCCAGCCCTCCCCCACCACATTGGATCCCCACCACAACCCTTGGACACCCCCAACTGAACCCCACCCTCATCTATACCCACCTAACAACCTGGCCAGCCCTCCCCCAAGCCCCAACTGAACCCCACCCTCATCTATACCCACCTAAAAACCTGGCCAGCCCTCCCCCACCACATTGGAGCCCCACCACAACCCTTGGACACCCCCCCACCCCTTGGACAGCCCCCCCACCCTCATTTACACCCCCACGACCCCTAGTACAGCCTCAAACACCCATTGGACACCCCTCCCATATCCCTTGGACACCCCCCACCCCTTGGACACCCCCCCACCCCTTGGACAGCCCCCCCCCCCACCCTCATTTACACCCCCAAGACCCCTAGTACAGCCTCAAACACCCATTGGACACCCCCCACACCTTGACAGCCCTCCCAGACCCCTTGGACACCCCCCCCCCCCCCCGACCCCTGGACACCCCCCGAGCCCTTGGACAGCCCCAAACACCCCTTGGACACCCCTCCCATATCCCTTGGACACCCCCCACCCCTTGGACAGCCCCCCCACCCTCATTTACACCCAACCGGCCCCTTGGACAGAACTCCCAGACACCTTGGACACCACTCCCATATCCCTTGGACACCCCCCACCCCTTGGACACCCCCACCCCTTCGACAGCCCCCCCACCCTCATTTACACCCCCCGAACACTAGGACAGCCCCAAACACCCCTTGGACACCCCTCCCATATCCCTTGGACACCCCCCCCCCCCACCCCTTGGACACCCCCCACCCCTTGTACAGCCCCCCCACCCCCTGGACACCCCCCCGACCCCTTGGAACCCCCCCCCCCCCCCGACCCCTTGGAAACCCCCCCATCCCCTTGGACAGCCCCAAACACCCCTTGGACACCCCTCCTATATCCCTTGGACACCCCCCCACCACTTGGACACCCCCCCACCCCTTGGACAGCCCCCCCCCCCCCTGGACACCCCCCACCCCTTGGACAGCCCCCCCCCCCCACCCCCCACCCCCTGGACACCCCCCCGACACCTTGGAAACCCCCCCCCCCCCCCCGACCCCTTGGAAACCCCCCCATCCCCTTGGACAGCCCCAAACACCCCTTGGAAACCCCTCCTATATCCCTTGGACACCCCCCCCCCCCCACCACTTGGACACCCCCCCACCCCTTGGACAGCCCCCCCCCCCCCCCACCCTCATTTACACCCAACCGACCCCTTGGACAGCCGCAAACACACCTTGGACACCCCTCCCATATCCATTGGACACCCCCCACCCCTTGGACACCCCCACCCTCATTTACACCCCCCCCCCCCCCCCCGACCCCTAGGACATCCCCAAACACACCTTGGACACCCCTCCCATATCCCTTGGACACCCCCCAAACACCCACCCACCGCCTTGGAACCTCTCCCCCCATACCAAAATCCAGACCAGAAAAACCATAAACAGTAGACCAAAACAAGAAGTAGAGAAAAATTAAACATTCACTTATATAACATTCAAAACTTACACTGTCAACTTCAAAAAAACTAAATCCAACCTAAACGACTACGAAATACACAATTACATTGACAATATTCAAAATTACATTTTACATTACAAACAACTAAAAGTCAATCAAACCTGTAAAATAATTTGACCACTCCACTTGTAAGTGTTTGATATCTTCAGCAGTAAAGGGTTGAGGGTCATCAAAATGCTACAAAGGAAAAGGATAGTAGTCAACGTGTATAATGAATAAATCAAATTGAAATATTATGAGAAAGAGGAAATCTTACCAGGTCAAAACTCAGAACTGTCCCAGTTGTTATTATTTCATACATAAATCTTAACATGTAATATCCGCATTCGATGATGCCTTGATGCTCATGACATTTCTGTTTGAATGAGTGTAAATTCAATATATTATTTTTATGTAATAAATCAAAATTTACAAATTATAAATGGATATTTACCTTCGCATGTACATATTTGATCTTGAAATTCCTTTTCTTTGCGCTTTTTCGAAAGTGGACCCATGCCCTGTTAGAAAATAATACGAATGGGGTAAATTTAAAATTCATTATAATATATAAAACTATTGTGAAATTGAAACTTACGTTTCCAATATATTCTTAAAACTTTCTCGCACATCATCATGGAGAGAGCATATCCAATAAAGTGCTTTCTCCCTATGGCAAAAAACCCCTAACATCCAATGATCCCTGATAAAAGTAAATTTAACTTTAGTGATTTTTTATGTTAAAAGATAATTAACTCTTTGAGAGGGATGTGTTTCATACCTCTCACAAAAAGGAATCATCCAACACTGTGTGATTACATTCTTTTCAAATCTATCAGCAATATAAATCATTCTTTGTTCCTCATCCAATGCACATGCTTCAGGGGAAATCAATTGTGGGTCCACGAATCCATATACATCTGTCAGCTCATTCCTCTCACAAATTTTATACAGATACCTAATACAAAGCAGACATAAGTATACATTTTTAATAAATATAACGCAAGGAAAAGGTGTTAAGACTTACATGATAAAAATTTGCACCACGTTGATGCCCAACTTATCTCCAGTGACAAACTCCATGATATCAGTTTTCATAATCCCCACACTTAGTTCACGTCCACAGACATGAGCTTCCATTGTAAAGTCATAATGATCCGCCAACAAATTTGAATATCTTGACAATTTGTCAAGACTGCTAGTATCTGCATCTGATGTCATAGCTATCTGTCTTTGTTGTTGTCTATACCGTATTTCTTTACCTTTGAAGTATTCCTGTAAAAATAAATTGAAAAATATATTAGTTTTCAAATGATAAAACATTAATAAAAATATAAAATAAAAGATATAACATCCATACCTCTATGGTAATGAGTCGAATAAGTCTGGATGGCCAAAGTAAAAAATGGCCGATACTATGTCCAATTGTCGTCACCTCATCTGTAGGTAATGGTATCCGAGCTGATCTATCTATAATATCCTGTACAGTGACCCTATGATTCTCTACCTCTAACTGTTGATGATGAACTGTATCTCCTATACAATATACCATCCCATATGCAACTATATGATGTTGAGGATCATCAACATACAACTCACAATATGTAGGTAGCTGCGGTGGAGGAGGAGGATCAAAAATGGGGTCCGCAGGCTGAGGTGGGGGAGTGGGAGCTACTGGGAGAGGTGGAGTGGGAGCTGCACCCTGAAATTGTCTTTGCAAGTCTGCAAACATAAACTGCACCGATTCTCTAATCTTGTCCTCCATTGTCGCATTAATATTATGGACTTCAGCCTCCAAGGATTCTATTTTTTTTATAAACTCCCTCAACGTTAGAAGTTGAGGAACGTGGCAACACTTTTCTTACCGATACACCTGCTGGATATCCTCTTACACGGCCAGGATGTTCGGGCTTTCCCAATGCCACAGATAAAATATCTTCCCTCCCAGATGGTGTAAATGTCCCCTGTGAACTCTTCTCCTCAAGAGAGTCCTGTAATAATTAATTGAACATTTCTATAATGATTGGAAATATATGACGAAAATAGTAAACATAAATAAATAAAATAGATATCTTACAATCCTCTCAACTACGAGTCTCGATTCTTCCGAAAGATATTGTCCTTTTTTTCCCTTCCGAGCTCTTTTCCATTTCTCATGTCTAGATGGAGGGGATGGAGGGGCCACCTCTCCAGAGCTTGAAGACTCAGCTCTTAGTTGTTGAAATTTTTCTGCCATCATTTGTTCTTCCATTAATGCATACCCTCCCCGAGATAAACTATGAGGGTATACATTTTTAGATTGGATCTCTTGATGATATTTCCTTGTTTGCTATAAATTAAGAATAAGTAATCATTAAAAAAACAATAATAAGATCATTTATATAAGAAATCTTATAAAATTTTACATTGCCCTTACCAAAAATGATTCTTTTCTTCTACTTTCAAAAAATTGTCTCCATGTGTCTTCATCTATAAAAGGATATATACGTCATGGATTCTCACGACTCCTATGACCATAAATGAAATCAGATGAGAGGGTTGATTTGAAATCCCTCCATCTCCTAGCAGCCAACGATAAGCATTTCTTCCTGACTCCTCCAGTGTCAGGAATATCAAATGTCATCTGATAAAAAAGAGGTTAAAAATATTATATATACTAGAAACATTTAAAGAACAGTCAAACAATAGCAAAAGATCTTACCAAAATGGTCTCCCACAGCTGAGAAATTATCGCCTTATCCACACTTCTCCAATCATCATAGAGAATGCTTACTTTGCTCTTAGCCTGAGTTGCTACAAAACCCTTAAAATCTTTAGCATTTGGACCTCTAGGAAGATCATCATCATCAAACTCCACGACTATCCGCTCCTCCTTCGTATGGGAAAGTGATAATTTTGGTAAACGTGTGCACCCACGCTTACCAACCTTTGAACTCTTTTTCGTAATAGGAGCATGTGAATGTTCCTCCCCAGATGTATGACCAATATGCTCATCTCCAGAATCATGTGGCTGATCAACTGATTGATCTGTCATTTTCCTTCAAATCAAAAAAACAAACATTAGTTCACAAATATAAAAATTCAAATATTGCAATACTACTTAATCAGAAAATAGAAAAGTGTACTAAATTACATAATAGTAAACATTGGTAATATGGTAAGCATGTTAAACAATGATAAACATGGTAAACACAATCTGTTGTACCCCTCTCTCTTGTATTTTAATGATCACAATCACTCTTATTATGTTCTAACTTGTTTTCAAGTGTTTTTTTTGATAGGCAAAAGGTTGCCAAGGAGTTGGCCCAAGAAAGCTGAAAAGTGGACTCACTGAGTCCACCGGTCAGCCGGTGTGAGCTCACCGGCCAGCCGGAGGACCCAGGCAGTAGACTTGCCCACTGCCTGGTGTCACCGGCCGGCCGCTGGATCACCACCGGCCGGCCGGTGGACCAGAAAGAGCTTTGCTGTCTGGACCACCGGCCAACCGGTGATCCACCACCGGCCAGCCGGTGCGCCCAGGACTTCTCCTCTTTACGGTTTTTATTGTTTTATCATTTTGGTTTGATACATGTTTTAATAAGTAAAAAATTTACAATATCTAACATTATATGAAAAAACTAAATGTAAACAAGAAATAAACATGTGTTACCTGTAATTTTAGGAATGTACAGTTGGATTGTTTTCCCAAATTCCTTCGTCGTGATCGTTCCTTATGGCACAAACCATGTCTTCAACATACTCATCATTATGTTCTGTTAATCTTTCCATGGAAGTAGGGATCTCACATAAGTCAGCATCTTCATCAAATTCATCCTCACCAACATATTGTTTTTTCCCTTGTAAAACAACAGCCCACTGCATATCTGATTGATCTACTACATAGAAAATTTGTTTGGAATGTGTTTCCATTATAAAAGAATCAGCTGTGTCTTCCAATCTATTCAGATTAACAAGTGTCATTCCAAATTCATCGTGTCTGACACTGTTGTTACCGATAAACCATTTACAGTTAAAAACAGGAACTTTAATTTTAAAGTAATCAGCCTCCCATATGTCTTCAATCACTCCATAATATGCACTTGATGCCGAAATTGGGTTTCTGTCCTTAGCACTCGAAAAATGCATTTCTTCTGCAAACACCAATACACCACTATTCTGAACTGCACTTCTGTTGTCCTGAGCTTTCGTATGAAATGTATAGCCATTAATGTCATAAGCGGACCATGTTATCACATTTAAAGATGGACCACCCACTATCCATTTTAATGTCTCTGATACATCTGATCTACCAAGCAAGGTCTTTTTAAACCATGGCAAAAACGTTTTGTTGTGCTCATTCAAAATCCACATTTCTTTCTTCTTTGGATGACATTGTTTCAACTCATTAATATGCAATGTGATATACGGTTGAACATCAGCTATGTTATTCAAGATGTATGATTCTAACTTCTTCATCTGTTCAGCTGACAGTGATTTGACTTTCAAGACACGAATCCCATTTCCCTCATTATTAACACGTTCATGGCGAGATGGAGGCAAACCTATGTGTTGCGCCGTAGCCAAGTAGCTCGTACAAAACTCTGCTACCTCCTCAGAAATATACTTTTCAATAATGGAGGCTTCAGGTCAATATAGATTTTTAACATATCCCTTTAATATTTTCATATACCTTTCAAAAGGATACATCCAACGAAGATATACAGGTCCACAATGCTTTATTTATCGAACCAGATGAACCATTAAATGCACCATCATATCAAAAAAAGTTGGAGGAAAATACATTTCCAAATGACAAAGTATAAAAATTGCATCCTTTTCCAAAATGTTCAAAGCATTCACATCAATCACCTTGTTACAAATTGAATTGAAAAAATAACACAACCTCATTATAGTCTTTCTGACACGGATGGGCAATATTCCACGCAGTGCAACTGGTAGAATTTGTTGCATCATGACGTGACAATCATGTGATTTCATACCTATCAACTTCAAGTCTTTAAATGAGACAAAATTTTTTACATTTGAAGAATAACCTTGAGGCACTTTGATATCATGAAGACACTGACAGAAGCTACTTTTCTCCCTCTTCGATAATGTATGACAAGCCGAGGGAAGAAATGTTCATCTTCCTTTAGGAGTGGGAGCTAACTCCAAACGTATTCCCATTGATAGTAGGTCTAACCTTGCATTCAACCCATCTTTTGTCTTTCCTTTAATATCTAGCAATGTTCCGATCAAAGAATCACAGATATTCTTCTCCACATGCATGACATCAATATTATGTTTGACTTCATGATACCTCCAATATGGTAGCTCAAAAAATATTGACCTTTTCTTCCAAATATGTCTATCATTACCAGATTTCTGTGTCTTTCCCAATGTCACATCAAGGTTTTTCACCCTCTCAAAATACAAATCTGGGGATAAAGGTTTTGGAGCAGTATCAAATTCTTGTGAGCCATTGAATTCCTTTTTTAGCCTTCTATAAGGGTGATCCATAGGCAAAAACTTTCGATGACTCATGTACACTGTTTTCCTCCCATGATGCAATTGACAATATGACGTCTGTTGTTCGCAAATTGGACATGCTTTATTCCCTTTAACACTATATCCAGACAAATTTCCATATGCTGGGAAGTCATTTATAGTGAATAGAAGCACTGCATGCAGTTGAAAATATTCCATTTTATAAGAATCATACACCCTAATACCATCAGCCCATAACAGTTTCAAATCATCAATCAGTGGTGACAAGTATACATCAATATCATTGCCGGGTTGCTTTGGACCAGAGATCATGATACTCAACATGACATATTTGCGCTTCATACAAACTTCAGGAGAGAGGTTGTAAATTACCAATAAAATAGGCCATGAACTATGTGTGCTACTGAGGGTTCGGTATGGATTCATTCCATTTGTGCACAAGCCTAGTCTCAGATTTCTAATTTCATTTCCAAATTTAGGGTACTGGGCATCAATTTTCTTCCATTGTGGACAATCAGCTGGATGACGTATTTTTCCATCACATACCCGCTCATCAGCATGCCATCTTAACCTTTTTGCATCATGTGAATTAGCAAATAAACGTTTGAAACGAGGAATTATAGAAAGATACCAAAATACCTTTGAAGGGAGCATTGTAACCTCTACATCAGCTTGTGATTTTTCTTTCACCTTATACCGTGATGTCCCACATTTAGGACACTCTTTCAGAAATTCATATTCCTTCCTATATATAATGCAGTCATTCGGACAGGCATATATTTTCCTGTATCCCAATCCCATCGGGCATAATATTTTTTTGGCCTTATAATGTGAATCTGGAAGATCGTTATCTTTTGGAAGAATGTCTTTCATCAATTGTAGCAGCTCTGTAAAACATCTGTCACTCCATCCAGGTTTCTCCTTCAGGTTAATCAATCTTAACACCGCCGACAAAACCGTAAAATCTGTACAACCAGGATATAATGGTTTTTCGGCATCACCATATAGACGTGCAACTGTCGGTTCTATCTCAATTTGTTCTGCTACAATATCGCGAATCATTTCTTCAATTCCATCGGAGTTACCATCTTCCGATTCATTATCATCAGTGACATTCTGTCTAGTTTCGCCATGCCAAATACAAGGGTTGTAACTCGGATTAAAACCATGACAAATCAGATGATCTTTTATCTCTCTACTTTTCAACTTCTTCATATTCAGACATTTCAGGCATGGACAGAAAAAAATGTCACTACTTGGAACATTTCGTTTAGAAAATTCCAAAAAGGCATCAACACCTTCCTCATATTCATTGCTCATTCGATGTGCCGTAATCCAACTTCGACTCATTATTACCTCTAACAAATAGCAAAAATATATATATTTTTTAGATAAGACAAATATATGTTTATATGAAAAAAATCATAATTTGAATGTAAACAATTTTGAAATATAAAACAAATCGATGTGTATTTAAAAAAATATGCTTGAATATTATTTTTTAAACAAAATATAGTAAGATTTAACACCCCCCTGGACACCCCCCGACCCCTCTGAACAGCCCCCCGCCCCTCCTGGACACCACCCCCACCCCCTACCCCCTTGGACACCCCCCTGGACATCCCCCAACCCTCTGGACAGCCCCCCCCCCCCACCCACCCGGACAACCCCAAATACCCTCTGGAGAGGCCGCCACCCACTTGGACAGCCCCCCACACCCATCCACCCCCTGGGACACCCCCCTGGACACCCCACCGACCCCTCTGGACAGGCCGCCACCCCCTTGGACAGCCCCCCACACCCACCCATCCCCTTGGACACCAGCCTGGACACCCCCCGACCCCTCTGGACAGCCCCCGACCCCTCTAGAAAGCACCCCCACCCCTCCTGGACACAACCCCCCACCCCCGACCTGCTTGGACACCCCCCAACCCTCTGGACAGCCCCCCCCCCCCCCCCCGCCCCTCCTAAACACCACCCCCACCCCCTACCCCCTTGGACACCCCCCTGGACACCCCCCAACACCCACCCACACCCTTGGACAACCCCCCACACCCACCCACCCCCTTGTAAACCCCCCTGTACACCCCCCGACCCCTATGGACAGCCCCCCGCCCCTCCTGGACACCACCCCCACCCCTTACCCCCTTGGACACCCCCTGGACATCCCCCAACCCTCTGGACAGCCCCCCCCCCCCACCCACACGGACAACCCCAAATACCCTCTGGAGAGGCCGCCACCCACTTGGACAACCCCCCACACCCATCCAACCCCTTGGACACCCCCCTGGACACCCCACTGACCCCTCTGGACAGGCCGCCACCCCCTTGGACAGCCCCCCACACCCACCCATCCCCTTGGACACCACCCTGGACACCCCCGACCCCTCTGGACAGCCCCCGACCCCTCTAGAAAGCACCCCCACCCCTCCTGGACACAACCCCCCACCCCCGACCTGCTTGGACACCCCCCTGGACACCCCCCAACCCTCTGGACAGCCCCCCCCCCCCCCACCCCTCCTAAACACCACCCCCTACCCCCTTGGACACCCCCCTGGACACCCCCCCAACACCCACCCACACCCTTGGACAGCCCCCCACAGCCACCCACCCCCTTGTAAACCCCCCTGGACACCCCCCGACCCCTCTGGACAGCCCCCCACCCCTCCTGGACACCACCCCCCACACCCTACCCCCTTGGACACCCCCCTGGACACCCCCCAACCCTCTTGATAGCCCTCCCACCCCCCTGGAATCACTGAAAATTTATCATAACAAGAAGTTGGTCCATTCAAAGAATGTTTTTAGGTGTGGAGGAAGAACTGAGTTTCAATAGATAGAGAAGGAACTCGACATTAGGTTGTCTATTCCAGGTGTGGATTTGAAGGAGTTAATGTTTGTTCAGTGACCCATGAGATTGAATCAGAAATTCAGATGTTGTTCCATTTTCTCATGATGAGGATGAATAATTGGTGGGGTTTGACTTTTAAATGGAGAGCTTAGCAGACCATCATATTTTCTATATATCAGTAAAGGATGTTAGCATCGAACATAAGGCTTAAGGGATGCTTTCAGATCCAAATATGTATGTTGATGGATGCAATGGATCTAGTAGAGGTTCTATAAAGAATGGTGGTTTTATTTGTTTAGGATTAGTAGTGAAGAAAAAACTAGTTAATTTTTTACTTGCTGAAAAGAGGGTATCTAAAATTTTTAACATGCTGAGGGGAAATCTGGCGAGTCCTCCTCATGAAACTTTGTTTGCAGGGGGTAAAAATGGTGATGTGATCCCAAATCCATGCACCTATTCCATGGTTGTGTGTGAATAAAGTAGTAACAACTGTAAAAGGGCAACCCATCCAAATGGACACGCCCCAACCCTCTCGGGGATTTATAGAAAACGATGAAAAATTAGTGAAATCATAAAATTAGTCAATATTGCAAGTCGAACTAATAGATCTAGGGATGATAAATAAGATTATGGTGCCAAAATGAGTTAAAAGGGTTTGCAATCGAAGAATCTTAGCTAGTTTCAACAAAAAAATCACAACACATATATATATACTATCCGCGAAAAAAACGAACGAGTGGGAGGATTACCTGAGTGTTGTGAGTTTAGATGATTGATCCGAGGAGATTAAATATAAGAAACGATGATCGCAAAACGAATCTAAACCAACGAAATGGACGAGCCGATTCGGGTTTACGCGCGAGAGAGACGAGTCGCGACTGTCGAAGGTAAACTCGCGAATGACAATCCACGGGTCTGGGTAAATTTTTAAATGAGTTATCACGTCGGTTATTCAATAACCGACGTTACAATTTTTTTAAAAACATTTATAACGTCGGTTATTCAATAACCGACGTAAAAACCTTCCTCCGGTTCTTTTTTTACGTCGGTTATTTTATAACCGACGTTATAAAGGGCTCAAAATCCACGTTTTTTTACGTCGGTTATTCCATAACCGACGTCAAAAACATCTGCGGATTCTTTTTTTACGTCGGTTATAAAATAACCGACGTAAAAAGGCCTTCAAAAACCGCGTTTTTTACGTCGGTTATTGAATAACCGATGTAATAACTCGTACATATGTCGATTTGTTACGTCGGTTATTGAATAACCGACGTAACAAACACCCCCCGCTTCTGTTTTTTACGGCGGTTAATGTATAACCGACGTAAAAAACGAAGCCGCGCGATTAATAACGTCGGTTATAAAAATAACTGACGTTAAAGGTGTACTAAACACAGGTTTTTACATCGGTTATTAAATAACCGACGTAAAAAACCTCGTTTTACATATTATGACGTCGATTTTATATAACCGACGTAAAAAATGGTGACGTAAAAAACGTTTTCTGCACTAGTGAAAATATTAGAGCATGTAATATTTTAATCTGTAATTGGAAAATTATTTATGAGAGAGAAACTATCATTTCATATGATATTTTATTTTTAAATAAAATATCTAGTATTGGTTCTTGGAACCCTTGAAAAATGTCGAACATTTGGGTATCGACGCTTATGATAATTCAGTCATGCAGAGGGGTATTAGACAACATATAGCTGCTAATCATTTCTGCTAACATTCACGAACTTGATGTAGGTGTTTCTGTCCTAATTTTCCAAGAAAAACAAACCTTTAATTGTTTAATTTATTTCAATTTATGATTTAAATTGTTGAATTTAAATTGTTGAATTTAAATTTTAGTTCTTATAGAAAAATTTCAATTAAATTGTTGAATTTAAATGTGTGAATGAATCATGAAATGATGGTGTTTTTGTTAATGGATTTAAAACTTGTGAATATATATTAAAATGTTTTCATAAAAACCCATTGGTTTTATCTTGAAAAATAGGAATGTTTTTATTAAAAATAGTTTTGTTTTTAAATTGAAAATTGGCATGGAGATGAAAGAATGGTATTTAATTTTATTTTTAAGAAGTCTTAAAATAAATATCCCACCATTGATTATGTAATATCACATGTAAGCCTTAGTTATATAGTGAGTTACGTGGACACACTCTATTCAATTACAACATTCTTAACATACATGCAACAAGTTACATCCCTACTGGTTGGTGACGAGTCGCCTTTGGAAAGTTTCATTGGGATGTGTTTATACACATTTTTTTGAGTTCACTTAGAGAGTGTGGAGTCCTATAGTCGAGAATATTATCGTAACGTTTTGGAAGATGGCCATGTCACTCGCTAATTATTTATATTTGAAATATTTTTTTTTTTTGAAAGAATGAAAATATTAATGTCGAATATCAGCAGCAGTACATAAGCAGAGCCAAGAAGGGAAGTTGTACAGCCATAGATGGTTGACATCGAAGGGGCATGAGGCCGCCAGTTGATGGGCCGCATTATTTACTTCCCTTTTGGTAAAGGAGAAGGTGCAGGAAGAGAAGCTTTGGTGCAGCAAGTGGATTCTCCTGACGATGAAGCCAAAGCCCTGAAGTCCAGCGTCATTGTGGTGAATGGCATTGATAAACGAAAGGCAGTCAGACTCGATGATGATATCAGCCCATCCACATTCCACAGCAAGCATCATCCCTGCAAGAATGGCATAGGCCTCAGCAACTACATGTTCCTAGAAGGCATGATGTGGTTCATATTTTGCTGCAATGATCTGCCCTAGATGATTTCGAGCCAGGAGGCCAAGAGCAACAGGACCATCCTTGAGGAGAGAAGCGTCCACGTTGAGCTTAATACTGAATTTGAAATATAAATGTATGACATTGTTTTAAACTGATTTTCATTCCTTCTGTATTTACATAAACTATTTTATGTAACTGTTTTTATGTAGGCCGTTGCTGTAGAAATATTCCATCATTTGTAAAATCATTGATTAAAATATTTATTTCCATCATTTGAAATGTATAGCATGATTTTTTAAATTATGATTTAAAATGTCAAATCTATTTTTCTTTTAAAATTGAAATCTCTTTCTTTGTTAATCTATGATGGGAATATATTATGGAATCTTTGGTGAGACCCTACATGGATTTTTAGCTAACACCCTAATTTTTCCATTGGGTGATTGTAGATTTCCTTCCTCCTGGTTCGAGAAAGGGGAAATGATTACTTGGTGGTGAATCCAGCTATTGACCTTCAGTCTTGGTGAGTTGTGTACTCCGAGACATGGTTTGTGTTTCCCTATTTTCTTAATTGGGTTGTAAAACATTGAGCTTTTTATGAAATATTATATTCTAGTACTTTACACCCAGAAAAGATTCTTTTGTTTTGAATATTATCTTGTTTTCTTTTTCTTCTGTATTCTTGTGGCAGAAATCATTCCCACTTGTATGTTGTATTATTCCTGGTGCTAGTCGCCGACCCTTGGGGATCGGGAATGCCCTTAAGGCTATGTTAAAATCAGCTCGGTTATCGGGTTTTGAGGGTACCTTGGCTAGTTCTTGACATTAAGAGGATTTATATTAAATAAATCTATTAAATATTCTAGGAAAATTCACTCATGGTGAAACCATATTAAAAATTTATTCTTTTCAAACCATTTGAAAATAAATAAAAATGTTGGGAGAAAATAATTATAACAAAATAACTAAATAATATTACTTTGTAAAGATAGTTAAGACCATTGAAAAAAGACTCTAGGTAATCATTTAACTATATATAAATACATAAGTAAAATAATATAATGAATATGTATATGGAGGAGAAATATTCCAAGCATGATAGAAGAGGTGAGGCCGTCTCTAATTATAGACATATTTTCAGTTAAATTGTGATAAAAATGGAGAAAAAATGGTAATAATACATTTAATCCCAAAAAAATAACTTGATGAGAACAAAAAAGATGTTTTATAGAGATAAATAAAAAAATATCTCTTAATTAGTGTTTGAAAAAACAAACAAAAGTGACATTAGAAAATAGACCTGCATGTGCATTGGTAACATCTAAATCATAAACCCTTGAAAGAAATAACATCATATATATTTTTTAATCTTTTAATTTTCATGAAAATTATTATAAAATATGTTCATTTTAGGAATATAAACAACAAAAAATGAAATGAAAATTGTGAATATGATACCTATCTCAACGAATGAAATATTTTGATGAAGAACCCTCACTTGTACTTCTAAATTACTTGAATGTGATGTGACCTCCTATATAATAAATATAAAAATATTAATAAATTATTTAATATACTTATTCCTATCTATTTAAATTTACATTATTTAACTATAATCACTCATTACAAAATTATTTGGTATTTATTATTCATTTTCACCATACGATGTTAGTAATTTGGATTTTTTTCATACAATTTTTGTAATAGTGATGTCAATACTCATTATTTCATATCAATTTTTTCGTTATAAAATTTTTAAAGTAATTTGAACTATTTTTATTCAATTATTAATGAATTCCCATGTTCAATTTTTAAAGGTTATGGTTGTGGTTTTCAATAATTGGAAACATGATAAGCATCTTTCGTTCACACTTCTCATAACAATATGTTAATTTATAATAAAAATTAATTATTATTTCACCCTTCCCAAACCATATTCATAATATAAATTTGTATTTAATATAAAATATTAATTGTATTAATGTCTTTATATCAATTCTGTTTCGAAACAATTTAGATTATATAACATCATTTGTGTGGGTGGTTGAACGACCATAATAAAAACATGAGATAAAAATGAAAGAGTAAGACATTAGAATTATATATAAGTATTATAATTTAATTAGTATCATAATGATTCTAATATAAAAACATTTTAGTGTATAATAAAATTTATAAATAGTGCATATGATAAGGTAATTAAAAAATATTGTGAATAACTAAGTATTTACTTTATAAATTCACTCCTTGATGAAACAAGTTCCTTCAGAATAGATAATTAAAGATTATTTCTTCAGAACAAAGTCTACAAAATTTGCACCAAATATTTATACGAGGTAAAATGAAAATATATTTAATATATTACCTTATGTTTTGAGTGATTTGGATGTGGTGGTGGAGAATTCTTTTTATTGGTGATTTTGAGTGTCATTTTCACAAGTTCTCCTTACTAAATTACTAAGGAAAGACATTTTTTAATAGAAATTCATCATGTAAGAGATAAAATATAGGATAAATATTCCATCCATTATAAAAAAAATTATACCTTCAATAAATAATATATATTTTATATTTTATTTTATAGATTTTACTGTTTTTTAATGTCAGTCACTATTCACCCAAGTAACTTATTTTTTGCCTAAAAATATTAATCTTATCACATAATTTATACATTCTAATAAAATATTTAGACTCCATTTAGTGAAATTAAATTTATAAATATATTAAAATTAACCTTAAAATTAAAATAAAAAATCTATAGAAAAAGTCTTATTTAAAAAAAATTAATCATTAATTATTCTTGATCATTATTCACATCAATTAATAATATAATGAGTGTCAATATATTTTTTTATAAATTAGTAAATTTAATTATAATAATATTTTAAAATTAAAAATTTCATTTATTATCATAAAATAAAAATCATTTTAAAAAATCATTTCATCAAGAAATGTCTCTTTTAATCAATAAATGATTTGATAGTTGTTTATAAATAATAGTCATTATATTAATGTTAATTCAATTTTTTGTATATATATATATATATAATTTAATTATATTTATAAATCTAAATAAGAAAATATTAACTTTCCAACAAAACATATAATATTTAATGAAATTATTTTTTAAACTAATTCATATTTCATTGGTCATTACAAATTAAATTACTATTATTTGTAGTTCCTTAATTATTTCATAGATGATTTTATTTAGTCTAAATATAATTTAATTTAATCATTAAATTTTAGGGAAATTATTATTTTAAATTAATATGTTTAATATAAAATGTATATTTTATTAAAACAATTTCTTTAGAATAAAATTCCTTTCAAAAATAAATTATTATCATTTTTAAATGTACAAAACAATTTATTTTATTTCAAATTAATTATTCATAAATAAAATTTATATTTTTTAACATCTTAATAAAAAAATTATTTATATCAACTTTATATCAATAATTTTATACTTGTAATATGTTTACTAGAATTATACCAAGTGATTATAAACCCTTGCATAGTTGATTCATTTACCTATTTCATTATATAAATTGATTTCATTCTATCCTTACAAATAACAACTATCATTCATATAGTGTGAATTTATAATTTTATTATAAACAAATGGCCTTAGAAATTACAAAATATTTAGTTATTAGTGATTAATTCACTTTCTTACATTTTTAGGATCAGTTTGGTTTAGAGTTTTAGAGAATTAGGTTACTACTATTTCATTACTACCCCATATATTACAGAGTGTAATTTTCTACAAAGAATCTATTTTTCAATAAAATAAAACAATTATAATGAAACCTATTTTATTTTCATGAATAATATTCTAAACATTCAAAATTAAATCTTCTGTTTTCTTACTAATCCTAAAACCAAGTGAACATTATTTGAAATTGTTGTATGAGCACAAAAATCTCAATAAGGGTCATAGAAGTAAAAAAATCCATTAGTATAGAGAAACAATAAAATCCCTTAAAATTTTTACCTTTATCAACATATTCTTTGAGTTTATGAAATAAATAATATCCACATGAAAAATTAAAACTTTTTTTTAATAAACCATTAAAAACATCGCAAGAAAATAGAAACACTTTAGAAATATAGAGATATATTTTCATAACTCGTGTCATAAATAACTAGATCCAAAATAAATATATATGAAAATCCAGTCTATATAACCACATCATTTTTAGCATTGAAAACAATGAAAATTTTCAAATTCAATAGAGAGATATATCATGATTACTTGACATATAAACTATATCAGGTTAACCCATTGTATGAGTTTTATCTCGATCACTTGTCATATAGAGTTTATCAAGATGACCTGTGATATAAGATATATCAGGATCAACCATTTTATAATTTGTATTGATATCACTCATAATCTTATATTATTATCAAGTACCATGAATAAAAAATCTCATTCTTTCACAATTTCATCAAAAAATCTTTGAAAATATCATTTAAACCCACATAAAAAACCCTTTTTGATATTGAAATATTTTTCTAATTTTAAAAACCTATTCTAAAAAATTAAATACCTAGAAAAAATTAAAGTGTGATTTTTATTTGAAAAAACATTGATGATTATCAGGTAATATAAAAAAAATAACAATAATAGTGTTTTTAAATACCATTGATGTCGTATTTGTTAAAATTTACACTCCTTTTCACTATTTTTGTCAAAATGATCTGTAAGAATGTTATTTTTCAAGACATTTTAAATAAATTAAAAAGAGTCATAAAATTGGATTTATAATTAAATAATTTAAAAATAAATAAATTCATAAAATAATTTCTATAATTTGTTCCGGGATGAGAAAAAATTAGAAAATAAATCTTTATTGTATTTATAACATGGATTTAAATTAAATTATCCCTTAACTCGAGTCTGACTCATCAGATATCTCTTTTATATTCCAAATTAATAAACATATTTTAATTATTACATTTATTAAGAAATTTTATATTATTTCATTCCTTTAAGTTTATTTAGTACCATGTTATATTCAACTAATTAATGAATTAACTGCACGCCAGATGCTTTGATAATATTAAACTCATATATACAGAGTGACTTCGGTAGGTCGGATATGGTAAAAGGGTTTGTAATTAAATAATAAATATAATGAAATAAAATTAATTTATATACATCAATTTTACTTTTAAAACCAACCATGAGATATGGTTTTGAAAAATGAACTTTGTTACAATCATAGAGACGGTAAGTCGTATATATGCAAGACTAATGCTTCCATTTTTCAAAGAAGATTATGGAATGAAAGTAAGTATTGTTTTTTTTGGAATAATAATGATTTTATAATAATTATAATATTATTTCCTTAAATATACATACATATAGTATCCATGTGACGTGGTTAAGAAAAATGAACCACATCACTTTGTAGATATGGTAATCTGTACGTATGCAGGAACTACATTATGATTTTTAAGTGGATGGAAATGTAAGAAAATATATGATATAATATATTTAAAAACTAATTACAATTTCATTAATAATATATATATATATATATTAAATCCATCATTATAACCATTTGTGAGAGGCGGTGATATAAAAATGAATTACAATGGATTGTGGGGATTTTGTCCATATACCTGAATAATGGATTCATTTCTCATTTGATGGTATAAAGAGATGGAAATCGGTTCATCTATTAATATAAAAAATTAAAATATATAAAATATATTTTTTATTATTTCCAAATGTTTTAATAGTACTTAAATGTTGTAGAATAATAAATAAAACGAAAACATTATGTAAAAAGATATATGTCTTCTACAGATAACCACCTTCTCTTTACTCCATAATCCCACTAATTTACATGTTTTTCCAATATTGAGAATTATATAACAATTTTAGGGGTTTATTAATGTATATAGATAGGAAATAAATGATATAAAGTTCCAAAAAAGATTAAAGAAGAAATAAGATGTGGTGTGCATTTATAAGTGATGTGAGGGGCACTTTTGGATGCACTTAAATAATTAAATTAATATAAATAAATTTTGATTTTCAAGAGTCTCATTTTTTATATAATATTCATATATAATTATTTTTATTTTATATAATTTCATCCATTAATATATTTAAAATTTAGATTATGTTTGCACCAATAGTGCTTTTTTATTCCTATTAACCGTTTTGATAATTACTGCAATTTCAATATTGTTTACCCTTTCTGGGTCCCAAAAGTTACATAAAATAAAAAATTATGCATAATTGTAAAATAATTTATATATTAAACCATATAATATTCACCTATAAAAATAATTTATGTTTAATAATTTTAAATCATTTAAAAATATATTATTTATTATAAAATACTATTAATGTTGTTTTTAGAAATACATGAAATATATTAACTCAAATTTTTCCTTACTAAAGTAAAATAATTAAAAAACGACATGGATTATAATATAAGGAAAATATTTCATTAATTTAATCATACAATAAAAAAATTAAGATTAGATGTCATTTTAAATTTTATATTTTGTTTAACCCATTCGTTAACCTATTTTAACCTTAACCATGGTAATTACTTTTTCTATATAAGGGGGTTATAATTTTACTTATAAAAATATTATTATATCAAAAATGGAAAATTAATTGTTTTTTTTACTATTTATCATCATATTTTTCAAAAAAAATTTATTTTTTGGATTTTTTTATTAATTATTAATTTATTATTTAACATAAAAAATAATTAATGTATTTTTTTTATATTAATAATTTTATTTGAATATTAAAACCTAATGAAAACTCTAAAATTATAATATAATACATTAAAAAATTCTTTGTATATTATATTTATATATATATAATTTTTGGGACACTAATACTCGTCAAAAATATTACTTTTAGAGTTTTAAAATTAATTACATTTTCCTACTCTACAAAAATAATTTTGTTGTATTTGGGTAATCATTTTAGAAAATTATTTCATCACTAAAAATGAAATCTAAATTAACAAAATAAAATAAATTCATTAAGTTGAAAATAAACTTTTATATTCATTCAATATGTGTATTTACTCACATATAATTCATGAAAATTAATTCTATTTGTTATTCAGACTTATTAAGCCTTACACAATCATTGCAAAATCATTTCAATAAGATTATTATTATATAAATCCAATGATATAAAATATAAATACAAATGGCCATTTTTAAATAGTATTTACTAGAAACCAATGAAAAGACTTTTTACTCTCCATTATTTTCATTATAATTGAAAATATGAATTTTCCAATGGAGTTTAAGAACTGTGACACCACTGAAAATGATTTTTATAGTTATCATAAAAAATATATAATTTATATTTCTCAAATTATTTTATTGTGATATTTGTTTTATATTATCATACATTATTCATTATATAACTTTAATTATTTTTTTTATATCACTTTTATGTCTTGTATATATCTTAAAAGATACAATATTTCATTATAACTGTAATTTTCACTACTCACCAAAAAAGTTCTTCCTCTGTAAAATTTCATAAATTAATACTATGAATATATAAACTTTATTAATAAAAAATGAATAATATATTACCATATTCAATTCATATAAGTGTTATAAATTACTTTTAATATATTTTTTAAAAAACATCATGAAAAAAAAGTGTTTTAAAATATGAGTTTTTCATCCCAAAGTTGAACTTATACCATAATTAGGTATAATAATGATTCACATGTGATTCATCCCAGCTCACATCACACCATAGCAGTTAACTGATTCACATCATGATTAATTTTGGTGGGAGAGATGTTTTCATCAGGCCTAGGCAGTGGTTCCTTTTTATATTATGAAGGAGGTGCCACCGTTGAATGGTACGGGCGGGCAATTACAGGGGGTTGAATATGTGTGCAATCGGTCCATGTCAGGTATGATGTCTTCTAATGGTTTCTAATACGATTATTCATTGAGACAAAAACACCCAATGGTCATGGTATCCATGATTCATAGACCTGCTTTCCAAAGGCAGGCATTGGTTGGATGATGATTTGGCCAACGACACTTGGCAAATCCATTGGTTGAGAAGATGGGATGTTAGGCTCACCACACCCTTTTAGAAGGAATTATTTCATAATCTGGGACTCTCTTATAGATTTAATCAATTTTCATAACTTCGAGAATCCTTGTTTCCTTCCCTAATAGTGTGTCCATAGATTAACCTTGAGTTGCAGTATCAATCATGGATGCGCAATTATTATAAATCAATGGGACAATGCCAGTGTAATCCCTATGATGAGGAATTATGGAGTTTATCATCATCCCAGGAGGAAGAATGTTTCTTTGATTTTAGAAAAAACCCATGAGATGCGCTTCATATATATCCTCATGTGAGGATTCAAAACCCATGTAGTTCGGTGCCACTTGACTAGGCACATCACCTTTTATGGTCATGTGATGAGGACCCATTCATGAAATTTATCATCTTGTAGAAACAATGACTTGGAAAGAGTTTCTAATTCAGGAACCAGTATAGGGATTACGTCGAGGTGGCCCAGGGTTCTCATGAAGAGTTTGGTTTCTTTGGTGAATATGGGCCTATTGGGGATGCATCTTCTATAATAGTAGGGTGATTAGGAATATGGTTTTGGACCTCAGGGAGGCTTCCTATCTACCCAAGTTAGTTGGGAATAAATTTCCACATATTTCAAGAGTTGTGACATACACATGACAACTAACCTTTTGTAGAGACATGATTCGGTCTTACACTGTGGAGGATGATTTTTATGGAATAGTAATATAAGGGAATATACATAAGGGGGATTCCATAGTGAGTTGGTGGATAATTCTTACCCGGACTAACTATTAAAAAGAATAACCCTTGAACTCGAGCCATTAGACATGCATCTTATGTATCTTGGCTAGAGTAGGAATTAGAGATTTTATAGTTGATTAGTTGTGAGGATTACATGTCAAATATTCCCATTTGATGGAGGCATGATCTCTAATTTCATTGATCAGATGATATGGAGCTCATGCTTAGATAATGGAATCCTACATATCCAAGTTGTGTTTGGAATCAGATTCCTCATAGTTCATGAATGGTATGTGAGAATGTTGTATCATCAGAGACCACTAAGCTCATATTAGTCATGCTCAGTGTGAAAAAAAGGATGTGGAAGACAAACCAAAGGCACACATTCTTTTCTCCACTAAGGGAAATTGAGGATGGAAATGGTGGATGAGGGCATAGAGAAATGAACTCATCAATGTGAATGAATGTGAATGTTATTAGGTCCAAACTAAAGGGATAGGGGCTTACTCCATGAGGGATTCCCTGAAATGAGTTTCAATAAAGGAGTGGAATGTTCCTTCTCATCAAAAGTAAAAGAATGTGATCCATTTGACTGATCATTCTGCCTCATTGAATGGAAAATAAATTGATCACCCGTGATCCTTAGAATAGTGATATCCACTTTAGTATCCCAAGGTTGGACTCTGAGTTAGCATGGGAATGTAGACTTAAGAACACTCCTCGTGTCTATACCGATGTGGGGATTACCTTCATGACTCCTCTTACTCTGGGTATGTAGACTCGGAAGGGCATACATATGCATCTTATGGTATATTCATATGGGTTTTGTGGCTTAGAAATATGTTTTGGCTAGACACCGATGAACTCGTTTATAGAGGGGATTCAGAGGACGGGATGGAAATGGAAGGGTATCATTAGCACTAGCGGGTGGAAACCCAGAAGGAATAAAAATTTACATACCACTTGTTCATGTTGGGTGGAGTACCCACCACATAGAATTTGGCTATGCAGGGGGAAGTTCTGACCATATACTGGGGTGGTACACGAACCTGGATGCCATCCCCATACTATGGTGGTACATGGACCTAGACTCCATCCGCATAGTGGGGCGGAACGTGGACCTAAATTACATCTATATACCTATGTGGAACGTTGCCTTGGTTTCCATCTGAATAGCATGATTTCATGCAACATTAGAGTCCCTCGATGTAGATGAATGTTGTATGGGGCAGATTTTCATCAATATAGAGATGTGATATGTGGTACGTTAGTTTGAAGAAGGGTTATTGATCTTGTAATTCATAGAAAGTTCATACTTGAATGGAGTATGGTTCATGGTTCACCTTTTATGTTCGCGATTTTCCCATATTATTATCCTTTTTTATTTTCATGTTCATAACATATTTATACTTGTTGGAAACCATTTGTGGTTCTAAAATTTTTCAGTTGTTTTCATTTGAAGTCTTCCATGCATGAATTCCAAACATTCCCCCAAAAATATGATCCTTATCAGGGCTCCCCTTGGGGTCCTTTTATAGAGTGTCTAGGAGGCCATATCTAGGTGTCATGCTGACACATTTTGCGAATCCCATGGGGAAATCTTCCAACACATGGAAAACTCGGACACTGATATTTGGGGTGGCACGGTTTGCAATGATATAAATCACCACCTAAATTACGTGAAAGACACATCTCGTGGGATGCTGCAAACCCCAACTCATCTGTGAACCACTCAGTCTGGAAAGATAGTGTACATGGACTTCATTCTCTATAACAATTTTCCAACGACGTGGTTCGTGGTTTACCATTTTCATTCCTCATTCATTCCATGAACTGTCTGGTTCACTAGCCAACGCTTCGTGGGCCAACGTTTTGTAGGCCATCCACATACCACTTGGTTTGTGGTCTTTTATTTTCACAAACCATTCTCAAAAACCAGTACATAGACCAGTTTAGGTCATTCTATGAATTTGATTTCTTTAATCTTCTCCAAAACTTTTTATCCAGACATGCATATCATTCCATTATCAAATTTTCTATAGGATCTTCTTTCCCAGTGATTTTTTTTCAAGACCCTTCAAATTCCACCCATCAGAATGGTGTCTAATTAGAATAAAGAGGAGGCTATTTTCATTTTATAAAATGATTCCGAAATAAGATGGTATTCAATAGAAAGGTGACCCGTTCAGGGGGGCACACCAATATATTGAGATCCCATGCCATGTATCTTCTACCTAGATTCTTGGAGAAAAATGCTTCGTAAAGCACTCTCAGATTTTCTTGATTGTGCATACAATTTTCTTTGAAATGTTCATTGAATGCAATCCATGCCTTGTATTTCCCGAACTGCGTACCCTTCATTGTTTATTTAACCGAGAACCAAATTTTTCAATCCATGAATAGAACTATGGAATTTAAATGTGTATGTTTGAATTTTGTTTCTCAGTAATACAGTATGTAGCTCGCCTATCTTATAGAAATAACATCAATTCGGATAATAGAACACTGCATTTCCAAATAATAAATTAAATCACCAAACGATTAACTTTGAATATCGACATATCAAGGCTCGATGTGCGGCTTTCTCCCTTCGTGAACCGATCAACTCGATGGAAAATGCTTCACAGGCCGGTGTATTGTGGGGAATTTCACATATATTCGGTTTGTATGGAATGAATTCTGTAAAACATTACTAGGATTTAGTACAGGGAGCCTTGTGTTTGGTAGACATCCAAGGCCCTTTTTCTTTTTTTTCCTTTTTTCCCAAATTTTTTGATGTACTGACCCTTTTGAATGGTTTTTTGTTTTTTATGATGAAATGGCTCTTCCACTTATCTCAAGAGAAACGACCAGGTGGACGGTAGTCATGGTTGAGAATTCCAAATAGAAACTCTATGATTTATTTTTTCCCCAATGGTATATTCCCTAAGATCTCATTTCCCTAGAACTAATATCCTATCCACTATCCAATATTATATTTCATTATAATTTTATGATACAACACAAATTTCTTTTGATGGGTATTGACTGTGATGATCTTGGCACACATTTTGGAATGTCCCCTAGGAATATTAGGGAAAACCTCTCTACTACTATAGAAATTGTTACTGCTTTGAGTTAGGAGGGTCAGTTCATCGTGGGCATCTCTTTGTGGAGTTTGAGTGTCCAACACCCTCTCAGTACAACCTTGGATTCTATTTTCCATGATTATCCATCTATCATAAATAGGTCTCGAGTAACCGTAATAAAGGGAAAAGAACCAAATGGGGCCTCTGGTCTGGAGGGGGAATTTATAATGAGTGGGATTTGGCATTCTAGGTTCATAAGAAATTCTTGGAAGCCTCTACACCACTAAAAGTTTTCAATCTATATCAAGCAGTTTGGGTTTTCCAATTCACCATCTTTTTTGGATGAGTTATACAGCCTATGATGCTAAACTGTTGGTTTCCAAGCACCAACACCTTTCACCTATCCCATGGTGAGGTGAGGATCAGTCTATGGGACCTCTACAATAGAAGGGGTACATCCTATCCTTGGTGAATGGTAGAATGAATATTTACCAGCGGTCACCACCCAGATGAATTTTGAGAAAATATCACCCTTTCCAGGAGAATTATCATTTATATTGGAGAGGATACATAGTCATACCCTTAACGCTCACTCCCCCATCTCATTTTAGGCTCGGACAAGGATGTACTTATAAGTGAACGGGCTGAGGAGGAGAGGTCATTTTTGCCAAACCCATCTGACCCTGGAGTCCTTACCCATTCTTGGTTCTTAATGCACTACCCTTGAGGTTGTTCAATACACTACCTGGGGTTATTAAATACCCCGCGATAACTCTCATGAGCTCAGATTGGATGGTTTCTTTTCCATTTTTATTTAGTGGATGGATCTCCCCCTCTTGTGATGTTTATACTGGTGTTAGGGTTTTCACATTCATTATTGCATCCACATTTTTAGATAGAAAGTATTTTAAATTGGTGCTTACTACTCTTTCCGAAATCTATGGACTATTAGGGATGATACAGGAAGGGAATCCCATGCATCAACTTAGTCAACCATTTAAATTTATATGTGGCTGGATGGAAGTGAATTTCACTAGTTACATGTACTAGCATACTTCCACAGTTCATCATTCTGATTTCCATCCAACCTTTCTGACATTTATTTTATCCATGAAATGTCATTGAGCATAGAAGTTTGGATAAAAATTTTAAATGATGTCTACCACTTCTCTTTTGCACCTTATGTGGTGCCCCATGGGTTGGTGATAGATACTGGGAGAGGCTCCCATGAAGTAAATTCTTATATTATTGTACATTGAGATGGGGTTCTGACTGCATGCATAGTCATGGTGACTATATTTGAGCCTTATGTTCCTTATAGGTTCTCTAGGTAGTTATAATTCTTTTAGAAGACCGCATATCTCCCCACCACACTGGTGTGGTTGGAGTCTCACCCCTTAATTCTTCTCTAATAGTGGTTTTCCAGGACATGGGAGGATGCTAACGTGGATGTACTCATTCCTTCCATATTAGACTCAATATTAATATAATTAGTGTATTACCAGTTGTGGGTGGCTTACTATTCAACTAAGGTGTTCGTAAGTCAAGTTCGGAGGGTTCTGAAACCATTGGATATTTCTAATCATATCCCAACTCTGCCATTTTCACTACATGTTACCCTTATGGTGTTGATAATGAATTATATATAATGAACATAGAATTTTACATATGACATTAAATGATTTTAAGAGTAATTATACATCAGAGTACAAGCCAAAGATCGTGATGTCAAGTGTCTTGGAAGACTAGTTATAAAAAACATAAAACATAGGGATAAAAACACTTATTTATTTAATCTTCATAAAGAGATCCCAACTTCCTTTGAGCCCTTACATATTCATAGGGTACCCTAGGGAACACATGAACAAAGGGATGAGCTAAAACCCTTATTAAGGGAATGAACTTAAGAATCCAGCTTAAGAACATGATTTAGGAGGCATGACATAATGATATCAAAAGCATGGAACATATCAAATCATTTCATATAAACATGGGATCATATAACCATGGGATAATAGAACCATAGAATCATATAAATGTTGAAAAAAATGTAGAACATATATTTAATATGAGTTAAGGTCAATCGCCAATCCCATTTCCCATAGTAGTACGGGTCAATGCAAATCGCCAATCCTATTTCCCATTGTAGTACGGGTCAAGGTTAACCTCCAATATTGTTTCACTTCGCATCTCACGAGACTTAACTTTAACCAATTCATTAGAGAACTATCTTGGCACACCCATCTCAACATTTTCCTGATTATGATTTCCACATAAATAATCATACATAATCAACCATACATAAATATACAGCTACCCATTGAAAGAATTTGGTACCACTATCATGACATAAAGCATAACCAATGGGTGTATCATGAAAGTTTTCGTGAATTAAATGTGTCAAAACATACAAGGAAATTCATAAGGTAAGACAGGAATATAACATTTACATGATGTAAAATAGATGTGACAACATATAAGAAATGTATTTGAGAAACATTAGCATCAAAACATTTTTGTGCGGTTTTAAGGAAAATACAATAGAGATTTTAAAATAGAAAAGAGGAAAATATTTATTATAAAAACATAATTGAACCAAGCAGGATTTCATAATAAAAATATTGATTTTATAATTTCAATGGTGGCTTAAAATATAGGATGAGTTCACTTGAAATTGGGTAAGAATTCGGGATGTTCCCTTAAAACGAGTTTGCTTATCGGTAAGTACTAAGGAGGGAATATTTTAAAATCATGTATATCCCCAAAATAGAGTGATGGAAGGATCATCGTAAATTAATTTTGTAAAGATAAACATAATTTATAATATGTACATAAACAGATAAAAAACTACATTTTGATAAAATGATTGATAAGGAATCTTGAAAGAACAAACAAGGTTCGGGTAGAATTCGTTACGGTTTATCAGCATGGTGTTGGGTGTACCTAAGAGGGATTGATGAGAGTGAAAAAGATTTTATCATCACTTATAAACCATGAAGTAATTATGAGGGAGGTTCATAATCATACTCCATCATTACGTATTACACATAAAATGTAATATTATAGAGGACATCTTGATTAAGAATGAAATAGAGAGGATCCCTTACCTTAATTCTGGTGGTGTTCTCCAATTGTTATTGATTACCTAATAAAAAATATGTTTATTGATTAATAATTAAAGATCCAATTTTATATGTAATTGATTTATTTTAAGCCTTTTTATTTTATTCAAGACCATTTTGATTGGTTATAAGGTTCAATTTCATTGTTCGGGTCAGTTTTCTTACTTGGTTTCAATGACTGATTCACTTGTATTCATGTTTGGATAAGCATGTAAGATGAAAGTGGTTGTCTAGAATTGAAGTTGTATGTAATTATTGAACATACAAGATATTACATTGTTATAAAAATTCATTCTATTATTTGGAGTGAAGATTAATTATTATATTAAACCATAGTGATAACTGTTTTGGTTAATCGGTGGGTTTGATTACAATGAACATGTTTTTCATTATAACATAATACCATTTGTAAAAGAAGGACTACAAAACACTAACTAGGATATATTAAATTTATAATCATATTTATATACTATAAGACAAATGGTATCATGACTGGAATTAAATATGATAGTAGAAATTGATAAAGTGTTATCCTTGAATGTGATAAATTAACACATCTCAAACGGTGTTTTAATTTCATTCAAATAAAATATTGGGAAAGGAGAGAAGATAATTAATTATCCCATTAGAATAATATAATACTAGTACATGTATGTTACTGGATTTATCATACAATATGGGTAATGGTAGGTGAGGAAATAAACAAGAAAGAAAAGAACGTAATGAAATGAAAGAATTGGAAAGAGGAATTTACCGCTTGATTCTTCATCATTTGAGAACCTATTAAGGGGAGATTTTTTGGTATTTTTTAAGAGACTAGGGGACTTTGGAAATGGTGGTGGAGCTTGGGGAGTGATTTTGGTAGAATATTGGAAAGGCACAAGTCTTGAGAGGAGTGAATAGAAGATGGAGTGAGGGGGTTTTATATTGGTGGAGAGGAGGGTTTTCATAATTTTTTAATTATTAGTTTATTAATTTCCCTCAAGTCCAGAAATAGTGATGATTACATGACCAAGAATAGTCAATATTGAATTTGAGTTTGAGATTTGGGTGCTTATATAACTTGTGATGTCAGGAATAGTGGAATCAAATTATAATGTATTTATACGGTAAATTTATGTATTTTACAATTAACCAAAAATTAAATTACTTTAGAAAAATACCAAATATTTACCCTAACCATTTTTCGATGTGTACAATAAAAAACTGAACTCCATTTTTCAAAAATAATTTTCTAAATATGATTAATTTAATATTAAATTGAAACCTTAATTTACATAAAAATACATATTTTAAAGCATTTATTTTCTTATTCCCATATATAGGTATGTTATACTTTCATTGGATTATTATTTATATACAATCATAAGTAAGGTTACAACTCATTAGGGTATATCACTATTTAAAAGGGTATTTTACTATTCATAAGGGATGGTTACTATTCACCAAAAACTATTTTTTCTTATCAGACACCAAATAACATACTGGTCACAACCATGTATGTCAAATTTTCCAAATTTAAAACATAGAAGTGAAAATCATTAATTTAATGGTCACATAGGACTCAGTAGTTCATTATGTTGTGATTTCATGTTATTATAAGAATTATTTATAAGAAAAGAATCTCCATTGATAAGAAATTTGGTCATTGCATTCTTCACCCTTATGAAATTTCACCCTTCAAATTTCATTTTACATTCTAGGCCATAAATAGGTGATAGTAATTTTCCTTCATTACCTCCTCTAGTTCCCATGTTGTCTCTTCGTACTTATAGTTCTTCCATTGTACATTAACCCAGTGAGTAGTCTTGTTAAGTAGAACTTTATATCTATGATCTAAGATCTTCACTGGAGGCTCCTCATAGGAAATATCATCCTCCATCTGTACCACCTCTGAAAAGAGTACATGTGAAGGGTCTACTACGTACATCTTTAAGAGGGATACATGAAAGACATCATGTACTTTGGCCATGGAGGGTGGAAGTGCTAGTTGATAGGATACAACCCCAACATGATCAAGAATCATGAAGGGGACGATGTACATTGGACTTAACCTCGCTTTCTTCCCAAATATTATAACCTTATTCCATAGAGATATGCGTAGAAAAACAATTTCTCAAACTTTGAACTCAAGGTCTCATCAATGATTGTCTCCATAACTCTTCTATCTACTTTGGGTTGCATTGATATTCTATTTAATGCATTTCACCTTCTTTACCAATTATTTGACCATTTTAGGTCCTATCAGCTTACTCTCACTGATTTCAATCCAACACACTGGTGTTCTGCACCTTTTCCAAAAAAAGGCTTCATTTGGTTCCATTTGGATGCTCGAGTGGAAAATGTTGTTGTATGAGGATTCAATAGGTGGAAGCTGTTGGTCACATTATTTTTTCAATTCCATAGAATATGATCTTAAGATGTATTCCAGTGTCTAAATTGTTCTCTTAGATTGGCCGTTTGTTTTAGTATTATAGGCCATACTAAAGTTCAATTTAGTTCTTAGAGCATGATGGAGACTATTCCAAAACATCGAGGTGAATCTTGGATTACAATCTGATAAAATAGATAGTGGTACTCCATGAAGCATTACCATTTCATTGATTTAAATCCATTCAATTTGATCTAATGGGAAGTCCTCTCAGATTTCAATAAACTGAGCTACCATTGTAAGTCAGTCCACAACGACCCATATATCATTGTTTCCTCCAGATGTCCTTGGAAGTCCAGTGACAAAGTCTATGGTAATGTTATCCCACTTTCATGCTGGTATGGGGAGTGATTTTATCATCCCCATATCCTTTTCCTCTCATCCTTCACTTACTTACATATTAGGAACATTGATGTATATTTAGCAATCTCCCTTTTTCATATAGTCACACCAAAATTTTTCTTGGATAACTCAATACATCTTTGATCTCCCAAGGTTAATAGAGAATTTCGAGCAATTTGAATCATTCAGAAGATCCTTATTTTTCTCTGGATCAGATGGTACACATAATCATGACCCAAATATTACAACTCCTTCTTCATCAATCATGAACTCAGAGGATTTCCCACCTCTGATAGCTTCCACACTTTTCATAAGTTCCCCATATTTTCTTTCAGCATCCATTGTTTTTTCCATGAGGGACGGTTGATCAATCGATTGAGAAATGATTTATAATGTTCCTCGCTTAATGATTCCCATGTCTATCCTCTACAAATCTATAATTATCAGATCCTTTTCAGTTCACATCATTGATAAAGATGCAAAATCCTTTCTACTTAGAGCATCTTCCACCTTGTTTGCCTTTCTGGGATGGTAGTCGATTGAGCACTCACAATCCTTGATGAGCTCCATCCATCTTCATTGGCACATAATAATCTCTTTTTGTGTGAATATATATTTGAAACTCTCGTGATCAATATATATTTTACACTTCTCCCCATAATGATAATTCCACCAAATTTTCAACACAAAGATCATAGCCGCCAACTCCGGATCATGTGTGGTATAGTTATTCTGATGGATTTTCAGCTTCCTTGAGGCATTGACAATCAATTTATCATTTTTCATTATCACATAGCCTAATACCCTCTTTGAAGAATCCCTATACACCACAAATA
The DNA here is from genome assembly GCA_963277665.1 of Viscum album. Lineage (NCBI taxonomy): Eukaryota > Viridiplantae > Streptophyta > Magnoliopsida > Santalales > Viscaceae > Viscum > Viscum album. The sequence goes on from OY728123.1 coordinate 1,765,997,321, forward strand.
GTTCTCCACTTATTGGGAGTGTGAGAACTAGTGCAGAGATAATCCTGTTTTTAAACTCCTTAAAATAGTCATCACATTCATGATTCCAGAAAAACTTTACTCCCTTCTGGGTCAGCTTGGTCATTGGATTCAACAATCATGTAATGTTCTTCACAAATCATCGATAATACCCAGCTAGGCCAAAAAAAGATAGGGATCTCTGTTACATAAGTTGGTCTATGATGCTCTTCAATTGATTTTGTCATGGAAGGATCCCCATATATTAATTTTCTAGTGATAAAAGCCCCAAGAATGATACATACTCCATATAGAACTCAAATTTACAATAATTTTCATTTAGTTTTTCCCTTCACAATGTCTTTAACACAATATTCAAATTCTCCTCCTGTTCCTCTGTGCTCTTGGAGTATATCAGAATAACGTCAATAAAGACTACAACAAATTTGTTGAGGTAATCCCTAAAGACATTATTCATTAAATCAATGATCATTTATAAAGAATTAGTGAGTCTAAAGGGCATCATAATGCAGTAATGGTTTCCATACCTAGTTAGAAATGCAGTCTTGGAAATATCTTCCTTCCTCACCAATAATTAGTGATATCCCGACCAAAGGTTGACCTTAGAGAAATAACAGGCCCCATAAAGCTGATTGAACAAATCATCTATCTGAGGATGTTGATATATGTTCTTTATAGTGATTTTATTGATCTCATGATAATCAATGCAGAGGACCATTGATCCATCATTATTCATGATGAAGAGGAGTGGTTCACCCCACGGTGAAGCACTAGGGCGTATAAAACCCTTCTCCAGATTATCCCAAAACTGCTTCACCAGCTCTACTAGCTCTATAATGGCTATTCTGTAAGGTTTCTTTGATATAGGTAGATATCTAGGGATAATTTCAGTTGAGAACTCAACATCTCAGCCAGGAGGAAGACCGTGCAACTCTTTAGGGAATAAAACAGTGCAATCCCTCGCTATGGTCATGTCTTCAAGCATGATTCTTTCTTTTGTCTTAATCATTTGAGCTAGATATGCTTTCTCATAAGGCAATAATGCCCACCCATGAGACGATGATTACAAAGGAGATTTGTCTTCCTCATTATACTTGTATAGAATTGAAGGATGCTTCAGGGTGTGAAGAGTGATCTCCCTTTCCTGACAGTTGATGTAGGCTTTGTATAAAGATACGCAATCCCTAACCAAGATAGAATCCAACTAAACTAAAGGAAGTATCATAATATTTATTGGGAGGTATAGTCCACAATCAATAACTGGGGAGGAGTTATAAATGATGGACTCATTAATTACCCCATTTTCTTATCTCATAGATAACTTGTCCTCCAAATTTTGAGGTGGTGTTTGAATAGTTCTACTAAACTTGCAAGATATGAAAGAATGCGTAAAATCAAAATCAAATAGTAGGTTCACTAATGTTGATTTAACAACTACTGTACCTATAAACACATATTTTTTAAGATCCACCTTAGTAGTAGTGATATAATACCTCTTTCCTTGTTTCCTTGGAGGTTGTTGCTGATTTCCTTCGATAACTATCCGCTTAGGGAAATTGCTTACATAATTCCCATGATACTTATAGTTTTAACACTAAACTATAGGATGAGTATTGATCTGAAACTTCTTTTCTTATTCTGTATTAGACGGATTCTTCATATCCCGTTGGCAGTTTTTAGCAAGATGACAAAACTTTCCAAATTTGAATCAATTTTTGGTTCCCATCAGATAGTTCCCAAGATGCTTCTTCACATATCTTTTACAAGGGGAAAAGTCAATCTTCTTTCCATCATGGTATTTGTTTATTGAACCACCCATGTTGTTCCCCATTTTCCTCTTCTTTTCATTCGGCCTGTGATACCATTGAGAGTCTCCAATCTCCATTTCAACCTTGAGGGAACAACGGACAATCTTCTCAAAATTTTCAATGTCTCAAATCACCAATGTTGTTCATATACTTGGATTTAATCCACTAAATAATTGACCCACCTTGCTTTTGGTGTTCATTAAAAAGCTATAGGAGTACCTTGAAATCCTTGTAATGTTTTCTTCATACACACTAATGGACTCATCTTCCTTATTCTTATGTTTGAGGAACTCTCTTTCCATCTTGAGATGGAGCGTTAGAGGAAAATATGTATTGAAAAACATCCTCTTGAATTCCACCCATTCCATGGAATCAATTTATTCTTAGGAAATTGTATTCTTGGTCGGTTTCCACCACTGATTAGCTTCCCCATCAAAACGATAGAAAACCAGTTCAAGTTTATCTTCTTCTGAGCACTACAGGACATAGAATATCTTTTCAATGGAGTTAATCCATTGTTCCACGAGGATGGGATCAGAATATCCACTATACGTGGGAGGCCTTTTCCACATGAAGGATTCTACAGAAACATTCCCTTTCCTTAGAGGATGGTGTTACAGATGATTCATGTTATTCTTCATAACTTGAGCCAGCAGTGCAAGTAATGTCATGAAATTGTGAGCACCCATTCCTATTATATCAGGCATATCATTAGGTAAATATTCACATTTCCTATAACATTGTTTGTTATAATGTGTTCTTCTATTTCCCACAATTAACTAAGAAAACGAACTTACAATTATAGTTCTTTAATACTTAGATATTGAGCATAAAAAGGAAACTTTGAACATAAAAGGATAAACTTGTAAAGGAGAAGTATATACTAACTCAAGATTCCTTAGGTTTAAATCTAGGTTTTCATTGATCTATTTAATGAATTATATTATATGTGTATTTTTTCACTTAATAATGTCTTTTACTAAGGTCATGAATTTTACCAAAGCATATCCTCCAAGAGTGTCAATACCAAGAGAGCAGCAGGGCTCGTTGTTGTGTTCCAAGATACCCCGGGTCAAGCCAGAAACTCCTTGTTGGAGTTTTCAATCCTAGGTACGTCTAAGCCAGAGCCACCTCTACCTGTTTGTATCTAGACAGTGGTGTATTTTCATGGTAAACCACCTACTCTATACATACCAAAATTTAGGGATGTTTTCTTATACTTCGTCTCATACTTAAGGTTCTCACCATGGTGCTATATTTATAATCTGTAAAAATAACTAGACCATCCTTTGATACCAACTATAGAGACCCTAGACTTCTACTTATGACATTACATGATTTTAAGCATAATTATACCTCATATTACAATCCAAGGATCAATATGTCTAGTTTCATTGAAGACTAGGTACATAAATCATAAAACATTGGGCTAAAGAACACTTCTTTATTTAATCTCCGTAGAGAGATAATAACATCTTTTAAGCCCTTACATCTACATAGGGTACCCCATGGAACACATGAACAAAGGGATGACCTTATAATCCCAATAAGGGAAATAACATAAGAATTCAACTGAATCACATGAGTTAGGTGTCCTGACATAATGGTATCAAAAGCATAGAATATATGAAATCATATCATATAAACATGGAATCATATAAATGTGGAAGAAACATAAAACATGCCTTTATTACACATTAAGGATAACCATAAATACCATTTCCAAGAGTAGTACTGGTTAAGGCTAACCCCCAATCCCATTTCCCATTATAGTACGGGGCAAGGCTAACTGCCAATCTCGTTTCCCATTATAGTAAGGGTCAAGGCTAACCACTAATCTCATTTCACATCGCATGTCATGAGACATAACTTTACCCAATTAATTGGAGTTATATCTAAGAGAACCCATTTCAAAATTTTCTTGAATATTCCTTCCACATAAATAATCATACATAATCAAACATACATAAACATAAGGGTACCCATGGAAAGAATTAGGTAACACAATCATGACATAAATCATAACCAATGGTCGTATCAGGAACGTTTCCATAACATAAAGGGATTATAAGATAAGTGGATGTTCATAAGGTAAAATATGCATATATAATGTTAAGTGATATAAAACAGAAGTGAAAAATATAAGAAATGTATTTGAGAAACATTAGCACTAAAACATTTTTGTGCGGTTTTATGGAAAATACTATATAGCTTTAAAATATAAAAGATGAAAATATTTTTTATAAAACAAGAATTCATCCAAGAAATCATTCATAATAAAAATTCTGATTTTATAAAAGAAATTTTTTCTTAAAACAAAGGATAGAGTACACTTGCTATTGGGTAACAATTCGGGAAGTTCCCTTAAAACATGTTTTTTTTATCGATAAGTACCAAGGAGGGAATCATTTAAAAACATATATATCCCAAAAATAGAGTGATATAAGGGTATTCATAAATTAATTTTGTAGAAATATAGAGAATTTATAATGTTTACATAAATAGATAAGATAAATCAATTTTGATATAAAGAATGATAATGCAACCCGAAAGAACAAAGAAGGTTCGGGAAGAATTCATTACTGTTTATTGGCATGGTGTTAGGTGTACCTAAGGGGGAATGATGAGAGAGAAAAGGGGTTTCTCATTAATTATACATAATGATATAATTATTGATAGGTTATTAATCATACCACATAATTTGTGATTCCACATAAAATGGCATAGCATAGAGGACATATTGATTAAGAGTGAAATGGAGAGGATCCCTTACCTTAAGTCTAGAGGTGTTCTCAACATGTTATTAATGACCTAAATTAACAAATTAGGTTAATTAATTATTAATCCCACAACCTATAATATATTTTATTGATTTATTATAAAACTCTTTAATCCATTCAAGACCTTTTTATTGGTTATAAGGTTATATTTCATTGTTCGGTTCTGTTTTTTAGTTGGTTGCAATGACAAGTTCACTTATATTCATGATTGGATAGACATGTAAGATGAATTTGGTTGTCCAGAATTGAAGTTTTATGTCATTAGTGAACATAAATGAGATTACAATGTTGTAAAAATCCATTTTTTTATTTGGAGTGAATATGAATTATTATATAAAACAGTAGTGATAACCGTTTTGGATAATCGGTGGGTTTGATTACAATGAACATGTTTTTATTTATAATATAATACCATTTTTAAAAAAGGATTATAGAACCATATCTAGGAAATATTAAATATATAATAATCTGTTTCAAACATACCACAATTGGTTTCAGGACCAAAATTAAATATGATAATATAAATTGATAAACTGTTGTCCTTGAATGTGCTAAATTAACGCATCTCAAATTGTGTTTTCAGTTCATTCAAATAAAATATGGGGAAAGGAGAGAAGATAATGAAGTCTCCCCTTGGATTACTATAATTATAGTACATGTATATTATAGTAGTTATAATACCATTTGGGTGATCGGAGGTGAGGAAATAAATGGAAAAGAAAAGAACTTAATGAAATGAAAGAATTGGAAAGAGGAATTTACGTCTTGAGTCTTCCTCATTTGATAACCTCCTAAAGGGAGAGGTTTTGGTAGTTTTAAGAGACTAGGGGCCTTTGTACATGGGGGAGGATCATGGGGAGGGATTTGGGAAGAATATTGGTCAGGAACAATTCTTGAGAGGAGTGAAGAGAAGAGGGAGTGATGTGGGTTTTATAGTGGAGGAGATGAGGGTTTTCATAATTTTTTAGCCATTAGTTTATTAATTTCCCTCAAGACCCTAAATAGTGATGATTAAATTACCAAGAACATTAATGCGATCATGTTATTTTTATATTTGGGTGCTTATATCACTTGTGACGTTCCGAATAGTGGATTTAAATTACAATTTATTTATACGGTAAATTAATGTATTTTACTATTCACAAAAAATTCAAGTATTTTAGAAAAATCCCAAAGATTCACCAAAACCATTTTTCAACATGTAGAATCAAAAAATGAATTCCATTTTTAAAAAATATTTCTCTAAATATGATTAATTTAATATTTAATTAAAAACATACTTTACTTAAAAAATGAATATTTTAAAGCATTTATTTTCTTATTCCTAGATATAGGTATATCGTACTTCCACTTGAATATTATTTATATACTATCATAAGTAAGGTTACTATTCATTAGGCATATAACTACTCATAAGGGAATGTTAATATTAATAAGGGATGTTTATTATTCACCAAAATTTATGTTTTTCTTATCGGACTCCAAAAAACTTACTTATTACAACCGTGTATGTTAGATTTTTGAATTTCAAAACATAGAAGTGAAAAACACAAGTTTAAAGGTCACATAGAACATAGTAGTTCATTATTTTGAGATTTCATGTTCTTATAAGAAGTGTTTATTAGAAAATAATTTACATTGACAAAACATTTTGTCGTTACATTCTACCAGTTGTCACATGCATTTGGAAGGGGATTCACCAGCATGACCCATTTCTGTAGGGAGTGATTCAAATCCCATATATTTGGTTGATATTGTCTGGGTCCTTTGAAAACTGGTCTGAGTGGGACGTTGCCCAATTTTTTGGATGTAGTCGCCATCACCTGATTTTCCTGATGTTTCTGCCATACAGATGGTCATTTTTATTTTGCATACCGATTCACCGAAGGGGAAAGGCATACGTCGAACATTCCCAATCATATTTATTTCTTACATGCGGCCATGAAAGGAAATACCATTTTGATAAGACTTGTCCTAAAGTTGGATAGTGGGTATCGAGTATCATGCTATTTGAGAATCATGTGATTAGGATGTTGATGTGGAAGCCCCACCTAATTGGATGGTTATCATGCCAGGATGTTCTGACAGGTCTTGGATGTGGGTATGGAGGAGAGTATAAACCACGGATTCAAGGAATCATGGATTATGAGGAATGACATGCGACGTAGAAGATGTTAGGAATTATAAAATTGGAAAAGCCTTTCATAGGGATGAATTTTCCTTTGTTTGATAGGCCATTTTTTGGGAACATAAGCAGAGTTATTGGGGCATAATGTGCATAGTCAAAGAAATGTGTCTTCAAAACATAGACCATCCATTCCCAATGGACATGAAGGGTTATGATGATCCAATATAACTCAAATCATGGAGTCTGATTAATAGATAGGGCTCATTTGGATATGTTATAAACACATAGGATGGGATTATTCACATAAATCCTTGATTATTCTCAGAATTGGGATTCTTTCTATATAAATTTGATTTGTATGTGAGGTAGGATATTTTGAATCAGTTTTTGGATCGGGGCCCAGCTTTAAAGATCCATTCATCCTTAGAAAAGTTTCTATGCACAATTTTTGGCCTTTCTTCAAGGTAATAGTGAATTTTAGCTATATTTGGAGAACCTTGTAGGTATTTATGTTATGCGGTTAGGATTTCGGGCCATATAATCTAATTTCATGTAGTGAGGACATCTTCCATAAATATCAGCATCGCGTGGAAAGGATGTTGATAGAATAGTTTAATAGTCATGAGAAGGGATGAATTATTGATGTAATCATGTGTAAATATGAGATTATCATATTAGGATATTCCTTGTATTCCCCATACAAGAGAGGGGGAGAATTTTTAAACCATGATTGTGGGGGGCCTCGAGTCAGGATGGATGACATGGGGCATAGAAGCTATTAAGTATATGAAGAGAGGAAACTCCTCTCCTGGGGATGAATTTTCTTTTGGTTGAAAGGAAATTTTCATGGGAAACATATGCAGAGCTGCCAGAGCATATTGTGCATAGTCAAATAATGGTGTTTTTAGGACATTATCTATCCATTTTCGATAGTTGTGGATGATTATGGTGACTTGATATTTTATGGGGAATGGAGTTTTATGGATGAAAAGAGGATTTCTGGGTACATGAGAAATATACAGGCCATGATTAATTTTGAGGTATGAGATCCATTACACAAATCTGATTCAAGTGTAAAGGTAAGAATGATTATTTTACCCTTTGTGAATATAAGATCCTAGATATAAAATCCATTACATCTATATTCATTACACATGCAGGGGATTGTGGGTACATTTTTTTATGGCAGGACCTTAGAAAACTGAGGTGTTGCTATATATCTCATCATGTCAAGAATCAAGACATACATTGTTCTTTAGCTACAATACAGTTTAATTTCATATGGTTCGGAATTATTTGGTTACCAAATTTAACATCACGTGGTTCAGAAAAGAGTGATCCTATGTGAAAAGGATGAATTTTATGAAGTGTTAGGCTTGAACCTTTTGAAGGTTTCCTACATTTCCCAATTAGTTGGGAATCAATGTACATGTAGTTCTCGAGACTCCTTGGGCCATTCTGACCTGTACAATGAGAGGGGGCCTTTTAAACCATGCTTTCAAGATGATGGAATTGTTATAATCTCGTATGTTTTGTCCAATTGGGTTAATGTATTTACCATCATTCCTAAGGTCACGTGATTTATACTTGATGTGAGAAGCAAGGACGATGATGGGTTCCCTCATAGTATAGGGGAAATAGATGATATAACCTGGGCATTCCAAAGCAAGTGATGGATAGACAAAGATATTGGGAAAATGTGTCTCTGCGTATCCTATTGATGAATATGAATCAAGCGGTACATAGTTCTATAAAAGGCCCTCCTAGAATAGGTGTTTTCCACACACAAGGAGGGGGGCTCCAGCTTTTTTTGGACTCGTGTTGGTGTCTGGACTAGGAAGAAGAATATGAGAATCAATTCAAATCCTACAATGGACAAAATCTATCCTACACATAGTTATTTGGTGTAATTTCCCTATCTTTATCAAATCCATACGTATGGAAATGAGGTATTCTTGTTTTTGGGAGGTTGATGAACTATGGAAAAAAATTTGGGTGTCACAATGTATCTTTTCGTGATGATAATCAAACCACACATTGTTCTGGAACATGTCATGGTAGTTGACCAATGCTGGAGAAAATTTCCACTTGAGTGAGAACATTATTGGGTCCATGCAGCTTAACATCGTGCATGATGGATGAGGGTGTTGTGATTACACAAATTACTATTTCAGAAACCTGACATTGGTGAGGATGTGGTTAGCTGTCCATCCATTGAAATCATGGAATATGATCCATTGGATTAAACTTTTTGTACAACATATGGTCCTTCCCATTTTGGCTCAAACATAGGATTTTTCTTCTAGAGTATCGTCAGGTCACTGAGGACCACACCATTTCTCCTTCAAGGAAATATCATAAGTGAACGTTCTTATTAAAGCCTCCTATAATCCAAATTTGGTAGACTTCCAGATGGTGAATATTGTGAAATATTTTCTCATCCAATCATCTAGTTCATCAAAACGTTTCTAGAATTGATCAGCTATAGATATTTGATCACAAACAGTGATTTAGAGTGATGGTAGTTGAATTTCAAGGGGCAGAACTGCCACTTTCCTATATACTAACGAGTACATGGTTTCTTGAGTGGTGGTGTGGGATGTGGTCTAGTAACCCCAAAGAGCATAAAGTATCTTTTCCAGCCTGATTTCTTATCCTTGTCTACCATCTTTTGGAGTATGTTGGAAGGGGTCTTGTTGAAATCCTTATCTATGTCCATTTGTTGTTGAGTGGTAGTGGGATAACTATTGGATTTGATAACATACTCTTGGTAGAGTTTGTCCAATTTAACCGCGAAGATATTGTTGTCGTTGTCTGTCAGTATTGTGTTGGGGACACCATGCCTGGTGATGATATTGGATTTTAAAAAGCTAACAATGCATTTTCATGATCTATTTAAGGGGTGAAAATTCTTTCCATTTAGAAAATAAGTTGTTTTTTTTGCGACAATATATTTGAATTTCATGGTCTCATCGGTAGGATATAGTCCCCCAATGTCCATTACCCATATCAAAAATGGACCTGATTATTTAGTTGTGTGAATTAACTCAAGGGGATGATGGATGAAATTGTCATGGGCATGGTTGGAATGATGACGTTTGGTAAAATTAGAATAATCCTACATCATGGTGGGTTAATAACATCCATGACTTGGAATTTTATGAGAGATTTGGGATGTTGACTTGTGTTCCCCAAAAGTGTCGACAGCACTCCATTCATGATGACAATGGTTTCTTCACAATCAATGCCTCGAGAAAGACTCCCTCAAGGCCTCACTTATAAAGAACCATTTTTCAATTTGTGTCATTGTATAGCATGAAATTGAGTGCTATTCTTCAGATTTTTTCCCTTCTAGCCCTATCTAGTGTGTTTTCTCTCTTTTGAAGATAGTCTATAGTGGGAGTCATCCAACTGACGGTAGGAGCATATGGCTCATAGAAGGGACAGATCTCTTTAATTTCATCTGTGTCAGCCTAAATGAATGGTAAGACCATATATTGGTGGAAAATACTGAGGAATGTTGCATTATGATTTGGATCAGCCAATCCCATGGCTACATTTACTAATGCATCAGCTTGCACATTTTGTGACAAGGTAAAAAAAATTAATATCAGTTTTGATAATAATTATACCATTAGTTATTATTCATGGTTCATCAATGGGATCATATCATCATTCTTGATAGAATAGTCACAATTTCCTTGCTTGATGACCAGTTCTAAATTACCAATAATCATTAAGTGTTTAGCTTTTTCATGGAGTCGTAGTTCCAGACCTGTAATGAGGGCCTTGTAATCTTCTTCATTCTTGATGAATTATTCTAATAGTATGACGGAATAGGGAATTACATATTTTTATTGGGCTACAACTATGACTCCCAGTCCCTTTTTTGAATTTGGGGTCTTCCATTCTTCTTTCTTTCTGTATTCTAGAGAAGCTGTTGAAGTTAATTTACCACTTTCAAGAGTTCTCTTGAATATAGAACACTTCCTCATTAGGTAACTCAATATCTGATGGGTCCAATACTATTGAGGTATGATCAACCAATAAATATTCTAATGCATTGCTTTTGATAGGTTGAACTATTAAAAGATGACCACCTGGTGTGGAGGCATCCACTTAACATTGGAAGGCTGAGAATGTATTTGAGTGGATTTCTACGTGGGACCAAATGGACATCGTGGTGCTATATTTAATGTCTCAACATCTAGACTACAAATATTAGTGAAAATAATCTCTTCACAGTTTTTGAATAATGAGTCTCAGCATCAATCATGGTTTGGTTGAGATAATAGAGACTATTCTAACTGTCGGCATAATTATTTTGTGTGAGGAAGGCACCTTCGGATCGATCCAAGGTGGTTACATACAAAATGAGTGGTATTCCTTCAATAAGTGACATTAAAATAGGTGGATTAAATAGATTTTTTTTGATATTTTCAAATGATTCCTGGCAATCATCAGTCCATTGATACTCTACCCATTTATTCATCAACCTGGTGAATGGAAAACATTTTCCTACTATGTTGGCTGTAAAGCACCACATGTAAGTTAGGTGTCCTTGTATTCCTATAAACTCTCTGAGGTTGTAACATGAAAAGGATGTAATTTTTATTCTTAAGGTTGACATATATGCTCTGATGGTGTACGATGAAGTTGATAAATTTTTCTAAAGTAACACCAAAACAACATTTCAAGGGGTTCATTTTCAGACTAAGATTTCGTAATTTATTAAAGAAAATTTCAAGGTTGGCTGGCCAATCCAAGAGGTTTCATGATTAAACCACCAAATAATCAATAATAAATTCTATGAAATTTCCCAGGAAATGGATTGATAATATGGTTCGTGGTATGTTGATATGTGGCACTACCATTTTTCAACCCAAAAGGCATCACTTTCTAGCAAAACACTCCTTGGGGAACCGTGATGGTGGTGGATTATTCATCATTTTGGGATAGTGGGATCTTCTTATATTCTGAATATCCATCAATTAAGGAGATTGACTCATATCGAGTAGTTATATTGATCAACAATTTTATGATCGGGACAGGGAAATCATCCTTCAAGAAGTGCTAGTTGAGGTCCATGTACTCGATGCAGACCCTAATCTGCTCATTTTTATTCTTGAAGGGGACATTTTTTTCTAACCAAGTGGGGGTACTGCACCTCTAAAATGATTTTATCTCTAATGCGAATATCATATTCAGATTCTATTTCGGCTTTATGTGTCGGGTGTGTCCTTCTGTCAGCATTCTTGTAACCATAGTGATCTTTCGACATGCCTAGGTTATGAGTGGACACCTCTGGATAGAGACCTGGAATCTCTATATAATTCATGCCGAAATAATATCAATTATTTTTTAGTAAAGATTCATATATCTCGTTCTCTTCAGAAGTCATGGTTGCACTAACCAGAGTGGATTGTTGGTCTTCATCCGTACCGAAGTTGATTTCCTTAAGCTCATCAATGGTGGTGGAAGCTCCTTCCTCAAATGCTGGAGGGGAATTCATTATGTCTTCTTCTTCCTCCTCCCCTTCATCCTCATCATCTTCCTCTTACTCTTCTGATGGGAAAAAATCCTTGAAATTATTGCTTCATATTTGAGGGAGGAGTTTCAATTTTCATGTCTGGGAGGGGAAAACGTCTCTTCTACCTCGGCCATTGGCAGGGTCTTCTCCAAAATAAGATGTTGTGAGGCGTAAAAGAGATCCTTTATCTTGTTTGATTGATGAGACACTTCCTACAACCTTTGTGAGTGAGGCAGGAATTTCATGGGGTTTTGATGATACCTTAGGGGTATTTTCAAGTAAACCTTCCCCATTATCTTATGATTCAATGAGCCTTTTGACATTATCAATCTCAACAATCATAATAGAAATTATGAGGAATGTTGAATACATGTTTGAATTTGGACTTTCAGATTCAATATGATTGACATAAAATACGTATTATTCCCATAGTTTCTTGAGTGGATCGATATGAAACATTTCCATACTATTTGGGGTGATGACCAAATTAATTTCATTAGATGAGGGTTGTTTCCCCTTCGGTTCATAGAACTCTACATTCATATAGTTTGACTCAGAGGACCTAAACATGGCCTTATTCACATGCAGTGGCCCACTCTATCCATTAATGCTATATTTTAATCATTGGTTTTATGAGAATAGTATTTTTGAGTTCGTATGCAGCCAGGGCCTTCCTAGAAGATCATTAAAGTCCATATTATTTCGAAGAACCAGAAATTCTAGGTGTGATAAGAAGTCATCAAACATGGTCTTGAGATTTATTTGGCATAATGGCTTCTACATTCTTTTGTTGTATCCCAATAAGGTCATGGTTCAGGGTGTCAATTTATCCTCATTGCATCATAACCGATGAATTGTATGCAATGGGAGTAGATTAACTCCAAATCCATTATCGATGAAGAATTTTCAGATATTGACAAAAAAAATTTATGCAAGACACATATAGTCTAGATGTGTCCCTTCATATGGTCTATTCATATTTATCTTTGAAGGATATGAATACATGAAATAATATATGATTGATCTCTATCTGGTAGACTTCATCAATGGACGCTTCGACATCAAACTCATAGGGACTCAACAAAGCTTCTCTGAGATCTGAAAATAGATTCAATGCATCCATGATTGAGAGCTTACCTGGAACTGAAGCTAAATATTTCAGAATTTCATATTTCTGATCTAAATTCCAATGGTTCCCAGCTTGTGGATTCTCTTTCATAGGATCTTTAATGGATTGGGCATTTAATGAACATGGTTCATCCCTTGGGGTTAGATCTGGAGGTTCTTTTCTAATTTTTGGATCGGGCCAGGTATTCCTTCTCACATTATGAGGTTAATTAGTTGTTTTTCTTCCACTAAAAGGTATTCCAAAATAATTGGATGGGGGGGGCTTCTTGTAGAATCAGATGATTTTTCATTTCCCTGTTGAATTCTATGGAGGGTCCTTCCATGGATTTCTTCAATACTGATAGTTTTCGGGGTGGTGTGACTATAAGCTTGATTTCTACCATGTATGCATCTCCTTTGATACCTCTGGCTTCTATGTCTTCTTCCTATGGCTCCCAGCCAGGTTCATGGGATTCTATTTTATAATCGTACTCATCATAGGAGAAAGGATCCATCAAATGGATGACATTTACAGAGCCAAAAAATCATCTCCTCTTCTAATGATTACATTTCCCCATCATCAACCTCTAGCTGTACCTTTTGGCAGGGGTTCTCGTATCATCAGATTTTCTGCCATGCAATCTGATAGTGTAAAAGCCAATATTGTCTTTAGTGAAAGTTCATTTTCCTTCAATTTATTTTCACCCTTCTAATTGGACTTGTTTTTGGGCGGCTGTACTTTAGAGGATTGTGGAGCTAAGGATGAGGGATGTGTTTAATTAGGATCCATCGGAGTCACTATTGGTCACCTCAACTATGCTTGGAGTATTCCTTGAGCTCGGTTGACTATTTTTAGAATAATACAACTATCACACTTCTGATAATTTTTTGTTAACAACCCTTTTCCAATCCATTTCATTATCTAGATCAGTGGTGGAAACGTATTCCACTTGTGCCGATAGTGGTCTCAACTTGACATGTCCAGAATCTATCATCTTTTGCAGGTGGTATTTGGAGACAAAACTCCCTTAGATATTGTGCTTCATTATCCTATGGAAGGGATAGTAATTTTTAAGGACTTCAAGACCTATTTCATCACCCTGCTTTAGCTCTGAAAGTTGAAGAAAGTTTCAATTCATGGTGGCTATGAATAAACATCGGGCTTGGTCATCCCAAAACAATTAGACTTTATTTATACATTCTTCAAACTGATTTCTCCCTCCCACATCTCTTCTTTACGGTGTCGGGGACGGATGATAACGTCTTGAGGGCCTTACATGGTTTGGTGTGGAACATGGGGATGGAACCAGTGTAGGGTTGGCTTAAGCTTGATAGAATTTTCTTTAGTCCCCCCTCATCTTTTTACTAGGGTTGATGAGGTTTCTTGGGACTTGATATTAGTCTATTAAAAGAAATATTCTATCCTTTGACTGATGTTGGAGTATTCCTCGAACCCACTTGAATACTTCATTGGAACGAGTGTCATTCATAGCTCATCTCGGAGATTATCGATGGACATGGAAACCATCACATTTTGGGGGGCTGGCCAATTCATGGAGTAAGTCATACCTCTCCATCTAATGATGATGTCTAAGACTCTTTTGTTCTCTTGCTATTTTCGTTTCATGAAATCACTGAATATTGTGTTTGGAAACGTAGAGCTCAACTAGAATAAGAATTGGCACCGAATATCCTCCCATCCTGTTATTGAGTAGTCTTGAAAATTGCTGTTCCACACAATGGCTAAGCTTTTTAGAGCTCATAGAAATCATCTGAGCATCACAACCTTTGGTTTCTCTAGATATCTGATCATGGGGTCACAATAAGAATAGTAGTTCATTAGATTCTGCTCTAGGCCCCACGATCCATTGAACAATGGAAATACGGGATTCCCGAATTTGGGTAGAGGTGGGACATTGCTCACCCAATTGGGGGTAAGGCCTCCTTTCTATTTTTACTAGAGAGTGCCATCCTTCCATTGATTCCATTTGAGTTGCTAATAAATTGATTGAATTCAGGAGCCCTTGATTCATATCTTGTTGGACGCGAGCCTGAATAGGTGCAATTGGTAGAAAGATTTGATGTGTGAGCACTGCTAGACCTTGAGGCGGATACCCACTCAGGGGAATCCTTTGTGCATTTTCCTAAATTTGTTCTACTTTCTTCCCTATTGGAGGTAAATCTTGATATCCTACTCGGATTCGGTTCAGGTAGATCGATGGTCCCTAAACTGCCCTGAATGAGACTTGCGGGTTTGGGGCGGGAAGAGTTTTTATTAAAGAAACTTTTTTGAAAACAGGCATATGTGGACAGCCCGCAGAGGAAACCGACCTATGTGGGTTTACCCGCATGGATACGAGCCATCACGCAGATAATTTAAATTTTTAAAAACCCATATATTGTTAAACTTTGGATATATCTGTGATTGCATTGACGCTTCCTTCCATGTTACGAGGATCCTTTCAAATGCACGCTGCATGTGGTTCCGACAAACCGCTCGGCGGTTCCCACATATTGGAGGAATTTATTTCCCAGGTCATTTATATCCAGGCACTTCACTCATAGTGTTTCCTTCACCCTCTCCCTCCCTCCCTCGATGCAGAAAAAGACCTCTTTCAAGGTCCAAGATCGAGAAAAAGAATAAACACCATATTGCATGTTATAGGTAGGATGGTGAGAGATAATTAATTACTGTCCTCCGGTGTGGCTTCAGGTGTGGTATCCATCCACGGTGGAGATGTTTGGCTTCAGGTGTGGTCTCATCAACAATGGGGGATGAAATTATTCAACTCTTCCATAGGTGTCTCATATGTAATCATCTCAATGCTGGTTAAGTCTTCTTCTATTCCACCGTTGGGCGGGGCGGGCCAGATAAATCCACCCATTTGATATGAGGGTTTTTGCGGGTTTAAGATAGCACGGGCTCAAGCACATGTGGGCTTAGCCCGCCCCTCCCCAACCCATCCATTTCTTATTGTTGGGGACATCTAATGGAAGTGTGTGTTGACACTCCACATGAGGAACATTCCCCGTATAACAGTTTACTCTTAACAGCTCAGCGTTGAGTCACCTCAACTCTTTAATTTCTTCTTCTTGTCGAGCTAATTTCTCATCTTGTAGGGGGAATCATCTTCATGGGGAGGAGTTAGTTCATAGACCTTTCTCATATTATTATCCTTGTTGAACATTATAATGGAAGGAAATAGTATATTGACTGAGGGGGCTCCCAAATTTCAGACAACTCTTTGGTTTTTAGGGTGCACACCTCTAATATTGGTTTGCACCGTCTGTGGGAGGGAACGCTCTTGTCCTATTTCGAGGTTATTTGTATCATTTTCAGCTAGGTATTTTGGGTTGATGTCTATGATGTTAATTGATGCATACCGCATTTGGGTTGGTGTACAAGGTATGGAATGGTGGTAGAGCTTCTTACGTCCTTTGTTGGATCTTCTCTATCCATTTTGTGATACTCTTTAGCTCTCTTGGTGAAGAGCGACTCAAAGGGAGACCTGATATGAACTTGTAGTACACCTCTATTCAGGGGGATGCGAGTCACATGACAAGATGGGATGGGTTACCCCTCTGTCAATTGTCCCCCCCAAATGGGAGAAGTCATAAATCCATTGGGCATAAATTTGAGGTAAAAATGCCCCTAGACCTATAGGATGGGGTTTCTGCTGTTCTTCTTTTCACATCCCTCAACACAAATGTTTTCGTCTTATGGGGGAATTCTGAGTTAAAAATTCTCCCATCCATGTGGGATGAGGTTCATCCCATGTTGTGATGGATGCTTCTAATATTTCTACTTTCTTGATCTCATTCATTCCCATGAGGGTGTAAGCTAAATATAGTGTCGAGTCTCCAACTGAATTACTTGCTTCCAAGGAAATGAAAAAGGATCATAGATTAGTTTCTCTTAAATGGGATTCCTGTTGGATGTTCTCAGTAGCCTGGTTAAGGAGCTCCTCAATGGTTTTCTCTTGTTTAGCCTGACACTTCTGAGACATACTCAAGGCCAGTTCTTGTCAATCATTCCACCTTTTCTAAATAGAGACTTAATTTGAATACTATCTTGGGATGATGAAATTTTAAGATTTCATTTCCATTGGGTTATGCTAGATGGGGATTGGGGTGAAGTATAGAGCTCCATGTTCTACCCATCCTCGGATATGAATACCAGATGGGGCATCACTAATAAGTTAGTGTGACTTGTATTGCTCATGGAGGTACTCCATCCTAATATCATTTGTTTTCCTTTATGATTTTGTTCCTCGTGTATATGGAATGGATTCTAGGTCGATTTGATGTTGAATCTGTCCCAGTATGTTAACATGCTCTCCATACCATTATAGGGAGAAAATTTTCATTTAACTAGTGGAGAGTTTTCTAGATATTGAGGTGAATGTTATGCATAAATTCTTCTAAAATCTCTCTTGGGATGTTGAACTGAGAAGTGTTCGTGGGATAATACATCACTAGTATGTCATCCCTAGTTATTTTTCATCTAAGAAGAAACACATATTCTTATTATTCAACCATGGACCCTTCTTATTCATCCACCTGGTTTGACTTCTCCAAAATTATTCTATTTTAATATGCAGGGATAGAAGGCATCTTATAGACATATGAACAGTAAAAGGGTGTCTCGGAAGATGATCATGGACTCAGGTTGTCCTTCAGTTGGGAATGGATATATCTGTTCATGGAGAGAGTAACCAATACGTCATACTCCATTTTTTCAATCACCTCATCAAATGATGGTTTTCTTGCATTTGACCCAATGAGTGGAAGACCTTCACACCGGAGTATATTTGGACTGTGAGGAGGACCTTCGTAGTAAGTGTTATGATGGAGAGTACTACCATTTCAGCTTATTTTCTCACCGAAGAGAAGAATTTTGTGTTATATATCATGGGGAGGACCTTTATGAAGGACTTCAATAAGGGGAATAACTTCTTGTAGCTCAACATCATTGATGGGAGGGCCATCACAGTGACTGTTATCATGGGAAGGACTACCATCATAGCTTTGGCTACAAGGAATGAATTAGTACTGCACACTCTATGGAGGGACTTCAGGATGTACAATAATGAGGGGAGGGTCTTATCGTTGCTTTTATGTCACTCGGATGAGGGCATTGATAGAGACTTCATCATGGAGAGGGCTGCCATCATGGCTTGACATCTGACTATAAGGAGAATCATATCGGCAATGTATACCCTAGGAAGGACAATCAGGGTGGACTATATCAAATAGAGAACCTTCATCAGATATGATATTCTTGTCAGAGGGAGGTTTATCCAGACATTCATCAAGAGATAGGATCTCATGATTGATCATTCCTGGACCACAGAGTAAGCCCCCATGGGTGCTCTAGGGAGGACCTTCAGAGCTACTAGTAGCTACATTGTGGGGAGAAACATCACAATAGCTACTGCCACTTCTATAATTTGGTAATGGACTGAAATGATATTGGGCCTTTATTGATAGATGTTTGACAGTGTCAAGGACTCTATCTTCCAGTGGATAAGAATCAAGAGTATGATCTTAATTTTTCTGTTACCTTTGTCATGCTTAATTTTTGTGTGCTCTCTTATAGGAAACTAGGGCCACAATCTGTTGTTAATGACCATTATGTATAGGATGGTGTTATCTTGGTTCCAGTGATGTCTTCAGGCTATTCCGATGACCACCTTGAGTTCTGGATGGAATATATGCCTGCCTTGGAGCGGCCACCACATTGGACCAATGCCCCCCTAGTTAAAACAAGTATTTTTCCCGATCCCAATTTCCTTGAATCAGGGAATATGGTTGTCCACCCTCCTAAAATAGAGCATAGAAGGTAGTCTTCCCCAGATTGATTATCTGATTTGGTAGGTAAATCATCCCACTTGGGGAGATTGTGTCGTGGGATTAACTCCTCACCTTTTCTAACAACTCAATGACTTCTTGACATGTCTAGAGGTTAGAGTCTAGGATCGATGTTTGATCCTCCACCATGGCTATAATTTGTTGACATACATATTTGGATGGAACATGTTTGAATTGTAATTCCCATGTTAGTGAAAAATTTTATTCCTTCTCTGATCCTCCATGAGTTTCCAGGGGGTACTGGCGGTTCTCTTGTGTTCAGGTAGAGGAAGGAGTCTTCTACTACCTGTTTTCTCAGGCTTCCACCATATTTGGTTGGTGGGATTTTTATTTGTGAGAAAGTATTACTGTATTCTCTTTTTCCACTATATTTCTCTCATGGTCTTTATTTTCATCTCCAATAATTTTTCTTTGCTCATATTTTATTTCCACCGCATTTTAATTGTGGGCTTCATTGTGGAAGGCAAGAGTTTGTAGCTTCCTATTGATTGCCACCATATTTTTAGAGTGGGATTCATATGCACTAGCAGTGTTGTATGACTACCTGTTTTTGACGCTTTCGTCGGGGCGCGTGCATCCGTATGTGGGGAGGACGCGCTACTTGTTGCCCCGCATTCCCGCTTTCCAAAGGCGGGTGGCATCCATTCATTATTCAGGGACGTCTGCTCCTTGATCGAAACTGGGATGATGGGATGTCGGTTCTTCCTTCCGTGGATTCCTGCTCGGAACTCGTTACCTAGTCCGGGTCTCCCTCAAAGATTTAAGATGAGTTCATGAAGCTCATTCCCGACGCCATATCTACATGGACGCCAGTTAATTACGCTGCTTCCGTCAAGACGCTCCAAGGGGTCTTGTCGGGGCAGCAACCTTCGGTGAGGAGAATAGTCATGTTGGGATGTCTTTGGCATGTCTTGATGCTGGGGATTGGCATGTCTGTCTTCTATCCCTTATCACAGGGCTTCTCGAGGGTGCGGAAGCCCGAGGCATCCCACATCGAACGTGGGGATTGTGTACCATCTGAGTTTTTCCTCTGCTTCCCATGTTTAACACGGGGTATGCCGCGAGTTTAACGTCTTGTGGAGATGGATCGGGCTGAAGGACCCCCTAGGGGGAACACTGATGTTAGGGCCAGCACTTGGGCGGCTTCCCAGATGTCATGGAGTGGGATGGGGTGGCATGATCTCACCAGGATGTGGCGGCCCGGGTAAGGATCATGATGGATGGTGGAGTGACGGGCTTGAACCTCGTGGAGGCTTCCTACGTATCCCCATGGCAGGGAATCAAAGTCCGCGTTGTTTGGTGGTATGGTGGGACACCTGGAGAGGCGACCCGCGAGAATGAATGCATGGATTGGATCCTGGAGGAAGTAATATCTCTTGGCTAGGGCATGAGCTTCCCAAGGCACGTGGGCTTAGGAGGGAAGTCAGGATGAGACGTGGGTGTGAGACATGGGGCTTATGCACTGAGATGACCCAAGAGGGGGAATACAGATTAACATCATGCGGGAAGAGATACAGTTTAACGTCATGTGGGACGAGGGCATAAATTTTAACCTCATGTGGGATGAGACACAGTTTAATGTCATGCGAGACGAGGGATTTGGGGCTTACGCTCTGAGGTAGCCCAGAGTGGGTATGGGTCATACACTCTGAGGCGGCCCATGGTGGTCGGGGAACTGACGTGGAGAGGTCAGAACGACCGGTTGGTGGGCTTGAACCTCGTGGAGGCTTCCTATGTACCGTGCGTTAGCACGGATCAAAGTCCATGTAGTTCGCTGGGATAGGGATTACGCTATGAGGCGACCCATAGAGGATGTCATGGTTGATGCGCGCTCTAAGCCCACGTGAGTCATGCTTGGTGTGAGAAACAAGAGGCAGCATGGACTAGACGATCACGTCGCAAAGGGTGCGTCTGTGAGAAGCGGGAAAGGGGCTTACGCGTTGAGCGGCCCAAAGAGGAAACATGGGTTTACACGTGGTTAGCGGCCCTTGGTGCCAGGGCTTACTCCAGGGTGGAGGCCCGTGGTGCGACAAAGCGCAGTGGGAAAGGGACTCCACTGGCCTTGGCATGGGGAAGTATGGAGATTCATAGGTGCAACCTTCCGCAAGAGAGGCTAGGGGATTACGTTCTGAGGCAGAACTTCCCCCGCGGACAAACTCCACTCTGACAAGGAGGATCTCCTTCCATGTGAGAAAGAGTCAATTCCCGTGGAGACGAGTGGGCGTAAAGAATGCCCGAGCTGGGGGGACCCTACGTGCGAAGCACGGGGTCGGACCACAGTTTAACGTCATGTGTTAAGGACGAGGTGCTTAGCAGTTTAACGTCCTGCGGCTTGGATGAGGTGGGTTTTCTCCACACCCCTAGGGCTTACATTCCCAATGCCCTCTACCCCTTGTGGGAGGGAAGGCATCGACAAGGACGTAGTGAAGGGGGGCCGCAGGACGAACCATCGAGGGGTCCACATTAGCGTGGCTATGCGAAGAAGCAATAGCCGTTTGCGTGCCTATGAGGAGAAGCATAAGGCAAAGAAACGCAATGGGAAACACTGCCCAAGGAACCTAGAGGTTACTTCACACGAGCCTGGAAGGCCGTACCAGAAAACAACGCATGGTGCGCATGCCGGGCAGGGGATACAACAAGTTCCGGCACAGAGAGGCAGCCAAGGGGACTCAAGGTGAAGGGTCCTGGGTTTTGTGTGCAAAGAGAAGTTTTTCGCGCAAAACACCAGGATGACACGCAATTGGATCCAGGGGATTGCATGTGGATAGAGAATTACGCGCAAGGTATTGCGCGTACGGAAGGGGATTGTGCGAACGGGACACGAATTCTGTGCAAGGGAGGAACCCGGAGGAGGGGGAAAATTCACTTAAACCAGTGGAGTTGCATGCAAAGGCGAACCCCAGGGCAAGGTTGCGCGAAAAGGGGAATTACCTGGAAGTCATATTGCGCACAGGGGGAGTCAAATTGCACACACGGGAGCCAATCCGAATTCCAAAACCCCCAAACCATTTGGGGTCGCCTTCTATTTATAGGCATCAGCCGGCGCAGAATCCAGGCGGCACGCGAAATCTGCCGCACCGAGAGCCGTCGGCGCGTAAAACCTCACCACGAGGAACCGGGGCGCGCAAAAAATGCGCGCCTCACCGGCTCGATTGCGCGCATCCCGGGGATACTTCGCGCGAATGATTTTATTACGCGCAAGTCCTCCATTATTTCGCGCACCTCTTCCCGGGCCTCCGGACCAGGCCTCTGATTCCGAATATGACATCGCTTTGCCATTTCGAAACATCCTCTAAGAGTTACGGACTTTTTCGGTGTCTAAAAATTCCCCCCCTCGGAATTGGATCGACGAGAGGTCACAATGATCGAATTCCGAGGGAAATGCCAAAACGCCGAAGGGCTGGTCTCATGGGAACTTTGCGCGCAAAATTCCAACGGAGCGTGCAAAACGACGAACTCGCGTGGAATTCTCTTTCCGTGCGGCGTGGAACCCTGGCCTCGCCTATAAAAAAGGGGCGCTGGGTCCCAAATCCGTACTTTTTCTTTTTCCGCGTGATAGGCTTATCGGTCTCGTGCGCGAAATTGCTTCTGCGGCTGCGCGTAAAAACGCTCTGACAGCGCGGAATTCCTTCCGAATTTTGGTCGTCTTTGCGCGCTTGCTCGGGATATTCCACGATTAGTGTGCCGATTGCGCGCCCATCTCCTGGATTTCGCGATGCCACTTCAGATTTCGCGCGGCATTATCCGATTCCGCGCACTGCATCCTAATTTCGTGCAACTCCTGAGATATTCGAGATGGACACAAACCGAGTTGATGAGGGGGAATTCGTCATTCGTAGGACAGAAATGGCGGCGAACGAGGAGGTTTTATGGTGCCAAGGTGATAATCTCCAACAACCTGACCTTGTTTTGTCTGCTGACTCCGACCCAGAAGACGTATCCCCTATCTGACAACCTCCTGCTCTGGAACTTTGGCATCCTGGAGGAGGTGCCTCTGCCGGGCTTCGAGGTGGACATTCCGCGATCTTGGGTGACCCGGGGGGACGATATTCCTCACTACAACATCACCAACAACGGCCATCCGGCCAGGGAAACCAGACATATGGACGTATATGTCCTGAACCTGAGGACCCGGACCATTACTGGGGCTGAGCCTGTCGCAGAGAATTCTCCAGCCCTCTACGCGAGCACGTTCCGTTAGAGCGTCACAGATGACATGAAGGGCTGGCTGAAGGATTGGGACCTGCAGTCCAGGGGAAACTTCACCAGCGAATGGGCCTGGGCGTTCTGGGTACGCCATACCTACGACCAGTTCAGGGATGAACTGCGGTATATCGGCCTGTTCGAGGCGGTATGGACATCGCAGTTCCACTTCCACCGTCAAACCTGAGCTCGGTCCGGAGCTATTCACTCGGTGGTCACCTGATACCAATACATTCCACCTTCATCATGGGGAAGTCAACATCAGTCTCTGGGACGTTCACTGCATCGGAGGTATCCCACTAGAGGGATACCAATACGACGACTTCGTTCCTCCAAAGAACACCTGGGAAGACAGGTCACGGACGCCTATGCTGACGTGGAACATGCTGGAGCTGGCCAAAGAGAGGCTGGGGGTCAAGGAATTCCTAAAGGACATTTCCTACAAGGGCTGGTTCAGCATGTTCCTTGAGAAGGATCCATCCGTCAAGATGCCGGGACGGGGTAAACGGTGCCCAACCGCGGCTCAGAAGAGCAGGGACGGGTCATACTAGAGGACCCTGGAGGCGGGGCAATACCAATCATGGGGCTATCGTGTCATCGAGGCCCAGGACACGAACGTCCAGTACACCAGGTTCCTTTCCGCCTTCCTGAGCGGGTGGCTCCTACTGGTGCGGGACGCGAGGATGAGCGTCCGTCCAGCAACACTGGTGATGGCGGGTACCAGGGCCGCCAACAAATGGTTCAACATGGGAATCTCCGTATTTGCCAAGCTGTATGCCATCCTGGGACGCATCTCACGAGGGGGGTCACCTCAGAGAGTATGTGGTCCCTTCCAGATCTTCCACGGCTGGGTGGCGGCTCATCTCTGCGGGTACACTTTCCCAAACGCCATCCGTCCTCCGGAAAATGGTATGCGACCATCCTTGCTGAACATCGAAGGGGTAGAGCCGATGATGCAAAATGAGGAGGGCGTGAGAATCTGCATTGGCAACCATAAAAACTTCCACTTCAGCCTGTTCCCCACCCGGGTCGGCCAGATGGTGGACAACGGGCGAGGCTCTCTGAAACAGAAGGAGTATTTACAGAGCATTCGGTGTGGGGTGCTTGTGGCTCGGATCGACGAGAAGGTGATCTTCGAGCCTTACGTGCCATCCCGATTTTCCAGGAAGTTCGGGTGCCTCCAACGAATGCTGAAGAAGGTATTCACGGCTGTCTGGCAAGAGAAGAATCCCTACGTCCTGCGCCAGATGTGGTTGATGTTTACCACCTTCGGCTCTGGCGATGTCGTTACTCTTCCTCCCACCGGGGTCGATGCTGGCCTAGAAACCGAGTATGTCGAACACTGGATCATTGCGTACCCTGAGGGGATTTTACGCAAGCGAGTTCGGCAACTCGAGGTTACTTGCAAGGAAACTGGGCGACGGGAAAGAAAGCAAGCTGCTGCTGGAAGGGGGGAACCAAGGGTGCGTTAGGCAGCAAGGCCTGCACAGGCCGGGACTTCAGCAGCGGGAACATCACATAGCGTCATCGCGACCTCGTTGCCCATGGGGGGTCACATGAGGAGGCCAGGGAACTGCCCGAGAAGCAGATAAGATACCTGCTCGAACCTTCCCAAGATGCAATTTTCCCAGCACTGTGGTCGGCCTGGATGACCCTGCAGAAATCGCTGAGCGTTGAAGCCATCTAGCAGAAGATCATGCAAAACAGGATCCAACTTCCAGAGGTCGAGCTCGTTCGAATTACCGACCGAGTGAACTTCCATCGGTGGCATGCTTATCTAACGGCCATGGACACATACGCACACCAAAGGGGTCAGCGTGAAGAGCCACCTTTCCTAGTGAAAGTGATGATCATCAAGGAGGATGATCCGAAAGCGATGTCATCGGGAGAAGGCGACAGTGACGAGGAGTCGGAGGGGGAGGAGGAGACCAGAGAAGACGAAGGCGAAGGAGAAGATGAAGAAGAAGGAGAACCCGAAGGTGAGGGGTCTCAAGGGGCGACCTACCTAGGGAGTCTCCGAGAGAGCAGCGAGATTGTCGGCTCTGATCTTGACATAACCGAGATACTCGAGGTCTGTCTCTATCTTCATTCATTTTCCTTCTTCATCAATTCTCCTTTCCAATTTCCCAACCATCTCTCTGTCTCACTCAGGAGTGGCTGAGCATTGGACGGGCGTCCCCACCAGAGGAGGGTGGGGTGGAACCGGTGGGACATGATGGGGATCCGACACCCATCATTGAATTAACAAGCGTAGAGGGGTCTCCCATTACGGTGGCTCCTGCAGCGGCCAGAACACTGGAGACCGATGCTTTGGACTTTTGTAAGTCTCGCGCTTCACTACTGGTGCTTGGTATCAAAAGATACCAACTAATCAACGTACGCCTTGCGCAGTGATCTCAACATTGGAGGATTATTAGGCTGCAGAGCCCGGGCCATCCGTGAGTGGACCAGTGGAGGACATACCACCTCATTAAGAACATGCTCCCTACACTGAGTCGGCCCCGACAATTGGTGAGAAGGGGGAAGCGGACATCAGTGGCGCTGTTCTTGAGGCGAGGTCGGAAGCTCATGGATGCATCGTCTCTGTTGGGGTGAGAGAAGAAGGTTGCTCAGACGTCGAGGATCCTATTCCTCACGAAGGCGTCCCTGGGGTAGATCCTGCTGCCTATCTGCTAGCTGCCTTCCCTATGTACCGACCCACTGACCCTGAGGAGATAGATGACTCAGAATCAGAGGTAGCCAAGGAGTGCCAGATGACATGGTGCAAAGGGTGGAAGTGTATCCAGCGCTTTCTCAGATATCCCCAATCGGATTGGCTGAGGCGGATGGGATCACTCCAGACCTGGCTGTGCTTCCGTGCGCCGGAGGGGCTGACGCTCAACGCCTTTATCTGACGGTCCATGATTACATGGCCGAGAAGATACGTGAGAGTAGCCGGCGCACCGACATTTCCCAATGCCAGGAATGATCGGCGAGCACCCAAGAATTGCTGAGGGCGGAGCGGTATGTCCAACACCTCGAAGGGAAGGCAGCAGATAAGGAGGCCTTCATTGCAACATGCTCTGAGCTTGTGGAGAAACTGACGACCCAGCTGGCTGACGCGCAATAACACCTGATGGAGGCGAATCCCCAGATGACCGTACTTCGAACCGAGCGGGCGTAGGCACAAGCTAGGGTTGGTGAGCTGCGCTCTGCGATGGATGATGAGGAGAGAGTCTTCAAGGAGCGAGAAGCGGTCCTGGAGGCTACCAACTAAAGGGTAGCAGCGTTGGAAATATCGATTCAGCACGCTGATCCCTGAGGGCTTTGTTTTGGCCATCTCATGAACTTCTTACTTGTACTGCTCATCATCTCAATCAAACACATGGCCAAATTCATTCATTTGTACCCTTGGTTTAATATGCTCAACCATAATTACGAAACGAATAACAACTCATCCCTAAGCACCTGTGGGTCGCGCCCAACGCGATAAGAAAAGGATGGTCGTACTATCATTTCATCCAACTATGGGGCATTGACCAAGCTTCAGGCATCTGAAATTGGGCCCGGATTTCTGAGGAGACCTCAGACCGATTGATATATCACCTTCTCATTGTGCTCTGACACACGACTGGGGCAATGTCGGGGGCATTGAAATCCATCCGAACATAGGGAGATGGAGAGGAAGGGTGAATCACACTGCCCAAATTCGGAACACTATGGGGCGCGGCGATGGAGGATAACTGTTAACCGTGGCAGAAACACAACATCCATATTGTGTTGGCCTGTAATAGGGACAATAAATGAGGGCAGAACGCTGACCATGTTCGCAACACGGGGCCTAACTCAAATATCGTTGGTCAGTTTTTCGGAACGTTGGCCCAGGACAGCTGGTGGACCATAGGTATGTCATCCATATTGCTACAATAGGCGGACCAAAGGACTATCATCCATATTGTGGCAGCCGGCAGACCAAATTCTATCATCCATACTGTTAGGGGGTCCTGTCAAACATGAAAAGTCCTCCGGAACGTTGGCCCAGGACAGTAGGCGGACCATAGGCCTGTCATCCATATTGCTATAATAGGCGGACCAAAGGTCTATCATCCATATTGTGGCAGCAGGCAGACCAAATTCTATCATCCATACTGTTAGGGGGTCATGTCAAACATGAAATGAAATGAGGATCCGAATAAAGGGGAACGCAAAGCGTGGAAGGTGGAGTGGTGGTTTGTTCGAACAGAGTCCAACACTCCTGAAATTGTGCCACTGTGGCGAATGCGCATTAGGCGGACATACCAACCTGATTGAGGGTCGTCCCAATTTCCAGGAAGGACCTCTTTGGCGAGAGAACTGCCGCTTCCCATTATAACCATGGGGAATCCCAAACTTATTCGGGGTAGATGTCCCGATTACACCACTTCCCAAGAAGTCAGACTGAGAGGCCGACAATAAGGAGGGACGAGGTTTGGTAATCCCTGGGGCTGGACCCAAAACGAAATGTCCGGGCGTTCCTATTTATTTCATTAGGATGAGAATCAAGCACACATAGATCTAGAAGCATAGTTTAACATCATACATGATGAAATATAGTTTAACATCATGCAAGATGAGGGACACATCTCATCTAGGGATAGGCACGACACGGTGAGTAACCTGACGTGAATGAGGACATTATCCCGCACCACACCATACAATACCACAAGAGAGAGCGAGTCATAGAAAACCAGAGAAAGGATCTTAGTTTTAGGTCTTAGAACTCGGACCAAAGGAGAATGGGAATGGGAGACACATGGTAAAGCGATTGCAAAACCCAACGTGAATGGGGAAAAACCCTGCTTATTATGTGCTCCCAGGGACGCGTTTAGGCCGAGAAAACAAGTGCAAAAATTTAGGGTGGGCCTGTGGGGAAGTTCCTAGGAGCTCCCACGTATCTCATAAGTATGATAATCAAGCCATACGTAGTTCTTGAAGCACATTTTAACTTCATGCAGGACAAAATATAGCTTAACATCATGTAGGATGAGGGACACATCTCATCTGGGGATAGGCACGACACGACGAGTAACCTGACGTGAATGAGGACATAATCCTGCACCACACCGTACAATCCCACAAGAGAGAGAAAGTCATAGAAAACCAAAGAAATGATCTTTGTTTTAGGTCTTAGAACTTGGACTAAAGGAGAAGGGGAATGGGAGAAACGCGGTAATGCGATTGCAAAACCCAACGTGAATGGGGAAAAACCCTGCTTACTATGTGCTCCCAAGGACGCGTTTAGGCCGAGAGACCAAGCGCGAAAAGTTAGGCTGGGCATGTGGGGAAGTTTTCAGGCGCTCCTACGTATCTCATAAGGATGATAATCAAGCCATACGTAGTTCTTGAAGGGCATCATGGCACGATGTGGCACCTGCGCAAAGGATGAAGGAGTCGTCCGGGTCTAGATCTCGCACCAAAAGAAGCGGAATTTGATATATCTTATTTGTTCTTGAAGGTAAATGGTTTTTCTTTTGTGGGGCGACTGGCCTAGGGTAGAAATTCCTAGCATCTCCACAAGAATCAAGCCATAATAGGCGTTGACAAGAGGCATGGTAATCGACCAATACCTAGAATGATGTCCCCCATGGGGAGGTCATCACAATGTGGTTCCATTTTTCGTTGTGTGGCCAGAACGATATCATCACAGTTTAAGGTCGTATGGTTTGGACCAATAGCATTGTTTAAGGTCTTATGGTGTGTACCAACAGCACAGTTTAAGGTCGTATGGTTTGGACCAACAACACAGTTTAAGGTCATATTGTTTGGACCGACATCACAGTTTAAGGTCGATTGATAGCTTTAAGGTCATATGGTTTGGACCATCAGCACAGTTTAAGGTCGTATGGTTTGGAACGACACCACAGTTTAAGGTCGTATGGCTTAGACCGACAGCACAGTTTAAGGTCGTATGGTTTGGACCGACAACACAGTTTAAGGTCGTATGGCTTGGACCAACAACACATTTTAAGGTCGTATGGCTTGGACCGACAGCACAGTTTAAGGTCGTATGGTTTGGACCGATAGAACAGTTTAAGGTCGTATGGCTTTGACCGACATCACAGTTTATGGTCGTATGATTTGGACCGATATCACAGTTTAAGGTTGTATGGCTTGGACCAACAACACAGTTTAACGTCGTATGGTTTGGACTGACAGCACAGTTTAAGGTCGTATGGTTTGGTCCGACAGCACAGTTTAAGGTCGCATGGTTTGGACCGACAACACATTTTAGGGTCGTATTGTTTGGACCGACAACATAGTTTAAGGTCGTTTGGCTTGGACTGGCAGCACAGTTTAAGGTCGTATGGTTTGGACTGACAACACAGTTTAAGGTCGTATAGCTTGGACCGACAGCACAGTTTAAGGTCGTATGGCTTGGACCAAGGGGAACACGCACGATGCGATAAAGAATACCTGATTCGGGTGAGGGCATAATCCCATACCATCACTGCGCGCGATTTGGAGAGAGGAGCCTCGGGCCAAGGGGCCGACGAGGATCCAACCATCAGGAGGTGGACATGAGATGCAAGCTCCCAGCTGTGCTGGGCCCGAAACACAATGTCCGGGCGACTCCTCGTTTCCCATGGGGATGAGGGTCAAGCCGCACGCAACCTGTAAAGAAGATACCCAAGAACATACTCTAGTGCTTAGCTTGCGGGAGCCCCGAGAGACACCGTTATGCTGCTTGGTTTGTCTGACATGTGGGGGGGGGGGGTACTGAGGGTTAGTACAAGGAGTGTCGAGATTCCACCTTGACACGGTGGGGTGGAACATAATGTGAATCATGCAACCAACATTCAGGGCCTGGTAAAGCCGGCGTGACAACTGAGGATTACTGCTGACCACGTTCACAACATAACATCCTGTCGCATTACCCATGGGGACAAACAAATGAGCATCAACCGCTGACCATATTCGCAACGCGGGATTTGTATCGATTTTTTGTCTGAAACCCTCGGGGGCATTGGACTGTGATGGTAGGGGATCCCTTAGGCGTTGTATCCAGGCCGTTCTTAGGGGTCCCTCTAGGTGTGAAGGATGATGGGGGCCCAAATGAAGGGGAACACGAAGCTTGGAAAGTGGATGGAACTTGCCTATGTCGAATATGACACTCCAGGTCCTAGACCAGAGTACTCTGAACACATTAACAGACCACTGGAAAGGGTCAAAGGGCTCAGTCTGAGAGCATCCAAAAGATGGTGGATCCCCGGGAAAAAGGGGGGCGCAATTCCAAACACCCTGGCAACCGGGAGATCATGGGATCTCCTAAGATATGGGGTTGGACCTGACATCTAGGTGTTCAGGCGGTCCTACGTATCCCATAAGGATGGGAATCAAGCCGCACGTAGTTTGAGACGGCGCCTTTTAATATCATGGGGAACATGACATAGGAGGGATAATCCTGAGTACATGGTGTGTGTGGTGCCGCTATTGAAAACCTGACGTGAATGAGGACATAATCCCGCACTACGCCACGCGATCCCGTGGTAAAGATCCCAAAGGCGAGACAGACACGATAGTGGACCTCAAGATGGACCCAAAGACGAAAGGTCTGGGCATTCCTACGTATCCCATTAATATGGGAATCAAGCTAGACGTAGTTCTAGAAACACAGTTTAACGTCATGTAGGACGAAATACGGATCTTAGTTTTCGGTCTTAGAACTCAGACCAAGGTGCAGTTTAGGGTCGTGCAGGACCGTATAGTTTAAGGTCGTGCAGGACCAAGTGCAGTTTAAGGTCATGCAGAATCAAGTACAGTTTATGGTCATGCAGGACCATGTGCAGTTTAAGGTCATGCAGGACCAAGTGCAGTTTAAGGTCATGCAGGACCAAGTGTAGTTTAAGGTCATGCAGGACCAAGTGTAGTTTATGGTCATGTAGGACCAAGTGCAGTTTAAGGTCAGGCAGGACCAAGTGTAGTTTGAGGTCATGCAGGACCAAGTGCAGTTTCAGGTCATGCAGGACCAAGTGTAGTTTCAGGTCATGCATGACCAAGTGCAGTTTAAGGTCATGCAAGACCAAGTGAATTTTAGGCAAAGTACTGCTTGAGAAGCTTGGCGTTGGTGGGAGGAGTTATGCACTCACCATCCATAGTTACCAGGGAATACACGCCATTGGGATAGACCTTACGGACAATAAAAGGCCCCTCCCACTTGGGCTCCAACTTGGGTGGTTTCCTGCCGGGAATCATTGGCATTCTGAGAGCCAACACCAGGTCACCTTGTAGGAAGGAGCGGAGGCGAAACTTCTTATTGAAAGCTCAAGCCATCTTGCTCTGATTCCATTAAAAGTTATGTAAAGCGCGAAGCCTACTTCCATCCAGTGCTTCAAATAAGGCTAGATGGATTTCGGCAACTCTATCTGGCGCTTGCTGGTCGTAGACTGCCGTGCGCAATGAGGGCAACTAGATCTCTATGGGAAGGAAGAACTCAGCTCCGTATACCAGGGAATACGGATTCACCTGGGTGGAGTTACGAGTCGTCCTCTTATAAGCCCAGAGGGCGTTGGGGAGCTTGTCCGGCCAACTTTTCTTGTTCTGACGAACCATCTTTTGCAGAATGTTAGAGAGGGTTTTGTTAAATGCCTCAATCTTCCCATTCTCCTGTGCATGATAGCGGGAGGTGTGGTTAGAGAGAATGTTATTCTTAGCATACAATTTCTTCAGCTCGGTCGCTCGGAAGTTGGTTCCGTTATCCGTGAGGATAGTGTGAGGTACTCCAAACTGATAGATGATATTGGAGCTCAAGAAGTCAGCAATAGAACATGCCTTGACTTCCCTGAGCGGGATTTCCTCTTCCCACTTCGAGAAGAAATCCATAGCGGTTAAGATGAACCGGCACTGGCGGGCCGTCGCCAGCAGGTAAGGCCCTACGACATCCAACCCCCAGACTGCAAAGGGCCAAGAATACTTGGTTGTATGGAGAGGCTCCGGTGGCCGATGCGCAAAGTTAGCATGAACATGGCACGCATGACACCTCTTGGCATACTCGATGCAGTAGTAGATCATGGAGGGTGAGAAGTATCCCAGCCTCTGAATCTGGTGAGACAACTGCGACCCGGCCTGGTGGGCGCCACAGGAACCAGCGTGCACTTCTTGCATGACCTATGGAATCTCGACTCCTTGAAGACAATGGAGGAGAACACCATCAAACCCGCACCTGTAAAGTAGCTGCTCAAGGCTGGGACTGCTTTGAAGGGTGAACCGCGGCGTGCGACGTCAGATTCGTTCTCGCTCGGCTCGGTCCAGCGGAAGATTGTCGTGCTGGAGATATTCAACCAAGGTAATCCTCAAGTCAGGAATTGTCTCGATCACCATGCCTGAAGCCCTCGAGGATCCTGACATAGGGGTGCCAACGGTGAGATGGTTCACTCATGGTCCACGATTTCCCATCAGAATAATAGGAGCAATGACTCTCTGGTGCGTCACGTGGATGATTAATTCATCATGTTAGAGCTCTGCAAGTGATGCGGCCAGGCTGGCCAAAGCATCTGCTCGACTGTTCTGCGACCAGGGAATGTGAACGACATCTGTCCAGGAGGAGAACTTAGCCATTAGATGGAGGGTGCACTCCATCAACAGCATGAGTTCTAGCTTTCTAACAGCATAGTCACCATTGACCTGCTTGATGACTAGATCAATGTCCCCTTTTACATACAGATGGGGTACGTCAACCTCGAGAGCCAACTCGAGGCCAGTGATGAGGGAATGATATTCTTCCTTATTGTTGGTGCAGCCTTCTGACAATAGGAATGAATATGGTAGAACGACTTGATCTGGGGTGATGAAGACGATACCCAGGCCCACTCTGTTAATCCTAGGATCGTTGAGCCTTCTACCGGTGGGGCTCCGAGAGGCACCATCAATGTGCATCTTCTAGCATGGGAAGGCGTGATCGACTGAGAGGATTGCCTCATCAGGAAAGCCTAGATACAGTGGCTAGTCCGCGGAGATTGGGTGGGTTGCTATGAAGTCTGCCAACGCCTGTCCTTTAACAACCTTCTGAGGTACAAACCTGATGTCGAACTGCTAGAGGATCACCACCCAGTGCGCTAATCGGCCGGTCAACATAGGTCGGTTCAGGATGTATTTCAACGGTTCTACCCGAGAGACTAGCTGTACCTCGTGGTGCTATAAGTTGTGCCGTAATTTCTACATGGCAAATACGAGTGCCAGGCAGCTTTTCTCGATGGGAGAATATCTAATTTCTACATCGAGGAGCATGCAGATGAGGTAGTAGAGGCTATTCTCTATTCCCTCGTTGTTCTTCAGGGTGAGAAGCACGCCGAGGGATCGCTCCAGGGCGGTCACGTAAAGGACCAGTGGCTTTCCAGGAACGGGTGGCATCAGGACCGGAGGTTGAAGCAGATACTGCTTGATTTCCTCAAAAGTGATTTGACACTCTTCGTTCCATCCATAGGTGGCGCCATTCTTCATGAGCCGAGAAAAGGGCTTACACTTTCCATCCAGATTCGCATTGAATCGGTATATATATGCTAAGTGTACTTGGCGGCCTCGAAGCTCCCTAATATTACTCGGGAGAGGTATCTGACTGATGACCTTGATCTTCTCTGGGTCGATCTCGATGCATCGATACCTAACAATGAAGCCAAGAAACATTTCGGAGGTGACCCCGAAGGCGCACTTCAATGGGTTCATCTTTAAGTGGCGAGAACGGAGGAAGCCAAACTCTTTCTCAAGGTCTTTGAGGTGGTCCTAGCGCTGACGATATTTAACCACTAATTCATCTACGTAACACTCCACCAGTGTCCCGAGGATCGGGTTGAATATGCGGTGCATAGCCTGTTGATAGGTGGAAGCCACATTCTTCAGGCCGAAGGGTATAACCCGGTAGCAGAAAGTACCCTGGGGGGCCCTGAAGGCAGTGAAATCTTCATCCTCAGGGGCCATCTAGATCTGGTTGTACCCGTAGTACCTATCCATGAAGGAGAGGGCCTGGAACCCAGTCGTGTCATCGATCAACAACTCTGTCACGGGAAGGGGAAAATCATCTTTCGGACAGTGGCGATTGAGATCGTGGAAGTCGATGCAGACCCTGATCTGCCCATTCTTCTTCCTGATTGGCATAATGTTGGCTATCCACCTGGGGTACTGGAATTCCTTGACGAAGTTGGCCTTGATGAGCTTATCATCTTTGGACTCAACCATGGCACCATGAGAGGGGTGCATCTTTCTGGGAGGCTGATTGAACCTGCGATGGTTTTCTGGGAGGCCAAGGCGGTGGACGGCTACCTGGGGATCTAGTCCCGGAATCTCGTCATAACTCTAGGAAAACACATCACGGTGCTGTCTGAGGATGTCTATGTACCGTTTCCGTTCCTCGGGGGGCATAACAGCACTGACTAATGTGGGTCTCGGGTCCGCCTCGCTACCGAGGTTCACCTACACTAACTGGTCGACCACGGTGGAGACACCTTCCTCAAAGGCAAGAGGAGCATCTTCCATGTCCTCATCTCCTCTTGTGGAAGGATCTTCCATGGGGGGAGCCATTTCGGGGCTTCCAGACCCGGATGGGAAGCTGGTGCCAGCTTGGGCGCAGAGGTCGTCACGTCAGAAGACTCAGGAATTGCGGAGACCATGGGGACAAAGGCGGTTGGTCCAATCCCATCTTTCCTTCAGCCCAAGCGGCCATGCTTTACGACATCAAAGTAGTAGTGGCATGTTGGCTTGAGCCGATCGATTGCAACCTGGCGAAACAGACACGTATGACATACTGTCGTTGCCATGACCCCAACGTCCCGATATCGTACAGGGGTAAGAGGCTCGGGGATCACCTGATCCTGATTGGTGTAAGAATACGAGGTGATTTTCCACCGTTGCTTAGACCCGGAAATATGCCTTCCTCTGGTACCTGAGACAACAAAGCACTCCCCCATATCGGGGTCATGGCCTCTAACCGATGGATTGGGAAGACATATGCGTCATCCAAACCTGTCCAGGGATCACTCGTGAAAGTGGCGGGCTTGACCTCACCTGCCAGGATCTGCTTGTCCATGCTCTTGTAATAGTCAGCGTCCAGGTTACGGGCTTCCCAAGAGGCAAATGGAGACACATCTCCTTGGAGCACGCCCACTCAACCATTAAGGTAGTATTTGAGGAACTTGTGATACAATGAGGGGACCGCTGCATGAAGGTGGGGCCACGGGCTACCCATCAACGCGTTGTAGGCGGTGTCCTAGGAGACAACCATGAATTCAGTATTGACAATTAGGCCGCCGAACTGGGTCTTCAGACGAATCTTTCTGAGTTGAGTTTTCTCGGGCCTGTCATACCCCTGGATCCTGAGGTCGGAGAGAGTTAAATCATCCTCAGACAACCCCAGTTTCCGCAGTGTCTGAGTTGGGATTAGGTTAATCCTAGAACCCATTTCGACCAGAAAGTGGTGGACTTCCATGCCATTGAACTGTCCGGTGATGTACAGTCGGTGAATGTGCCCCTGTATGGGAAGGTCTTCATCTTCACCGGAAAACGAGATAACTGCCTGACATTCAGCATCCTCAATCACCTCGGTGTGGAAGGCTTCTGTGGCCGCTACCTCCGTTTCAAACTGGAGGCGGATCCTTAATTCCTCGTTGAGCGCCTCACGCATTTCAGATGACAGACGAAGGGCCTCAAGCATAGAAAGCCTTGCCGGAATGCCGGATAGGTGCTTCAGAACATCATACTTTCGGGCCAAATGCGAGCTTCTACTTAGGGGAGGTCGCTCTGCGATTGGAGGCATGACGGGCCCTTCTGGCGGGACCGGTGACTGACTGGTACTAGGCACGTCCCACTGTTCAATAGCCGAAGCCCAGGAGGTAGCTGTCATGCTAGGACCAGAAGGCTGTAGTCGGCTGGTGGCAGGGCAGGGCTGGTTACGATACGGACGAGGTGGTTCTGCCTAATCCAATAACACAAAATTTGGTGGGGGCGAACTTGTTGACACCGGGTGAGGGAGCCACGTGTGCTTCTCTCTGTACCGAGCCTACTGCCAGGTCTCAGTAGCGTGTACGGCCTGACTGGAGGTGACGATTGTCGTGCCCCGACAATTCACGTAGGCACGGCTCCACCGACGTTGGCGACGGCTGGGGACATTGGGGAGGTCCACCTGGTGTTCCTCATCATCGGGAGTCAAAAAGGGATTTACCAACTCTACGGTGTTAACCGAAGCGTACCCCGGGATTTCGCTTGAGGAGTCATCCACTAACAAACAGAGTCTTGGGGGATCCCCATCTCTGGGGGCATAAAATCGCCAAGCGTGCGGGTAGATGACAGCACTGGTAGTGCGCATTCTTTCTTCTCACGCCGCAACTTGCTCTTATGGGAAGAGGTAGGCTGGGACGACAATGCCAAAGAGGCGATCGCAGACTCTGAGGGATCTGGCTGACTCAGGTGGGCACAGATGATGCCATGGGCATGGGAAACTGTCCTGCGGGCCATCTAGTCATTATACTTCCAGGACCCACAATTGGAAACCTGTTCCCACTCATCCCTGTTGTCACTGCTGCAATCTGATATCACAAAGACATCTGTCACCTATGCCGGGGATGGGCCCAACCTGACTATATTGTTGTCAATATGGTCTTTCAGCCAGTCCTTGAACACATAGCATCACTGGATGGTGTGTCCCGGGATCCGGTGATAAGGGCAGTAGTTAGGGTGGTCAGTGAGACATGCCTCTTCTGGCTTCCATCACTCAGGCAGCCGCACGATCCTCTGCTCTAAGGTGCTACGGAAATAACTGGGGACCTGGGCCTCACCAAACGAGTAAGTCTGATTCTTTCTTTATGGAAAGGGGGATCTTGGAGGCTGACCATGACAAGGGGCCGGAGGAGAAGGTCGAGGAGGCGAAGCCTAATTATCTCTCCTAGGTGGTGGCGGTACGTTACGCGGAGGCGCCTGCCGATTTTGAGGCAGTCGTTGCTAGGCCGGAGGCTGTGCCCGTGGGGGTGGACCCCTATGAGGCTGCTCAGTTGGCCTTACTGGTAGCAACTCTAGCTGTCTAGGGGCCTCTATCTGGGCTACAATAGTGGGCTCGGCTCTGGCGGTTATCCTTGTATAGATTACAGGAGGCAGCGGGCGTGCCTGACTGGCCTGTTGCAGGGCTTCTTCGAGGTGATGAGCCTTGTCTGAAAAGTCCCGGAACCCTCTAGGGTAATTCTGAGTGATTAGAGAAGGAACCAGATCTGTCTTTATGTTCCCGACACACATCTTCAGTAATTTCTCCTAAGTTAGTGGCATGTCAAGGGAGTACGTGAGCCCCTTCCACCGGGCGACAAAGTCCGCAACTCACTCATCGGGCCTTTGTTTGCACCTGAAAGGGTCTGGAATGTTCGTCTTCCGGGTTGTGGAACTGAAATGGTAGAGTAATTGTTGGCGAAGGTCCTCCCAGCTAGTCACAGATCCAACATGGAGCTAGCTGTACCAGACGAATGTTGGTCCTTCCAGTGTCTGAACGAAACAACAGAGCTTGGCAGCCTCCTGCTGCGCCGGAGTCCCTAACATAGGCCGGCACCTCGATTTGAAGTGGTCCAGGTGTTGTGGTGGGTCTCCGGTCCCGTTAAATGGAGCGAAAGTGGGGTTCCCAAATCCCGGCGGGCCCGGCATATCATCCACCAATGCTGGGTATGGCTTGCCATCCGGTGGGATTTCCACCTGCTGAGTTTCCAGGGCCTCCAAGTGGGTGATGAGTACTTCCATCAGATCGTCCGGACGCGGATTCCTATCCTGATGGGGATCTCTAACCACAAGCACATTGCCAGGATGTTCGATACGGTATTCAAGCTCAGCATCTCGCGGGGCGGCTGGCGGAGCAACTCTCGGGGTGGCGGGAGGAAACTGAGCAGGGTCCCCCAGGTGTCCCGCTTCTCGGGAGGGTTCGGCGAAACATATCGCGCCCTCTTTCCATGGGTTCCAGCCTCTCCATTGTTGGCGAACCCAACATGGTTGTGGTTTCCCGGGGGAATCTTGGCTAGAGGTAGATGCTCCGGCCCCTGTTGTCCTGGTCCAGGGTTACCGTAGTCAGGCCGCCGCTCTGCAATGCGTTCGGCCAAGATCTCATCAACCAGCCTCTTCTGCTCAGCAAGCTGTTGGCGTATCATGGCCTTCTCGGGATCTTCCTCTACCTTCTGCACCGAGGCAGACAGGTCGGCGAGCTTGACAGACCCGACATGCTCTTTACCCTTGCCGATGTTTCGGCTCAGTGTCAGTGCCTCCGTGGGTACAGGGAGACCTAGGAGGCTCCTATGTTGGCGAGTAATCCTCCCAGATGGGTCTAGTATCGACTTTTCCTCAGGGGGTGAGTCCCCGTTGAGGGGCTTCACACCATTTACCTCATCTGAAAGGACAGCCATGTTGACTGCCACTGCCCTTGGCGACGTTCCCTCAGGGCCTCCCAGTGAATTGGGTTGTCGGCGAATCGCACAGAAAAGAAGGGCAGCGTACTTCCCCCATCCGCGAACGTGCACATGGGGGGTGGCTTCCTCAATAACATTGCGGAGTACTTGAAAACTCTGGATGCATTGTTTCTGGAGGGCCCCGTGGTGGCCCAGTGGCTCGGGGTGCCAAACCGTAGGGAGCACTGCCAGGTTGACCCCGACGGCACTGCTCAATGATATCCTCGAGATGTGCTTGATTCCCGGGATAAGGCACTAGCTGATGGCGAAGATGGGAGTGAGTCACTCGAAGAGTCTGGCGGAAGCATTCAAAATCTCCCAGGGTGAGTTAATTTGGAATATCAAAATCCGATCCTACGACCGGCCAAAACTTCTCGGGGAAGTGGCCCGCTACAAGGACGGTCCAGAAGCTCCATCACTCCGGTTCGGGGTCCGGACTTTGCTGCCCCTTATCGTCAAACATGAATAGTCGGGGAACTGGAAATGGTGCCGAGGCAGGACGCCGGGCCGATGGGCTGGCCGGTGGGAAATACGGCGAACAGGCCAATTGGCCACTGATCCCTGAGTCATCCTCCAAGGGTTGCAGTGCCCTGGCTGCCACGCCGCGATAGGATGGGCCGGCGAATGGGCCTCCTGTCACAGTATCGGTGCTTGCCGAGGGTGTGTCACCTCGTGGCTCTTCCGTCGGTCCCCAGAAAATTTCCCCACCCTCCCTAACAGGGGCGGAAGGTGCTTCCGGGGAGGCCAGTGGCAACTACAGGTTTGACCCCTGGGGGTACGCCAAGTCCTCGTCCTCCTAGATATACCTTCGGAGGGAGGAGGGAATCGTACAGATCTCGCATTCGGGGAGTACGAGACTGACGCACCATGTCCCCATCCCTGTCCTCAACTTAAAGGGTTGGGGGGAAGGTTCCATCATTGAGACGTACTCCGCCTCAGAATCTAAGAAACGGACTGGTATAATTTCCATTTGGACTCCCCTGACATTCCTCTTACGGTGACGATGCCTAGCTATCCTGCCCCTGGGTTGCTCCTTAGGGTAAGGATGATTTCCGTCAAGGAGTCCCCTGGCCGCAATAGAGCTGAGGCAGAGGGGATTGAAGTACGGGGTGCGAGAAGCACTGGGAAAAATGTCGAAAGGGATATGGGGAGGACCTCCATGTGAGTGAGCGAATGGATATGCAACGGCTCCATACTCACGGCCAGCAGTAGGGGGAGTGACCTCATACCCAGTGCAGTGGGCACTGGAAAGAGTCATACCCAGAGCATAGCTGTCATGAATAAGCCTTCAACTTTCCAGATCAGTGGCACGAAATGAGCCTTCATGGTGGGTGGCACTACCGCGGATTGGTCCGAGGTGGCCATTGCCAGTGCCCGCAACCGAGAGATTCGACCCAACTTGCCTGTAGGGTGTTAGGGGTTTAAATCCCAGTCGGGCATGTGGATTCCCATGCTCAACGTGTGCGGGGGTCTGGTAACAGGAGTCAGCAGTGGCTCGGGCGACAGTGGTTGCTAATGTTGGTGCCCCAGGACGGGCATTCTCTTTCGCTCGCGCCCGACGCTGTCGTCGGGTTAGATGGGTCGGAGCTGGTGGTGCGGGCATGAATATTGCCTGCTCCACGGCTCGGGGAGTCGGGTGGCAGCGTCGACGCAGCCTGGCGGGGGTTCTTTCCGTTAACCCCTGGGACGGGTCTCCGATCGGGCGGACCCGGACATCCCCCACCTCATTGGCATAGGGGAGGGATGTATCAAGGCGCTCCGGGGGATAGACTCCCGAAGCGGTTGAACGTCAGAGTGGGGAGCGGCGGCTCCCTGTGCAGCCCTCGGGGGCGGCGATGGTGGTGAGGCACAACCACCTCTAGATCCAAACGGGCCATGCCCCTGGTGGGGATAATCCCTTCCTCGTCGTACCTATGAACCAAGTCGTTGATCACCCTTTACTGGATGATTTCGGACGGGGAGAGGGGGCATGAGCACCAGATAGCTACGACGGTCGAAGTCAGAGTGACTATGGAAAAGGAGGGACCATGCGGGGTGGCCGCGTCAGTACTGCCCCTACCTCTGCGCTGGTGGGCAGGTGGCAATCGAGCTCTAGATGCAGTGATTCGATTCCTGGAAGCAGGGAGATTAAATCATTAGTACTAACAGAAAAAGGAGTCAACAACAAAAGACCAGCGTCATTCCATCTTCCATGGCCAGCGAGAGGGATCCACACTGACGACGTTGCAGAACAGAGTGGTCAACGTCCTGACGGCCTCGACCCCTAGCGGGTTTCACGTCCCGGTGATAGGTACCCAGACCTGGTGACATGCTAATCTTCCGACACCCTGAACTCTACCATTCTCTGTATTGAGAAGAATATCTTCACATCGGGTTTAGAATTTTATGTTTCCGACGCTTTCGCCGGGGCGTGCGCATCTGTCTGTGGGGAGGACGTGCTGCTTGTTGCCCCACATTTCCACTTTCCAAAGGCGGGCATCATCCATTTCTTATTCAGGGACGTCTGCTCCTTGATCGAAACCGGGATGATGGGATTTTGGTTCTTCCTTCCGTGGATTCCTCCTCGGAACTCGTTACCTAGTCCGGGACTCCCTCATAGATTTAAGATGGGTTCGTGAAGCTCATTCCCGGCGCCATATCTATATGGACGCCCATTAATTACGCCGCTTCCGTCGAGACTCTCCAAGAGGTCTTGTCGGGGCAGCAACCTTCAGTGAGGAGAATAGTCATGTTGGGATGTCGTTGGCATGTCTTGACGCTGGGTATTGGTATGTCTGTCTTCTATCCCTTATCACAGGGCTTCTTGAGGGCGCAAAAGCCCGAGGCATCCCACATCGAACGCAGGGACTGTGTACCATCTGAGGTTTTCCTCAGCTTCCCTTGTTTAACATGGAGTATACCGCGAGTTTAACGTCTTGCGGAGATGGATCGGGTTGAAGGACCCCCTAGGGGGAACACCGATGTTGGGGCCATCACGTGGGCGGCTTCCTAGATGTCATGGAGTGGGATGGGGTGGCATGATCTCACCGGGATGTGGTGGCCTGGGTAAGGATCAGGATGGATGGTGGAGTGATGGGCTTGAACCTCATGGGGGCTTCCAACGTATCCCCATGGAAGGGAATCAATGTCCGCATAGTTCGGTGGTATGGTGGGACAACTGGAGAGGCGACCTGCGAGAATAAACGCATGGATTGGAGCCTAGAGGAAGTAAGATCTCTGGGCTAGGGCATGAGCTTCCCAAGGCACGTTGGATCAGGGGGGAAGTCAGGATGAGACGTGGGTGTGAGACATGGGGCTTATGCTCTGAGATAGACCAAGATGGGGAATACAGTTTAACGTCATGCGAGATGAGATACATTTTAACATCATGCGGGG
Source organism: Viscum album (assembly GCA_963277665.1). Taxonomy (NCBI): domain Eukaryota; kingdom Viridiplantae; phylum Streptophyta; class Magnoliopsida; order Santalales; family Viscaceae; genus Viscum; species Viscum album. Next base: position 1,766,039,554 of record OY728123.1, read on the forward strand.
TGAGGGCATACAGTTTAACATCATGCGGGACGAGACATAGTTTAACATCATGTGGGATGTGGGATTTGGGGCTTACGCTCTGAGGCGGCCCAGAGTGGGTATGAGGCTTACGCTCTGAGGTGGCCCATGGTGGTCGTGGAACTGACGTGGAGAGGTTGGAACGACCGGTTGGTGGGCTTGAACCTAGTGGAGGATTCCTATGTACCGTGCGTTAGCATGGATCAAAGTCCACGTAGTTCGCTGCGATGGGGATTACGCTCTGAGGTATAGAGGATGTCATGGTCAATGCGCACTCTAATCCCACATGAGTCCTTCTTAGTGTGAGAAACAAGAGGCAGCAGGGACCAGACAATCATGTCGCAAAGGGTACGTCCGTGAGAAGCGGAAAGGGGCTTACGCGTTGAGAGGCCCAAAGAGGAAATAGGGGCTTACGCGTGGTTAGTGGCCCTTGGTGCCGAGGCTTAATCCAGGGTGGAGGCCCGTGGTGCGACAAAGCGTAGTGGGAAAGGGACTCCACTGGCCTTGGTAGGGGGAAGTATGGAGATGCACGGTTGCAACCTTCCGCAAGAGAGGCTAGGGGCTTACGCTCTGAGGCCGCCCTTCCCCCGCAGACAAACTCCACTCCGACAAGGAGGATCTCATTCCATGTGAGGAAGAGTCCATTCACGTAGAGATGAGTGGGCGTAAAGAATGCCCGAGCTGGGGGGACCCTGCATGAGAAGCACGGGGTCGGACCACAATTTAACGTCATGTGTTAAGGACGAGGTGCTTAGCAGTTTAACGTCCTATGGCTTGGACGAGGTGGATTCTCTCCACACCCCTAGGGCTTACATGCCCAATTCCCTCTACCCCTTGTGAGAGGGAAGGCATCGGAAAGGCCGTAGTGATGGGGGGCCGCAGGGCGAACCATCGAGGGGTCCACGTTAGCATGGAAATGCGAAGAAGCAATAGCCATTAGCATCCCTATGAGGAGAAGCTTAAGGCAAAGCAACGCAATGGGAAACACCGCCCAAGGAACCTTGAGGTTACTTCGCATGAGCCTGGAAGGTCGTACGGGAAAACAACGCATGGCGCGCATGCCTAGCAGGGGAGACATCAGGTGCCGGCGCAGAGAGGTAGCCAAGGGGTGTCAAGGTGAAGGGTACTGGGTTTTGTGTACAAAGAGAAGGTTTGCACGCAAAACACCAGGATGGCGCGCAATTAGAGCCAGGGGATTGCGCGTGGATAGGGAATTGCGCGCAAGGTATTGCATGCATGGAAGGGGATTGCGTGCACGGGACATGGATTGTGCGCAAGGAAGGAACCCGGAGGAGGGGCATATTTACTTAAACTAGTGGAGTTGCGTGCAAAGGCGAACCCCGGGGTAAGGTTGCACGAAAAGGGGAATTACCTGGAATTCATATTGCGCACGGGGGGAGTCTAATTGCGCGCATGGGAGCTGATCCGAATTCCACAACCCCCAAACCATTTGGGGTCACCTTCTATTTATAGGAATCGGCCGGTGCGGAATCCAGGTGGTGCATGAAATCTTCCACGCTGGGAGCCATTGGCGCGCAAAACCTCGCCGCAAGGAACCGAGGCGCGCAAAACAATTCTCACCTCACAGGCTCGATTGCGCGCATCCCAGGGATACTTCGTGTGAACAATTTTATTTCACGGAAGTCCTCCTTTATTTAGCGCACCACTTCCCAGGCCTCCGGACCGGGCCTCTAATTCTGAATATGACTTTGCTTTGACATTTCAAAACTTCCTCTAGGAGTTACAGACTTTTTCGGCATCTACACTACCCATAATTTTTTCCATATTTAGACTGTAGGAATTTTCTGCGTCAGTAGGTATTTATTCCTATTTATAGTTGGGTGTCGTCCTATTTGGATGACGGGCTTCTTGTGTATTGGTAGAGATTTGAATCTTCCTATAATTTTATGCTCTATCTATGTGTCAGGACTGACAAGTATTGGTAGGAATGTTTGTTTCCTCTTATTTTTCCACCCTATTTTCATGGACGACTTCATAGGAGCTATCAGGAATATGCATCCACTCATATATTGTTGTCGTATTTCTATGGAGGGAATTTTCCAGAGTGGTAGGATTGTTTCCCTTCCTGTTACATGCCATCATGTTTGTGTGTAGAACCTCCTTCTGAGGATCCATGGTGATAACCTGTTCCTAATTATGCATTTTCAACCGTCAGCAGGAAGCCTGAGGGGCCTATGTTTTTTTACTTCAGCTGGTGCCATCATTATGGGATACTCTATAGAGTGAGGATATTGACTTCTACACCACTGGTGGTGATGCCCTATAGAAGGATTACTTGAGTGGGTTTCTAGTGTAGTTTTGATGAATTCATTAACATAAAACTCATCTACATCCCTAAGATAAGTGATTTATCTGTTACCAGGCTCTAGAAACAAACTCCCAAAGTGGTTGGAGATGGATAGAGGGGTCTTCCTATGCTGGATCTTCGATCATACATGAAGAGGTGGCTGGAGATATTTTTCTAATTGAAGGGACTACCTTACAACCTCCACTATTGGGATAGTACCATTTTGATAGTTCTCTTTGATCAGTGTGTTCGAATCCCAGCATTGAAGATGTTAGGTTAGAGAGGGGTCATGTTCTTTTTTGGGGATCTGGTTTCCCAAGTGGTTGCTGAAATGCATGTCTGAGTAATTTTTTGAGATGCCATATGGATCAAAGTGAGATATGGTAAATGCCAATAAAATATATATGATGTATACAAACAAAAAATCCCTATCAAAGTATCATCTATTGATCACATGTGAAATTGATGATCTTTTGTGGCCATCTTCCTTTTGAATATGAAAGGTTCTTGGCATGGGTTAATCTTCCACCTTGGTGATGGATTCATGTTGGGTTCACTATTTTTGTTTCTTCCTGACTCGCGTAGCACCACAACAGACAGTCGATTCACGTCATGAACCATTTTAGTGGGAAATACGTTTTCACTAGTCCTAGTAAGTGTTTCAATATATATTACGAAGGATGAACCATAGATGAAGTGTCTAGGTGGGTGATTGTAGAGTGTTGAGTATGTGTTCAATCGGTCTGTGTTGGTTACGATGTCCTTGGATGGTCTCCAACAGATTTAATTGTGTATCTAGAAACACCCAATGGACATAGTATCCTGGATTCATGGACCTTCTTTCTAAAGGTAGGCATTTTTTGGATAAATATTTGACCAACAAAACTTGAGGACTCCACTGGTCAAGAGGATGGTAGGTTGGGCTCATCACACCCTGTTGGGGGAATTATTTCCTACTCTGGGACTCTCTTATTGATTTATGAAATGTTCATATGATCATGAATCCTTGGTTCTTTCACCACGAGTGTGTAAACATAATACCACAATGTTGCATGACCAATCATGGAAACATATAGATTAGAAATTGCTGATAAAATGCTATTGTAGGCCCTACGATGAGGCATTATTGATATTATCATCATCCAAGGAGGGAAAAATATTCTTTTATGTTAGGATCGAACCCATGAGATGGGATTCAAATTTATATAAATTAGAGGAATTAGAACCCATATAGTTTGGTGCCACTTAACTGGGAACATAAACATTTATGCTTGTGTGATGAGGACCCGTCCATGTAGTTTAGTATCATATAGCATGGATGTCTAGGGTAAAGGTTCCTAGTCAAGATCCAATACCATGCTTACATCGGGCGGCTCAGGGCTTCCAGGAAGGGTTCAGTATCTATGATGAATATGACTGATGAAGCACATATTTTCTGATATTTTATTACGTCATTCAATTTTTTTAAACCCACCATAATGTTATTTGATTGGAAATTTTCACATATTTATTTTTTTGAGTTATTTTGAGCTTAAATGCTAAAATGGCTTAATTATAGATTTTTAACATATTTTTATCACATGGGTGTTATGTTCATTTTACATAAAATATATTTCCATATTTTTTTATTATAATTTTTTTCGAATCCTTATTTAATTTCATTCAGCTTTTTCTTCTAGACATGGGGCTGATTCCAGCATCTAGGGGCTTAAAAATCAATGAAGTTGAAGATTTTTCTGAGTAGACAACATGGACCCCTCCTATGTAAGGGAAACGAAATTCCATCTAAACTTCTACAAATGAGGTGATTCAAATTCGATATGGATGAGGCCTTAAAGGGTATTTCAAAAAATTAATTTCATGGAGTTCGAAATCTATTATGGTGGCCATTGAATGAAACAAATTAAAGGAAGATTCTTAGAACCTTCATTCATAAAAAGTCATAGACAACCAAAAATTTATAACTACTTCTAGGATAGTAAAATGAACCTGATATTTGGAAGGTGAGAGAACAAGATATTTATGAACCAACTTTATGAATGGTACCATGTGTGAACCATCCATTTAATGGGTAAAAAAATGACAATTTTTTTCGGACAAATTCTGCCTATAAAAGGATATCAGCTCCTCCCTCTCAACTCATTTCATTCCTTCCCAACACCATTATGGGAACACCTAGACCAGAGGGAGATGATTTGGAGATTTAATTCTTGAGAAAAGTATTTCCACCAATAATCAATCCATGATGGGCTAACTCTATTTGGTGGTGGGAGGCGACTGTCTGAGGACATTTACCACTTTTGAGTATTTTTTTATTGTAAACTCTTTTCATTTAAATAATAAAATAATTTTATTGCATAATTGAATGAGTTATCTTCTCTGTTGTTTTCATTTTCATATATATTTTTCTATAAATTTTTATCAACGTACGATTTTAAAATAGTTTCCTTGTTGTTTAAACTTATTTGGGCGAGGTCTCCCCATTATGAATAACATGTTCAACTAGTTTCGATGGCTCAGAGGTCTTTGGGAAATTGGATAAAATTCATGAGTTGATAAACACCCATATTTGAGGTATCGATATGGTGTCTGGTTAATATAAGTTTAGAACTTGAGCTATTTATTTACACATTGGATAATTTAATTAGAATAATATCATTGGCAATGATAAAGGGAATGTCTAAAGATCAAAGCATGTGTATTACTACCTTCTTTTGATTGTTTTCTCAGTTCGGTTTGTTTCATGATTCTAATCACTAAAATAGATTTACCATTTAATTTTTAAAAATTAACTTTATTGTAACCATTCAATTCCCCCAATCCATATTAGTTTTATAATAGTATATTATAATACTGAAAATATAAAAATAGTGTATGTAAGATGCCTCAATGAGATCATCCCTAGGTTGTTCCACTATGGTACATTATTAGGAAAATAAAATAGTAATTGAAATGGGAAATGATAAAAATACCTATAATCAATTTGGAGCCATTTCAGGGGAGGGAAAGTGCTTACACACTCTGTATTTCACAAAAAAATAAAAAAAAACAGAAAAATAAGGTTGGTTACATATCTGTCAGTTTGTCACCCAATATGTATTCTTATAGAAATTATTATAATTTTTGGTTTGTGGGTTAGTTTTATAGTGATCTAGGAAGGGAAGATACATTTAAAATTCAAATTCTCGAAAATGTTCAATAATTGGAAGAAAATGCCTTAATAATTCAAGCAAATTCCAGAATGCTAGAAAAATAAATAAAGATGATGACATCTTTGGACACCCAAGTTGAAGAAGGTAAATCCTTATGGATGGAAAGAAAAAAACAAGCTGAGGTGAATGAAAATATTTTTCCACATACCCTACAAGATGAAACTGGTGAGGTTGAACAAAAACATATTGATCATTTCCCTCTCCAACAAATTCATTCCTAGCTATTATTCTTGGGGAAAAGGAGTCTGAAGAAGAAATTTTTTAAGGAGTTTTAATTTTTAGAGCATTAACATCATTTAAATTTCATGAATTCTTAATTTCAATCTAATATCCCTTATTCTAACATTGTACATTCCACACCACTATTTCATGCTCTGGAGGAATAATACGAAGGTCCTCCTGTTGAGGAGAGGATGGAGGTGACTATCAATCTATACACCAGTGAAAATGAGGATTATGGAAAAATAGAATAAATCCATGAAAAATCAATTAATGATCCTAACCCAGAAGAGAATCTACTTCCTACTCAACTTCATTTTCCTCCGGTGAAAACCACTCCTCAAATTGAAGAAAATAGGGAGCACCCCTACATCCTTTTCCCATATTAATCTTAAATTATATTCCTCATCTATTCTAGGTGATGGGGATATTTTTTAATTTTTTGGGGGTTCTATCTTCTGGGATCCACTGGTGGATGTTAGAAGAAATTACTTGTGGTGTTTTATGAGAAAGAAACCCCATCCACCATCAGATTGGGGTTAACATGTTGCAACTACCTTACTAGGGAATTAAAAACCTTGTACCTGCTTTGGGGGTCAAACCAAGAATTATCCCATTTTATTCCCATTTCAATTTATTTTTATTTTTATTTATCATGTTATGTTATTTATTTCATTTATGACTAATGTGGTAGCATTGAGGAGCCTAGCTCAAAGCTTCCATTGGAAAATAAACTCATGTTGTATCATTCCATGTCTTTAGTTTTTCTACCATATTTATATTTTGTTGAGATAAAATGAAGGGTATTGAAATTTATATGTGGAGAGTTTCATCCTATTTTGTTCATGTTTGATTTTTTTTTTATTTTAAGAAACATAGGTTTCATGGAATAATATTATCACTTTTCATACAATTATTGAGTTTGATAAAATTGAAATTATTTTTTAATGAATTGTATTTAAATTATTGTTGATGTGAAAACCTATTTCTTTGAATTATATTTTCCAGAATTTGTATGAGTTTAACTAATTTTTGAAATCTAGGCCCCAGAAATAGTGACTAAAAATATTTTTCTCGTCCTGTGAGGTATTATAAAACATTTTGACATATTATTCATATTACCCACACATTATTGAGGGAAAATTTTATTTTTTGTGAGAACCAGAAATTGTGATTTTTTATATTTCAAATATTTGGATTTCATGGAATTATTTCAGTATGATTGAGGAACTACTTTGGCTAGACACATTTTGTCTTAAGACCTACCTTTACATCAATACATCATTATTACTTAGATTCAATGAATTGAATTATATGTTTAAGCCACATTGCAAGCTATTTTCCCTTACCTACCCACAATTTTAGTACATTTTCACGAATATTTAATGATTGAGTTTGGTGGAGGGGCCTTTTATGACCATTATTTGGGATGTGTTTCATATGTGGGTGATGTGAGGTGTGTGTCCACATTTTGGGAAATAGAGAATAAAATAATTGTGCATGAGTAATCATTTCATTATGCTTCATTTGATTTATTCAGTTCTCCTAAAAAATAAAATATAAACAAAATAAATTTTGTGCCTTTCTGGAGCTTTAATAAAAATATTAAAAAGGAAAATAATTTTATTCCTTTTTGGTGTTTTACAAAAAAAAATTAAAAAATTGGGAGAACATGGTTGATACCATTCATTTTAATCACTAATTGGATCATATACCACATAAAAAAATGGTGTTGGTTTTTTTTTAGATTCCAAGGGGGATTGGAGTGAGGTTCATCCAATTTTTTCACTTGAATTATTCATACAGTGTACTTAAGAGTCAAAGCTCCTCTTTCTGGACTTAAATTATTTTAATCGTTTTCCCACCAACCCGAAGCCTGACAGTCATTTAATCATTTAATTAATGACCTCATGATTGAATTTATTTTCATGTTTCGTGCTGTGGAGAAATTTGAATTATCAGAAACCTACAGTGATACATGTAATTGTTATGTATGAGCATAACTCTGGAATTAGTATCTCTTGAGTGATGAGTGACATATAATTTAATGTGAGGTAAGTTGTGACTGGGCAATGGATGGATTTATGAGGTTAAATTTTTTTTAATGTGATGATGAAAATTGATGGGGAATTATTTTTCATATAAGAGACAAGATGGAATTTCGTTTTGGAAAGGATCATCGATGTTTCATCAATTTTTATTATTGTGTGAATTTTGATTTGAATATATGATAATTGTTTGGGGGTGCAATGTTTAAGTATGGGGGATGGATAAAGCTCATATTTTCACATATTTTATTCTACAATTCATTGTTTATAAACCCAACATAATGTTTTTTGATGGTATATTGTCACATATTTATGATTTTGTGTTATTTTGAGCTTAAATTCAAAAATGGATTAATTCTACATTTTTAACAGATTTTTATCATATGGGTATTATGGTCATTTATCATAAAATATATATCCAAATTTTGTAATTCAAATTTCTTGGAATAATTATTTTATTTCCTTCAACTTTGACTTTTGTACGAGGGGTTGATTCGAGCATCTAGAGGCCTAAAAATCTAGTGAAGTTGAAGAGTTTTTCCAATGGACAGCGTGGATCCCACCTTTGTAATGGAAACGAATTTCGTTTTACATGCCTCCAAATTATGTGCTTCTACTAGGAGATTAATGAAGACTTAAAGCCTCATTCAGAAAATAAATATCACAGAGCTCGGAATTCATTATGGTGTCCATTGAATGAAACAAAATGAAGGATGCATTCATGAACATTCATCCAACAAAAGTCAAAGACAACAAGAAGTTCATAAATCCTTTTAGGCACATTCAATGATGCTTATATTTTCACGATGACCACATAAGATACTTATGAACAAACGTTATGAAGGGGACCACATGTGAACCATCCATTTAATGTGTTGAAAACTTGGAAACCTATGGTGGATAGATTCTGCCTATAAAGGGAGAGGAGTTGCTCCCTCTCAACTCATTCCCTTCATTCCCAACACCATTCTGGGGACACCTAGACTAGGGGTAGTTGAGAAAGAGGTGAAATTATAGAGAAGAGGAGTTCCATTGATAATCAATCCCTGATGGGATAAACTCCATGAAGGGGTGGGCAGCGACGGTTCGAGGACATTAACTCCTTTTGAGTGTGTGGTTTTTATTGTAATCACTTTTCATTTGAATAATCCTATAATTTTTTTTCATTATTGAATGAGGTCTCTTATCCACTGTTTTCATTTTATTCACTCTTTTTCTATGAGTTATTATCAACTTATTATTTCAAAATAATTGTCTTGTTATTTAACCTTCTTTGGGCGAGGTCTCCCCATTGAGAGAAACATGTTCAACAAGTTTCAATTTCTCAGAGGTATTGGGGTAATTGGATCACATTCATGGGCAGATAAATACCCATATTTGAGATCTCGATATTTTGTTCTGGTCAATATTGGTGTATAACATGAGGTATTGAGTTATACATTGTATAATTTAATTAGAAGAAATTTTTAGACAATGATAAAGAGAATTTATGAAGATCAAGCTTGGCCATCACTACATTATTTTGTTTGTTTTATTATTTTGGTTTGTTTCTGGATTCCAATAGCTAATTTAGATTTAAAATTTCATTTTGATAAGTTAATTTTATTTAACCCATTTCAGTTCCCCCAATCTGTATTAGTTTTATATTAGTTGTTCGTAATAGTGATAATATGAAAATAGTGTGTGTTAGATGCCTTCTTGAGATTGACCCTAGGTTGTGCCACTATGGTACATACATAGGAAAATAAAATAGTAATTGGATAGGGAAATGCGAAAAAATTCAAATCATCAATGACCCTACTGAAGATATGGACTAAAGAATACTATGGTAATTTGGATGTTGGGTTTGGTCCTAAGGGATGATTCCAACATAAACTAGGATGTTTGGAATCAATGTCCTCATAGTTCAAGAGATGGAACTTATTCATGATATATGCCCTTTTGTAGAGACATGATTGGGTATTACACCATAAAGGATGCCTTTTTGGATTATTTTCATCTCATATTATATATGAGGATTCTGTAGTGATTCAGGGAAAAATTCATAGTGGGAATGACTTTCAATGAGAATAATCCAAGAACATGGGCCTTTAAATAGGTGTCTTACATATTCTAGCTAGAACAGAAACCATAGATTTCCTAGTTCATTAAGGGTGGGGCCTACATGTGAAAGATAACCATTTAAAGGGGGGAATGATCTCTCATTTCATGGATGAGATAATATGGATCTCATGCCAAGATAAGGTCTACCTGCATTTCCTATTTGTGTTTGGAATCATATTATGGATAGTTCATGACTAGGTTGTGTGATTGTCGTATCATTACAGACCTCTAATCCCACGTGATTCATGATCGGCGTGAGAAACAAGAGGATGTAAATGATTAAAAAATGGTGTAGTTTCTTTTCTACAAGGAGGGAAAAGGAGGAGGGTGATGGTTGAAGAGGGTGTAGATCAACAAACCCTTAAATGTTAAATGAATGTGAAAGTCATTAGGTCCTTCCCAAAAGTCTAGGGGGTGGTGACTAGTGCCGAGTAGGCATATAACAAACATGGAGGATTAAGACTATTGTACCTATATTCATGTACCCACATCCATCTCCATAAAATGGTATAGAGATAAGATGAAAAATAATAAAAAATCATGCATACATCTATCCCACATCAGAGTACAAAAATACCGGAAAGTGATAACAGTGGAATCATACAATCCCACCAAAAGAAAACTAAAAAAGGGTTTGACATAATTAGTAATAGGGGACTGCAACCCAAAGCATGAAAAATACAGTCCTTGGCCTTTCAATCCCATAACTATGCCCCACCCACTCCAAGTCCACCAAAGATATTGTTAGAAAAACTATAGTCTACATAAAACACAATGTGTGCAGGTAGAGCCTCTATAGGATTGAGTATAAAAATACCCATTTGGAACCCTAAAAACCCATAAAATGAGTAACTTATAAGAGTGAGATAACTCAACCAAAATAAATAAGAGAACCCCAAGTCAAGAGAGAAGGCATAATATTGACCACTACTCATCCAAATAAGTATTGTTATCTCATTACATACGGTATATCAACTAGGATGACACATACTGCATGGTCTCCCAAAATATACCAACTATACTCGAAGTAGACTCTATGTATCTTGGACCCAACCATAAATTCATCTGTATTAAAAATATTGAGGTTTCAATGAAAAACTCATCTAGGGGTACTCACTCTATGAGTCGAACCAACCTAGATGGCCCGAAAACAAGGCATATCGTACACTAGACATCTCAAATCTGAAACCACATTCTCTCTATCCCAAATGGAAGTCACTCGAGAGTTTCCCCTCCACTATTTAAATAACTACCATACCTGATATCAGTTTTCAAAACACTCATCGGGTATTACTAAACTAAAATAACAACCCTTCCATCCCCGGTGGAAACAACCCAACAGGGTAAGATCATCAGACACCATCATGGAGAAATTCAACTACTAACCATGTATATCTCTAAAACTCATGTATAGGATCACTCCTAGGACCATTGGGAATAACTAAGAACCCTAAATGAAGTAGTGAACATTGTAAGGTGTGTCTTAATGAAACATAAATCTAGAAAAACATGATAAGAATTAGATCGATGCCTATGTAGAGTTGGTCATGAAGATTCCCCAAACATTGCCTAAAGAAAATATCATGGTACAAAGCCAAATAAAATTGAGTGGATTCCTCTAAGATACACACTCCATTGAACTAATCCCCCATTGAAAATATTATATCTCAAAAAAGAGATAGAGGATCTATGCCCAGAGCTTAATGGGGCTCTGTCGCCTAATAGAAACATCCTTATAGTTAGATGATTGATGTCTGTTAATTATTGGTCACATTGATTCCATAAACCCTTCCAAGGGAAACAAGAAAGAATGTAAGTATTTATTCAGTCTTATCAGAGGGATATTTTATCCAAAATACTAAATCTATAGTTAAAGAAAACTGAGAAAAATGAATCATGAATATGGGAACACTCCCACACTCTAAAAAGATGGGACGACTATAGAGGGTTCAAGATCATGTGATGAAGACATGATGCCACACACCCTCATATAAATAGACCATGGGAACTCACTCAACTACTTATTATATAAACTTCAGAAACTGAAGTGACCAAAGATGTTTCATCTCACAACTTCTCCAAGCCCAGAATCATTTCCATTGCCCATCCAATGTTGGATACTACTCATGATATTCTACTAATCAGCCTAAATCTTCATATAGAAGAAGGATATGTGTGAGGAAGAAAAGACTCTAAGGGGACTACATGATGTGTACATGAATTATATGGTGTGTCTTTAAACACCATCCACTTAATGTGTCCCTTAATCAAACTCGGTGTGTATAGAGGTAAATACACAGTGTGTTCTCCATGTCATATGGAGTGTGACCTCATCTGATCATCTTGGCATTACCTCACCCATAGACTGTTGGATGGAAATGTACCAACACACAACATGTACCCCTAGTAAATGGTGTGTTTCTATTTTCTAGGCCAAATCACATGTACTTTGGTCAATCCCATGTAACTCAACCCATGCCCAAGTATTTTGGTCTTGTACTCCCACACGACCATGTCCCTTGATATGGCATGTTTGTTCATGTCCCTCATCCACATGTCCAAGACTAATACACAGCATGTGAACTACATACACTGAGTGGTTTCCTAAAACATCATCTTAAACAAATATGAAGAACACATAGAATTTTACACTAAACTACACAATGTGTGATCAAAAAATCCAATGGGAATTTCCTCCGAGCCACCCAAAACACCCCAATTTCCACTGAAACCCGTAGATCAACATACATGATGTCCCTAGAAGTCATTTAAGGGATATAAAACCTTCATCCAATTCACTAATAAGAAGTTTGATCATAATGATAATACATTTTCTTACCTCATGGTGAAATGCTTATGATTTTATTTCAAAATGATACTCGAAATGTGTTGATCCTCGATCCGGTGACATTCAGCATCAGGAATGGGATTGGTGGAATCTGATCTCCTATGTTTATCCATGGGTTATAAGTCACCATGGGAGGAAACCCATTTATCACTTATTTAGTGTGATAAACACAATTATGGGGGGGGGGGGGTTAATCATTTAATTTTATTAAATTAATAAACCTCCACATAACACCCCACCAAGGATCTCCCCCAACTATGAACCTGACTCCAACAAACTATAAATCATTACTATGAAAGAAACCATGTTATGAAAACAAAAATCTTCTCAAATTTCCAATATGAATCCCCTCTCATGAGGTATTTCAAGATTGCAAAAAATACATGCACAAGATAAATTATATTTAATAATGTTTTCATATCACTGCACTCAGGTTCTCCAGGCCCTGAAATGCCATGCAGACATAACACCTTTCATTAGAAATATTCATCAAAATATTCCAATTTCATTCATGAAAAAACATGTGTCACAAAATTCTCATCACATTATGTACTTTTTTCCCTGAAAGATAAATCAAAGGAATAAGGAAGAGAAATGAGAACTCAACTAGGTCTCCCACACCAGAACTCACTCCATAAGGTCCCTGTGATCTCACAAATGGGAACCTAGGAGAACCACAAGATTGCATGGTTCTATCTTTTAGTGCCTCACAAACACCAATCCACACTAATTTCCCACATCAAACAAGGTCAACATCATGAAATATAGTGGCATGTGTCTCCTCAATTATGAATGATAGAAAACACCGAACACCTGATCAACATCGACTTGATGGTTTAAAAGAATACCACCTCACAAACCTAATAGAGAAACTCACATAACCTAGTAGCCATAATCTGAAGATGGATGAACTAAACCATTCCAACATGATATCTCAAATATAGTTTGTCAAAACAAAAATGGTTCACATTATCCAGCACAACAACCCCTCTCTTGGGTACACCACTAAGGGAAAGAGACCTCCTAGGTCCCTCATCTCACCACATGTCTAGTGTCAACATCAAGCCTCTGGAGGGTGAACTACTCCCCACCTTTGTAAAATCCATCAAGATCATGTGAAGTGGATATCTGATAACATGAAACCTCACAAACCAAAAAACAACTCCAAACTATTCCTGCATGACTTGCAGAAAAAGATAAGGGGAACAACTATCTACTGGATAAATACCTAACAAACTATAATGGAAAGGTCAAATAAAAAAAGTTGACCACCTTATCACCAAAATCACTAACAGTGGATAGATCACTTTAGTACAAGAACTATATACAAAACCTCCAAAGGTCCAATGGGAACCGATACCACTAGGATTAAGGATCTGTATTACATGTATCACAACACGACTATGGTATCTCTAATTCTGAAATTTATCACCATGAAGCCCAGAAAAACATCACTAAAACCTGGATTTGGTGATAGCATGACCTAAGACCAAATTTAAAGGACTATATTCTAGCCTATGAGAAAATAATACGTTGATTATTTTGTGTGGGTAATCATCCCTAACATTCTTCAAAACCAGGAACCATCACTGAAACCTAGCCAAAAGAAACTCCCCTACATCCTATGAAATAATAAATAGATGTATTAGGTCATACGAGCCCACATAAAACCTCCAAAATATCACAAAACCCGGTGGAAACCATCTGAATGAAAGGTTAAGTAAGAAGGTCCCTATGGTTTCAATATTTATCAAGAAAATGCTACAAAAATGAAAAATGGTTCTAATGACTATATGAAGATAAAAATATGGAAAACTATTCATAAGTCATACCTTGAACAACACTTGGTCCTCCATCCAAAAAATAAATTCTACATGATGTGTGTCCCTTATATGTCCCACCGATCTCCTCTAATCATGGCCTACTCCAACACCTCAACACACCATCCCACCTCGAACACACAATTCAAAGAAACTCATCCACCAGACCTTGATACAATCTAATTGGGGTGATGATAACACCCCTAAATGGGATTTCTCACATCACAAGAATGCATCTTAGTGGGAAAGAATCCATCTTTCCCTTGAATTTGAAGACGCGTTTAAAAAACACCACTACATGGCTCCATAGATGCCATATGTCACCTTGAAAAATTTTCAAGAAATAATTGGAAAGGAAAGAGAATCACATCTTTATTTAAAATAACTACTGCTAATATAGAAGGGATACATAGCATACCTCAAACCTCTCCTGGTATGGCATCACTCCTTTTTATTACATAACTTTTCATAACATTTTACAAACATGGGATCTTTAAAGTCTAGGGTCTTGGAAATAAAGGACAACGTACATGAAAACAAGATAAAAAAAATTCATCTAATCCACTTTTAATGATTTATAATAATATCATCCTATGTAAAATTATTGCATCGCATAAACTAGAGACGTACATAAAAGTAAAGGCTGAGTAGGAGGCCCAGTAAGGAAAACAAGTGAAATAGTTTACATGTGATCTTGAGAAATATCAATAAGATCATAGAGATAAAGAGTAATATCATAATAAAAACGTGAAACATAACTTCAACATGTGGATACAACATTTAATGTATACATTAATGAACATATCACCAAGGTATAATTCCAAGGTGTCATAAAAAATTACTAAGGTTATTTACCAAGGTATCGTAAAACTTGTCATCTCTAGAGATTAAATTCTTTACACAATGGATTGGACTAATAACAGGGTTAACCCTTAATATGTATTTATTTTCATGTGATCCACATATATTATAATCATAAATTTCATAAATAACCCAAATAGAATAAATGAAATGGGTTTCATAACAAAATCATGACGTTATTAAAAAGTCCTTAAAAACAAAATCATTAATCCATTTATGACACATGGAAAGGGAATAAGGGTTATATGTATGTCAATTCCAAAATAAGATATATCAATTTTATTTCTTAATGAATACCCCCTAGAAATAAAATAATATTTGGTATTCAAATAAAGAAAATAATAGATTTTTTTGATAGAAAGAGAGAAATTTTGAGATGAAATTTTTGCAGCATAACAGTTATAAAACATGGTTTTAGAATACAATAAAAAGAGAGGGGAAAAGGGTCTCCCATGCATAAATGAATAATTTTATATTATGGGTGAAGATTAAAATACAAATAAGATCATGGTGTGGGTATTTTGATGACATACCACATGAAAAGGGAACATGAAAGAAGAGAAAATGTGATTTCTTTTATGAAAAGTCGGCATCATAATGGCGTCACTTAAAAATTTAGAAAATAAAATTTTGAGAGTGGAAAGGTTCTCTCATCAATTGGTCATGAAATGGAAAGTAATAATTATATATAAGAATGTACCCCATCATAATAATATGGAAACTAGAAGAAAAAACATAATAGAAGTCGTGACTTAAAAGAGGAGGGTGAAAGGTTCTCTTACCTTGAAGAGTAACTTTGAAATCATTAATGTTTGGACCTTGGGGGGCTTGAGGGAATCTTGGGAGGACTACATGGTAGTTAAAAATACAATATCTTAGTTTAGGGGGAATTTTGAATTAAATAAATGAAGGAATGGGTTGTTATTTATAGCGAAAGTGGGAAAATATTTTTTTTAATTTCCAAACGACGCCTCATCGGTGGTATTTGGAAAACCATGGGCTTGCCCATGGTATTATCTCCTGGTATTAACCATGTTGGACACCTCATAAAATATCTTACTATTGAAAAGTCTACCAGAATTATTACATCATGATTACATGATTAATGATGTCATTAAACACTCTGAAACTCAAAACTATATTTTCACAATTCACCGAAAAAAACATTTTATAAAAATATCATAAATTTCAATATAACCAAATATCAATTCACTTAATTCAAAAATGAAATCAATTTTATGAAAATATATTTCTAAATATTTTTAATTTTATTTTTAAATAAAGGCATTATTTATTCAAAAAAACTCTAAATTTATAACTAGTTTTTTAACACCTTGAATAAGTAATCAAGGTCCCCTAAAATTATCTTATATCCATTAGAAAATAAAGTAAAAATTTATGATTACATTTTATGAAAAAACATATCAATTTTAAATTATTAAATTAATTATAAAATTGTAAATAATATAATTATGACATAAAATAATACAAAAACTTATACTATGATTGTTTTTTCACATTTAAGATGTCAAAATTTATTTATACATTCATGGGTGAAGTTTCAATTTTATTGGTCAATTTGCTATTCATTAATATTTTTACGGGTATGTTACAATTAACCAAAAAAATATTTTGATCTTATTTAACCACATTTTTCACCATTATTACAATGATGTATAATTGATTTTTGGAAATCATTTCACAGAAAAATTTATTTAATAATAAAATAATTTTCTACTATTCATCAAAATAACACTATTCATCAAATAATATTAATCAGGAAAACAATATTCATAAAACACTATTCATAAAAAAAATATGTTGATCTTATTAGACTCTAAATTGATTACTGATTAAAACTGTAGAAGACCATTTTTTGAAAATTATTTCACATTTTTAATTATGTAATATATACAAAAAAATATTATAAAATATGCTCTTTCCAAAATTCACCAAAAAGAAAGAACTTCTATAAATTCATCCTATATTTATTTTAACATTTGAAATCCTAAAATTTAAAATAATAAGAAATAAAAGTTTTATTCATACAAAAGGATTACACAATGTAACTAAGGTCTCATTACATAGCCCCTTATAACACCTGTATATGGCCTAAGTGTAAGGTGTGCTATGGTGATAAAATCTTGGGGAGGCTCGGACAACATTGCCCGAGTGGTGATTTCAATCCACTTGAACTTCTCCTATAGGAGATTCCATTCAAGCTTCATATGTGGAAGCTCAGCTTGGGCTTGGTCTAGAGAAAAACCCAATGGTGCTACCTCCATCCCAAGCTCTGACAAATGGGCTTCGCAAGACCTGAGTCTACTAGATGAGGTCATTAACTCCTCTTTCTATATTAATTAACCAAGATCACTTGTACTGATATAAAATAATCATAACGTTAAGAGTTTAGTTTCCAACAGTCATATTGACCAACAGTCATATAACATTCGAAATCCAATAGTCTCATTTTAATTATACTCACTTCATTAATTAAAGGATATTGTTTGGTTGCGTGTAAAATAAAATAACCCACAAATTTAGGAAACTAAAATTTTTCAAATGTTCATGTCATTACATTATTCCCGACCTAAATAATTTCATCCCTGAAATCTCAACTTATACCCCAGGAAGAGAAAAGGCGTGCGTACATCTGCCTCATAAATCCCTCTGGTTCCAACATGGCTTCTTTGTATTTTTGGTTTCTACCAAACACTGTAACAAGGTGGGAATTCTTGTTGCATAGAACCTTATCCCTATGATCCAAGAACTCCATCGACTACTTCTCATAAGATATTTCATTTTATAGTTGTACCACCTCAGGGTTTAGTACATTTGATGGGTCAGGTATGTACGTCATCAAGAAAGATATGTGGAAGACATCATGAACTTGTTCTAGATTTGGAGGAAGTGCAAGTCGATAGGCCACTGCTCTTACATGATCAAAGATTTAATAGGGGCTAATGTACCTAGGGATAAGCTTCCCTTTCTTCCAAAATCTCATGAATCTCTTACAAGGTGAAATATGAAGAAAGACGTTGTCACCAACATCAACATACAAGTCCCTTAGACGGTAGTCGGCATATTGCTTTTGCTGACTCTGAGGAGCCATAATATGTTGCTGGATGGCATAGACCTTTCCTATAATCTCTTACACAAGATCAAGCCCAAGTAGATTTCACCCACAAACTTCATACCAACAAGTAGGAGTTCTACATCGCTCACCATATAGAGCATCATATGGTGCCATTTTAATTCTTGAGTGGTAGCTGTTGTTGTAAGAGAACTCAAATAAAGGAAGATGATGATCTCATCCACCTTTAAATTATAATGATCATGTTCTTAGCATGTACTCAACGGTATGAATATTCCTTTCATATTGTCCACCAGTTTGGGGTGATAGGTTGTATTGAAATTCAATTCAGTTCCTAGTGCATATTAAAGACATCTCCTGAATTTTGATGTGATCCTTAGGTCACGATGAGATACTATATAAAGTGTAACTCTATATAGCCTTACCACTTCCTTCAAGTAAATCATGGAAAGTTGATTAGGAGAGAAATATTCTAGAATAGAGATAAAATGGTCAGTCTTGGTGAGATAATCTACAATAACCCATATTTCATTGTCTCCTTTGGATATTCATGGGAGACCAGTGAAAAAATACATTTTCATATTGTCCCACTTCCATTCTAGTATGGGTAGTGGTTATTAAACCCCTTTTAGAAGTTAACATTGGAATCACTTATTGACATAGCAAGCACCTTGTCGTGTAGTCGTCAATCTCCCTTTTTATATTATCCCACCAATAATGATCATGAAGGTCTCTATACATTCTTTTACTCCCAGGATGTATAAAAAAAATAGAGATATGAGCTTCATCCATCATATCCTTCTTTATTTCTGGAATAGATGGAACTTGTAGTCTTGTACGAAATTTCAGTACACCTTCTTGATCAATATTGAACTCAGGAAACTTCCCATTCTTCACAACATCAATCTTCTTCTATATCAAAGTATCTTCTTTCTGAGATTTCTTAACATTCTCTAGTAATGACGGTTGAGAAATCATTTGGGTTAGGGTTGATGATGTCCCTTCCCTTTTAATTCCCATGTCCAGCTTTACTAGGTCATTGATTAAAGGATCTCTTCGAATCCCCATTGCAAAAATAACAACTAGGTATGTACTGGTTAATGCATCATCGAATTTATTTTCTCTTCTGGGATGATAATTAATTCAACGATCATAGTCTTTGAGAAGTTCCAACCATCTCATCTGTCCCTTGTTCAATTCATCTTTTTTGAAAATATACATCAAACTTTGATTGTCTGTGTATATATCAAAATTCTCCCCATAATGATAGTCCCTCCATATCTTGAGTGAAAACATTTCCGCATCTAGATCCATATCTTGCATAGGATAGTTCTACTCATGATTCTTCAACTATCAAGATGCATAAGAAATGAATTTGTCATTTTGCATGAGGATTCCCCAAAGTCCTTTTAGAGATGCATCACTAAAAATAATGAATCCTTCTCCACATGAGGTAAGAGTTAACATACGTACAGTGACCAATATCTTCTTCAGCTCATGGGAACTTTCCTCACACTCCATTTTCCAGATAAACATGACCCCTTTTCGATTTAACTTGGTTAATGGATTATAAAGCTGTGAAATGTTTTTCACAAACCTACAATAATATCCCACTAATCCAAGGGTACTATGAATCTCTATTATTTTTTCTAGATGAGGTCACTCCAATACAAATTTTTTCATTTCAGGATCAACTGTGATTCCTTCATTGGTAACAATGTTCCCCAGGAAAGAAACTTGTTGGAAAAAAAAATTCACATTTGATGAAACTTCCAAAAAGCCACCCCTTTGACAGAGTTTTCAAAATAACCCTTAGATGATCCACATGCTCCTCACTACATTCATAATATATCATATTATCATCAATAAAAACTACCAAAATGTTATCAATGTAGTCTTTAAGGACTCTATTCATAAAATCCATAAAAATATCAGGTGCATTAGTTAGTGTTAAAGGAATAACAAGAAACTCATAATGCCCATATCTTGATCAAAAGGCAGTTTTTGGAATATCTTCTTTCTTCACCCTCAATTGATGATAACCAGAACAAAGTTAAATCTTAGAGAATAATTGAGCCCCATGAAGTAGGTCAAGTAAGTTATCAATTCTTGGAAGTTAGTATTTTTCTTCACTATGATCCCATTTAGTTCTCTATAATCAATGTATAGCTGCATTGATCCATCGTATTGTTTCACATAGAGAATAGGTGCTCCCCAAGGAGACACACTTGGTCAGATAAGCCCCTTCTCCAAGAGATCATAGAGTTGCTTCTTTAATTACTCAAACTCCACATTTTCCATCCTATATGGGGTTTTTTATATAGGATGAGATCCTGGTATATGTTCAATAGAGAATTCTACCTCTCTTTCTGGGAGAGGTCTGGGTAACTCCTCAAGAAATACGTCAATGTATTCCTCGATGATGGGGACATTTTCTATCCTTGTACTCTCATTTCTTTCTTATTTTTCACCAATAAACTCCATAATGAAGAATATAGGAGGTTCTTCTATACAAATATCAGGTTGAGATACCTCTCCTTGGAAGATAACTATTGGTTTCCCATTCATGAATATGGTGATTTCCTTTCTTCTGCATTTGATCTTAGCATTATAGTTTGAGATCCATTCCATCCCTAGTATAATGTAAAATTTCAGCATGGGAATGACTACTAGATTTATGATAATATTGTCCACATTAAATTAAATAATATAGTTTCTAAACACTAACGATGCTTGGATAATCCCTCTAGGAGTCTTGATTGATAACTCTACTTTTAGAAAATCAGGGGCTGATTCTTGATTCTTTGCAAACTTGGAGGAAATAAAGGAATGCGTAGAAACAGAATCAAACAATGTACTTGATAGATATGATATAACAGCAAGGGTACCTTCCACCACATCATTGTGTGCTTTAGCTTCATCCATAGTGATTTTAAAATTACCACATTGTTCCCTTGGCCGTTTCTAAGGCTGATGGTGATTCCCCTCCATGGACCTCAGATTTGGACAGTGATGGGTGATGTGCCCAAGATGTCCACACTTATATCATTGGACATCAGGTAGGGCCTTAACAATCTTCTCCTTATCATTAGTGTTGGGAAGATGAGGATTCACCTCACTATAATAATTCCGTGCAATATGGCCATCTCTTCCACACTTGTATCACTTCCCGCTCCCAAGCAGGCAGTTCCCGGAATGCTTCTACCCAAATTTGTTACATGTGGTACGTTGCACCTTCTTGCATCCTCTTCCTTGATAAAAATTCATCCCTAATATTTTCTCCATTAATACTTTCATGTTATTGGATTTATGATACCCATGCATCTCACCAAACACCAGTTTGACATTCATCGTACGCCACATTATCTCTTTATAGCTATAATAGTCTCGGTTGACTATATTCTTCCGCAGATGAGGTCTTAGTCCCCCAAAGAATATATCAACATTACCATTTGGATCCATGAAAAAGATAGAGGTGTAATTTGATAGACTTGTGAAGTTCATCTAGTATATTTCTATAGATTCATTATCCTTCTTCTTCAACTTGTGAAACTCTTCTCCATTCTTATTCTCATTGAATGAGGGACATACTTACTGAAGAATATCCCTATGAAATCTTCCCACTCCATAGCTTCTACCCCATATCTTAGCCTCATGTTTTCCATAAATTCCCACAATTGATCAGCTTCTCCCTCTAAGCTATAAACAACTAGGCTGACCTTCTGTTGTTCCAAATAGTGGAGCATAGAAAATATCTTCTTGATAGTGCTTATCCACTATTCATAAATCAATTTGTCAATAGATCCACTGATGGTTTGTAGTCGTTGACGCATTAATGAATCAACCAAAAGTTTTTCCCTTTAGGGTGATATTGGTTTCTCATCTTGATTCAAGTTATTTCCCATAACTTGAGTGAGTTGGTTCACCATTATCATAAAATTTTTCATTTCGGCTTCCATCGGAGGGCTGTCAGCGCATGGTCCATTGTGGTCACCATATTATTGGTTCCTCCTATGGAATGACATTTTCTAAAATAATAAAACCATAGTGATAAGCTTATTTCACTTGTGAATCTTATATCTATCAAGGATTTTATGTCTTAAAACATCATGTTTAAACAGTTACATTTCTCTATAAATCCTTCATAATGATTCATAAAAAGCTTCTGATTAACCAAACATATCACCTAGGAGTGTCAAACCAGGAGTGAAACAAGGCCTATTTTCATGTACCAGGATACCCCAGGTCAAGCCCAAAACTCCTTGTCGGAGTTTTCACTCATAAGTATATCTGTCCCAGAGCCACATCAACTAGTTTGTATCCAGACAAGGATTTATTTGTTCAGAAACCACTTACATATTATGTGACCAAAATACCAGGAAGTTTTTCATATATTTAAACTTTTCTATAGGGTTGTTACTAAATATTTTATATCCTAATTTTCATAAATAACTATACTATCCATTGATAAAACTATGTCATCCCTCCTTTTATTACATAAATTTTCATTACATTTTACAAAAAGAGGATCTTTAAAGTCTAAGTGTCTTGGAAATAAGGGATAATATACATGAAAACAATATAAAACATTCTTATAATCCACTTGTATGGATTAATTATAAGTTCATCCTATGTACAATTATTTCATCTCATAACCCGGAGACATACATCATAGATAAGGGTGAGAAGGAGGCCCAATAAGGAAAACAAGTCAAACAGTTTAAAAGTGAACTAGATAAATATCAATAAGATCATGGAGATAAAGAGGAATATCATAATAATAAGATGAAATATAACTTGAAAATATGTCTAAAGCATTTAATTTAGACATTCATGAACATATCACCAAGGTATATCCCCAAGGTTTCATATAAAAATTACCAAGGTTATTCACCACGGTATCGTAAAACTTGTCATCTCTATATATTAAATTTGTTACACAATTCATTGGAGCACTATTAAGGAAAAACCTTAATATGTATTTAATTTCATGTGATCCACATATATTATAATAATACATTTTATTAATAACCCAAATAGAATAAAAGAAATGGGTTTCATATCAAGATCATGAAGTTTTAAAAAGTGCTTAAAAACAAGATCATTAAGTCATTTATAACCCATGGAAAGGGAATCGGGGTTATATGTATATAAATTCCTAAATAAAATATATAAATTTTATGTCTTGATGAATATCCCCTGAAATAAAATAGGTTTGGGTATTCAAATAAATAAAATAATATAATTTCTTGATAGAATGAGAGAAATTTTGAGACAAAATGTCTGCAGCATAATGACTATATAACAGGGTTTTAGAAAACAATAAAAAGAGAGAGGAAAGGGTATCACATATATAAATGAATAATTTAAAAATATATGGGAAGAATAAAATAGAAATAATATCATGGATTGGATATTTTAATAACATTCCACATGAAAAAGAAACATGAAAAAAGAGAAAATGTGATTTCTTTTACGAAAAGTCAGCCGCCTAACGATGTAACATATAGTTTAAAAAATTAAATTGATGAAAGTGTAAAGGGTGTCTCATTATTTGGACATGAAATTTAGAGTAATAGGGATATATAAGAACATAACACAACATTATAAGATGGAAACTACAAGACAGAACATAAAAGAATCATGACTTAAAAGAGAAGGGTGAAGGGCTCCCTTACCTTGAAGAGCAGTTTTGAAATCTTGAAGGTTGGGACCTTGGGGGCTTGAGGTAAACTTTGGAGGACTAATTGGGAGGTAAAAATACCAGATAATTATTTATTTGTAATTCAGAATGAAATTAATTAATGAATGAGTTGGTATTTATAGCAAAAGTGAGAGAATATTTTATTAATTTCCAAAGGACACCACATCTGTGGTATATGCAAAACCATAAGATTGCCCCTGATATTTTTCCATGGTATTGTCCACTTGGGACACCTCATAATATATCTTACTATTCATAATTCTACCTGAATTATTACTTCATGATTACATCATTAATGATGTCATTAAACACACCGAAACTCAAAACTGTATTTCCACTATTCACCAAAAAAGAAAACATTTTATAAAAATATCATAAATTTACCCTAACATAATATTGATGCTATAAATTAAAAAATTAATTCCATTTTATGAAAATAATTTTCTAAATATTTTTAATTTATGTTTTAATATAAATCATTATTTATTCAAAAAAACTCTAAAACTATAACTTGTTTTGTAACACCTTGAACAATTAATCTATATGCAATAAAATTATCGTATAACAATACGAAAATAATGTAACAATATATGGTTACATTTTATAAAACAAATTTCATTTTAAATTATTAAATTAATTATAAAATTTTCAATAAAATATTTATAACATTCAAAAATACAAAAACTTTTACTATGATTGTTTTTTTTTACTTTTAAGATGTGTACATTGTATTTATACATTCATGGGTGAATTTTTTTTAATTTTTTTCTCCAATTAACTATTCATTATTATTCATTTTATTCATAAGGTTATGTTACTATTCACTAGAAAAAAATTTGATCTTATTTAACCACATTTTCACCCTGATTACAACCATGTTTGACGGATTTTTTAAAATCATTTCACAGAAAAAGTTATTTAATAATAATATATTTTTTACTATTTGTAAAAATAACACTATTCATCAAATTCTATTCATCAAGAATAAACTATTCATCCAACATTATTCATCAAAAATTAATTTGATCTTATTATACTCTAAATTTCAAACTGATCACAACTATAGAGGAACATTTTTTGAAAATCATTTCACATTATCAAATATTTAATGTATACCAAAAATATTTTAAAATACCTTTTTCCAAAATTCACCAATAATATATAACTTATATAAATTCATCCTATATTTATGTTTACATTTTTCATCCCCAAATTTTGCATAATAATAAATATAATATTTATTTATACAAAATGATTACACAATGTAACTAAGGTCTCATTACATAGACCCTTATAACACCTTCATATGACCTAAGTGTAAGGTGTGTTATGAGGATAGAATTTGGGGGCGGCTCAAACAATGCTTCCCGAGTGGTGATTTTTATCAGCTTGAACTTCTCCCGTAGGTGATTCCATTCAAGCTTCATATGTTGAAGCATAGCTTGGGCTTAGTCCAGAGAAAATCCTAGAGATGCTACCTTCTTCCCAAGCTATGACAGATGGGCTTCATATAACCCGAGTCTGCTGGATGAGGCCATCAACTCCTCTTTCTATATTAATTAACCAAGATCAATTTTATTTATAAACAATAATCATAACATTAATCATTTAGTTTCCAATAGTCATATTGACAAAAAATCATATAATAGTTGAAACCCCATGATCTAATTTTAATTACACCCACTTCATTAATTAAAAGATATAGTTTTGTTGAGTGTAAAATAAATTAACACACAAATTTAGGAAACTAAAATTATTCAAATTTCTAGGTCGTTACACCTGGACCCTCTAGTTAAAAAAACCAAAGCACCTGCAAAACCCCATATCCCTTCCCACTAGCTTCCAGAGCCTATCCTGGACAACCTTGGGGTGTTGGTGGTTGAAAAAAATCAAAGCGTCGTCCACATTTTTCTACTCCTCTACCTCTTATTCCATGTCTACTACCCAGCAGACCATATTGAAACTGTTGCATCTACCATAGTGGTCCAACGACCTTCTCTCATTCAGTATATCAATGACTAGGACACTACCATGTGAGATTTCCATACCCCTCACATGAATAAAATCACATCAATGCTAATAAACCGGTCTACCCACAAGGCCTCTATGAATGAAAATTCCACCTACTTTCCAATTCTGCTATCTTTGGATCCTAATCAACCTAGAACTTAGTAAAACCATTCCACTGAAGCTCATGATACAAGCTGGATCCATGCATATCATCATCCAACACAAATAGATCCATCTACAGCTCAGTCTAAAAATCTATGTCCACCTAAACACTTAGAGGTTGATCTGTGCCCAAATAAATGGTTGGAATATCCACCACCTATCCACATAGAAGGAAACCTACCTCATTATAAGTCCCTTGTAGGTTTACCTATTCACCCATTGGGTCATACACTCAACTCAGCTATAAAAACACTAAATGACATCATCATTTAATTATCTTTTAAAAACAAAAGATATTCCATGATCAAAGAGTGTATCTAGGGAGAATAATAAAAAAGAACATAGAAACAAAAACCTATTCCTTTACGATGTATGTATCAATTTTTTTTACTATAACCTATTTCTACATGTTCTAAGTCAACAATAAGGTTATCAATGTCCTGGTGAATGGATATGTCATCTGTTGCACCAACAATAGATTTGTTTCCCTAAAATCCAAACTTGAAACACATTCACAAATTTTCCTTAAATCCAAACCAAGACCAATTTTGGAAATGTTGTACACTATGGCCCCAAATTGGAACCCACTTGGATACCACTCTATAATTACCCTACCAACCAGGGGCCCCCTGGCTGGAGGAAGGTTGAGACACAACTATACTATGCGTGCCTCCAATAGACCAAGGGGTGATGACTAGTGCTGTATACCATCCCTTCTCGTTATTTCATATTAAAAAATGATTTATTACATAAAAATCCACTTAATAAAACATATAAGATCAAGAGTTATAGTTTACTTGGGGATTAGGAAAATTACATAAAAACCTTAAACCTAAAATTCATATCTTTTTGAAAACTTATATTACATGAACACAATATTCCTTTGTACTTAGTATTTCATGGCATAAATTGAGGACATACAAAAGAAATGGGAGACCTATAAATCCCACTAAGGGATTAAACATGTTATAACATGAAGAATACAATACATGATAGGTAACATACATATCAATGGAGAATAAGAAAAACATGAACCTGATATAGCTTTCTTATCATAAAAGAGAAATGTGGAAAACATTAATGAATTCATTATTAACCTAAAGGAAATAGGTAAAATCATGTACCAAAAAAGTGAAAACATTACTATAAAAAAATCTCATAAACCCATGTACCAACATGATGTATCATGATACTAAACATTACCCAATGCATTGGAGCAGTATTTGGGCACACCCTTCATAAACATTTCAATCTTATGCTTATGTGTTCCACATAGATCATATAACATGGATTCATTCAAAATCATCATTTATTCTATGATTGATGAATGTGGAATAAATACATATAAGTACCCAATCAATAAGTATATATGCATAAATGTGAATACCCTTGACAGAGGAATGGGTATGCTATTAACTACATGATGATTTTGTTATGGAAAATCGGGTTGCAATTTCAGCAGCATAACGACATCATGTGGAAATTCATAAAATGGGTAGATGAGGGAAAATGGGTAACTCATATTTTATACACGAAATGGAATGTTAGGGGATCATGGAAAATAATACCCCAACATTTTAAATAGAATTTAATATGCATATTACCAATGAGGTTCTTGAAATGGAAATGAGAAGAGAGAAATCCCTTATGGAATTTCGGCATAGTAACATAGTAGGTAAGGGTTTAAATGGGGGTGGATAAATTATCCCTCATTTAAATAACATCAAATAGATAGTAGTTAATTGATTATAAAACTATGAAAATATAACCAATTGAAATTAAAATGACTAATTTTAAACAAGGCTATTGGATTGAAAGGAAGGGAGGTAGGTGAGGATCCCTTACTTGGATGTGTGATTGATAAAACACTATTTTATTGAATATTTTATTGATAATAAATGAAATAATTTCCTCACATTGTGTTAAATATGTTTATTTATAAAATATTTGGGTTTTGATCATTCATTTGAAAATTTGGTGAAAATTCCAGTTTTACCCTTAATAGTGCATTGTAGTATTTCGAAGATAAATATTTTTATATTTATTATTTTAATTTGAAATGTTTTAACAGTGTTACTAGATTCATTTTATACAACTTTCATTCAGGACACTAGAGCTAATGAGTGCATTTGGATGGAGTAAATGATCAATTAATCCAATGGTGGGCTGGACTCGGCAGAATAGACATGGGTTCTGTATTTGGGCCATATCGTCTATATACGGCCTTGGATTGAGCCCAAATGTTGAGTAAATCTCGGGGACATGATTGGGCACAAATCATCCTTCTGGAAGGGTGGTCAATTCACGCGTATTGGAGGTCAAATGGGCGGTGCAATTTGGAAGAAAATATTTTGCCGAGTTTTTCATTTCACAATTAAAAAGTTATGTATCCCTAGCCCTCACAAACTCTATTTAAAGGGGGTTTTAACTCTTTTAGAGGGCTGGTCGAGGCTTTGGGAAGGTGGGTCCGAAAGGGTGTCTCCTGGAAGCCTCTCACAACTCTTGGAAGAAGTAAGCCTTTGCGCAAACCTCTCTTCCAAAAAGGCTCTCCTCTCTCACCTCTTCTTTGTATTTCTTTTCTTTCATGTTTGTTTCTTGAATTTTTCTTCAATTAATATTCTGTGTTCATCCCTCTTCTTCTTATCTTAATCTTCTTAATTGGGTTGGAATCAAGAGTGGAGACAAGATTGGGTTCTACCCTTTCAATCTGTTGCTTATGCAAAACATCTCCACGATGACTACACCACCCATGGAAGAGTAGTTCTTTTTAGTAATCGATCGACCTCTATCCTTCTTCATTCATTTATTTTGAATCAATGAGCTACTGTAATTCACATATTATGATCTATTAATTGAGTTTTTAATTTAAATGAAACTAAGCAAGCAATTGAATAGTTAACACAAAACACGCGAGGTCGGGATTTTGTGTAAATTGTGAGAGCGCGATCTTAATCGGTAATACAAGACCACATGGGATCAATTTGTAGAGTTCAAATATAATATCTAAACTCAATTAATCCTCATTTCCAGAGTGGTTATGTTCCTTAATTTACCACTGACCATAAGCTAATTTTAGAACATCAATCAAAGCAGGGTGTTGTGATTGCATGTTCCGAAGTTAGCCTAAGGTTAAAATTCACTTCAATCTTCGTGGTAAAGTTAATTCTCGTAGGGTTCGGGATTTAACAAATTAAGGGATCATAATTAAGTGAATATTAATTTAAATGATAATGATTAATAAATGATTTAAGAGGTAGAGTTAGATCGATTACGTCATATTTTCTAAACAAACATCTTTTTGTTGTGTCATTTTAATCAAACTTCTTTTCAAAACTAAAAACAAAAAAAATACAATCTTCTTCCAGAAAACTTCTTCTAGATTCATAAAATATAATCAAACACCCCCATACTTTCAAGTAGTGTTTTTATTCTCTTTTATTTTACTTCTATAATACCTCTAAAAATTGTTTTAATTCACTTCCTCCTTTGAGAGACGACCTTGGTCAGCCACTCTGCTGCACCTAAGTACCCCAAAATCATACTAATCATTTGAAGGCGCCCACGACAGCGCTCTTTCAAATTGGCTCCGTTGCCGGGGAGGCAAGTAATTATTTCAACCAATTAGAGGTATTTATTTTGTTTTACATTTTATTCTCTTCCTCTCTTCTTTCTTCTGTCTTTACCCAATCTGATTTTTCTTCTTCTTCTTTTATTTTCTTCTACTTCTTTTTGGACCATCAACTCAAACTTCTCATTTTTATTTTACTATGGTCCACTTTCATTCTTTTCATTTTTATTTGATCTATGACACGAACTAATCTCGAAGATCTCTTAGATCTTGACCCTGAGATTGAACGTAGCCTTAGGGCACGAATCAGACATTCTCAATCTACAGGAAGTTTCAATATTCAACCAGTTGGTGAATTCCTCTCTTCTGGAAACATTGAAATTGGAAGCTATTCAAATTCAAACATAAAAGAGGAACCAATGGATGAAAACAATGGAAATGAACTTAATAGAACCATTCGAGAATTGGCTGCACTTGATATTAACTATCAACCAAATTGTATTGCATACCCAAATCTCGAATCAGACTTTGAATTGAAATCTGGATTAATTCACCTTCTTTCAAAGTTTCATGGCTTATCTGGTGAGGATCCCAAAAAACACCTTAAGGAATTTAATGTGGTTTTCTCAACTTTAAAACCGAGAAATGTTTCTGAAGATCAAATTAAATTAAGAGTATTCCCATTCTCACTTGATGGAGCTGCAAAAGGTTGGATGTATTATTTCCAACCTGAAGATGTAACATGTTGGAATGATTTGAAACGTCTTTTCTTGCAAAGATTTTTTCCAGCATCAAGGACAACATCCATTCGAAAGGACATATCGGGGATCAAGAAAGCCCAAGGGGAGTCAATGTATGAGTACTGGGAGAGATTCAAGAAGTTGTGTGCAAGCTGCCCACATCACCAAATCAGGGAGCAACTCCTCATTCAGTACTTCTATGAAGGACTCACACCTATGGAGAGAAGCATGGTAGATGCTGCGGCTGGAGGAGCATTGGTGGAAAAGACACCAGTAGATGCACGTGCGTTGATCGACAAGATGGCCCAAAAATCCCAACAATTTGGTGATAGAGGTACACCACATGTCAGGGGAGTACATCAGGTAAGTCCTTCTTCTCTTGAAAGTCATTTGATTGATACTAAGTTGGAAGAATTGACCACTATGGTGAGGAAAATTGCTTTGGCACAAAAGACATCTCTACCCCCTCCTTCAAGGCCTTGTGGTATTTGCACTGAGACAAGCCACCCAACTGAATGTTGCCCACAACTCCAAGAAACAGAAGATTGTGCAGCAGTGTTCCCCGGGAGACCATTTCAGCAGCAACAACAACAACCATATCCCCAAAAGAAGTTTGATACAACATACAACCAAGGGTGGAAAGATCAGTCGGACATGAGGTATGGCTCTGGACAACAGCAAAGGCCACCCTTTCAACAAATCTTCCAGCAGCCTCCGCCTTACCAGCAGGGTTTCCAACAACCCCAAAGGAGATTTGAAGCTCAAACATCAACAAGTCACCAACAAGGGAATCATCCACCAAAGGTAGATTCTAATACTGATGATCTTTTGAAGCAAATTGTTCTTAATCAACAGAATGAGCTGAAGAGTCAAAGTTCGGAGCTGAGGGAGTTGAAGACTCAAATGAGCCAGATTGCCACCGCCCTCCATGAACTTGTGAGTAAGAATTCTGGAAATCTACCTTCCCAACCCACTCCAAATCCAAAGGGGAATGTTAGTGCCATCACATTGAGAAGTGGGAAGCAAATGAATTATACATCTGCACCTACCATTCCACCGGGATTCACCTCAACTTCAGAGAATCCACATTCCATACCAACTGATGAGCAATCCAAGGAGAAAGATAAAGGTAAGAAAAAGATTGATGATGTTCCTCATAAACCCCTTCCTTTTCCAAACAGGGTTGTTCAAACCAAGAAGATGGCTGAAGAAGCAATCCAAAAGGAGGTTTTGGACACATTCAAGCGTGTGGAGATCGACATTCCTCTACTTGAAGCCATTAAGAAAATCCCAAGGTATGCCAAATTCTTAAAAGAACTCTGCACCAATCGAAGAGGGCTCAAGGGGAATGAGAGGATCAACCTTGGAAGGAATGTCTCGGCACTCATTACACCAACTCTAGCAATGCCAACAAAGTGCAAGGATCCTAGGACATTCACCATCACATGTACCATAGGGGATTTTCACTTCTCGATGCTCTTTGTGATTTAGGAGCTTCAATAAATGTGATTCCTCACTCTGTATTCTCTTCCTTACAGGTTGGTGAGTTGAAGCCAACAAGAGTAGTGGTGCAATTGGCGAATAGAGCTACGACATATCCAGCGGGAGTTCTTGAGGATGTACTTGTTCGGGTAAGAGACATGATCTTTCCAGCAGGCTTCTATGTGCTTAACATGGAGGATGATCAGGTAAGTTCTCATGTCCCCATTATCTTAGGTAGACCCTTCCTCAAAACTGCAAAAACTATCATAAATGTCAATGAGGGTACACTTTCCATGAAGTTTGGAGATGAAGTTGTGATATTTAATGTTATGGATTCCATGAAGTACCCCTCAGAGGACCATTCTGCTTTTGTTATCTCCCATTTTGAACCACCAAGTAAAAACATCATGGAATTGGATTGTCCTATGCTTAGAGAGATTATGAGTATTGGTTCTAGTTTGATGTCTAAGAATACTTATACACCCATTTTTAAGGAACAAGACTCTCTAAGATTTGATTTTGAAATGGAATCATATTCTGATTTTGATCATGTGAACTCTGATTATGACATGGCTATTGAGTATGCTGATGGATTTGGTGATTTATTCTCTGATTGTGATGATTTTTATTCTGATACTAATGTTCATTGTGCAGATATGTCTGTTGCATCAATTTCTCCATCCATACATCACCCACCTACATTGGAACTCAAGCCATTGCCCCCAAATCTCAAATATGCATACTTGCTCAGTGGTGATAGATTACCTGTCATAATTGCTAACAATATCTCGTTTGAACATGAAGAAAAACTTTTGAATCTTTTGAGAGATAACATTAGGGCAATTGGTTGGACCTTGGCTGACATATCAGGTATTAGCCCCTCCATTTGCATGCATAGGATTCTCTTGGAGGATGGGACTAAACCGGTGAGACAACCACAAAGGAGACTCAATCCCACCCTCCTAGAAGTTGTTAAAAAGGAAGTTGAGAAATTGCTCGAGGCAGGTATAATCTTTCCCATTTCAGATTCACAGTGGGTAAGTCCTATTCAGGTTGTGCCTAAGAAAAGTGGTGTTACTGTTGTTAAAAATGAGAAATATGAGTTAGTTCCAATGAGGGTGCAAAATAGTTGGCGTGTGTGTATTGATTATAGGAAACTAAATCAGTCCACTCGCAAGGACCATTTCCCCCTCCCATTTATTGATCAGATGCTTCAGAGACTAGCTGGGAAGACACACTATTGTTTCTTGGATGGATTTTTTGGATATTTTCAGGTTCCTATAGCTCCGGAGGACCAGGAGAAGACGACATTCACCTGCCCATTCGGTACCTTTGCCTACCGAAGGATGCCATTTGGACTTTGCAACGCCCCAGGTACCTTCCAGAGATGCATGGTGAGTATTTTTTCTGATTTTATTGAGACCTGCATGGAGGTATTTATGGATGATTTTACAGTGTATGGATCCTCAATTGATGAATGTCTAAAGAGTTTGGGAAAGGTGTTGAATCGTTGTATTGAGAAGAATCTGGTCCTGAACTTTGAAAAGTGTCATTTCATGGTAGAGCATGGCATTGTCTTAGGGCATGTAGTGTCCAAACATGGGATAGAGGTTGATAGATCTAAGATAGACATTATTTCATCCTTACCATATCCTTCATGTGTGCGTGATGTTAGATCTTTCCTAGGGCATGCAGGATTTTATCGGCGCTTCATCAAAGATTTTAGTAAGATTGCTCTTCCTATGTCAAGATTACTTCAAAAGGATTCTGATTTTGTGTTTGATGTTTCTTGCAGGAATTCATTCGATGAGCTAAAACAACGTCTGACCACTCCACCTATCATACAGCCCCCGTGGTGGGAGATTCCTTTTGAGCTTATGTGTGACGCCTCCAACTTCGCGGTTGGAGCTGTCTTATCCCAGAGAGTGGAAGGACGTTCACATGTGATCGCCTATGCATCGAGGACACTAGATTCAGCCCAATCAAACTACACTACCACAGAAAAGGAGTTTCTTGCTGTCATATTTGCTTTAGATAAATTCCGTTCATATTTATTGGGCTCTAAAGTAGTTGTTTTTTCTGACCATACAGCTTTGAGGTACCTCTTAAAGAAGCCAGATGCAAAGCCACGACTTATCCGTTGGATGCTCCTTCTTCAAGAGTTTGACCTTGAGATAAAGGACAAGAAGGGGTCAGAGAATTTGGTGGCAGACCACATGAGTAGGCTTACTCACACACTAGAGGGTGACACCTTGGACCAGGTACCACTTCGGGACACTTTCCCCGATGAGAATCTCTATACCATCTCAGGTAAGCATCCTTGGTATGGTGATTTAGTTGATTACATTGTTGGCTCTGAAATCCCAGTAAATTTGAAGAAGCATCAAGTCCAAAAATTAAAAAGTGAGTCTAGGTATTATGTGTGGGATGATCCGTACCTCTGGCGCATGTGTAGTGACCAAGTCATTAGGAGGTGTGTTCCCGATCATGAGTTTGAGTCTGTTTTGCATTTCTGTCATACACTTGCTTGTGGTGGAAAATTTGGACCCCAACGGACAGATAGGAAGGTTTTAGACTTTGGATTATATTGGCCTAGCTTGTTCCATGATTTCCATTTGTTTTGTAAGTCATGCTCTCGTTGCCAACACACTGGGAACATTTCTAGGCGACATGAGATGCCCCAACAACCCATACTATTTTGTGAGATTTTTGATGTATGGTGCATCGACTTTATGGGTCCTTTTCCTAGTTCATTTGGATTTTTGTATATTTTGGTTGCTGTTGATTATGTGAGTAAATGGGTGGAGGCCAAGGCCACCAGGACTGACGATTCTCATGTTGTTGTGGACTTTGTCAAAGCACAGATTTTTTGCAGGTTTGGAGTACCAAAGGCCATCATCAGTGACCAAGGGACACACTTTTTCAATAGGAATTTTTCTTCCCTCCTTCGAAAGTATGGGGTGACACACAAAACATCAACACCATACCACCACCAAACAAATGGCCAGGCTGAGGTTTCAAATCATGAGTTGAAACAAATCTTGGAGAAAACCGTGCAGCCAAATAGGAAGGATTTGAGCAAGCGCTTGGATGATGCATTGTGGGCTTATAGGACAGCATACAAGACCCCCATTGGTATGTCCCCATTTCGGATTGTTTTTGGGAAAGCGTGTCATCTCCCCGTGGAAGTTGAGCATCAGGCATATTGGGCTATAAAGAAATGTAACATGGATTTGGCCCAAGCTGGAATTCAAAGGAAGTTGCAAATTCAAGAGCTTGAGGAGATTCGACTGTCATCATATGAGAACTCAAGGCTCTACAAGGAAAGATCAAAATCAGCTCATGACAAAATGATCCAACAAAGGGAGTTTCATGTTGGATAGAAAGCCATTCTCTATAGTTCACGACTGAAGTTGATGCCTGGTAAGTTGCATTCCAGATGGTTAGGTACTTATATTGTGTCTAATGTTTTTCCTTATGGTGGAGTGGAGATCACACAAGAGGACACTGGAAGGAGATTTACAGTCAATGGGAAACGTTTGAAGAGATACATTGAGGGACATCCTACTGATGCAGTGGATTTTATCACACTGCATGACCCCATCATCACTTGATCACATCAGGCTGTTCCTAACCCTTTCACTTTTATATTATTTGTCCTATTTAAAAATTATGCATTTCATGTGCATATATCATCTCACGGGTTCACATTGAGGACAATGAAATATTTTAAGTGTGGGGGAGGGAACCTTTTAGTTTAGTAATTTCAATTGCTTTCCTGTTCAAAAAAAAATTGTCTGTTTTTCAAAATTTGTGTGTTTATTTTACAATTTTCTGTGTGTTTTTGAAACTTTTGAGCTGAAACAATTCTCATCACCATTTTTAAATCCATATCAATAAGTGAAACAATTTACCCCTTGAAACTAATCTTAAATGAATGCTGAAATGAATTTGTTTCAA
Source organism: Viscum album (assembly GCA_963277665.1). Lineage (NCBI taxonomy): Eukaryota > Viridiplantae > Streptophyta > Magnoliopsida > Santalales > Viscaceae > Viscum > Viscum album. Next base: position 1,766,075,711 of record OY728123.1, read on the forward strand.
GTTCAAATATTTAGTAATTTCATGAAAAGTACGCTGAATTTTGAATCCCATGCCAATCTCATTGTCTTTATATTTGAAATCACATTCCTGTGAGGCTTCTAAACCATTATTTTCATATTCTTTACATTCACCTCACTTCTTGAGAGAACCAAACCATGCTTGATTTAACCAGAATTTGATCTATTCTTGTCAAAACATGAGGGTTTGAGGTACTTGTGTTTAAATGATTGAGGCATTTGTTTGGTATTAAAACCCCTATTTCAAAGAATCCTTTTTTATAATGGCCTACCTTGAATATTTAATCCTTGTAGCCCTTAGAAGCCATGCACAACCTGTTAGGTTAAGCCACATTACAAGCCAATTTTCCCTATCCAACCAACTCTTGAAGTGAAATTGCACAATCTAGTTGAGCTTAAGTGTGGGGGAAGCTGTCTTGTGTTGTGCCACCACATTATGTGATACTTTGGTTGGAAAATTAAATTCTGAGGAGATGTGTTTGCTGCTAAAGAAAGTCATTATATTGAAAGTTGTGCCTTTTCTGGAGCTTCTAATTGAGGTGGAAAGCTGTGCCCATCTAGAGCTTTCAAGAAAATCATGTTTGAGAAGATTGACATTTTTTATGCTGAAATGATGAATGGTGTAAACCTTTCATGACTTTTCATGATGATGGAGCTGAATTGATACTATGGGGATTGAAGAGAAGACCATATTTAAGTGAAAATTAGATTAATGCAATTTTGCTTCAAAAGAGTCAAGCCCTCCTCATTCAGCCTCAGAGTTTTTCACATCTTAATCCTACCAACCAAAAGCCACAGAACAACCCTGAAAAGTCCTCATGATAAACATATGTCCTTGACTCACATCGGGTAGTGATGTAGGAATCTATCAAGCCTATGGTGACCCTTGTATGAGTTTGGATGAGAAAGACATTGCAAAAAAAATTGATATTTGAGTGATTAGAGAAAATTCAAGCGAGGTAAGTGTTTTGTGCATGGGCGGATAAATGAAGTGGAAATATATTGAATGATATAAATGAAGAACTTAAAATAAGGTTTTTTATGAGGAATGATATCTTTTTATTCTTGGTGTTAAATTGATTGATCTTAAGGATATGTGTTTTAAAATTGGTTTTGATTTGATATTGATGTTTACTTGATATGAGGTTTTGCCCAGGTGTGCAAAAGGGTAAGTGTGGGGGAGTTGATAAAACACTATTTTATTGAATATTTTATTGATAATAAATGAAATAATTTCCTCACATTGTGTTAAATATGTTTATTTATAAAATATTTGGGATTTGATCATTCATTTGAAAATTTGGTGAAAATTCCAGTTTTACCCTTAATAGTGCATTGTAGTATTTCGAAGATAAATATTTTAATATTTATTATTTGAATTTGAAATTTTGTAACAGTGTTCCTAACTTCATTGTATACAACTTTCATTCAGGAAACTAGAGCTAAAGAGTGCATTTGGATGGAGTAAATGATCAATTAATCCAATGTTGGGCTGGACTCGGCAGAATAGACATGGGTTCTGTATTTGGGCCATATCGTCTACATACGGGCTTGGATTGAGCCCAAATTTTGAGGAAAGCTCGGGGACAAGATTCGGCACAAATCATCCTTCTGGAAGGGCGGTCAATTCACGCGTATTGAAGGTCAAATGGGCGGTGCAAGTTGGAATAAAATATTTGGCCGAGTTTTTCATTTCACACTTAAAAAGTTATGTATCCCTAGACCTCACAAACTATATTTAAAGGGGGTTTTAACTCTTTGAGAGGGCTGGTCGAGGCTTTGGAAAGGTGTGGCCGAAAGGGTGTCTCTTGGGAGCCCCTCACAACTCTTGGAAGAAGTAAGCCTTTGTGCAAACCTCTCTTCCAAAAAGGCTCTCCTCTCTCACCTCTTCTTTGTATTTCTTTTCATTCATGTTTGTTTCTTGAATTTTTCTTCAAATAATATTCTGTGTTCATCCCTCTTCTTCTTATCTTAATCTTCTTAATTGGGTTGGAATCAATAGTGGAGAAAAGATTGGGTTCTACCCTTTCAATCCGTTGCTTATGCAAAACATCTCCACGATCACTACACCACCCATGGAAGAGTAGTTCTTTTTAGTAATCGATCGACCTGTATCCTTCTTCATTCATTTATTTTGAATCAATGAGCTACTTTAATTCACATATTATGATCTATTAATTGAGTTTTTAATTTAAATTAAACTAAGCAAGCAATTGAATAGTTAACACAAAACACGCGAGGTCGGGATTTTGTGTAAATTGTGAGAGCGCGATCTTAATCGGTAATACAAGACCACATGGGATCAATTTGTAGAGTTCAAATATAATATCTAAACTCAATTAATCCTCATTTCCAGAGTGGTTATGTGCCTTAATTTACCACTGACCATAAGCTAATTTTAGAACATCAATCAAAGCAGGGTGTTGCGATTGCATGTTCCGAAGTTAGCCTAAGGTTAAAATTCACTTCAATCTTCGTGGTAAAGTTAATTCTCGTAGGGTTCGAGATTTAACAAATTAAGGGATCGTAATTAAGTGAATATTAATTTAAATGACAATGATTAATAAATGATTGAAGAGGTAGAGTTAGATCGATTACGCCATATTGTCTAAACAAATATCTTTTTGTTGTGTCATTTTAATCAAACTTCATTTCAAAACTAAAAACAAAAAAAATACAATCTTCTTCCAGCAAAATTCTTCTAGATTCATAAACTATAAACAAACACCCCCATCCTTTCATGTAGTGTTTTTATTCTCTTTTATTTTACTTCTAGAATACCTCTAAAAATTGTTTTAATTCACTTCCTCCTTTGAGAGACGACCTTGGTCAGCCACTCTGCTGCACCTAAGTACCCCAAAATCATACTAATCATTTGAGGGCGCCCACAACATCGCTCTTTCAGTGATCCCAAAGGATTAAGAGAGGTTTCATGGGACTATAGGGGTACCTTGGAAGGACTCTAGGATGTGGGAGGTAGAGGGCGGTTGGGATTCAAAGAGCTTAAGGTAATAGAAATGGGTGCTTATAAAACTTCTCAGATCCAGGTGCCACAAAAGATTCCCCGAATATGGTTGTTCACATAAACTCAAGTTCATTTCCACAAATGCCAGAGGCTACCAAATAGCAGTGAGGGACATAGTATGATAATGGGGAAACTATTCCCTCATTGGCAGAGTATACACAATGGAAAAAATAGTAAACAATAGCAAAACAGTAAAACCAATAAAAGTAAACAATGGATGACTGAAAGTAAATCCATCCGAGGGCATAGTATATATATATATGTCGCATGTAAAATGTATCTAAGAAATCAGAAAAAAAATTCACAATGATAAAAATCAATACAAAAAAATAAGGTCTAAAATAAATAAGTAAAATACAATAGTAGGATGATCCACAGCTTGGTCCTAATATCTCCAGCTCCAACAGTAATCAAGTACATGATGAGGAAGGGTGCTTGATGTAGTCTATACCTGCAACCAAATAATTTTTTTGGGTGCCAATGCATGACCCGAATAGGTTTGAAGATGAATCCCTATAGGAAACAACAAAAATATCTATGCCTAACTATTGGTGAATATATATAGCAATAAATATGCAGAAATGATGCAATAAACTAAGAAGTACTCAAAAGTGAACAATCCTACAGTTCTCAATTATATTCATTTACCTTTTTTATTCATCCTTTGAATCATGTTACCTTGTAATATAGCCTAATATATTTATCCCCTCGTGTATTTCAAACAAAAAATATGTCCCACAAGACCATCTAAACAATCAAGTAAGGCCGAGTCCAAACTTATGCTTTGTCTTGGAAGAATCATCAAAATCATTCAATCATTCATAAATAAACCTCTGGGAAAACACTCACTATCTAAACCCTTTGGTTTAACGTAGAACCAATTCATTAAATAATGATACTATAAGAATCTCTCATGATCTAACAGATTTTGTCTAACATATCACTAATCATTTACAAAGGACCTCCTAGGAATCTCTCATGGTCAACTCCCCTAGGTCAACATGGAATCAATAAAATTTAAATGACCTCCTAGGTAGCTTTCATTGTCAATAGCCCTGGGTCAACATAGAATTAATAAATTATAAAAGACTACTTGGGTAGCTCTCACGGTTAGTACCCATGGGCCAATATCTACAACAAGGCTCTCACTATCCTATGTAAATAAACATGGAAAGCCCCACCATTTTCCTGGTCCAAGGCCCTCATGGTCCATTGAAAAAGTAGCGCACATATCACATCCAAGAATAACATTTAATACATAACTACTACATGGCTAAATATTCCCAATACATATGACATGCAATTCATATAATCAAACAAATCCTTCCTAATCAACCAAGGCATGGGAAACTAGGTATGACTAATAGGAATTCTAGGCTAAATGACCATAAATTGTCAATCCAGAAAAATGATCCCATGGGGTGTCCCAATAAAAAAGTATATAAACTTATTAATAAGAAATAACCCTTTCTCAGTCAATCAATCCATAGAATGTAATAAATAGGGTTAAATTCCAAATCAAAAAATACCCCAAATAGGGGTATGTGTCACTTTTAGCATACATAATCCAAAGACAAAAAACAAAAGGCACAAAACACCTAGCTCAACATCTCATGATCGATATACTTGAATTTCATTCCTTGAATCAGCCTAGATCGGAATAAATCTATAGAAGATGAAAAATCCCAAACATTAAGAACTCATAAGAGAGGAATAATTAGAATGAAGGTATCTAGATGAAAATATATCCCACTAGTGGGATTCCAACGCACTATATGGTGTCTTAATCGGGACTTGGATGGAGAATCGAGAGGGGTTCGGAGTTCTCCAGACCTTACGTCACACACTTTTATGAACCATTGTAAGAAGAAAGTGTTTTCGAAGATGAGACCTGACCTCTCTATGATTTAACAGATAAAAATAAAAGATCACATTGTGTTCATTAAATTTACATTCCATGTATAAGCCTCAACTAGCCCCAACATAAGCGTGTCAACCAGATCATCACACGGCCATGTACCTGGCTATTACATTGCCATGTACATGGATATATACAGAACCCAGGTACATGGTGTGTAATCATAAGTACATGTCATGTACATAGAAAATTTCCATTTCTTCCTTTTTCCTCAAACAACCCAAACACGTGTTCCATACCTAAATAGGGGATCCGGGTTTTTACAAACTTCCCCCTAATGATATTAATCCCCGAATTGCCTTTCCAAGAGTGGTGAAGAAGCATCTGTAAACAAATATAGTAACTTTGATCGTACCTAGGCCTCCCTCTGCCAAGTCTCATCTGGTTCTTTTGTGTGCTACCATAGCACCCATACTAGAGTAACAAACTTGACATGTAGAACCTTCATGTTGTGATCCACAATTAGAATAGGGTGCTTATCAAAGTATGAATCCACCTCCAAATCAACATTCTTGTGTTGAAATGAATGAGATGGGTCTGGAAAGTGACGTTGTATTTGAGAAACATGAAATATGTCATCCATGTCTTGATACCTCTGAGGTAACTGCAAACAATAGGCAACTATCCTGACTTTCTCCAAAACTTGAAATGACTTAACATTTCCTAGTGAACAATTTACCTGTCTCCTAATCCTCATGTGTCCCGACCTCTGTGTGACACATAAGAAAACATAATCTTCAACCTCGAACTCTAGAGGTTGTCTCCATTGATCAAGATACTATTTCTGCTGAGACTGTGTAGTATCCATGCTCTTCTGATCATCTCCACTTACTCAGAGGTCTCCTAGAAAAGACAAGGTCCCAATATAGCTACCTCTACCACATCCATCAAACATAAAGGTGATTGAAATCGCCTACCATAAAAATTCTCAAAATGTTCCATTAGAATCGTGGCATAAAAATAGTTATTATGGAAAAAATACACAAGGGGTATGTGTCTCTCCCAAGATCACCCACAATCTAGGAAGCATTCTTGAATCATGTCCTCCAAAACCAGAATTGTGTACTTAGACTGGCCATTTCTCTAGGGATGGTAAGTTGTACTCAAAAGTACCTGTGTACCCAAAGCCCTCTATAGTCCCTTCCAGATGTGAAAAGTAATCCAGGCATCATTTCTTGAAATGATAGTGTAAGGAACCCCCTGAAAATGTTTAATCTCTTGGATGTAAAACCTACCATGCTTGTAAACACTGATGTTTTCTTTACTTAGTTGGAAATGTGAATACTTCATGATTTTGTCAACAACAACCCATACCACATCATTACCTCAAGGATACCTCTGTAAACCTATCACAAAATCTATTACGACATCATTCCACTTCCACTAAAGAATTTGTAACAGCTATAACAGCCCTTCCGGTCACTGATACCCTACCCTCACCTACTGAATGGAGGAACATCTCATAAAAAACCATCTACATCCCTCTTCATACTTATCCACCAATACTGATGATGTAGATCTCAATAAATCTTGGTGACACCCATATGAGCTTTTCCGAACTGAGGAATGGAAATATCACATCAACACCTCACATTTTTCAGCTGACACCCATATGTTCCCATGAAATCACAAGACCTCATCCTCACCTATGGTCTACCAAGGAATTCGGTCCTTGCCTATCACACTATCATGTATTACTAGGCCTTCAGAATCTAATAGATGCCTCATTCTCACTCGATCCCGAAGAGTAGAGATAACATTTATAGAATGAATAAATGTCTACCCATGTCTGTCGTTCACCTCCAAATGCATCTTAATTAATAGATCCATAAGTTTCCACTCCCTACTGGCCTTATGAACTGCCTGTATCTGAGTCCTTATCCACAACGCATCAGTCACTACGTTGCCTTTCCCAAGCCTGTAAGAAATCACTATGTCAAAAGACTCAAGGTACTCAACCCACCTTCTCTATCTCAAATTCAGATCATTCTAAGAAGATATATACTTGAGGGTTTTGTGATCATTTTATACCACAAAATTCTCTACCAAAAGTTAATGTCTCTAATAGTGAAAAGCATGCACAACTTTAGCCAACTCGAGATCATGAATCAGATAATTCCTCTCATGTGGCCTCAATTGCCGGTACCCAGGAATAATGAATCCTTCTCCCTACATAAGTAATTCTCTCAACCCGATACCTTATACATCATAGTAAATGCTGTACCTTATGCCCGGTTCCAGCAAAATCAATATCGATGGTGATGTAAATCTCCCTTTCAGCTCCTGAAATGATAAATTGTAGGAATTTTCCCATATGTACATCACACCCTTCTTATTCTGGCACGTCAATGGCACTAATAAGAATGAAAAGTCTTGTATAAAGCATCTATAGTAACCATCCAACCCCAGAAAACTCCATACCTCAAAGACATTCTTCGACTGATCCTAGGAAACTACCACTCTCACTTTATATGTGTATATTGATACTCTTTCTTCTGAGATGACATGACCCAAAAAGTGAATTAGATCCATCCAAAAGTGATACTTTGGGAGCTTAGAATATAAATAATTCTCTATTAGTGTACTCAATATGATCTCAGGATGGGTGGCATGGTCATGCCGACTGTGACAGTACACCAATATATTATCCATGATGATTAACACAGAGGAATACAAGTAAGGATGGAAAACTAGGTTCATCAGTTCCATGAAATCTGTCGGTGCATTCATTATACTGAATGGAATAACCAAATACATGTATAGACCATACATTATCCAAAAGGGTATAAGAGGAATATCTGATAGTCTAACACACAACTGGTGATAATCGGACCTCAAGCCAATCTCTGAGAATGATTAGGATCCTTGAAGCTAATAAAATAGCTCATCATTCCTCTGTAAGGGATATCAGTTCTTGACTCAAAACTGGTTCTACTTTTGATAATCCACAAAGTGTATATTGTACCATCCACCTTTTACGTAAAAAGGATATGCGAACCCCATGGAGATGTATTGGGCTAGATGAAACCCTTTTCCTACAAGTCCTCTAACTACTTCTTGAGATCCTATAATTCTAGAATAGCCATATTATAAAGAGGAATGGACACCAGTGCCGCTCCTGGCATAAACTCAATGGAGATATGTACCTCTCTCTTTAGTGGTAAACATGAAAAGTCATATGGAAGGACATCTATGAAACAATACACCACTGGATGAAAGTCCATCCCTGAAGTTTCTTAGTAATTTAGATATAAAATAGAAATATGGGTTGTAATTCCACCCAACCCATGATTCTTTGGTCCATCTCTCCTTTCTTGGACATCCCATTCACCCTTTGTAGAAATGACCCACCCTCTTGGGATTTTAAACTCACCCTACGGAGATAGCAGTCAATAATGGCCTAAAAGGAGACCAAACATTCCATTCTAAGAATGACAGCAAAGCCTATAATCTCTAACTCGTAGAGGACCCACAAGAAGTGACACCCACCAACATCAAGAGGGATCTCCTTGCATTGATGTACTACAGTCGTCCAAATCCCCAACGGAGTGTCTAGTGTCATTACAAAATCAGAAGTAAAGATAGAGAGCCCAAAGCTCTCCACAATAGAAATAGATACAAAACTAAGGGAAGATCCTGTATCAAAATAGCATAATCTAATACTGAGAAAACTAGAATCATACCACTAACCGTATAGGGTCCAGGATCTTTCCCTTACTGGGTCTGTTCCATTACAAGAGTTTGACCTATACCGTAGCCCAGTGACCCTACCAGGATACCCTAAGCTGCTACATCTTAATATTGTTGAAAACCTGTTTCCTAGATACCATGTCCTTGAAAACCTCCTTAACATGAATGGCCTGATGAACTACAGTTTCCTATCTAATGAGAAACTAGAAGTCCTGCTCATGGATGTGCATTCCTAACAGATCTGCTCTCACCGACTGCTAGTGAGAAAAACTAGAACATTCACTGAAGATGACCCATATTGTCGCTGGATCAGCACTCATATGGGTATCCTGGGCATAGAGGTCTCATGTTCCCATTCTTCCCTCACTGGTAGAACCTCACCTTACTACCTAAAGATACATCCCTGCTATAGGTATTACCATGTGAACACTCCCTATGCCGCTTCCGACTATCAAATGATGGAGTACCAGCCCTGGATGTTATACCACCTTGGCTCGCATCTCCCAACGCCCTCATATTTTTCCTAGTAATTAGTTCCTATTTTAGTACAGCATTCACCGAATTCATCATGAAAACATTATCCTATGATCAAATTTCATACCTAAGACCATCCTCAAATCGCCTAGCTAGTGATAACTCGTCACCTCCCAAAACAGGTGTGAAGCACTAAAGCATTGAAAGCGAGAAGAATAATATATTAGTGAAAGAGCTACCTACTTGAAAATAATGAACACTCAATATTACTCATATCTCATCCTCTCGAGGAAGAAGTAATCATAAAATATCCTATTAAACTCTTCCCAAGCCATATACAATTGTCATCTCTCCTACAAGATAACATCCCACTATCTTTTGGTGGAATCACATAGCATGTATGTCCTGATATTCACCCTCCTATCTAGAGGCACCTCCAGATGCATGATGATACAAAACATGGACTCCAACCATGAATCTATATCATGTGGTCCTCCATCCCCTGAATAAGTGGGAGGATGTTGTTTGTGGAACTCCCCCATCAACTCTGCCATAGTTGGGCAGGATGTTGTGATCCCTAAAAAGTCTTTATCATCATAAAACAGCCTTTAAAGAACTATTCATTAGCACTTGCATCCATTATGAAAACTAGATCCAAGACGGGCATGATGGGAGGATGTTATGGTAGTCCCTGATATACCATTTTTGGTGTCTGATCATCACCATGTGCATGATGTACAACCAAATGACATCTTGGTGGCATGAATCTGTAAGGTCAAGTGCACATGTTAGTTCAATATTATCATGTAAAGAAACATAGATGTGCAATAAATTAATAAGAGAAAGAAAAATTCATTTTTTTTCAAAATAGGGTTACACCGTGTGTAGAACCACTACACGGCGTGTTCCCTTAATCTTTACCATGGGTGTGTACCTCTGCCAGCTTGGTCCTGTAGCATCCCATAAACATGACTTATTCTTTATGAAACATGATGTGTACTTGAATATCCCCATATACCCAAGTTATTATACACTTCCAGAACTACACTCTTCTCTACTGGTGTAATAGTACACGAAAAGTTCACCCTAGACATGGTGTGTACAACCTATGTTTCATTAACCCATGCCATTAGTCACATGTCGGGATACATGGTCATTTACAACACAATGTGTACTCCCAATACACGACATGTTATACCAAATTTTTATCAACCTTGTTTCTCTGATCACAATGTTAGTCACGTAGTCAACAACTACATGGCATATATATATGGTACAAAACTTGTACTTAAGAAAAGTTAGTTCTTCTAGAATATAAGAACACATGGTGTGTGTTCATAACATCACGCACTGTGTTGTATGGGTTTCCAGGCAGTAAGCCTCTAAAATGTCTCTAAAATCCTCAAGAACATAAAATTTTCCAAGTCATGCATTGTTATGATCCGTTAGAGACCATACTCTCAATGAATCAGTGTTGGAAATCCATATTCATATCATAACTTGTCAGAATTCAATTAAAGTTCAAACACGATCCAACAAATTCTAATCCAAGAGGGCCCATGAAACCTCAGGGACCAAAGCTTGGAGTCCATCCAAAAGAAACCTTAAATTTACCAACACCCTATAAAAATATCATGTATTTCTATCATGAAATCTATCACAATAGCTTGAATATCTAACAACACATCTATCCCAAGAACATGAAATCAATAATGCACCCTAAATGGAATGACAAGAATGAATGACATATAATTCCTAAAAAGTTCATATATGATGTATGAGATGGAATACCCATATTTCATCAGGTTGCAATAGAAATAGAACAACAATGATATAAATCATAATAGCACAAAAAAATTGAGTCACCCAACAGTGAAATCAAATCAACTGTAACAATTTCAAAATAAGAAAAATTACACTATTCGAGGTATCTTGGATTTTCTATATACACGTGTGAGCTACTCCCAAGAACATATTATTACCAACTACCTATTCCTTCATATCCCAGTCTATAGTCTCCAAATTGTAAGACAAATCACAAAACAACCTGACCTGATACAACTTTGTAACGTCTTGGATCTGGGTGCCCCACAAAGGTTCCCCAAATTCGATTGGTCACAGAAACTCAAGCGCATTTACCCAAAATCCAAAGATTGCTGACTAGAAGAAAGGTCTAAAGTACGATAATGGGGAAACTCGACCCTCATCAGTAGAGTATACCCAGTGGAAACATATAGTAAACTATAACAAAATAGTAATACCAACAAAAGTAAATAGTTGAGGATTGAATGTAAATCCCAATGAGGGCACAATATATATATATATAAATAATTTATGTCACATGTATCTAAGAATTAATCCAAACAAGTAACAATTCATGAAAGTAATAAAAAAATAAAATTCCAAAAGAAATAAGTAAACTTCAGTAACATCACAAGCCTCAGGTTCGTCTCATGCTCTCTAACTCCAACAACAATCAAGTATGTTATGTGGAAGGTTGCTTACCCATGTCTATACTTGAAACCATATAATTTGTTTGGGTCCAACTGCGTGAACCAAATAGGGTGTTAGATGAATCCCAGTAGGCATCCACCCAAAGATCCATGTTTTTTTATTAGTGAATATATATAGTAGGAAATAAGTAGAAATGAAAAAATAAACTAGAAATTACTCAAAAGTAAAAAAATACTATAGTTCTAAATTACATTCATTTACATTTACTATTCATCTTTTGAATCATGTAATCTTGGAATCTAGCCAAATATATTTATCCCCCTATGTAATTGAAATAAAATAGATGTCTTAGAAGACCATCTAAACAATCAAGTATGACTGAGTCCAATTTTGTGATATGTCCTGGAAGACTTGTCACAATCATTAAATAATTCATAAATAAACCTCTAGGAAATATCTCATGGTCTTACCCCATTGGATTAACATAGAAACAATTCATTAAATAAAAACCTTTTGGGAAGATCTCATGGTCCAAACCCTTTGGTCTAACATATCACTAATCATTTACAAACGAACACCTGAGCAGCTCTCACGGTTAATACCCCTTGGTCAACATGGCATCAATAAATTATATATGACCTCATGGGTAGATCTTATGGTTAATACACCTAGGTCAACATAGCATCAATAAATTATAAACAACCACCTGAGTAGATCTCACAGTCAATACACATGGTTCTTTATCTACACTAAGGCTATCACGGTCTTGTGTAAATAAACATGAACCCCCCCCCCCCCCCCCGAAGTTTTCCTATTCCAAGGATCTCACGGGCCATTGGAAATACAACATGCATATTATATCAAATAAGCACATGTAATCTATAACTACTACATGGATAAATATTCAAAAATCATACCACAGGTATTTCATATATTCTATCAACTCCATCATAATCATCCAAGGCATGGAAAACAATGTAGGCATAATATTAATTCTAAAACCAAATGACCATAAACATTCAATCCAGGGAGACACATCCATGTAGCGTCCCAATAAGAATTTATCTAATGTTATGGATAACCAATAACCCTTTTTCAATCAATAAAACCATAATAGGTAATATATAGGGTTAAATTCCAAATCAAACAATACCCCAAATGTGGGTATGCGGCACTTTTAGCATATATAATCCAATGAAAAACAAAAAATAGTACAAACCACCTACCTTGATGTGTCATGATTGATTTACTTGAACATCGGCCCTTGAAATAGACTAGATCAGTTTAGATCTACCAGAAGATAAAAACTTCCCGACCATGAATAACTCACTTGAGGGGAAGAATCAAGAACAAAGGAACTATGGTAAAAGGTAACTCACTGGTGGGATTCCAATGCACTTGATGGCCTCTCAATTGGGGCCCAGACATAGAATCGGGGGGGGGGGGGGGTTTGGAGTTTGTTGGCCCTTCCATCGTTCTCTTGTATGAACCACTTCCAGAAGAAGGTGTTTCCAAATATGAGACGTGACCCTCCTCTGATTTAAAAATTAAAAAAGAAAAGTAGAAGGTGTGTTCCTTAAATGTACATGCCATTTCTTAGCCTTAACCCACCCCAACATAAGCATGCCATCCAGGTCATCACATGACCATGTACTCAGCCGTTACACAACCAATATGCAGTTGTATGCGGCACTTAGGTACACAAAGTGTACTCATAAGTACACGACATGTACTTAGAAAATAATAATTTCTTTCATTTTCCTAAAAACCAAATTTAAAACAAGGTCCATACCTAAAAAGGAGATCTGGGTTCTTACATCTTGGGTGGATTTATATGGGAAAGGTGGGGGAATTCATTATTATTTTGGTTTTGGTCCCTACAAACTAAAATATTCAAAAAAAAACCATCCCATTGTATTTTCCCATGGTTTCTGGTAAATAGAATAGGTTTAAATTATTATAAAATGCTAATAGATGAAGATACTAAAATATTTCCCTTTCTTATGTGGAGGTGAGACACACTTTCAGGGAACTGATTTTGAAATCATAAAATATTTTATAGGTATTGGAGGATTTACTATGTCTTTATAAACTTAATAAAATAAACATAGAATTATATTATTTTAAAGGAATGCTTATTTTTTGCTGATGATGCCCTTTATAGTATTTTATTACATAATTATTGGGTTATTATGATTTCATAATACATATTATATATTTATATGGAATTTAATGTTTACCCAAATATTTGATTGTCTAATAAAATTATGAAAAATGCACTATGGGATAATTTTGACATACTAATTCAAAGAATAATATTCATTTTATCTAAATAATTTTATAAATAGGTGAATTTTCACTTTTAAAATTAAAACCAAAATTTACTAATAATTAAATGGTTTTGATAAAAATAGTTTTTAGACCTTAATAAAAATTAAAATTGACTTCATAAATATTGGATAATAAATTATATTTAATAAAAGTAATTTAATAATAGTATTTTATTAAAATATTATTTAATTAAAAAATCCATTAATTCATCAAAATATATTTCTTAGTTGAATTTGAGTATTAAACAGAAATACTATTTGTACTTTAAAAATAATTTACAAAGTAACAATAATAGAAAAAATATATTCATTATTCTATAAAAAATAATTTACATATCCATAATTTTTGGGTCTTGTTATATATACCCTTATTACTCCAGAATATTCCCTATGAAAAAGGTGTGTGATGTTGGGGCTTTCTAGGCATGATCTCATTGAGCTTGAACTTCTCCCGTAAATGGTTTTAGTAATGCTTAAGTTATTGGATATCAGTAAGGTCTTGGCCTAGGTAAAATCCCATAAATTATATCTCCATCAGAATCTCTAATAAATGGGATTCATAGGGTATGATCCTATTTGTTTAGGCCATCACATTCTTTGTCTGCGATAAAAGAATGTGTTAAAACCCTGTAGTTATACTAGTCTTGTGATCACTTTTCAATGGAAATTAGATCAATGGTAAGGATCATAATGTTCATTTGAATAAAATTAGATTAAATAAAAATAGAATTTCATGTGTTTTATATTTCCATAATAATTTTAATTAAATTAAATGGAATTTTATTCATAATAATTTGGGTCATTACAAATTTCCCCCTTAAGAAATTCTACCCGTGAAATTTCCCTTTTCCAAAATAAAATAGATGAGAGTAGCTCTGCCACATCACTTCCTCCAGTTCCCACATTACTTCTTCAGACTTGTGGTTTCTCCACAAAACATTGATGATGTGAATTGCCTTATTTTGTATAACTTTTCCTCTACAATATAAGGTGATCAACAACTACCCTTCATAGTATAGGTCATTCCCCAGTTGTACCACCTTTGGATTCCCTACATGTGATGGGACAACTATGTACTTCTTTAAGAGTGATACATTGAATACATAATGTAATTGAGACATGTTCGGTTGGAGTTCTAGTCAATTGGCCACTATCCCGATGCGATCAAGGATCTCAAAAGGGATGATGTACCTTGGACTAATCTTCCCATTCTCCCCAAATATCATAACTATCTTCCATGGAGGTAAGCAGAAGAATGTTATTTATCCAAATCAAAATAAATGTCTAATTGATGATTTTCATCGTAGTTATTTTATCTACTCTGAGTAGATTTGATGTGATTCTGGATGGTATTAACCTTCTCCACCATTTCTTCATCCATTTCTGGACCAAGAAGCTTTTGTTCCCCAACTTCATCCCAACATGTCAATGTTCTGTACCTCTTCCCATACAAGTCTTCATAAGGGACCATTTTTATGCTTGAGTGGAAAATATTGTTGTACATGAAATCCAATAAAAGAAGATTTTTGTCACGTATTCCTTTGAATCCCATTAAGAAATATCTCAACATATCCTAAAGTGTTTAGAAAGTCCGCTCAAATTGGATACTGGTTAGATGGTGATTTGTTGTGATGAGGTTTAACTCAATGTTTAGAGCATATTGGAAATTCTTTAAGAGCATAGAGGTGAATTATAGATATCTATAGGATACAATCGATAGTGGTACTTCATGCAGCTTTACCACTTCATTGGTGTACATCTGTGGTAGTTGATGTAATGATAAATACTCCCAAATTTCAATGAAGTGTGCCATATTTGTAACACAATCCACAACAACCTAGATAGCATTATTTTTTTGGATATCTTTAGATGTCTACTACAAAATTCCATGGTGATGTTTTCCCATTTCCTTGTTGGTATGGGTAATGGTTGCATAATACCCTTAGACATATACCTCACAACCTTCACATACTGACATACTAGGAACATCGACATATATTTACCAATCTCATTCATCATGTTATCCCACCAATAGTATTATCGGATATCTCGATACATATTTTTGTTTCCTGGGTGAATGATGAAATTAGAACAATATGAATCATCTAAATGTTCTTTCTTTAACTTTGGAATTGATGGAACGCATAGTCTTGACCCAAATCTTACAGTTCCTTCTTTATTAACATCGATCTCTGGGAATTACCCTTTTTTATAATTTCCACTTTCTTCTAAATTATCATATCATATTTGTTAGCATCCCTTAACCTTTCCAAAAGAGATGGTTTATAAATCATTAGTGAACGGATTGATGATGTTCCCCTATTTATGATTCCCATGTTTGTATTTATAAAATCTAAAAATATTAGATCATTTTCAATTTTCATCAATGATAGAAGTGTTGGGTACTTTATAGATATAGCATCTACCACCTTGTTCAATTTCCCATTGTGGTAATGGATTGAGTAGTTATAATACATGATAAGCTCTAACCAACTTTATTGGTGTATATTCATCACCTTCTGTGTGAAGACATATTTGAGACTTTTGTGATTCGAATATATTTCACATTTCTCCCCAAAGAGATAATGTCGCCAGATTTTCAATGCAATGATTACCACTTCCAACTCTAGATCATGTGTGGGATAGATTTTCTCATGAATGTTAAACTACCATGAGGTATAGGCAATGAATTTATCATTCTGCATCAACACACCTCATATTCCATACTTCAATGAATTGATAATTATTACAAAAATCTCACCACTTTTGGGTAGTATGAGCAGAGGGGAAGTGATGAGAATCTTCTTCACCTCTATAAATCTTTATTCACAATCATAATTTCAAGAAAACATCACTCCCTTCCATGTTAACATTGTAAAAGGGTTTGATAATTGTGAAAAATTTCTCACAATTCTGTGATAATATCTAGGTATCCCCAAGAAGCTATGGATATCCATAACAGATGTCGCCCTTCTCCATCCCTTAATTACTATTATTAAAGGATCCATAAATATCCCATTTTCTGGTATTATAT
Organism: Viscum album; assembly: GCA_963277665.1. Classification (NCBI taxonomy): domain Eukaryota; kingdom Viridiplantae; phylum Streptophyta; class Magnoliopsida; order Santalales; family Viscaceae; genus Viscum; species Viscum album. The sequence continues at coordinate 1,766,092,653 of OY728123.1, forward strand.
TCTCCAATAATGAGACATACTTCAAATAGAAATCACACTTTTTTTTGTACATTTCATAGATTTTCTCCTTTTGCAAGGTCTCTAGTATAGTGCTCAGATGTTCCTCATGTTCCTCCTTGATTTTAGAGTATATTAGAATATCATCTATAAATACCACCACAAATTTTTCCTAGTAAATTCTAAAGGAACTATTCATCAAGTCCATATATATTGTGGGATCATTAGTTAGTCAGAAAGGAACTAATATTAATTCATTGTGCCTGTACCTTGTTCAAAATGCAGTCTTGGGGATAGCCTCCTTCTTCACCCTTACTTGGTAATATCAAGACCACAGATCAACATTATAGAAGTATTGTGCTCTACATAGATTATTGAACAAGTCATAAATTCATGGAAAATGATACTTTTTATTTATCTGTATTTTTTTGAGCTCATGATAATCAATTAAAATACACATTGACCCATCCTTATTCTTTAAGAAGAGGGATAGTACACCCCATGGTGAAGAACTTGGTAGTATAAAACCTTTTTCTAGATTCTCTCGTAGTTGTTTATTTATATCCTCAAGATCCACAACAACTATTCTATATGTAGTCTCGGATATTAGAAACACCTTAAATATAGGATTGATCTAGAATTCAACATCTCTACTAGGAGGAAGACTATGAAATTCCTCAAGAAAAACATAAGAAAATTCCCTCCCAATGGGAATGTCTTCAAGGATGGTTTGTTCCTTAGACTCAATCATCTCAGAATGATTTGAGTGATCATAGGGAAGTAATATTTATTCTTGATATGATAGTTCTATACAATATTTATCCTCCTCCTTTAACTTTTATGGAATCGGGGGTTTATTCTCTATATGGAGAGTGATTTATCTCTCACGACAATTTATGTTGGCTCTATATATGGAAATCCAATTCATTCCATGAATTGCATAAAATTTCACAAAGGGAATTATAGAGATTATCTTCAAAATGATTAATCCTATAATTATAATAGGGGAGGAGTTATATTCATGGGAAGAAATAATATCCGTATTTTCCATTTTCACGAACATCTCTTCTTCCATTATTTGTTGTTATGTTTGGATTGTTCTACAAAACTTTTAGGATATAAAAGAATGCATAGAACTATGGATGATAACCTTACCTATCACATTTTTATTCTCGTTCTACTTTATCAAATATAGACCCGAGTATGAGTATTTTGAAACTATTAATCACATAAAGGGGAGTCCATTGACATTAATGGGATAACATATAAATTATATTTTTCTCCATGACATATGAATTTATAGGCTTAGATCTATGTTACCCATGATATACATCCTAATGAATATTATTAGGGGAATTTTTTCTTTAATAATTGTTTGTACTAAGCTTAAAAATTTACCGAATAAAATCCCCATGGAGTGACAAACCAAGAGTGCAGGAAGACCCGTTGTTGTGCACCAGTTCCTGTTCGATTCTATATCAAAGTGGGTTTTATTGGTTTTAACCCTAGATACTTCTATTCTAGAACCACCTCTACTTTTTCGTATACAGATAGGGATGAATTTTATTGATAAAACACTTACCCTATAATAACTATAATTTTTGGATTATTTTCTTATACATAGTCTTATCACTATGTATTTCACTAGTGTTTTCTAATCATAATTACAAAAGTGACTAAACCTAACCTCTCCTACCAATTATAACAACCCTTCTATTAATTTCATGTTGATACATGATTTATTACATACACATTCACTTAATACAACTCAGAATATCATGATTTATAGTGTCTTTGGGGCTTTGGAAGATTACATAACATCTTTTAATTTGAAATACACATCTTTATCGAAAAATTATTTTACAGGACCATGACATTACTTCATACATCGCATTGCACGGGATAACTAGAGGACATACATATTAAAAGGGTGTTTTATAAAGCCTATTAAGGGACTAAAAATGGAGTAACATGAAGAATATAATACATGTGAGTAAATAGACCTATAAATGGAGCATAATAGAAACACGAACATGAAATAGCAGTATTTTCATAACATTGAAATATGGAAACAACATAAAACATTGCATCATTAACATAAAAAGAAATTTAGTAAACCCCTATCCCAACATGGAGGAAAATGGTCCTATAATGGAATAAGGTTAAAACCTATCCCATCATGAAATATCATGATTCTAAACATTAACCAACAGATTGAAGCACTATCAGGGTGCACCCTTTATAAGAATTTAAATCTCATTCTTAATTGTTCCACATAGATCATATAACTTGGATTCAATCAACATCATCATTTATTCCATGATAAAATAATGTGTAATAAATACAAGTATGTCGCCAATCAATAAATATATATTAATAATTGGGAATACCCTTGATATAGGAATGGTTATGGTATTCAATACCCGATGATTTTGGCATTGAAAATCATGGTACAATTTTGACAGCATAATAGTGTCATATGAAAATTAATAAAATTGGTAGATGAGAGATAATGGGGTATCTCATCATTTATAAACAAAATGGATAGTGATGGAATCATGGAACATAATATCCCAACATTTGAAAGGATTTTAAGATACATTATACAATTCATGGGCTTGAAATGAAAATGAGAAGAGAGATATCCCTTATGGAATTTTGGCATTGTAACGATGTAGGTGAGGGTCTAAATGGGGGAGGATAAATGATCCTTCATTGAAATAAAATCAAATTAAAATTACAAAATTTATTCTAAAAGGATTATAATATAAACAATTTAAATTAAAATGACTAATTTTAGACAAGGTTATTGAATTGAAAGGAATATTGATAAATGAGGATCCCTTACTTGGATGTGTGATCTCAAAGTCTTTTGAGAGGCTTCTTGGGAGCCTAGCGGTGCCTTGGGATGACTCTAGGGAGTAGGTGGAATAAGGTTGTCGATAATAAAAGGGATTTAGTGAAGAGTAATGGGTTCTTGGTTTGGTTTATATAGGAATGATGGGTGAATTGTTTTTTATTTTCGTTTTGGTCTCTATACACTAAAATATTAAAAACATCAAACCATACCTTGGTTTTTTCCCTTGTATTATCGAAAGGGGGAGTGGAATATATATATTTAAAATTATAAGGGATAAAGATATTAAAATATTTCCTTTTATTATGTGGAGATGAGTCACACTTTTAAAGAAATGATTTTTAAATATTAAAATATTTTATGAGTCTTGGAGGATTCACTAAAGCATATTAAATAATACAAATAAACAAAAAATTATATTTTTTAAATAAAAACATATATTTGGATAAATATAACCTTTATTGTATTTTATCATTTCACTATTGGGTAATTATGAAGTCATAAGACACATTATATATTTATATGGTATTTACTTTTTACCAAAAAACTCGATTATCTCAAAAAATTATGAAAAAATCACCATTGGATAATTTCAATGTCATGATTCCAAAAATAATATTAATTTAATCTAAATAACATTATACATATGTGAATTTTTACTTTTAATATAAAAACCATTTATTATAAATTGATGGTTTTCATAAAAATTGTTTTCATATTGTAATGAAAATTACAATTTACTTTATAAAAATTATTTGATCATTTATATTTAATAAAATTAATTTAATAATAATATTTTATTAAAATGTTATTTAATTAAAATATCCCTTAATTCATCAAAATATATTTCTTAATTTAATTATAATATTAACAAAAAATACTATTTGTACTTTAAAAAAAATTACTATGTAACAATAATAGGAAAAATATATTCATTATTCTATAAAAAAATAATTTACTTATCAATAATGCTGGTGTCTTGTTACATATCCCATTATTATAACTCAATATTCACTAAGAGTAAGGTGGGTAATGGTGGGGCTTTCGTGGGGCTATTATGTGAATATGCTTTGGGTTGTGATCTCGATGAGCTTGAGCTTCTCCTGTAAAAAGTTTAGCTCATGCTCAAGTTATTGGATCTTGTCTTGGGCTTAGTCTAAGGAAAATACCAGAATTTCTATCTCCATAGGAAGCTCTGATATATTTTATTCATAGGGTATTCTCATATTGGTTGAGGCTATCACTTCCTCTATCTATGTCAAAAGGATTTGTTAAAACCATATATTTATATTAGTCATGTGATCACTCTTCAATGGTTATATAATCAATGGTATGGATACTTAATGGTCATTTAAATCCTATTGGATATAATAAAAAAGGAGTTCATGTGTTTTCTATATCCATAATACATTCAATTAAATGAAATGTAATTTTATTCATAATGGTTTTGGTTGTTACATGCAGAGTAGGCATATCACAAACATGGGAAGACTTAGCCAGTTGTACCTTCACACATGCACACACATCTATCCCCATGAAATAGTATAGAGATAAAAAATGAATCTAATATAAAAGAAGGCATAAATATATCCCACATCAGAGAATGAAAATACTAGAAAGTGATTAAAATGGGAAAATACAATCCCAATAATATAAAGCTACAAAAGTGTCTAAACGGCTCGGTAGATGGGGACTGCTTCAAAAACCATGACTAGTACACTCCACAGTATGACAAGCACAAAACTAAGATCCACCTGCTCCCGATCTATTAATGGTAGTGTCAAAAATCATACATTATCAACAAGATACAACATGTATGGCTATATCCCATGAAAGGGTGAGTATAAATATAAATAGTAGGCACTAAAAAAATCCAAAAAGGTGGTTAAATGATAGGCATTAGTTAACATGACCAAAATATATAGGAGAACACCCTAAAGATACAAAAGACTCCATCTCTACCAAACCATATCAAAATAAGGCTAGTTATCTCATCACCCCTGGTATGTCAAGAATGATTATACATATTGCAATGTCTCCAAGAATATCACATATTTACTTGAAATATACCTCATGTCTCTTTTCCCCAACCATAAATCCATCCACACCAGCCACCTTGATGATACAAAAAAAACATCATCTAGGAATACTCACTCTATGTGCCTAACCAACCAAGATGGAATTAAAGCAAGGGATGTCACACAAACAGAATCTAGAAACCGATGCCAATTATTGGCCATGATGATTACACAAAATCTACCATAGGAAACAAAAATGGATGTGAGGATCACTCTAGTACTCTCAAAGGGATACATCCTCTAAACTAATGATTCTATAGTTGAAAGAAATATGGATAACTCACTCCAAAATATAGGAACACCTCCATGCTGCATAAACATAGAGAATCTATAGAAGGTTCAACATCCTGTGATGAGGACTTAATTCCACAAACACTAATAGGAATAAAATAAGGGAACTCACACAACCACTGCTGGTCTAAACATCTAAAACCGAATATACCCACAAAATCTTCTCTCATCACTTCTCAAAGGCCCAAAATATGTCTACCATCTTATACTACACACAAAGAAATACTCTGGATATGTTGTTATAATAATGAAGCCACATTATTACATAATTATTAAATCATTTTAAAGATAAAAAACACAAAAGGTTACACATCCACGATCCAATGGTTCTGTATCATTGTAAAATTAGGACCATTCATAACTTTTACACAATAATACAAAATAAATTAATAAATTAATTCTTCTCTAGATTCTTATTGGCCTTCGTGTTCTCTAAATTACATGTATTAACCTAAGCATATACGTAAAAAAGAAGGGTGGAGATAAAATAATAGAAAGATGACGATTAAGAGATATTTAATTTGGATGAGAATCCTCATCATCATAAAATAATAATCATAATAATGTGTAGAGGCATTGTATAAACACATGGAAAGTGGTAATTCATTAAAATGAATCATCACGTCTTAGAGGTCAAATACAAAACATAATTGTAAAAAAAATTCATCATTTTCATTCATATCTTACTTTTTATAATCACATACATCATATTAAAAAATTCATTGGATCTCTATATAATTCTGGGCACACCCATAACGTTATAACATTTACATTATCATGCATACCACATAGAACGTATAAATATCATATAAATAAAATAACCCCTGAAAATAAATGAGTCTCATTTCATAGAGAACACATTAATGAATAAACACTGGGGTTCTGAACTTAAATTTGGAACAAACTACTTGGTATAATAATCATCATTCTTGAGTGAAGAATAAAAAATTGTGAGAGAATTAAAAGATTTATTTTAGAAAGAAGAGTTCTTTTATAAAAATCATTGCATTTATCATAAAATTATATTGAAAGAATGTATATACCAGAATATAAAAGTTATGAACAAATAAATTATTTTTAAGAAATATTAATGAATATACACACTAAAATTTGTCATGAAAGAGGAATAACCTAAAGAAAGGAAATTTTGTTTGATAATTGCCTTTCCTTATGTCTGAATGTTTTCATCACATTAGTGTGCTGGATAATCAAATTGAATTCATTAATTAAAAAATATTAAACATTTCATACATTCAATTATTTATTTATAGTTTATTAAGTCTATTTATGTGCTTTTATATTAGTTATAGAGTTTTATTTCATTATTCAGGATTGTTCATTTTCTTGGTTTACAAGACTTGTTCGCTTGTATATTATATATAAGTTCATGACAAATTTCAAAAGTTATCGATAATTGAAATTATATGATAATAATAATATTTTATAACATTAAATGATCTTATATATCATTTGGTTATACGATATTAGGATGATTTGTTAGATTTACTATTAATGAAAATGATTTAATTATTTTTGGTGGTTTAATGACCATTGTGGGACTATGTCTTTTTTATTTAACATCATTTTTATATATTTCTTACAAAACATTAAATAAATTATAATATGTATAATAAAAAATTATTTAACCATAGTTATGGTTTTATGACCATCCTTGAAGGTGGTAGTGAAAAATGAAAATTCATCATCCATAGTGTTGGAAAATAGACACACAGTAGACAATAGTTCAATAAAAAGAAAAACGAAGATACTTGGAGATAAATTATTCCATTAACATAATAAAATTATTTTATATAAAATATAATCTATTTATCAGTCCTCTTGGATAGGTGGAGTTTATAAGAGGATAAGAAATGAATGAAATTACAAATGAAAAAAGAAAAGAAAAAGAATGATGATTTCCCATCTTGAATTTCTCCTCCCTGAGAACCTCCATATAGAAAAGTTTTTGGTATTTTGATGATACTAGTGTCTCCTAGACATGGGGGAGGGTCTTAGTACGATTATTATTTGTAATTTTTTCAATTATCAAATCATTGATGGTGTGAGAAGAAGAGGTGTTGGGTAGTGGTATCTATAGGGGAGGAGAGGTCTAACGACCCAAAATTATATCATTGAAATATCCCTTAATAATTTTATTTTATATATTATGAATCTTATAAAACCACATAGGGGACATAATACAATCTTTATAAATCAGGAATAAAATAAATACGAGGTATTTCTAGACATTAAAGAACATATACCAATAAAATAGTAAGTTTCCCTTTGTAATATTAATATTACCCTTATGAAAAATTAATCAACCTAATTAATAGTAACCTCATCAATGAAAGTAAAAAAAATGTGCTTCTCATAAGCGAAAGTATGATATAATTATATCTTAGTAAAAGTAAGTGAATGTTTTAAAAATTAATACTTATGTAATAAATATATAACTAGACTATTATAATTTAAAAAAAATATTTAAAATAAATTTAATTTTCATATAATGTATTCCTAAAGAAATATTTTTTTGTCTGATGATTTTATTATAATTTTATGAGGCCTTAGTTAATATTTGAAAGTGTTATAAAATTTGTTTTAAATTTAAAATATATATTTATCAAGTAAATAATTATTTTATTTAAATTTTATATTTCACATATTTAAAAAACTATATTGATAAAATGGATTCCATTTTTTAATTCTATACATCAAAAAATGGTTTTGGGGAATTTTTGGGATTTTTTTAAAATACATTAATTTTCAATGAATAGTAATATATGATCATTTATAGTATAAATACATTATAAGAAAAATAAATTATTAATTGAGTCATGAATTATGTAAGCACAATTTTTTCGGAAGAAAATGAAATTATTAATATGTTCCTTTATAGGAATCAATTCTATTGGTTTTGAATAGAATAATGAGAAATCACCCCTTTCACCATTATAAAAACCACCCCTTACCCCCTATTCTCTTCACTCCTAGAAGACATTATGCTTTTCAAAGTTCATCAAAAATACTCTTCCCAAGTCTCTACCCCCATACATGGGCTATTTTTCTTTCCAAAAGACAAAACCTATTTCCATAAGTAGTTTCTCAAGGAGGTTAATTCAAGAGGAAAATCATCTCCATTTTCTTTTAATTTCATTTTCAATTTAGTTTCATTTCTTATATTCTCATCACCTAATGTATATAAATGATCATTATAACTCCAGTATCATATATATATTAGAAGGATATCATTATAATGGAATATAATTCCTCAAACTACAATATATATATCTCTCTATTATTTTTAAAAAGAAAACCTTTGTCCGGGAGGTGATGATTTACATCCTTCATGGACGACGAACATTTCTTCATAAATTTATCCTTTATGGATGGCCATGAAACTTTTTTTATTTTTGAACCATATTATAAAATAGGTATTATTTCTCATTTAGTATTCTGGAACCATAATATATACATAATACTAATTCATATGACAAAACTGGATCATGATGATCAAAATACCAAAGTAATAATCTAAACAATTATCACTAATTTTTTATCCTATAACTCATCCTCATACCATATAAAAAATTTAATTATATAAACTTTTAATATTATATATTTTAATTAGTATTATATAAATTATTTTTTGGAGAATTATATATTTTCCCTATACACATATACAAGTATACCGATCGTGAAAACCAAGAAAACAAACACTCCTGAATGATAAGTTTGTATCTTATAACTCACAAAAATGGACATAAAAAATATTAATAATGTTATAATATATATATATATATATAAGGTTATTAATTAATTAATTATTTAATATATTTAATTTTATTATCCATGACATTAATTTCATGTGTAAAATACATTTGGATATAACTTAATGTTTCTACTCGAACCTCCATTTAATTTTGGGTTACTCTTTCTCTCTATTTACATGAATGGAATTGTCAATTACTCTAATTTAATCCTATTAAATTCGGTGTTAATGTTATATATATGTGTACCAATCAGTATCCTTATTTATTTTATCTGGAGTTACTTGTTTTAATAGGATATTTCACAAATTCCTCTCAATAAACAAGAAGATTAAAGGGAACTTCTCGAATTTTTAACTATTTTCAAGGACACACTATAATCTATTTTAATAAAACATTTTTTTCTTAAATAAATCATTTTATTATGAAATTTTTATCTTACTTAAGTTATGGTTTTATACAATGATTTTTCCAAATGAACTGTTTTTTCAAAGTAAAAGATTATTTTAATCAATAATTACACGATGATTTTATAAGAGTATTTTCATATATTTCAACACACTTGTTGATTATTATATTAAATTTGGATTAATAATTTATTATATTATATACCATATTATATTTAATTGTTTATTAGTAATTTTATTGTGGGTGTTCTATCCTTATCCCATTCATAATATTACTCCGAATGGTTTGTATTTTTGTTTACTAATGGGGAATGTTATTCAAATTTCTTATGTTAGTTTCAATATGTATTTATAAATTTATTAGGTTTCATCCCTTTAATTTTAGGAAATAATTTGACATATTATATTTCATTTGGGGCCTGCTATATACCCTCATTTCATCGGTAGGTGTCATAAGACAAACTAATTTTTTTACACATTAATGTATGGTCTTGGAAAGAGGCCTTGATAGTATGGTTATGATGTCATACATAATGACTTGCATCATTATGAAACTTGTAATTTATATTCCACGTTATTACTCAACTATTATAATATCCATAGTTATTTTTTATTATGGCATTATTTGTTTATCTTTTATTACTACCATATTATACTTAATTATACTTTTAATGGAATGTGTACATTAATTTTTTCACCATGACTTATTACTTATGATTACGCTGTATTACATACCCTCACTGAGCATCTAAAAAATCCACTTTCTGGTGATTTATTTTTCCCCAAGATGCCAAGAATTATATTTTCGATGACTTGTAGGGAAAATCTAAGAGTTATGGATGTTTACAATAGAATTTAGATATTTCATTTCTTTTCAGGTTGTATTGTTAAACTTATGTATGTATATTGTTTTTAGAAATCTTCTAAAATATTCATTCCTTCATGATATTTATTCCATGTAATCCTACCAATTTATTGATGTAACACACCGACTATGGGAAATTGGGGCCGGGATCATTACAAGAGGGGTGTTTTCTCATTATTTTATTCAATTTTTGATTTTTTTGAATCAATAAAATAAATAGTTTGATAATTAACACAATATATATTAAAATAATGAGGGATATTTTTATATTTGGAGCTTAAATCAGCCGTACATTATCTATGAATCAATAATTCATGAATTTAAATTTATTTGTAAATTATCGTATATTAATATTCACCAAAAATTCAATTATTTTTTAAAAAATACCAATAAATAACCATAACCATTTTTCGACTTTTCAAATTAAATAATGAACTCCATTTTATTAAAGTAATTATATAAATAAGGAAAATTTTATTTTTAATTAAAAACATCATTTACTTGTAAAATATCCATTTTAGAATTTTATCTGATTTGGTAACACATTGAAAAATTAATAAAGTCTTATAAACTTATATTGTAGTCATAAGACAACAAAAAATTAGTTTATGAATCTATTTTATTAAAATAAAATTTTTAAATTCATTATATTAATAATAAAATTTTAAATAATTTTTTTTAATAAAAATATATACACATAATTAATAATTTTTAAAATATTTATTTACATATACTATGATATAATTATATTATATTATCATTTCTAAGATTAATAAATTTTATTTATACTTTCATATATGAGTTCACTATTATATTGGCCTATTTACTATTCCTAATGGTCAGATTACTATTCTGAAGGTCAAGTTACCATTCCATTGGTAAAAGTTTCTTAACTTCTATAAATACATCTTATTTTATCCATTATTAATTTATAATTTTTTTTATTGTGTTCTCAATGTGATTTTATATGTTTTAAACTATATGAAATAATTATATGAAGAAAATTCTTCTTGATAAAATTTTGGGTTGTTACTTTCTTCCCCACTAATGAAATTTGACCATAGAAATTTCATTTTACATTCTTTGTTGAAAACCGGTGAGGGTACTACTTATTCATCTCTTCCACTAGATCCCATGTGGCCTCTTTGTACTTAGGGTTCCTTCATAGTACTTCAACCATATGAGTAGTCATATTGCATAGAAAATTATCTCTAGGGATATTTATTGGTAGTTCCTCATAAAAGAGATCATTTTAAAAGTGTACCACCTCTGGATTTTGTAAATGTGAAAGATCTATTATGTACTACCTCAAGAGGGATATGTGGAATACATCATGTAATTGAGAGATGGGGGTTTGAAGTGATAGTCAATTGGCTACATCTCCGACATGTTCAGGAATCCCAAAGGGGTCAATGTAACTGGGACATAGATTTACTATATTCCTAAATCTCATGGACCTTTTCCATAGATATATGTGGAACAATACAATGTGTCTAACCTAAAACTCTAGGTCTCTTCTAAAATTTTCTACATATCTAGTCTATCGAGTTTGTTCTTCATTGATGTGTTGATGAACAGTTTTTACCCTTTACACCATTTCATCTATAATTTCATGTATTAAAGGGATTAAATTTACCATCCAAATCCCATTATGTGGGTTTTCTGTATATGCATCTATAAAGGGATTTATATTGATCCATTTTGATGCTCGAGTGGAAGCCTTTGTTATATGAGAACTTAGTTAGAGGTAGATGTTGGTCCAATCCTCCTTCCAAGTTTGTAGAAAATTCTCTCAACATGTCTTCTAGTGTATGAATTGTCCCTTCACATTGGGTTTTTTTTTGGAAAATGATAATATGTAATAATGTTTAGCTCGTATTTTAGAGCATGATGTATATTTTTCTAGTATATAAAAGTGAATCTCGGTTCTCGATTGGATACAATCGATGGTGGAACTCCATATAGGCTTAGGGATTCTCTGATCTATATACATGAAATTTGATCTAATGAGAAGTCCTCTTGAATTGTGATAAAGTTATATGTATTTGTAAGATGATTCACAACAACCCAAATTGAATTGTTTGTATAGATGTCTTTAGAAGTCCTATGATAATGTCCATGGTGATTTTTTCCCATTCCAATATTGTTACGAGTAATGGTTGCATCATCCCCTTTGAGTTTTATCTTTAAACCTTCACATGATGAAATACCAGTTACATTTATTTATATTCATATATCACCTTATTCATATTGTCCCACCAATGGTTCTCTCAATTGTCTCTTTACATATTTGTGCTCCTTGGGTGAATATAGAATGTTGAGCTATGTGTGTTGTTCAGATGCTCTTTCATTGTCCCTATATTGGATGTTACATATAGTAATGAACCAAATATAAAAACTCCATCCACGTTAATTTTAAAATCATATTATTTCCCCTTTCTCATTACTCTCACCTTCATCTAAATTTCAACATAATTTTTTTGGGTATCCTTTATTTTATCCAAGAGGTAAGGTTTAGAAATAATTTGAGAAAAGACTAATGATTTCCTTTACTATATGATTCCCATTTCTATCCTTTGAATATATAAGAATATTTAGTCCTTCTGAATTATCATCAATGATAATTTTTCGAGATCATTTCTACATAAAGTATCCTCCAGTTTATTTTCCATGTTAGGATGGGTGTGGATTGAGAATGTCACAATCTTTGATGTGATCTAACCATCTTTATTGGTTAATATTAATCTCCTTCTATGTGAATATATATTTGAGGCTCTTATGATCAGAATATATTTCACCCTTCTGTCCATAGATATAATTATTCCAGGTTTTCAACCCAAATATCACTGTTCCCAACTCCAGATCTTGTGTTGGATAGTTTCTCCCATGAATGTTCAACTTAATTGAGGTGTAGGATATCATGTTATAATTTTTCATTAATACACATCCTAAAACCATCTTTGATGCATTTTTATATACCACAATGAGTTCACAACTAGTAGCAAGTTTGAGTATTGTCATAGTGATCGACCTTTTTTATCTCTTTGAAGAAATCTTCTTATTCACTAGTTTAGACAAAATTTTCTCCCATCCATGTTTCTTGGTTACTAGGTTTTAAACTCATGATATGTTCATCAATAATAATAGGTAATATCTAGATAGAAAAAGTAAAATACAAATCTCTTTTATAGATATTGGCCTAGGCCACTCCTCAAATTCCTTTTTATTGTAAGGGTCTATAGATATTCCTTTGTGGGTGATAATATTCCTAATAATGTTACTTACTTCATCCACAAATCACATATTCTTTACATTTCGTAAAAATTCTCTATTTGAAAATTCATTATCCTAACATTCAAATTCTCATCATGTCCCAACATTCATTGGAGTATATTAGTATACAATCAATAAAGAAAACCACAAAATTTTTGAGGTAATCTCTAAATAGTCTATTCAATAATTCCATGAAGATTTATGGATCATTAGCGAGTCCGAAATGAACCACTATGAACACATCGTGTCTGTAGGTCATTTGAAATCCATTCTTGATAATATATTCTTTCCTCAACATTATTTGTGGATTTCCTGATCGAAGTTCCACCTTAAATAAATACTTGACCCCACACAGTTGACCGGACATGTCATCTATCTATAGAAGGGAATAAATGATATTTTTTTGGTCCCTCACAATGGGTATGTCTTGAAGAATGATTTTCTCCTTTATTTTAATCATTTGGGATATATATTCTTGCATAGAATGAAATAATATCCACAATTGAGATTATTATTCTCTTGGAGATTCATCTTATATACACTTCTAAAGAATTCAAGGATGCCACATGATGTGAATAGTGATCACCCTTTCCCAACATTTAATGCTTTCTGTTTATAAAGATATCCAATCCATTCCCAATATAGAATAAAACTCCATCAAAGGAAGTAAACATGAATTTTTGTGAGGTTAAATCCAAAACCATTAAACAAGGAAGAGTTATATACTTTTGAAGGAATACATTCCCCATTTTCTATTCTTGTAGATAACATTACCTCTATATTTTGAGGTGGTTGTTGAATAGTTCTACTAAACATAAAAGGTATGAAATAATGTTTGGAAATAGAATCAAACAGTGTGTTGTCTATTCATGAATGAATAACCAAGGTACCTATCACCACATCATTTTATGGATCCACCTCAATAATAATGATGGAATAAGCCTTCCATTTATCATTTTTCTTGGGTGGTTGATGACTCTAATTACCCTCAAGGACACATGAGTTTGTTCATTGGCATGCATAGTTCTTTTGATACCAATAGTTGAAACATTGGACCAAGGGTGGATCTTCCCTTCATTCCACTGCATTTTTCAACTTCATCGTGTCTCTTCGACATTTATTAACTTGGTGGACTTCTATCCCATATAGATAGAATTTACATATCCCTTTGTGGCAGCTCCCCTGATGTTTTTTCTAAATTTTATACATGTGAGTAGTTAAGTTTCCTTTTTACCTTTTTCATTTGATCCCCCATCTTCAATATGCATCTATTTTTTCTTATCACAATAGCAATTGAACCATTATCAAAACTCTATATCCACATTTAGAGCACAATGAACATATTCTTCATTACTCCCAATGTCTTGAATTTCTAGAGCCTTACAAATATTTTTTTTTAAAGCACTAAATATATATATATTTTCTCTCTCATTGTTGATAACAATACCAAAATAATACCATAAAATGATTGTGAAATTTTATTCTTAGGCCATGATATATTCATCTTCTTTTTTCTTCATCCCTATGAATTCTATATTAATATTTATATGAAGGGTTAGAGGGATAAAATTGTTATGAAGCATTTTCTTGAAGTTTTCCCACCCCAAATAATCAATTTCATCCTTCATAAATGTGTTGTTAATAAATTCCCACAATTTTAAAGCTTCTCAATCATGATGACAAATGGTCAGACTCACCTTATTTGGATAAGAACAACAAAGTAAAAAAAGGTATTTTCCATTGAGTTATGCTATTATTTCATGAATAGTGGATCAGAAGATCCACTAAATTTCAATGGTTATTTCTTTATAAAAGACTGGATATGAAGTTTCTATCTCTTTTGTTAAAGAGGATTTTCCACATTATTTAGGTTATTATTCATGGCTTGAGACATATGTGTAAGAATCATTATGAAATTTTTAACTCCACCTCCCAAAGAATTGGGGATTTCATTCAGGGAATCAATGCATTGCCTGTCACATGGGTTTTTGGAATGCTCTCTCCTTCTAACCATATTCTATAATGGAAATGGTTTAACAAAACATCTTTAAACAATTCATGAATAAATAAATTATTATGTTTTGAAATTAAATATAATGGAAAATATTATGGTATCACTATATTTAGTATTTTTCTAAAAACTGTTCTTGGGTTCTTACATATACTTACTCTAATTATAGGTGTCTTCACTATGCTCTGACATCCTAATTTCTAAATTAACTAAACTATTATCTAATACCAACTATAGATACCCTATTTTTCTTACTTTATTATTAATTTTTTTTAAATATAAACAACATAAAATGTTACACAACTAGGATCCAAAGGTTCAGTATCTTGGTCACATTGGGATCAAATATAACTTTTGCATAATAATACATAATAATTAATTTAATTCCTTCTTATATAGAATCTTATTGGCCATCGTGTTATCCTTAGTACAAGTATTCACTTGAGTATATACATCAAAAAATGAGTCAGCTAAAAGCATAGTAATAGGTTAAATAATATAATTGAAACATGGGTGAGCATAATCGTTATCATAAAATCATCATCATAGTCATGATTGGAATAATTAGATAAAGTCATTAAAAGATGAAATGCATAAAATTGAAACATCATTTCACAATGGTCAAATAAAACACATAGTTTTGACCAATTCTTGCATCATGTTCATGCATATTTATCTTCTTTCTCATAAGATACATCACATTACCCAATAAATTAAGGTGATATATAAATCTTGGAAGACCCATCACATCATAATATTTGAATGTGTTATATAATTCAATGTGAACCTGTTATATCATAACATTTATATTATCATTCATACCATATTGAATGTAAATAAATATTTCACATAAAATAACCCGTGGGAAGGAATGGGTTTCATTTAATAAAGAATAATGTTTTGAATAAATATTTGGGTTCCAAAATTAAACATGGAATAAAATACTTGGTATATGAATCATCAATCTTTAGTGAAGATGAAACAACCTCTAGAGAAGTAAAATATGTGTTTTTAGAAAGAATATTTCATTTCAAAAAATATTTCCTTTATCAAAAAATAATATTGGAAGCATTTATATCCTAGAATAGAAAATTTAAGAACAATAAAATAATATTTTATGCATATTAATGAACATCCGCACTAAAATTTGGAATGAATGATGAATAACCCAAAGAAATGAAATTGGGTTTTAGAATACCTTTAACATATGTATGAATGATTTATTTACTCTAATATCCTGGATAATCAAATTAAATTCATTAATTAAAAAATAAATAACATTATTTATATTAACTTGATTCGTTGTATTTTTATTAAGTTCATTTGTGGGCTTTATAATGAGATATAAAGTTTAATTTCATCATTAGAGTGTGTTCGTTTTCATGGTTTTCATAATAGGCTCCCTCGGATATGAGTATAGATGTTCATGTAAATTTGGAATAGTTATCTAGAATCAAAATTATATGTCATTAACGAACATTAATGATATTAAATTATCTTATATATCATTTCATAATATGGTATGTGAATTATTTATTTGACTGGTCGTCAATGAAAATGAATTAATTGGTTTTTTCAGTTTTATTACTATTATGAGTTTTTATAATTTTTTAAAAATCATATTTATATATTTTTTATAGAACATTATATAACATATAATATGTACAATATAATATTATTTAATCATAGTTGTGGTTTTATGAGCATCCTTCAAGGCGGTAGTGAAAAATTAATATGCATCATCCAGGGTGGTGGTAAATCAACACACTGCAGACAATAGTTTAAAAATGAAAGGGGGGGATTCTTAAAGATGAATTATTAAATTAACATAATAAAATTATAGTTTATAAATTATGTTGGAGTTATCATTCCTCTTGAATAGGTTGATGTGGGAAGAGGATATGAAAAGACTAAAATTGAAAACAAAATAAAACAAAATGAAAGAGGATTGTACCTCTTGAATTTCTCCTCCTTGAGATCAAACATAGGGAAAAGGATTTAGTCTTTTTATGATAACAATGTTTACTAAACATGGGTGAGGGTCTTGGGAAGAGTATCTGAAATAATTTTTCCAACTATCAATTCTTGTAAGGTGTGAGAATAAGAGGCGGTGAGGGTGGTATTTATAGGGGAGGAGATTGTGTTTTTTCATAGTTGTATCCATTAGTTTATTATTTTTTCACAAGACTATAACAACTTTGAAAATAATCACACAATATATTAAAATAATGAAGGATATTTTAATATTTTTTCCTTATATTTTCCATACATCATCTATTTATCAATAATTCATCTATTTAGCTTTTATCTTAAATTATCATATTTTACTATTCTCCAAAAAATTAATGTATTATCCAAAAATATAAAAAATTCACCCTAACCATTTTTCATTGTGTATAATTAAAAAAGAACTATTTTTAGGAATATAATTTACTAAATAATAGAATAAATTTTTAATTAAAATCATCATTTTCTTGGAAAATATCATTTTTAAAAGTATTACTAATTTTATTACACTTTGAAAAATTATTTAATGTCTTATAACGTTATCATATTATCATAAGACAATGAAATATTATTTTATAAATCTATTTTACAAAAATAAATTTTATTTCATTTCATTGTATTTATAATAAAATTGTAGATAATCATTCATGTTTTATAAAAATACCAACAATTAATTAATAAATATTAAAATATTTATTTACTTATAATATGATGTAATTATATCATAATTTAATTTATAACATGCCTAAATTAAATTTATACTTTCATATATGATGCTATTATACTATATGACCATTTAATCTTCCTAATAGACATATTACAATTCAAATGGTCAAGTTACTATTCTATTTGTAATGATTCTTTAACTTCTATATATACCTCTTATTTTATAATTCCCCATTTATAAATTTTGTATTTTGTTCTCAAAGTTATTTTAGATGATTTATAATATATGACATGATTATAAGAAGGAAATTATAATTCATAAAGTTTTAGATCATTACCACTCATGGGCCTCTATCTGAGTCTAGAAGAAGAAGATATGAGTGGTATAATATACTTTATTGGGGCTACATGTTGTGTACCAACAGTACCTGGAGTATCTCTCAACACTGGACCCTTGTTGTACCCCATTACGGTACTCAGTGTGTATAAAGTTAAATGCATTATTTTTACCCCATGTCACATAGTGTGTTACCTCATCTAATCTCCTCGGCATGTTATCAACCATACATGACTGGCTGGCTAGGTTCCCACACAAGGAATGCATTCCCATTACAAAACATGTTCCTCTTTTCTAGCACCAATCTAGTGTCCTTTTTTCATGCATGTATAACTAAACCAGTGGGTGTGTCTTCTAGTTTTTCACCTTCACACATCTATTTCCCCTAACATGACATGTTTGGCCATGTCTTTCGGGCACAAGACCTATCTTAGTTAAAGGAATGTAACCTTTATACGTGGTGTATAGTCCCAAAAGATCATCTTCCCCAAATGGGAAGAACACATGGGTGGTCCACTAAACTACTTTCCCTCTGATCAGAAATTATGATGTGAATTTCCTTTGAGCCCCCCAAAACACCCATGTTTCCACTAAAACCAAAATATTTAAACCTACGTGGTCCTTATCAGTCATCTATTGGATATAAAACTCTAAAATAAAATGTAAAAATGGGGTTTGGATTTAAAGTTCATAAACATGCCTACCTCATTGGGAAATTATGAAGATTCATGACCAAAATGATGTTGGGAACATGGTGATCCTCTATATGATGATGGTATACATAATGAATGGGGATTGATGACACCTCCTATCCTCGATTTGGACATGGGTCATCTGTCATTGTGGTAGAAAACCCTTCACTCCTTTCTTCGTTGAGTGAAAGAAAATTGGGGTGGGGTTATTAATTTAATTTTTTTTATAATGAATAAACCACCACATAACACCCCACCTATTATAACCCCATACTGGGAACCCAAAACTAACAAAATTTAAGACATTACTAGGTTGAAAACCTGGTTCCAAAAAAATCCACAAAATCAAATTTCCAATCCAAGTCTCCTATTAGGATTTATTTCTTGATTTATAAAAAACTATGAGTGTTTGATAAAATATATTTAATATTGTTTTCATATCACCACACTGAGGCACTCCTGACCTTTTAATCTCGTGCTAACTCAATGCAGGGCTCCAAAAATATTCTTAGAAATGTTATAATGTATTATAGAAAAAAACCTGGGTTACTTCAATTAACTCTATTATACAATTTTTTATTTATTTTAATAATTTTTTAACACTATTTTTAAAAATAAACTATATTTTGTTTTTTTTACAGTTTTGTGATGTCATGCACTATTCACCATAAGGACTTTTTTTCCAAAAAATGAAATGAAATATTTTACCAAATTTTTTTGTTATGATTAAAAGATTGGAATCAATTTATTCTAATTAATGTCTTAAAAGAATAAATTAAATTTTTAAATGAAATCATAAAATATATAAAAATAAATTAGTATATATTTTTTTACCTTTTTTTTCTTAATCTTATTTCTTGTTAGTTACTAACTAAAAGGTTGTCGATCAATTTTCTATTCATTGAAATTTCTTATTAAAACAAATTTTTAAAATTTCTGAATTTATTTTTTTATGATAAAAATTAACATCAATTTTAAAAATAATATTTCAAAAATACCACTTTTTGAAATTAAAATATTTTTAATTAATTATAATTAGTCTATAATCATTACATGAAATTTAAGTCAATTGTATACATATATAGAAATAAAATTTCATTGAATCTTTTACTCTAAATAAGAGGATTTTAAAATTTAAAAAATCATATAATATATAATAAAATAATGTTTTTAAATGAATTTTTCTTCGTTATATATGAATAATTAAATTATTATTCCTTATAGTTCCTCAATTATTTCATAGATGACATTTTTTTTCTTGTATAAATATTAGTTTTAATTAATCCATATTACATAAACCATTCTAAAAAACAATTAATTTTAAAAAAGTCATATTTTATAAAAAAAATTCTAAATTAAATATATTTTAAATAATAGATTGGTATCATTTTATTTTATTCAAAAATATGTTATTTTATGTCAAAAAATTTATTTATAATGAAAATTGTTATTTTTTAAACATCTAAATAAAAAGTATGTATATCAAATATATACCAATAATTATGAAACTTCTTTTTGTATACTATTATTATACCAAATAGTTAAATAACCTTGTATAAAAGTTATATAATGGATATATTAACTCCATTTCATAATATAAATTCCTTTCAATCTATCTTCACAAATGAATCATCCCATTATAATAGTTTTCATTTTGGATTTCGCAACATGTTTTCTAATTTCATGATGGTTTTTTTCAATATATGATTAGTTATAAGAATATTGATTCTCAAGTTTAAAGATGATCCCAATGATTTTTTAGTTTTAAATATAGTCTTGTTTTATATTTTTTTATTTAAATTAATTCGCTTTTAAGCAATGTAATCATTCATGGTACGTAATGAATATTTTCATATAATTTTAATGTAATTATTTATAATGAATGAATAAAGTGATCTTATTATAGTTCATATCTTGTATGCCTTATTTTTTACGCATGTTTAATTCATTCTAAATAAGAGAAAATATTATTTAAGAGTAATATGCATAGAATTTATGAATAGAAAATGAGTCCTAAAACATGGGGTGTCGTATGAACCCTAGGACTCGAATACCCATGAGTCATAATTAGAGATATTGATTTATATAATATTCATATCCTTATTTTCAACATGATCTACTTTGAGAAAACTTTAAAACCCTATATACCACTGTATAATTAAATATATTTCAGACATTTGATGTCTATAATTCATGAATATATTTTTTAGTATAAAATTAGTTGATTTTGTAAAAAATGTATGTTTTCATGACCAATATATTTATTGTTTTATTAATTTTATATAATGAGATATTTTAATTCAATTAGAAGAAAATAAAAAAGAAAAGGTTATCTTGATGGGCAAAGAAGACTTCACAATATGACATGAGGTGGAACTGCATGATTCCAAAAGATTGAGGAAAAATGGAATCAAATCATTTGGTGTGATTATAACTCATGAAAGAAAATGTCTATTCATAAATTTAGAGTTTCAAAGCATGATTACATGACTTCAAGTGGAATAAAGAAGTGAAAAAAAATGAAAATAATCTCAGTGAATAGAATTCATGCTAGGAAACTAATATTTTTGATTTGAATAGAACTTGAAACTCATAATGTTGGAATAAATTAAAGAAAATAAACTCTTAGAGGATTGAAAAAAAATCATAGAATTAAATATATTTTCACATTGTGATATCAGTTTAAATATAAATTTTAATTACGAGTTTTCCAAGTTCTGACCAAATCTCACATAGATTCCAATAGGGACCATTATGCCTGACTAGGATAAACATAGATGAAATTTAAGGCCAATATTTGGGTAATTAATGTCAAACTGAGTTATATATATTCCTGTAAATAGAATGGGATTCCACTCATA
Source organism: Viscum album (assembly GCA_963277665.1). Classification (NCBI taxonomy): domain Eukaryota; kingdom Viridiplantae; phylum Streptophyta; class Magnoliopsida; order Santalales; family Viscaceae; genus Viscum; species Viscum album. The sequence continues at coordinate 1,766,114,765 of OY728123.1, forward strand.
GAGAATTAGAAATCGACTAGAGCCTTGTGGGAGGGGTTGTGATACTATTGATTCCTTCACAATGCCATCTCCATCGATTCTTTAGGATTTCATTCTCTCTATTTTTTCAATCTTTCAGGGGTAGGATGTGGGGGTCATTTAATTTTTCAAAGATATTATTTTAAGATTAATTATATAAATGTAATTACTATTTTATTTTTAATTTATGTTTTCATTTTACAGTCCATCTCGCCTCCCCCTATTTGTCTCTTTTATCAGTGTCTGGCCATTTTCCATTAATTAAAGAGGACTTGTTTAATCAATTCTATAGAAATAAGTTTTAAATATGTGTATTTCATGGGATTATTTATATTTTAAAAAAATTGTATTATGTTAACTCATTCACTAATAAACCTATGTTAACAACCATTAAAACATGGGAATTTATTAAATGGAGAGTAATCACCCCGAACAAGGGGATAACATAGATATAAGTATCATAATATAAAGATTAATTATTTAGAAATTATGAAGAACAGTGAATAATTCTAGATATCATATGGTTAATACTCTTTTTTTATCATCTCCCTCTCTCTATCTCTAAATCCATATGCCCATTAGTTTATATCTATTTTCTTCAATTCATTCCTATGATAGGTCTGGATTATTAACAAACAATATTCTTTAACTTTTATTCTTGGGATTGACCTTGATACTTACAAATATGAGACTACATAATTATAGATTTATTTATTATTATTTTCAATTATAAACTTATATATTTAATATCCTTGATGTAATTAATGATTCCATTATGTGGTATAAAATATTTTGTGCTATTTTTTGTTACATGGTAAAATATTTCTGTAATTTAGTAGTTAAGATAGTACTTTTATCATATATTACTATTTTCTTATTTTAGATTAGGTTTTTATTTCATTTTATTTTATTATGTCCTTTAATACACTTGGTTATTTTTAGTTTTGATAGAAGGAAATCATTACCAATTATCAAATAATGGCATGTTTATCTTTTAAGTCATGAATCTCTTATAATAATTAGATGATATTTAATATAAAAAATAATAGTAGTCAAGAAAAACATGGGCCAAAAAGATTCTTTAATGAAAATAAGGAAAGAATGTATGAACTATAATTTGTTTCCAAAGTGCTATATCAAGAACTAAATATAATATAAAAGGAGGATAATGAAGCAATAAAAGGAATAATGGAGGAAAAACATGATTAAGCAGTTCTGTAGGGGATGTGTGAGAGTGATACAGATCATGAATAAAAACTAAGTGTAAGCCTTATTCACCAAGCATAACTTTTATATTTAGAATAAACCCTCACCACTAAAATCCCAAATGAAAAATGAAACACCTTGAAAAAAATAAAAAATTGATGATATTCTATGCGTGGAAGCCCCAAGAACACCATCAATAATACCTGTGCCAATCCATGAATCTATTTCCTCATAGAAAATAGGTTGCGGCTAGACCAAAGGAAAAAAATGATGAATAATATGAATATAAATCTGAAAAGGGACCAAAAGAAGAAGGCGATGGAACTTCTACATAATTTATAATGGAATTTCATGGACATCTATAAGGGTAGAAAGATGATAAAGAATAGGAACATGCTACAACCTATATAAAATTTAATTATTCTTAAAAATAATTAGAATATATAGTAAAATATGAATTTGAGTAGCTAGTTTCATAACATGATGATATCTTTATATAATTTCAACAAATATATCCAATAATTAAAGAATAAAAACACTTCTAATTTTGGTTAAATTATAAATTATATCTATAAATATTAAAGTTATCAGGATTTCTATTAATTCAAAAATGTTTTATCTTATTTGAAGGATGAGATAGAATGGTGTTATGCTTAATGTGCTTCAAAGTAAAAAACTTGATAAATACAAGATAGTAGACTTTATATCACCACCCCATTCGATAATGATGGTAATGGTTCAACTTAAAAACCATAAAAGAAGTGGATCCTGGGATGAAACTTTAGTTTTTTTCCTTTCTAAGTATTATTTTTTACCACTTACTAGGAATAAGATTTATTTTTATATTATAAATTTATTTTAGGAATTCAGTTTCAATTCTGCTATTTTTTAAAGTTACTGACCTAACATTAAACTCTTATTTATTTATTTTGTTTAATTTTTTTATATTGAAGGTAAAAATATAATTAGTTGAAGAATATGAGCTTTACTAAAATGGGGATATCATTAATTTGAAATTAAATAGGGTGCACATAATTAATTTCATGAAAATAGAGTTCATATCATGAAAAATAAAAAATAGCGGTTGATTAAAATCATCAGAATTCAAATTTGTATGCCAACCACCATTATAATTGGGGTGTAATATTTTCCATTTATTTATTTTATATGAATCCCCTATATTTTTTTAAATCTATTAGTACAAAATATAAAATTCATACACCACATTTATTTTTTTTATAAATTCAATAAACTAGGATACAAATAACACTTAATATAAACATCATGTAATATTTTAGATTTATTTTTTAAATGGGTTTGAATGAGTAAAATTGGGATTGGGTTATTAGAGATAAATATGGGGGAATTAATTTAATAAATTCGAATTTGGGAAACTTCTTCATTTATATAAATTAAATTTCTATGAAATTTTCCATGTTTTGAATTTCTGAGATTCATGTTGATAGATTTATTTATTTAGTGTATTTATATGATTTTTTGAAATTATTCAAATGTTCTCATTCCCAATTTATTTTTTGATCCTAATATTTCTATCCTTTTCTGGATCATATTTCTTGAGAGACTCAAACATGATTTCTACTAGAACTTTCTTTAGACCTCGTCAATGTTATGATTATAAAAAAAAATTAAAACAAATTATGGAATTTGTTTAATAACTTATCCTTGAGAAAAATATTTACAATTTTACTTTTTTACACATATAAGTGAAAAATTACCTTATCAAGGAATGAAAAGTTATAAGATTTCTTTATCCTTTCCAACCCTTACTCTTATAATTTTTCATTATACACATTAATTCAAGAGTGGGGGCTATACTTTGACGAAGGGATGTTTTACATTGTGGAGATACATTGGAGATAATTTTATTAGATTTGTGAAAGGGTTCATGATTATTAATTCCTTATATTATATTATTTACCTCCCTAAAAAAATTAAAAAATAATAATTTAAAAAATTATTTGGGTATTTAGAATGTCAAAAATCACTATTACATTACCAATTATATTTATCATTTTGTTTCAGAAGTGGATTTGAAGAGATAGATAGGGAGAGTGAGAATAGAAAAAATATAGAGGGTGTACATCATTAATTATTCTCATTATATCATAACATTTCATTGAGATTTAGGAAAAAGGAGATTCCATTTTTAAATAGAGTATTTTCATTAAGATACTTTTTTATTTTCATGAAATGTGACTTCATATATTAACCTCATTTTGAGATTTATTTATTATTCCTTCAATTACCTGCTAACCCTAACACATGAGGTTCATTTTAACCTAATGGTTATGCCCTCATAATAATTTGTTTCTTTATCCTTATAGGGTAAGGATTTAGGATTATTTGTAATAATAAGGTAAGGATCTTGATTTGAGTTATTATACGAGGTCCAGTTACATTTTCACCATGAGTGATAATAGAAAATAATTCAAATTGTAGTAAATTATAAGTGGTGTGTGCATTGTTAATTGATTGAGAAAAAATTAATGGAATGAAAAATATGAATAGTCAATTCAAAATAGAAAATATAAAATATATCATCAACTTATTTCCTTAGAATGTAAGTAATTAATGAAATATTTTCATATTATTCTTGAATTTTTTTTCCCAATTAATTTTTTTTTTTAATTTGGAATTTGAATTAAGGATAGATGGGATTCCTTTGTGAATATTTTGATATTTCACAGTTGAAGAAAATTATAAATTCTATTGTGGTGTGACCAGATATCTTTAATGAATTCATATTTTATTAATATAAAATTCATTAATTTTTTAATTAAAAGATTAATGAAAAATATATTTATAGTTTTATTAATATGAAAGTATGTGATATTTGAATTCATTTAGGAAGAAAACCAATAAAAAATTATCTTTTGGAGCATTAAATACATCACATTATGAGACAAAGTGGAAAAGTGTGATACCAAATGATTTAGGATGAATGCATCCATGAAATATAAGATAATCATGATTCATGGCATGGAATAAATATTCACAATATGAGAGGTTCAAAGAATTATTTCATAGAATAAATTGGAATATAAAAAAGAAATATAATGAAAATAAGTTGGGAAAAGTGCATTCATTCTATAAATCTCATATTCATGGTGTAAATTAGATAATAAATCCTTACATTAATTGTGATGATAGAAAATCAACTCTTTATTGAAAACAAAAAATTTAACAGTGTGACACATACTATCACACCATGAAAATAAGTCAAATAGAAATTTTAATTCTTGTTTTTAAAAATATTGACCAAATATTGAATTGATTTTATGGGGGAATTGTTTAGTGTGATGGGGTTTGAATTAAACAAAAACAAAAGGAAAATATTTGGGAAAATAAAACTGAAATGAGTTATATATATTCCTATAAATAAAAGGGGAATCTACTCATACATAATTATATAGAGACTAGATCCTAGGCTACGGTGTTTTTCCACTAATAATTCCTTCAATTGTCTATATCCACAAATTCATTAGGATTATTATTTCCTCTTTCATTAATAAAACACTCAAGTTAGCATGATAGGGTTATTTTTTCAAAGATATGATTTGAAGAATATTTATATTGATCTATGTACTTCTTGATTTATAATTCATCTTGGGATTTTCCAATCCATACCCTCCCCTTATATATTTTTTTCATTGCATGCCCATTTCATGTTAATTAAGGGGGATTTCTTTAATGAAATATCAAGAACTATTCCTTATTTAGAACATTTGGGTGTGTTGAATTCAATATTTAAAAATTGTCTTAGTTTAACTATTTCGTGAATAAATCAAAGTTCATGACCATTAGAAAATTGGAATTTATTAAAAGGATAGTTATACACTATAACAAGGGGATATCATATAATTTATTCTAACTATATGAACATAAATCATTGAATCATTCAAAACACTAATATATGACACCAGATAACATAATCTTGGTATACTTTGTTTTTATGGTCTTCTCCCTCTCCCTCTCTCCAAATCCACTTGCTCGGTTGTTTATATTTGGTTTTTGAAAATCAAGGCTATATAAGTTATTAAATATTAAATTATTTTATTCTCCACCTCATCCTCATGTAATTATCCTCTAGACACCAAAATCTTGTACTACATAATTATATATTTAGTGAATCAAATTTTGTGATTTATAAATTTATAAATTTGATATCTTCTTTGCAATTAATGACCCTCTCATGCGGTATTACTTTTTAATGTCCACAAAATGATACTCATGATGCATTTAATAATCTATAACAAACATATATATATATATATATTCCTGAGTATAATATTTTTTCATTAAGGAATTTGAAGTACACTGTGTTGAATTTGTTGTCAATGAGGCATGATGTTGTCTTGGAATGAATGGAAGTCAGGAATGTCAAGATGTGAATGCCAAAGGTTGTGATGGTGTTGGTGGTGAAGGAGAATGGCCATGGTACTAAGATGCATGTCACTTAGGAGATTCACTAAGTTGTATTGGAAATTGTGGTGGAAACATTCTCCATGGAAATCAGAAGATTGTTGAACTGATCTTTAAGTTCAAAGAACTTGTATCAAGATGATACAAAGTCACAACATGATTAGAAGACCATGCATTGTATTGACAATGCATGAGGAGTTGAAGAAGTAAGATGATCCATTCACTACTTCTAAGTGGATGAAGTGTCTTAATGAAGTCCATGCACTATCACTTAGTGCATGTGAATCAGAAGATGTTCCAATTGATCTCTGATTAGATCAATGAAGTTTATTGAAGAAATATTTGATTCAGGAGCTTGGTTGATGAAGAGAGAAACCTTCGGGAATTCCATTCTTAAATGTTGATTATATGTTGAAGAAGAATGGAGGAATTCTAATGAAGAAGATTAATGCTTGAATTCTCAAGAAGAAGATGAAGGAGAAGAAAGGCTTGAAGTGGTTCTCTTGATATGGCTTGATTTCATGGAGGACTTTGTTTTTTGACAAAGTCTTATTCAAGACATAGCCAAAAAAATTTGGCCAGCCAAGGCACCTTGAGGGTTCAACCCCAATGCATGGGCACTAGGGCACCACGCCCGGGGGAACCCGTGGGGCGAGCTAGGGCGGCAGGGCGCACCCAAGAACACCGTGTGGGCGCCAGGGGCACGCCCGGAGGAGCGCAGTGTGCATAGTGGGCGCCAATGGCGTGCCCGAGTGGCAGAGAGTGGGCGCAGAGCGCGCCCGCAGGGAGAACACGGTGCGGGGCGGCACCGTGGAGGGAGAAGTGCAACTGAGAGTTGAGCGGCAGCCCCAGGGTGATAAGCCGTGAGAAAACCGGCCGCGGTTTCAATGTGGGACGCGGAATTTTTACCGGGAGCGAATCTCAGCCGTCCGAGCGATCGCGCGCCAGATCTCCGCCGCTCATCGCATCGCGCCATTCGCGATCTGATCAAGGCCGTCCAAAGTCTTCAATCGCCCGATCCAACGGCCGTGGATCATCTCCTTCCTCGAGCTCGAGCTGAGGCCTCCCCGAAGCCACCCGCGAGCCGCCGACGAACCAGAGGCCATCCGACGACCTATTTCAAGTTCCCGGCCACCATTGCCGAAGCCAAAGGCTCCATTGAGATCGTCCTGACCTACTGAACAGATTCATGTATAAAAATATACATGCATGCAACGTATGGAAAATTTCGAAGAAGGCCGAAGCAAACCGAAGGTGCGAGGCCTTGTGTGGGTTCGTACCTTTGCATGGATTGGGTTTAAACAGAGGCCGTGCATGCGTTATAAATCGCATGCACGAGGAGGAAAGAAAAATGAGAGAATCCGCGTGAAACAGATGAAGAAACGAGATTTGAAAAAATCTTTAAAGAACCGAAATCTTTGGGGTTTCGAAAGATATCTCTCCGCGGAAGGCAGAGGCTCTCCTCGCCTATAAAAAGAGAGGCCGAGGCTCGAGGTTGCTTGCCGAATCTTTGATGAAGATCTGAAGTCCCGCGAAGCCTCGGTGCTTAGCGAAGAACAGCCTGCGCGTACCACTTGCGCGACAGTGAAGCCCGGAGCACCCCTTGCTCTGTTTGGTTCCTTTTGCGCATCCCTTGCGCGAAAGAAGAAAAGAGGAGTCCCCTGCGCGCTAATCCTTGCGCGGCAGGAAGAACCGGGGTTACACCAAGCCTTGCGCACCCTTGGTTGGAGCTCGCGGCTTAAGCACTTGCGCGGCAGTGGCCACCCGAGGCCTTGCGCGCCTTGCACTGGTTGCACCCTTGAGGCTTGCGCGGTTGGTGAAGTGAAAGAACACACCCTTTGGGTGTATGTGCAAACAAGAACAAAGAAGGGGCCGTGGCAGTGTGTGTGCAAGTGGGTGAAGTGAATACCGCCACATCCCTTGTGTGTGTGTGCCAAGTGAGGAGAACGCCCTACGGGAAGTAGCTTGTGCAAAGAGGGAGAACCCAAGGCTTAGTGCCTTTGTGTGAAAATTGAGCAAGGAAGGTCGTGGCCTTGTGGGTGCACACATTAAAGAACAAGAACACCCTATGGCCATTTAAGTGTGTGCCAAGTGCTAAGAAGACCACACATTGTGTGTGAAGTGAAAAAGGCCGAGAGGAAGTGTGTGCAAGTGGAATAGGCCGTAGCCAAGTGTGTGTAAGTGAATAAGGCCAAAGACCACACCTAGTTGTGTGAAAAGTGGAGAACCTTGTGTATGCAAATTGAAGAACACACCTTGAGTGTGTGTGTGCAAACAAGAAACAAGTTGGCCGAACCTAAGTGTGTGCACTAAGAAGTGTGTATACACTTAGAAGAAATAAGGAGTGACCCACACTAAAGTAGAACACACATTTATGTGTGTAATCAAAATTGAATAAAGTGGTTGAAGAAGTGAGAAGTTGGTGTGTTCTTAAAGATACTACACCCTTTGTGGGTTTATTGCACCGAGAAGAAGAAGGGGAGTGCATGCATGCATGCATGCACGTGCACACGTGAACAGTGCTAAATCAGTGGTGTGCATTTGAGTTGTCCAAGACCAGGAGGTTCTTGAAGAATTGAGAAGGCCATGCTATCAGTGCATGAAGATGAAGAGTTGCCATGCACTCAGTGCATGAAGTTGATGTGAAGTGAGACTGGACCAGACTGAAGTTAAAGATATCAATTGTCTGAGTATTCAGTAGCTGAAGAGAAGCCAGGTCATCCTTAGAAGAAGGTGATAAAGCCTGAGCAAGACGAGAAGACCTGATCAACTCAAGTGATCAGAGGTACAGAGCAAGGCCAGCAGTCTTTATCCAAGACTTCTAAAGATACTTGAAGAAGCTTAAAGTGAAGAAGAGCTACTCGTGTGACTCGAGGAGCCAGGAGAAGACCCTGTGGGACTCAGGGAGAAGAAGTCTTCAGTGGGATTCTGGAGCAGGCCATTGGGACTCTGGTAACACTGTGTGAAGCAGTATAAAGACCCTCCTGTGGGACTCAGGAGAGATACATTGGGACTCTGTATCGACCATTGTAATTCTAACAAGTTATAATGGGAGAATCCATGCTGGGAGAGCATGGCGAGGATGTAGGCCTTTGGTGCCGAACCTTGTAAATCCTTGTGTCCAGTGCCTTTACATTTACTGCATCATTCGTGGAAAGGTGAGAGATACAAGAAGAGTGGATCGAGGCTTTAACCAGCCATAGAGGTTTAATTGATAAGAATCAATTAGTAAAAAGTTTTAAGGGATCACTGATTCACCCCCTCCCCCTCTCAGTGATTCACACTGATCTGGGCACTTCAATTGGTATCAGAGGGAGGTTACCTCTAAAAGATCCAAGGGAGTCTTTATGGAGTGCAGATTTGAGGAAATGAGTGACCAGCCTCAAATGGAGATATCTGCCAAGACTCGGAAAAATATAAAGAAGAAACAGGCAAAGAAGATGAAGAAGAAGGCTGGTGCAATCAGAGAAACTCCTTCTATGGAAAGAAATGTGAAAGACACATCAGATGACAATTCCTTTTATCATTCTTCTGATGAAGCCTGTCCTAGCTGTGATGAAGTTGAAACAATGAATGATCTTCAAAATGCACTCAAATATCTTCAGAAGACAGTTCCCATGGAAGTGGAAAAGTGTATAGCTACAGGCATCCATGATCTTCATGAAGAAAAATCACAGTTAGAAGAAGAAGCCAATGCAATGGAAGATCAATTGGCAAAAAGGGTTGGAATAACCAACACTCTCAGAAAGCTGGTAAATGCCAAAGATGAAACAGTATCTCTTTGCAATGAAAGATATGAAGACACTGCTGAAGAATTGCAAAGAAGCCTTTCTGAGAATGGATTCTTTAAGATAATGGTCAAAGAAGTGTTCCATGCACTGGAGAAGCTGCATAGAGTGTCAATGATTGTCAGAGATGCTCAACTTGAAGAAAAAGTCAAAAGGGTGAAGGAGATGGACAATTCATTGCTTGAAATAAAAAGGGTGCATGATGACCAGATGAATCAACTGAAAGAAAGTTGGGAAGGAAAGCTAAGAGCTGTTGAGGATGAGAAGAACTCCCTTAACATGAAGTGCTTAGAACTAGAGGTGATATTGACAAATCTGCAATCACCCAAAGCTGAATCCTCCCAGTCAGCTGTAAGAAGAAATGTTGCTACACAAGTATGTTTTGAGCAGGATGATTCTAAGAGAAATACATCCTCTAATAAAAGTGCAACATCTTCTAGAAAGAAGGTACCATCCATACCATCTTGTACCAATGCTTCTAATTGTGTTTCCACAAAAAGTGCAGGATGGAAGAATAATTCTAAACAAGAATGGATGAAGACAATGAAGGAAGAAAGCTCTCCTGAAGCAACACAACAATTCAAGAAAAGTACCCAACAATCAGAAGGACTGAAGAGGTCAAGATTGGTGGGACAATGCTGGTGTTGTAACAAGTATGGGCATTGTGCAAAGGATTTTTGGTACAATCCACTGAATGCCAAAGCACAGAGGAAGCCCATGCCTAGGGGGAGCAAGCCAGAAGAAAAGAAGCAGCATCCACAGGTCCAGAGACATCTGTTTACTGCAAATAGATTTGGATTACTTGACAACATCGGGGATGATTGCAAAAGTGGTCAAAAAGATACATGTCAGTCTCCAACTGTATCCAGAGCTCAAAAGAAGAAAAGATCACAGAACCTGGCTCAGAAAGAATCCTTGGGAAGCAAGCAGAAGAAAGTGGAAGATTCTCCCAAGAAGAGTTTGAAGAATGAAGAGAAGTCCTTGGAATTCAAATCCAAGAAGGGTGATGCATCCAGAAGGACCACCAAGAAATGATTCTACTGTGGGAAGAAAGGACATATCATGGACCTTTGTAAAGAAGCCATGAAAATAAATAGAAGCCAACTGAACTCAAACAGACAATCAATCCAAAAGAAGCAGAAGGGATTTATTGAAAACAAGTTGCCTAAGAGAGGTAGCTTGACAGCATCAAAAGAACCATGTGAAACTTCCATAACTAAGTCCACACTTCCAAATGACTCGTTAGTCATATGGCCAAATCAGTTGCAACTTGCCAAAGATCTGCAAAGAGATGAAGATGAAGTTCTGGAAATTGCTAAGGCAAGAGGGAAGAAGAATATTTCACATGAAGATGTATTGAGATCCACACCAGCACCAACATCATTGAAGATCAAATGTGCAAGTGTGAAGAATGGTGAAAATGGGACATCTCGGTTGAGAGAATCTTCTCAACCTTGTTGTTCACATTGATGAACCAAGGAGGTTCCATCTTATTCCCTAATATATTGGTATTTACATGTGCTGACATTGCAGGGAATTGAAGATGATGATCATTCTCAACTGGAGGATGGTTTGGACAGAATGGAGTGCACCCCTTGAGGGGGAGCCAATCTGGAGAAGATGGTATTCTAAGATTTAATACTATCTTGAGAAAATCTGAAGGTATTCCAATCATACTTTCATCCCTTGTTTCTTAATTGTATTCATCATGACAATTAAGGGGGAGTATTGATTGAAGGAAAATAGATGAATGGGGGAGCTTTATCTTTGCACTAAACTTTCTAATGTGTTTTGTGAAGTATGTGCAGGATTCAGCAATTCATTGAATATCTGAAAAAATTCAACCCCTAAGCATGATCGCACATGTTTATAGTGAATTTGGACTGCATTGAGTTCCTTGGTTATATCACTCTTGTTTTCTACACCGGGTTAACCCAAGTAGACTTAGAGTTGATTTACTAAAGGTTCTTTGCTAAAGAAGAACATGTGGCATCATCCCTCTCTTAGTGATTTTCAAGAAGATGCTATTCAAAGGGAGGAAGATATTTTTGAAAGTGAACCACACCACACCTTTGCATTTGATTGCCAATAAGGGGGAGAAAATATTGGCACACATATTGACCCATTCATATGTGCTGAAGGAGTGTATTGACAACAAATACAAAGGGGGAGATTGAAGTGCACTGTGTTGCATTTGTTGTCAATGAGGCATGAAGTTGTCTTGGAATGAATGGAAGTCAGGAATGTCAAGATGTGAATGCCAAAGGTTGTGATGGTGTTGGTGGTGAATGAGAATGGCCATGGTACTAAGATGCATGTCACTTAGGAGATTCACTAAGTGGTATTGGAAATTGTGGTTGAAACATTCTCCATGGAAATCAGACGATTGTTGAACTGATCTTTAAGTTCAAAGAACTTGTATCAAGATGATACAAAGTCACAACATGATTAGAAGACCATGCATTGTATTGACAATGCATGAGGAGTTGAAGAAGCAAGATGATCCATTCACTACTTCTAAGTGGATGAAGTGGATTAATGAAGTCCATGAACTATCACTTAGTGCATGTGAATCAGAAGATGTTCCAATTGATCTCTAATTAGATAAATGAAGTTTATTGAAGAAATATTTGATTCAGGAGCTCGGTTGATGAAGAGAGAAACCTTCGGGAATTCCATTCTTAAATGTTGATTATATGTTGAAGAAGAATGGAGGAATTCTAATGAAGAAGATTAATGCTTGAATTCTCAAGAAGAAGATGAAGGAGAAGAAAGGCTTGAAGTGGTTCTCTTGATATGGCTTGATTTCATGGAGGACTTTGTTTTTTGACAAAGTCTTATTCAAGACTTTGCCAAAAAAATTTGGCCAGCCAAGGAACCTTGAGGGTTCAACCCCAAGGCATGGGCACTAGGGCACCATGCCCGGGGGAACCCGTGGGGCGAGCCAGGGCGGCAGGGCGCACCCAAGAACACCGTGTGGGCGCCAGGGGCACGCCCAGAGGAGCGCAGTGTGCATAGTGGGCGCCAATGGCACGCCCGAGTGGCAGAGAGTGGGCGCAGAGCGCGCCCGCAGGGAGAACACGGTGCGGGGCGACACCGTGGAGGGAGAAGTGCAACTGAGAGTTGAGCGGCAGCCCCAGGGTGATAAGTCGTGAGAAAACCGGCCGCGGTTTCGATGTAGGACGTGGAATTTTCACCGGGAGCGAATCTCAGCCGTTCGAGCGATCGCGCGCCAGATCTCCGCCGCTCATCGCATCGCGCCATTCGCGATCTGATCAAGGCCGTCCAAAGTCTTCAATCGCCCGATCCAACGGCCGTGGATCATCTCCTTCCTCGAGCTCGAGCTGAGGCCTCCCCGAAGCCACCCGCGAGCCGCTGACGAACCAGAGGCCATCGGACGACCTATTTCATGTTCCCGGCCACCATTGTCGAAGCCAAAGGCTCCATTGAGATCGTCCTGACCTACTGAACAGATTCATGTATAAAAATATACATGCATGCAACGTATGGAAAATTTCGAAGAAGGCCGAAGCAAACTGAAGGTGCGAGGCCTTGTGTGGGTTCATGCCTTTGCATGGATTGGGTTTAAACAGAGGCCGTGCATGCGTTATAAATCGCATGCACGAGGAGGAAAGAAAAATGAGAGAATCTGCGTGAAACAGATGAAGAAACGAGATTTGAAAAAATCTTTAAAGAACTGAAATCTTCGGGGTTTCGAAAGATATCTCTCCGCGGAAGGCAGAGGCTCTCCTCGCCTATAAAAAGAGAGGCTGAGGCTCGAGGTTGCTTGCTGAATCTTTGTTGAAGATCTGAAGTCCCGCGAAGCCTCGGTGCTTAGCGAAGAACAGCCTGCGTGTACCACTTGCGCGGCAGTGAAGCCCGGAGCACCCCTTGCTCCGTTTGGTTCCTTTTGCGCATCCCTTGCGCGAAAGAAGAAAAGTGGAGTCCCCTGCACGCTAATCCTTGCGCGGCAGGAAGAACCGGGGTTACACCAAGCCTTGCGCACCCTTGGTTGGAGCCCGCGGCTTAAGCACTTGCGCGGCAGTGGCCACCCGAGGCCTTGCGCGCCTTGCACTGGTTTCACCCTTGAGGCTTGCGCGGTTGGTGAAGTGAAAGAACACACCCTTTGGGTGTATGTGCAAACAAGAACAAAGAAGGGGCCGTGGCAGTGTGTGTGCAAGTGGGTGAAGTGAAGACCACCACATCCCTTGTGTGTGTGTGCCAAGTGAGGAGAACGCCCTACGGGAAGTAGCTTGTGCAAAGAGGGAGAACCCAAGGCTTAGTGCCTTTGTGTGAAAATTGAGCAAGGAAGGTCGTGGCCTTGTGGGTGCACACATTAAAGAACAAGAACACCCTATGGCCATTTAAGTGTGTGCCAAGTGCTAAGAAGACCACACATTGTGTGTGAAGTGAAAAAGGCCGAGAGGAAGTGTGTGCAAGTGGAATAGGCCATAGCCAAGTGTGTGTAAGTGAATAAGGCCAAAGACCACACCTAGTTGTGTGAAAAGTGGAGAACCTTGTGTATGCAAATTGAAGAACACACCTTGAGTGTGTGTGTGCAAACAAGAAACAAGTTGGCCGAACCTAAGTGTGTGCACTAAAAAGTGTGTATACACTTAGAAGAAATAAGGAGTGACCCACACTAAAGTAGAACACACATTTATGTGTGTAATCAAAATTGAATAAAGTGGTTTAAGAAGTGAGAAGTTGGTGTGTGCTTAAAGATACTACACCCTTTGTGGGTTTATTTCACTGAGAAGAAGAAGGGGAGTGCATGCATGCATGCATGCACGTGCACACGTGAACAGTGCTAAATCAGTGGTGTGCATTTGAGTTGTCCAAGACCAGGAGGTTCTTGAAGAATTGAGAAGGCCATGCTATCAGTGCATGAAGATGAAGAGTTGCCATGCACTCAGTGCATGAAGTTGATGTGAAGTGAGACTGGACCAGACTGAAGTTAAAGATATCAATTGTCTGAGTATTCAGTAGCTGAAGAGAAGCCAGGTCATCCTTAGAAGAAGGTGATAAAGCCTGAGCAAGACGAGAAGACCTGATCAACTCAAGTGATCAGAGGTACAGAGCAAGGCCAGCAGTCTTTATCCCAGACTGCTGAAGATACTTGAAGAAGCTTAAAGTGAAGAAGAGCTACTCGTGTGACTCGAGGAGCCAGGAGAAGACCCTGTGGGACTCAGGGAGAAGAAGTCTTCAGTGGGATTCTGGAGCAGGCCAGTGGGACTCTGGTAACACTGTGTGAAGCAGTATAAAGACCCTCCTGTGGGACTCATGAGAGATACAGTGGGACTCTGTATCGACCATTGTAATTCTAACAAGTTATAATGGGAGAATCCATACTGGGAGAGCATGGCAAGGATGTAGGCCTTTGGTGCCGAACCTTGTAAATCCTTGTGTCCAGTGCCTTTACATTTACTGCATCATTCGTGGAAAGGTGAGAGATACAAGAAGAGTGGATCGAGGCTTTAACCAGCCATAGAGGTTTAATTGATAAGAATCAATTAGTAAAAAGTTTTAAGGGATCACTGATTCACCTCCTCCCCCTCTCAGTGATTCACACTGATCTGGGCACTTCATAATTTTATTAAAAATAATATGACTATAATGATGACCATATATATCATTACCATTGGTGATACAAGATCCAAATTTCACTAATAATGAGTACATTTTGCTATTCCTCTCACCGTGTGGTTATGCAGGTAGTATATCATTCCAATAATTTCACATATGATTCTTGGATAGATGATTAGAATTATTTTTGTTTAAATTTATATGAGAAAAAAACTCATTTATATTCCTCTTGTACCCCATATCATAAGGTTTCCAAATTAAATGTAACATAGAGCATGCATTGAGGTTTGGTTTCCTAACTCTTATGGTGATCCATTTACATTGTTCCATACATAGATAATCCAAGGAAATATTTCTTTGATAGAACCAACCTGTCTAAATGATCAGTGTCTTAATATGAGGTTTCTTTGGAAGGATTCATGCACATAGTATTTAATTAATTTTCTTAGACTCATTATTTTCATTGAATCTCATAAATATTAAATCCATTACTATTATAACTCATGGAATATTTATTATTTTATGTTGTATCCCTATTATATGTAGGATTTTAATAATTTAATCCGGAAATCCTTATTTCTTACACTAAATTAAAATGTTCAAACCATATTAATGTGTACCTTGTTATAAAAAATGATTATCTATCCCAAAATTAGAATCCTTTTATATTTATATATACCCAATATAATATAATGTTTAAGGTTTATTAATCCCTTAAAATTAATGTTATAGAATCATATGAAATAAAAAATATCATCAAGGGTAATCATACAATAACATGTATCCACCCCCCCAGACACACACACTTTCCAAAATATAGAATAAGATCTCAAGCTAGTGTGTTGTCAGACCCAAAGTCCCACTACCCATGGTTTAACCCAAAAATATACCTCAATTAAATTGTAATTATATCACTTAATTTGTGCAGAATATGTTTAATATCAAAATTCAATCTCAAAATTCAATAAGAAAATGAATTATAGATCTTTAATTTCCATAGGTAGCATGTAATACATGGTATGATAGTTTTATAAGATGATTTCAATCATATAAATTAAATCATACATCATTTTTGAAATTATATAAAGAATTTTATAAATTAATATTTAAATAGAAAAAAAATAAATAATTAAAATTTTCAATTATTAATTATGATATACAATAACATTATACTATTATTTTTATAAAATTAGTTTTTTTGGTATAAAATCATATTGTTTTTATGGGACCTAATGGAACATGCCAATAATGGATTTTTAAGAAAATTAATTTTATAATTTTTTTTAAAAACATCATCTAAGAACTAAGGTGTGGTTTTATTGCTAAATATTCTTTGTTAGTGTTACGTTTGATTAAATGAGGATATTATTATTGATGTTTTTAATTATTTTGAATACTAAAAATACCTTATTTTGTTTATAAATACCTAACATATGTAAATTTATAATTATAATTTCTCATTTATTTGATAAGTTACATTTTTTATTCATTGAGTGTTTAACTGTCCAGAATAGTTATAATTTTTTATAAAGGATTCAATAGTCATTGTATCTTTGTTTTCAATTTCTGATGTTTTTTTAAACAAATTCAAATATATTTTTAATCTATTAGATTGTTCCATGTTAAATGAAACTAATTTAAAATTCATATGAAAATTTTAATGTCACCTGAAATAGATTTTTATGTCTTGTGATATTTTTAAAATCAAATTAAATTATTTGAAAAGTCATATGATTTATAAAAACATATGTTCTTTTATAGATTTTTTTGAATTTAATGAAGTATAAGCTCATGTTTATTTAGTTTTAAAATTGATAAATAATATTTCCCATTCTATATTAGATGTTTTTTTGACCGAAATAATTATATATTTAAAATGTGAAATCCAAAATGAGAATTTTGAGGGAAAAACATGTGATAGAGAAATGAATTTTGACTCATATTTTCGAAGATCCAAATTGATTATCTTCAGTTCAAATCTCCAGGGTAATAGGAACCATAACTCATAAGATAAATTCAATCCCACATTAAGGACTATCTCAAGATGTTTTAATTCATAGATAAAGGCATGATCTACACAAAGAAATGATATTTATTCTAGTACAATCCATGTATATATAGATGGTAAATGATGCTTATGAGAAATTTCAATGAATCTTTTGAAGTTCTAAATCACACCTACGTAGATAAAAAATCACATATACATTGAATTAAATTACTCATCCATAATATGAAAAATAAATCACACACAATAGTAAAAATAATTCATACATTATTCTTCCTTTATCATATTAATTGTATTTTGATACAATATTTTTTTAATTTTTTATTTCAATTTTCTATATATTTTTCTAATTTATTCAAAAAAATTATTAACTTCAAAAAATCATTTATATTATAATGATGTCAATCAAAGGGATTTTATAAGCACATGCTAAAGGATTAATCATGGGATTTCTCCATGCATGGGTAAATGATAATACAATTTATTACTATTTATAATCATAGAATTATATCATTAGTTCTCAAGAAACATCCACATGAATAAGAACATGGAATTATTGAATATTCCATTGGAATGAGATCTCATAACCATGATATAAACTCAATGTTTCTTTTGATCAATGTCTGATACTCAGGATACTCATGAGAAAATTTCGAAGCGTTTAATATATACTTCCATGACTGTTGTTCTATTATTATGAAATCATGATGTAATTTGAATAGTCATTCTTTTTATCAATTGATCAAAGAAAGGAATCAATATTTTTATCTTTACCATTCATCAATTATTCATAGTTTTATACTAGTTTTCAATACATGATTTTTAATATTTTATGTTTGTGATGTAATTATTCAGTTATTTATTTTCCCAATCAAAATCAATCCTAGAATTGGTTATACATCCTAATAAAAAGGTTGTAAATTGAGTTATGTCTCCAAAAAGAAAGTTTTGTATTCTGTTTTATCCTTTTTATAATTAAAGGTGGGTTTTTTAAGGCTATACCTCCAAATGAGAAAAAATTAGGAATACTAAAAAGGTCATCATTCCATTAAAGAGTGAGTTTTCATATTGATTATAATCTTTTTCATAAAGTAGAAAAAACTGAAAAGTGAATTTTAGATCATCCATGTTAGATACATTATTTTGTTTCAACATATCTTTTCTTTTATGAGTTTTCATGATTCGAAAAACCAATACTTTTATTCCAACAAGGTTATCTTTAGTTTTTTAAGAAATAGTTCTGATATATTCATCATATATTGAGTGAAGTATAAAATATACTCCAAAGTGTTTTATCTTACAACAATACATGAATATATTCTGTCAAATTGGAATTAGAATAACATTATGTTGGAACGTTATATAACTATGTAAGAATCTGTCTCACGAAAAGAATGGTGGATTTTTTGAATGGCCATGTCATATGCTATAGTTAGAATTAAAATATGAGAAGATGTTGTCATATCAAGAGGATATTCATAAATGATTATCTCACTATAGTTTGCGAAGTTGTGAATATTAAGTATCACACTTACATAACATATTCATCTTAAACTAAAGAACTATCCGATGCAATATTGAAGTCAGTTAATCTTATAAAGAAGAGAAGGATGTTTTTATCTTGTGATCCCTCTCAAGAAACTATCTTATAGTGAAGATTACAATTAGTTGTATATCTTTTTAAGATCTAAATTTTATGCTGAATTTCATGATTGCTTTGCTACTATCTTAATAATACGTTCCTTGTTTTCCGAGCATATTGGTAAAAGGAATTATCCATTTAAGGAAACATTCAACTCCACATTTGTTTCTCTGAACGTGGTGATCTAAAAATGTTAATATTTCTAACATCACTAGAAAAAAATAAATTTTTATATTCGAATGAAATTGATGCACTACCTTTATAACCTATCTTATCAAGTTCTGAACTCATGCCTTTCTTGACGATTAGGATAACCTCATTCCTATATTAAATATGATATATAAAAGGAATAGTTAGTTTCTCCATGATATTTGATAATGAATATGAGATAGATAATTGTGAATAATGATTAGAACATTTATACATATGAATTACATGAATGCTTATATATAAAAAAGATCAATCATAAACACTGAAGTCGTGCTTACTAGTTACATTAGTTTCATAGAAGAATATCCCAAGATATACAATGAAGACTATAATATTTCTATGATAAATCTCATACTGCAATTAGTTACTTCTTGAAACTATGTGATGAAACCATTTCAATTGATTTTTTTCATATATTTTGTTTTCACTGTATGAAAGAGTTTGTATTGAGGCCATTGATTGTTCTTGTAAATGGATAACATTTTTGAAATATCTTGTACCCATGAATGATGTGAGAAATACTTATACTTAGCTGGTAGGCCCCAGTAAATTTGTTTTTATAGGGAAAATCACATAACTCATGGAGTAGAGTGTTAGTTGAGTGGACTAGTTGATTTTTGTTCCTAGAACCACTATAAATATTCATTTTTAGACGTCTTTCATTTAAGTTTTTATTTCAACTAGTTATATTTAATGAAGAAAATTTGAGAACTCACATTTATTTAATTAGGAGCTTTTTAGTAAATAAATTTTTTGAGAAACTCAATTCACCCCCTCTTGAGTTTTCATCTTTTCATTATATGGGACAACAATTAGTATTAGAGATTAAAAATCATGAGTTCACAACTATGAATGATTGAAGTCCCATGATCTATTTTCTAATGAATTATATAGATGATAATCAAGAAGGTATGTCGATGGATACAGAACCATAATTTCAGGATGAAAATTAGGTTTTCTAGAAAGGGAGAAAGGCCATTAATCTGAATAATTGTAGCAATAAATTTTCCCACAAATTAGTAAATCCCATTTAAATTCTGAAAAAGAACCTAAAACATGGGATGTTATTGATAAAGAAAATTTGTATCTGAAATACGATGATATATATGCAATAATCTATGGATTTGAATCAGATAAGTTCAATAATATTTGTCGATGTCAAACACCACATGAAATATGGACCATTATACCAGTTACATATGAAGTGACATATAATGTGAAGGATCTTTGATATGATACAACCAATAATAGGTTTGATACATTCAAAATTGATTAAGGGGAGAGTATTACTCAAGTAAATTAAAGGCTCCATAATATTGTTAATAGTATTTTATCTCTAGGATAACCTATCAGTGAACCCGAACAATAATTGAATGTTCATATATTATTAACAAATAATTGGAGTAGAATATAATCTAAAATTAGAAAATATACAGAGGTTAAATATTTCAATATAAAAGATCTCATTTGGACCCTTATAATGTATGAATCTTAAATTGATGTTATAGATGAAGAACATAGAATTATCTAAAAATAGAAGGCTTCCTTGAAGGATTCTATTTATAAGAATAAAAGGAAGAAAAATATCATACAAATATCTTAATCATGTTAAAAAGAAGATTGCTCAAGAAATTATAGATCAAATGATGATATTTCACATAATTCTAAAAAATCATTTTATAATGGGATAATTGGATTTTACAGATATTTCAACACGAACAAATGTAATGGTGACAATTTTAATGTGTGGAGATTCTATTAGTGCAAGAAACTTGGGTATACATAGCTTGATTGTCTGAAAATTGATGTTGGTATGAACATAGAAAATAAATAATTCAAGAAGGATAGTTATAAGAAATATAATAAAGGTAAAATTCCGCATGGAATGCATCTATTGATTCTAGAAAATAAAAATCATCAGAAACAGAATCTCAACCTATTAACCAAAGACTTACATATTCTTTTTGGAGCATTCAGATGCGATAAAATATTACTATTCTTCTAGGCATGAATTTGAATTATAAAATAAAAAATACTCATATTAAGAATTAAATAAATATGAGACCATATTGGAAACTAAGAATTATATCCTAAAAAACAGAAATAAGGCTCCTAGGAACTCTTATAATAAAATTACTAATGAAGATGATGACATGAATAATAACATTTCAAACATGAAAAATAAGTTAAAAATTATACTACCTCAAATAATGAACAAGATAAAACAATATAGAAACTGTTAAATGTGGTTCAAAACATTAAATACTTTATAAGTGTCCTTACTAAAGGATATGATTATCTTAGTAAAAGTCTTGGTCAAAATGAACCTAAAAAGAAAAATCTGGATAGGAAGTCCAGGTAAAAATACTAGATTTTATAAAAACTATTTCTTCCCTAGATATACAAACAAAAACCATTTTAAATTTACTTATATTCATTATGGATAACTATGGAATTATTATAAAATCTATAATTTGAAAAATCATCTATTTTTTGACTCAAAAATTCATTTCATACAAAAGTTATTTCAAAACCATTTTCTCTATCTTCTGGAATAAAAAAACAAATTGTATTCCCATATCTCTTATAACTAAAATTTCTTGAACCAAAATTGTTTGGGTACCAAAAATTCTAATGTTTGATTTTTCATTTTAGGTAAAAAACATCACTAATATAAATGGAAAATGGTTTATGGATAATGGTTTTTCAAGAGATATGATTGGTAATTTCTTAAAATTTAACTCACAATACAAGATTGATAGAGGCTATACCACATTTAGGGATAATGTCAATGGAAAGAAAAATTCATTGGATTTTTTTTGAAATAAATAATATATTATCAACAACAATGTTCTTTTCATTGAATCTTTATGAAGAAAATAATAAGTATATCTCATCACTGTGATTATGGAAATTTTGTTGATTTTTTTATCAATTCATGTATAATTTTCAAAGATAAGTTTCTCAGGTTTAAAGAAACTATAATAGATAATTTTACACATTATATATCAATTATTTGTGTATAAAAAATGTTAATTTCTTGAATTATGAAATTGATGAATTGTGGATTGGCATCGAAGACTTTGACCTTATATTCTTAATTATCTGAAAATTTTGTCAAATAAACATTTGATTCCTAAATTTCTTAACCATAAATTTTGTAAATAGAATCTTTGTGATTCATGTCAAATTTAAAAGAAAATAATTTCATCTTTTAAACCAATTAAATGGGTTGCTATATCTGGACCGGTAGATCTTATTCATATAGATTAGTTGGGACCTACTAGAACTAAAAGTCTTTATAGAAAATAAATTTTTTATGTGTTAGATGATTATTTTTTATGATTTACGGGGGTTTAATTTTTATTCTTTAATAGTGAAGATTTATCAATTTTTATTAGTTTTTATAAGTTTTTGAAAAACTAAAGAGATACTAAAAAATTTACTCTCTGAAATAACCATAGTGGTGAATTTTAGAATCATGAATTTAATTCATATTTCTCAAACAAATAAATTAAACATACATTATCTTTCTCTAGAAAACATCAATGGAATAGATTTTTTTAAATGAATAATATAACATTAACATGAATTTCTAGTACTATGTTATGTGAATATAACTTCCCCACTCATTTTTGGGATAAATCTGTCAACACTACATGTTTTTTCATTAACAGAGTTCAAATAAGACTTTTCATAAAGAAAAAACCATATGAGTTATGAAATACTGAAAAACTCAATGTAGGATACTTAAAATTATTTGGATTCATTATTTATATGTTGAAAACCATTTATAATATTGGCAAGTTTGATCCAAAGGCTAATGAAGGTATCTTGTTAGGTTACTCTTCTACTTCCAAAGCCTATAGTGCTCTCAACAAAAATGTAATGGTTTTTTGAAGCATAAACTCATGTAAATTTTGATGAGAGAGATAATTTTTGAAAAAATATGATCCAATATAAGAAAAAATGTGATTCACTCAAGGATATGAGACTTACCCACCTATTTAACAACAACATGGATGGGGATTTTGAACTTGATTACTTTAATCCAAATCCAGACAGGGCCAATTCTAGTGAACCATAAATTGTGTTTCCTAGAATACTTAGAAAAATTAAAGTCCATCCATTAGAAATAGTTATAGGAATATTATATTAAGTAATAATAACTAGAAGAAATATAGTAATCATATTATAATTATCTCCCTTTTCCCAACTGGAATCAGATGAATATTGGTTCTTGGATATGCAAGGAAAGTTAAATCACATAAAAATAAAAAATGTTTTGGAATTATTTAAAATACCGTCTAAATATCCTATAATTAGAACAAAATGAGTTTTCCGAAACTATAAATTTTATCAAGGTGTAATGACTATAAATAAAAATATATTAGTTGAAAATGGATACAATTAAGAACAAGGAATGGATTATAAAGAAAATGTTTCTCTGGTAGCTTAGTTTGAATCTATAAGAATCCTTCAAGTATATTCATGTTATATGATTTTTAAATTATATCATATGGATGTAAAATAATCTTTTATAAATTTATTTTTATTTTAGGATGTTTATTTAGATAAACTTCTTATTTTTGAATACCCTCACTTTTAAAATTTAGTTTTTAAACATATAGAAGCTCTATATGGACTTAAACAATAACAAATTGAAGGATAGGAATGGTTATTCACTTTTCATTAATCAAATGGTTTTCTAATAGTAATGGAATACCCTACATTATTTATATAAGCTTCATCCTCATATATTTAGTAGTACAAATGTTTTTTGATTATCTTATTTTTGGATCAAAATATCCAAAAATTTGAAATGATTCTTTAAAAATTATGAAAAATATATTTTAAATGAGTATGACGGTTGAGTTAAAAAAATTTATAGGATATAAAAGTTATTTTTAAACAATTAAAGTTATTTAAACCAAATAAAATGCATACTTGATTTACATATGATGTTTTGACTTCAAAATAATAATAATTACTCAACTCTTATGCTCTCAAATATTAAACATTATATAGATGAAACTTGAAAAAAATTTGACAACAAGTTATATAGAGTAATCATAAGAAGTATTTTATATCATACTGAATGTGTGCCGGATATTATGATTTAAGTATTTCATTTTGCAATCTTTCAATCTAATCCTAAAAAACCACATTCAAATTATGCCAAATGGATTTATAATAGTTAGAAGAAGCTATGTCTCTTTGTCTCCTTCTTACAAAAACATATGATGTTAAATTAACTTCATATCCTGATATTGATTTAGCGGGATATAGACCATATAGGATGTAAAACTGGGGAACCATTAATTTCCATCAAAATTCCCAAGTATCTTGGATGAGTGAGAAACAACACTCTATAGAACTATCAAAGGCTGAAGATAAATATTTGTAGTAGGAAGTTTTTGTCCTCATGTTGCGTGGATGAAAAGAAACATAATAGATTTTGGATTTAATTTAATTATGTACCAATCATATATGATAAAAAAGTTCTATCAACATTTCAATGAATCTGATAAACTATTCAATAACAATGAAAATTTATTTGATATTTCATTTATTAAGAGATCATGAAAAAAAATATCTCGTTAGAGTTTTTTTCACATAAAATCAATGAGGATATGTTTTTACTAAACAACTACCTACTAATAGATTTTATTTCATTACATATGAAATAGGGATTTTAGTTATAATTAATGTTATTATTTAATATCAAATAATTATTTATTTTACGTAAATATGTTATTGAACTTATTTTAATTTTTTTGGTGAATTTTTTTTGAGTATTTTCATATAAAATAGGTAATGTCAATTAACTTTAGAAATAATTACTCTACACATCACTGTGAAACCCCTCAATTACCACAAATGAAAAGAAGTCTATCATCACTACAGATGAAACGTTTTTCAAACATTTTAACCATATTCCTATTTGAAACAAAAACCCTTCTTTCCCTAACCATCAATTCTTCTAAATTTTTTTCAATGGTGAAAAAAATGAGAACTAATGATTCCTCATCAAGTAGAATCATACATAAATGGGCTTCTAAGAGTGTACTAAGTGGATGGGTGACAGATTTTCACTATCTTGGTAGAATATATATTCTAGTCAAGAATGTTATAATCCATCAATTAGCGTAATGTTCATTCGAAGAAAAATTAATTAGGGACATGTTTGAAAGGAAATTTTTTCATTTCTATGTGAATAGAGTGTTTAATTTTGGTTAAAATGATGATTTGGTCAAGGAATGTTGAATTAGAATATTTTTTTACTTCATTAGTATTAACTGAAGATTTAAAATTACAACCTCAAAGACACATTTATTTTAATACATTATTTCATTTTATTGATAAATTTAGTCCTCCAGAGATTATGAAGTCTCTTTTTGGATATGTCTATAGGAATAATTATATTGAAAATGATATAGAACCATAAATAAATATCCTTACCAAGTTCATCCAATCCAACATCACTCAGTGCATTGGTGATTTTGAAAAATTTCTATTTCAATATTTTACTCTGTTATACTTGTTTATGATTGAAAATACCATTAACATAGCACGATATGTTATGATGTATATGTTGAATGTATAAAAAAGTCTTTAAATTTCATTCATTTTGAAAGAATGTTAACATTAGTGTTTAATCCTATTTGTGTTGTTTGTATGAAAATAAATCCACTCATTTTTATTATTTGACAATGTAAATTTAATGTGTTTTGAGGAAAATTGGTTTTTGTTTGATTTACTCTTTCAATACGTTGGTTCCCATAACCTTAGAGTATGATTTAATCCCGTTTAAACTCTGAGTGAGTTATCTTTCCTATAAGAAATACCTGTTCTTAAAGAATGAACATCTCTTAGTACTAATATAAGATAAATTCATGATGATGTAGAGGATCTTTAATAAATGAAATGAAGATTCAGGGTGGTTTTTTAATTTATAGAATGAACTACTCATCAAGAGAGTTCACCTCCTACTCATATTTATATTCCAGTCAATAGGGAAAGACTAGCCTCTACCATCACCAATTTGTTTTCTATTAATCAATATATGACCATCTCGATAATACAAATAAGTTCACCTCTCATTAATGATTATCATTCTAATGAATGGGAAAAATTATCTGCAATAATATTCGGGTATGAGTTTCACGTATCTCATCATGTTGAAGAGTTACCTCATGTTTGATAAATTCAATCGGATCATGCTAAAAGTATAAATGCTCAATAAGAAATTTTATCTCTTTTAAATGAGGAAAGTATAAATTTATAAGTACCCTTAGTCAGAATAAATACTTATGAGAGAGAAAAGAAGAGTCATTCAAGTTTATATTGGAAGTGTAATATTCTAAACATTAGATATTAAAATCCATAAATGTAATTCTTCATGATCATGCAGTTTCAACATAAAATATAAATGAAGTGAAATTGTTAGTCTGATCAGTTCTTGAAATGTTTTCAGTGGAACCCCCTCCCCCCCTCAAATTTTAAAATCAAATACATGTTTATCAATTTAGAAGGAGTGTATGTTTCTATAGACCCAATGAATTCTAAAATTGTGCCTATATAGTGTTATTAGCTACCAGAAGAAGTAATTATGGATCTACAATGAGACATAATAGATAAACTAAGAAGGATTCCTTTAGTTCCTCATAACTCTATCTCATCAATTCATCAATAAATGAAGGAAATCAACACTATTATATAAGAAAAAGTTCCATAAATTTAACTTTAAATGTATAAAGTGAACAAATATGTACATTTAATCATCACCAAATTACCAAAAATTTCTGGATCTCTACACAATAATTTTTATGTCTTAGAGAAGATATTTGAAAATCTAAACCAAAACGTTATGAAATTTCTAAATCCATAATTCTATAATTTAGACGAAAATTAATAATAATTTGGTACCTTTATTGATCCCTAGAGTATCCGGGGTTTGAAAAATTAGAATATGTTATTTTATTTTATTGTTCAGTCATTATGATAGAAAATTGATTTAATGTAATGAAGATGTTAATAGTTTCTTGTTCTAAGAAGTGTTAGGTTCTTAATCTTCTTGTAAATTTCTTTCATAAGATATTTAATGTTTTTACAATGCTTCTAAACTTTTTTATGAATGACATGGTGAAAATGAGTGATGTTTGTGATGGTTCATGATTTTAGAAGAGAGGATTTCATCTACCTATACCTCCAATAAATAATTAGAACGATTATTCCTTACAATATCTGAAAAAATATTTTATATTGATAATAATGGTCAAAGGTAAAATCCATGTTTTTATAATGAAATTTCTCAAACTTTACCTATTTTATCCTATAAAGTGTCCTTTGTTCTGGTAGATAGATTCACTTTGGAGAGAGCTTAGTGATCTTCTCTCAACATCCTATCCAAACCAGTAAAGATAACCCAGGTAGATTGGGATGGTCTTGTAGAATCTCTAATGGTGTTGGGTGATGTTTTTGGACAAACACCCAACACCCCTATACCAGAATCATATTTACCATCTAGATAACGTTTGTCCATCAGTAAACTAACCAAAAATGACTCTTTCACATTCATCAATTGATACACTTACACTCTATAGTTTGTTTAGTTTTTTTATTGGTGGATGGGTACTTTAAAAAACATTTCAATCATGCATATTTTAAATGAATCTTTAAACATTTTAATCATGTGTGGTTCAATTGAATATTTATACATTTGAAGCTGTTTATTTTAACATAAAAATGTGAATGATTTAATGATTTTAACGTTCTTTTTAGGATGTTTATTTTTTATATTCAATTATCTATTTAGCAGGAATTCTCTATTCTTGTCTTATGACATATCTATCTTTTTAGCCTATACATTTTTAACTTGTTAACCACATGATCAATAAGTTTTTATATATTTTTATTATTCATATTTTATTTACGTTATTTATTTAATGATCACTATTACTTATTGACACAACTTAATTACAACTTATGTTCACAATCAGATCAATCAACTATTTACTTTTTCACGTGTGAAATATTAATTATATTCCTTAATCTACTTAGTTTTGAAATAAAAAATGGGTGAGAATAAATGGAGAATAAAACAATATAAACTGTTAAAAAATATAATTTATAATACTATGAAAAATAAAACTTCTTTATTTCAAACGAGGAGAAGAAAATAAGAATACATAAATTTATTGCAAAAAATAAAGGTGTTAAAATTTTTATTCTTAGAAGAAGAAAAAGATTTTTTATATGGATATTTTCTTTTAATGAGGTAGAATAAAAGGCAGTGCCCATAATTCTAAATGTTTTCTCTTATGTTAAAATTTTTAATGAGAAAATATGTTACATCCATGCCTTATTATAAAGGTATTTTTTATTTAATTTTCATTCTTACTTTGTTTTTGGGGTTTCCTATTCATTTTGGTGGAAATAATGGGTTTTTAAAATTTGGCCAAAGTGTGATCCCATTTCCAAATTTAAAAATAAATTTTGTTCCTTTTATAACTCCTTTATTTTTATCCTTTTACAACCATTCTACTTCTAAATTGGAATAACCTGGTATTTTAAAACAACCATATCAATTTGGTCCAAATAAGAATCCATAATAAAGATGGATTTGGATTTTTTATTAAGGACATGGGCCATACCGAAAGCCCATTTCCTGCATTAAAATATGTTTTTAATTATTTAATATTCCATTAAATTGTTATGGTTTTTTGGTGATTTCAACTCTAACATGAGCCTACTTATCCAAGTCATTCTCCCATGATCTCCTCCCCCTGTTTGGATTTCATCTCCCACGTGGATTAGGGAGATTTTTCTTAATCATTCTCAAATCGTCCTGATTTAAAGAGGTAATATGTTTCTTTCATAACTCCTTCAATTTTCACTCATTTTCCCCAAATTTAGTACCCACTTGACCTAATATGACTCCTTAGAGCATACCTACAATTTATGGTTACTTAGATATTCAAATATTTAGGGATTTTGGATGATTGCTTCAAGATTTATTTAGGTAAGTGTTTCTCCATTCATTTCCTCATTCTCCTAAGGGTTTCCTCCATCTATCATAATGTTCAAAAATGTCCAAAAGCTAGGGTTAGAACCTAGGGTTTGACTCTCTGTTTTTTTGGTCAAATATTTTAGGTTTAGGTTATATTTCACTTCCTTTAGGTGTGGATGTGGTGCGGTCGATGTTTCGCACCATGATTCGAGGGTTTTGATTCAAAAGGATGGTGATTCCATGTGTAATCATTTTTTGATGAGTTAGAATGATTGATTTAATTATTTTGAATTTTCCTCATGTGATTTGAATTGTGAAAAAACAATTTTTGATTGAGTTTTTCAAGCGGTAAATTTTATAGTACCACTTTAATTCAAATTGGGTGTTTTCGATGTGTAAACCTTGTGGTCATTTTTGTGATAATGTTACAACCTCTGCATGTGGTTTGTTAAATATTTTTTGGGCTGTAAATTCTACTTTGGTAGGTTATTGGTGTTCCTTTGGTTTAGAAAGTTGGGTTTGAATTGGTTTTATATGTAAAACCTTATTTCACTCCTTGAAAGTGTTTTTTGAAAATGTGTGTTTTTCTAGTGCATCATTTGTGGTGTAATTTGAGGTGATTTTATAGTACTTGTGAATGGTTTAATAAGTATTGAAAGTGCTTCTAATTATTATTTGGTAGGATTTGGGTGTGATTTTGGCCTTGAAAGGGGGTTTTGAAATTGGTTTTGTGTGCAAGACATAGTTATACCCTTTCAGATATTTTTCTGAATATAGTAAATGTTTTATTTGGGTAAAAAAGTGAAAAAAGAGTGTATAAGTACTATTTGGGTGGGTTTTTTCAAATAATATGGGTTTTTGAAAAGTTAAAGTGGTGATTTAAGATTTAGACCATTTTAATAATGTTTTAAAAATATCTGAATTTTTTTATCAAATAGTAATAGAGGGGAAAAACACGTTTATGGGCTGTTTTGTGTGAGTGTGATGTGAAAAATGAATTTTGTTGACTAAAGAATTATTATGTGATGTGTGTGTGGAATGTTATGTGAGATGGAATATCTTTTATAGGTTTTATAAAATTGTTTAAAGGATTTTTGGAAGTGTTAAAGAAATGTAAAAAGTATTGTGGGCTATTTTGGTGTGATTATGATTTCAAAATGCATTTGAATGAAAATATTGATTATGAGACTTGAGTGATATATATGTCGAATTATAGGTAAATGTGTGACGTGGAAGAGGTATTTTCATGTGAAAAATATATTTCTTGACTTGTTTAACTTGTTTGAGCATAAGTGGGAAACCCCAGTATCTCCGTGGGTGGATATGTACTAGTACGCTAGTGTTCCTGTGGGGTTTGGCCTCAGTTTCACATAGATATTTTGACACATACAACACTTAATAAACTATTATGATGATGATGATGACAGGGGGCCACTAGGTTATGGGTATTCACCCTACTGGTGGCTCGTGTGCATGAGAACAGATATTGTGGTGGCTACTCTCATCAAGATATGAGGTACCTGGGACCCACAACGAGCTAGTGACTAGGGGTTACATTCTCATTGCTTGTTCTCATTAATTACTTTGTGATTACCTTTGATATATGGTATGGATGTATGGAAAATTCAGTACTATTGAAATTATTTTTAAAAGTTTTTATTCATTAAAATATCTCATTTGAAAAATGCTTTTATTTAAGTTGTACCTTTTAGAAATTGTCACAAGCATTTCATGTCTTGAAAACTTGAATGATTTTCATCTTTGAATATTTATCACATGGAGTATCATAGTGGTGGTATCCTACTAGGATTTTTCTCACACCCTACTTACACCTTTGTGTGTATGTAGACTTGGTTATTTTTGTCACAGGTTTTGGTACCACGTTTTTTCCAACGGTTCGGATTTTTAGCGGTCCATAATGATGTGGTATTCTGGAGATGGATTAAGGGTGGTGCCTCTCTCCATTTGGATGTTCTTGGTCTGTAATTTTTGGTTTTATTAAATTTTTATAGTATTTTAGAGTTGTTTAAATCCATTTAATTTAGTTCTGAAATTTTGAAAAAGATGGTTTTGTTTGAAAAATTGAGATTTGTTTCATTGGAGTTGTTTTTTCATTGTATGTTTATAAACTAAGGTAAATCATAACAAATTTTCATTTTATGATACTCAGTAACTTGTGAATGCCCATGGAGATTGATAATTCCTTTTGGGCCTTGTCATGGGCCGAGTTTGGTGCCGGTTTTTGTGGCGACCAGATTCGGTTTTTGACAAAATGGTTTCAGAGGAGGTTTGCTTTGTTGGGTCATATTATATGGGGAACATTCATGATTGTTTGGAGTTAGGAACTTTAGGACTAGACATTCCATTTATGGGTAGTGTTCCTAGATATCACACCCCATGATGGGATTCAAGTCACCATGGGAAGTCGAGATTTTTCGGAGTCCTTTGGTTTTCTTGGTTTGATAATGATTAAAAGAAATGAAAAGAGAGTTGGGTTAATGGTCTTAGTGAGCTTGCAGGGCCTGGTAATCCATGTAGAGCTGGGGATTTTTCCCTATATCACTCTCTTTTATGGTGAAGTTATTGGAATATTTCCTCTAACCATATTTCTAATTCACACACTGAAACTATTTTCCTATCACATTATCTTGTGTTTTTTAGTTTTGAAATCATGGAAGTATGGTTTTAAAGAAAAAATAAATTGGTTTTAAGAAGAATAAAGTTTCAATGAAATTATTTTCTAATAAATAAAAAATGGTTTGATTTTTCAAATGGTGGAATTTAATTTCATAATTGTTTTCAAATGGAAAATGGTGTGTTTACACCTCTTTTGAAGGCAGTGAATTATGTAAAAGTTGGTTTCTAAAAAGTGTCCCCAATAAAGATTTCTAAACTATTGAAGGTTGTTTTAATGGGATGAGATGTTTTCAAATTTATGTATATGACTGTAAAGTGATTATTCATTTGAATTATTGGGATTTATATTTTTTGGATAGTGGTCTTGAGAAAAAGGAATTATTGGTTGATTATTTTGGTTTTAAAAAGTTGAAAGAATGTTTGTTTAAACCTTTGGTATTTCCATGAGCAACCACATGCATGTGGTTTTATGGGATGATGGATTGTTAATGTTAGGATTGGATGAGTTCAGAGATTGATATGAGGAGGGTTACCAGTGTTGCATAGAAACATGCATGTGTGAGGACCATGTGCTAACATTGGTGGATATACAAACCGCTGAACAGTTGGTTTTCAAAGAATTTTTTTTAAAAGAAAACATGATGTCTTGATGACTGGCTTGGGATGGTGTGTATTATATGTTTTTGAAAATGTTGATGTTGTGGGATTTTTTGAGTCCATTAACCCCTCTTGTTTCAACCATTTTTTGTTTTTGTGTTTGGTTAGTAAGCTAGGTTGAAGGGCTGGTTAGTGGTCTCTTCTGAGAAATGTTTCGGGATGGCTTTATAGTGGTTGTCTTCATGTGTTTGTATATAGTTTGTGGCATGTATTGACCAAAGGACTAGATTGACAGGGTCTTTGAATTTGTTCATTGTATAAGGTATACCCCCATCAAGGGTTAGTGCACTACTGAAGTGCACCCCAGATTTTTTCACAGTCAAAAAATCCACCAGTTGATCAGTATAATGAATATTTTATCGAGCTTTGTAAAATGAGTCTATACCCTTTCCTTTTTTGTTTTTTTAGATCTTCATGAAGCGGGAGAGTGATCATGAAAGGTTGAAAGTGACCTTAGTTTCTTAAGTTACCTGATTCATTAAAGGTGGACGTAGTCTATGGTTTTTCATGGGTAAGAGTATCTAGATGGTGTTCAAGAGGGCCACTAGGTCCTTCATAGAATCTTCGAAGTAAGGTTTTATGTTAAACCACCAATATAGGAAATCTTTTCAGGATAGGTTGTTATGGCCATTTTCTAGAATTTTTTTATGTTTGGGGACGTTGCATAAGGTCCCCAACCCCCTCAATGTATTATTTCTATTAGTTGCATTGGTCATGTTCGATGACGCGTTTTGATATCGTGTGATCGTTTGACTGTAAAAGTGAAGTTGTACAATTTTTTGTGGGTCTTAGTTTTGTCAGAAGTGTGTCTCCATTTAGTAAATATCAACATCCTCTGTTTATAGTAAGGTGTTTCTATATATCCTTTTATCCTTCTATTTCTCATCCTAAGAAACAAGGGGTGATGTGTGTGCACCTTCTAAGCCCTTGTTTAAGTGAAATTTCGGGTTAAGACCAGATGAGTTTGGAGTGTGTTATGTCTTAGTAAACATGTCCAGAATTATGTTGTAGTTTTTTGTGGCACAGAAAGAAGAAGTTCCACACAGGGGTTACCAAAGCCTAACTATGAGGCCGAAGATTCTTCAATCATTATGGCTCCATCCATACGGCCTGGAGTGAAGCTGGCACGTAGTCAGGTGAAGTCCCTAGGTTGTTCTTACCCTTGTACAAAGTCATATCCTCAGTATGAAATATGGTAATAGTTTAGACCTTTGGATTCATCATCTTGCCTCGGTTTTTCCATCTCGATGAAAATAGGTGGAGGGACTCATGCCCATGTTATCGCCCAATGTCATTCTTTTCCCGTTTGGTTTCCATTGGGTTTTTTGAGTATGGTTGGGAATTTAGATAGACGGGTTGAGTGCATGGTTTTTTCATGGTTAGTAGTAATCATTCCCCCAAAAACAATGCATGTATAATGATCCACATAGTTATCACACTAACTCTCAAACTGTTTAGATTAACCATGTGGTCGTCCCAACTCTATAAATTTGGGTTCCTCCTGTGTTGGCCCATTCTGGTCGGTTAATATGGTTGGTTGTTATGGAGGGTAGACTCACTATGATTATCATTTATGTTCCATTGGAAATTTCAATTAGAGTTATACCCCTTGTACTAGGGAGTTCGTTCGGGCCTCCCCCTGTTAGTTTCCCTATCCTATATCAGAAATATTTGAGATGTCTATTATGGTGGGGAGCCCATTTGTGTCTCCCCATACTAGTAACTCAGATTGTTACATGGTCTTGGATTGGCAGTAGGTATTCTTTTTCAGAGAAATATAACAACCTACATCTTCCTTGGGTAAATTTTGGGAGTGGATAACACCTAATGGTATAGTTAGATCAAGGTAAGTGTAACCTTGTTCGTTGTTGTTGTTCATTTGGGTAAATTGCTGGAATCATGTTTGAATAGTGTTTGAGGAGTTATTTTGTGATAAAATCTGAATATAAATTATCATTTCATAAAGTGTCTTATTATTTGGTTGTTGAGAGTATTACTTCCTTGATTGATCAATTTGAGGTGTTTAGGCCATTTGGGGGCGGGTGAAACTTGACAAAGGAGTCCATTTTGTCCTTTCGGTTGGGTTTGGTTTTTGCATTTGGCCTTTCTGTGGCATTTCAAGGGAATAATGTTTTATGGTGGGGATAATTTTCACATCCATGCCTTCTTTTAAATGTATTTTTCATTTAATTTCAATTACTTCTTTGTTTTGAGGGTTTCATATTCATTTTGGTGGAAATGGTAGGTTTTGAAAATTTGAGCCAAACCATGTGCCCATTTTCTGATTTAAAAATAAATTGTGTTTCTTTCATAACTCATTAATTTTCAAAATTTTACACTCATTCCACTTTCTAATTAGATAAATGGTATATTAAAACCACTATATCAAATTAGAACCCATAAAAATCTATAAAAATGATGGATTTGTGTTTTTTATTAAGGTGTTGGGTCAGCCCGAAAGCCTATTTCCTACTTTATAAAAAAATTAATTCTTTAATATCTCCTTAAATTTCTTATGGTTTTTTGGTGATTCTAACTGTAATACAAGACCACTTACTGAAGGTGTGCTCACATGCTCTTCTCCCCCTCTTTGGATCTCACCCCTACGTATTAGGGAGTTCTTTCTTAATCATTCTCAAATCGCCCATATTTGAAGTTGTAAAATGTTTATTTCATAACAGCTTCCATTATTACTATTTTTTCCCAAAACTCAATCACCACATGGCCAAATATGACTCCTCCAATCCTTTTTACTAGTTCTAGTTACATTAATATTCAACTATTGGTGGATTTGGGTTGATTTCATCAAGATTTATTCAAGTAAGTGTTTATCTATTAATTTCCTTCATTCTCCTCAGGGTTTCCTCCCACATTCATAATGTTTAAAAATGTCTAGAAGTTAGGGTTCAAACCTAGGTTTTTATTTGGTCTCTTTTTGGTCAAATATTTGGTTTTTAGGTTGGGTTTCACATCCTTGAGGTGTGGCTATGGTGTGGTTGATGTTTCACACCAATATTTGGGGGTTTTGATTCAAAAGGCATGTGATTCCATGTGTAATCGTTTATTTATGTGATAGCATGATAGATTTAATTATTTTGAATGTTCCTCATATGATGTTAATTTTTCAAAACCCATTTTTGATGGATTTTGTTAAGAGGTTAATTTTACAGTTTCACTTTGTTTCAAATTGGCTGTTTTCCATGTGTAAACT
This sequence comes from Viscum album, assembly GCA_963277665.1. Classification (NCBI taxonomy): domain Eukaryota; kingdom Viridiplantae; phylum Streptophyta; class Magnoliopsida; order Santalales; family Viscaceae; genus Viscum; species Viscum album. The sequence goes on from OY728123.1 coordinate 1,766,150,180, forward strand.
TTGTGGTAAACTTTTGTTTGGTTTTATAAAATTTGAAAGTGGTCTGTTAAATATTTTTTGTGCTGAAAATTCTTCTTTGGTAGGGTATTGATGTGCCTTTGGGTTTAAAAGAGTGTTTTTGAATAGGTTTTATGTGTAAAACCTTGTTTCATTCATTGAAAGTGTTTTATTAAAACATGTGTTCTTCATGAGTATCTTTTGTGGTATAATTTGAGGTGATTTTATAGTACATGAGAATGGTTTATTAAATTTTTAAAGAGTTTCCATGTTTTTTTTGATAGGGTCTTGGTGTGATTTTTGCCTTGAAATGGGGTTTTGAAATGGGTTTTGTCTGAAATACCAAGTTTTACCCTTTGAGATTTTTTTGTGAATATTTTAAATGTTTTATTTGGTTAAAAAAGTTGGAAAAGAGTGCATATGTGCTGTTTGGGTGAGTATTTTCACCTAATATGGGGTTTTGAAATGTAATGTGGTGATTTAAGATGTCAAACATTTTTAGAATGTTTTATAAATTGCTGAAATGTTTTTTCTAAAGGAAAGAGAGGGGCGAAACACATTTGGGGGTTGTTTTTTGTGTGTGTGATGTGAAAAATGAATTTTTTTGATAAATGAAGTATTATGTGATGTGTGTGTGGGATATTATGTGAGTTTTACTATCTTGTAATGGTTTTATAAAACTATTAAAAGGATTTATGGATGTGATAAAGAAATGTAAAAAGTGTTGTGGTCTATTTTGGTGTGAGTATGATTTCAAAATGAATTTGAATGAAAAAATGTATTACGTGACATTAGTGATATACATGTGGGATGTTTAGTGAATGTGTGATGTGGAAGTGGTATTTCCTCATGAAAACTATATTTCATGACTTGTTGATCTTATTTGAGAACAAGAGGGAAACTCGTGTATCTAGGTGGGTGGATGTGTACTAGTATGCTAATGATCCCATGGGGTTTGACATTAGTTTCACATAGCATGTTTGACTCATACAACACTAACTAAACTAAAATTATGGTGGTGGTGGGGAACACTGGGTTTTGGGTATGCATCATACTAGTGGCTCGTGTTCACGAGAATGGATATTGTGATAGTTACTCTCACCGATATACGAGGTACCTGGGACCCACATCAAGCTAGTGATTCGTGGTTACTTTCCCATTGCTTGTACTAATTAGTTACCTTGTGCTTACCATTGGCATATGGTATGGTTGGCTATAAAATTTAGTATCGTTGACATTATTTTTAAAAGTGTCGATTCTTTAAAATAGCCCACTGAAAAACTTATTTTATTTAAGTTGTACCTTTTAGAAATTGTTACTATCATTTCATGTATTGAAATCATGCATGATTTTTATCTTTGAATGATTATCACATGGAATATCTAAGTGGTGGTTTCTACTTGGGTTTTTCTCACACCCTACATACATATTTGGGTGTAAGTAGACTTGGCTATTTTTGCTGCGGGTTTGTGTATTGATTTTGTGCGAACAGTTCTGGTTTTTACTGGTCCATTGTGATGTAGTGTAGTGGATATGGCTTTAGGGCAGTTCCTATCACTATGTAGAGGTTCTTGGGCGGTATTTTGTTGTTCTATTCATTTGTTATTGTCTTTGAGAGTTGTTTAATACCATGTAATTCAGTTCTGATGTTCTGTAAAATATAGTTTTGTTTGAAAAATCCAGATTGGTTTTATTGGAATTGTTTGTCATCGTATGTTTATAAACTCAAGTAAATAGTTCCAAATTTTATTTTTATGATATTCGGAACCTGTGGTTGCCTTTGGGGATCAGGAATGCCCTTCAGGCCTTATCATGGGCTGGGTTTGGGGATGGTTTTTATAGCGACCAGATTCGATTTGGGATAAAATATTATTTTCTTATTTTTTTATATTTCATGGGTTTTTTAGTAATAAAAAAGGGGTAGATTGTTGGATAGATTATTTTGTTCCAACACATATCAGTTTTTATGTTCATTAATGATCCAAATAACGGCCAATTTTTTTTCTAACAAGGTTATCTTAGGTGTTTCATACAATATTTTTGAGAAGTTTATCTTATGCTTAGTGAAGTATTCGATCTATGCTAAAGTTTTTTATCTTACGAGAATCAATAAATATATTCCATCTATATAGAACTAGAAAAAAATTGTTTAGGATTTTTATCTAATTATGTAAAAAAATTACCTTATAGAGAAATGGTTGATTTATTGAATGCCCAAGTTATATTCTCTAGTCAGAATGAAAATATGATAAGATGTTATCTTGTGAATATGATATTTTTATAATATTATCTCAAAAGAGTCAGGGAAGTTTTAAAATTTAAGTTTCACATCTATGTAAAATATTCATCATCAACAGAAGAATTATCATTTGTGGTATTGAATTCAGTTTATCTTATGATGAAGACCAAGAGTTGTTTTATGTTACATAGTCTCTCAGGAAGTTATATTTTTTATGAACACTACTAACAATTGAATAATTTATAATGACATAGATTTTATGATGAATTTTGTTATGAATTTTATAATATGTTGATATTCCATTTCATACTTTTAGATTTTTTACAAAAGAGATTATCCATTTTTGGAAAGATCAATCTTTTCCATCATTTCTATGAATGGAATGATCTGAAGAACTTTAATATTTCTGGCATCGCTACCACAAAAGTAATTTCTAAATTTGGAAGGAATGTACATGTGTCCTTTATATCCTATATTATCAATTAATCAACACTTAGGTCACTTGACCATTAGGGTCATCTTCTAATTATGTCTAAAATGTTATATAAAAGGAATAGTTAGTCACTGCATGAATGAAGATGATGAATATGATACAGTTAAACGTTAATAAAGATAAGAACACTCATATACATGAATTAAATGAATTATTATACATAGAAAAGATCAATCATAATCGATAAGGATATTTATACTAGTTCTATGAGTTTCAGTAAAGATCATACCAATCTATAAATTGAATACTATAATATTCTCATGCATAATCTTCAAATACTATCTATTACTGCCTGTAACTATGTATTGCAATAATTTACTTCAAAAAACAAGTGCCCATAAGGGGATCTCGATGTAGGTTTCCCTCCCTCTCGCTGCGGCCAGCTCCTCCGCTACGGAGGGAGCGACTCCTCCCCATCGCGCTCGGAGGGATGGTGGTGGACCTCCGTTGCAGCGGCGCTTTGTGGTCTTCTCTCAGGAAGTGGAGATGCTCTTGGGCTTCGGTGGTTGCTGGTTCGGGTCCGCAAGTGTAAGACCGGTCTTGTTGACGACATACTCTCTGGAGCACTCCTGGATCAGATCTCGGCAGATTTCTGTTGTCCGGTGGTGTTTTTACTCGTGTTCAAGGGTCGCACTCTTGCATCAGATGTTCTTGGGTTCTGTCTCCTATTAGGTGAGTTTGTGGGGGTTTTGCTATGTCTGACACAGTTGGTTTGCCTGGTGGCGGCGGGATCTTCTGTTCCATGGATTTTTTTCTTTGCTTTTGTGATTTGTGGTGTGTTTTGTGGTTCGATCTGGCAGTTTTGATCTGGATTTGATTTTCCAGTGGAGGTAGGCCGTTCTCTCCGATCTTCATCTATGTTTTTGAATACTTGTTTGAGGTTCTTTATTCTGGGTTTTGGTGGTTGTTTTACTTCCCGTTTCGTCTGCGAGTTTTATCCGGCCGTGGATCTTTCTCTCCTCATCGTTTACCGGTGACGTCGATGATGTTGTTGTCTCTGTTGAAGTGGGCTCCGTTGTAGTGGATGTGGTGGCTATTGATTGCTTTCCGGCGGTGTAGATGGATGTTGAAGGTCCGTGAAGTCAGTGCCAGGTCCGACTTGTCTCACTGGCGACCTTGCTGTAGGTTGCGTTGGGTTTTGCGACAACTCACTTCTTGAGTTCGACACAGTTTGGATTGATGACATGTCTGATCAAGTTCCGAGGTGATGCAGAACTCAAGTGATTTCAGCTTTCGAAGTCTGCGCATGTTTCAGGTCGTGTGCGGGGCTCGTGGCTTAAGGTGATGATGGCGGTGGAGCTGTTTTTTGAAATTTGAATTTGAAATTTGAATGTTGTTTGGTTTGTATGGATCTTCCTGGTTACCGGTTTTCCTTAAACCGACTTTGATTAATAAAAAAAAATGATTTGAAACCAATAATTTCCTTCAAATATTATTCATTCTATTTTTACACTCAATTTAAAAGTGTGTATTGATACTGTGGATAAGTATTGTGGAAGGAAACCATGGTTAATGATTTTAGACTTTTTTATTAAGTCGTAATTACTTGTACTCAGGTAGGAGCCCTAGGAAAAAGGGATACTAAAGAGAAAATCCCCAAACTCATGGATTAGAGTGTTGGTGGTGTGTAGAAGGGGATTTAGGTTCCTTTAATGATTATAAATCTCCTATTTTTTCACCCATTCCTTTAGTTTTTTACATACCCTTCAAAGTTTTTAAATGAAATGATCATAACTCACATATCATGAAGAGGGATATTTTTTGTAATGAAATTTTTTTGGAAGTTAATTTCCACCCTCTTGAGTGTTCGTCTACACATTATCTAAAAAAAATTAAATCCAAACTATTATCAAATTAAGTGTTCTAATAATTATTTCCATTTGAAGTGCCCAGATTAGTGAAAAATCAATGAGATGGGAAGGGGTGAATCAATGATCCCTTAATGATTTTTACAAATTTATTATTTTCAATGAAACCTCTATGGATGGTTAAATCCTCCATCCACTATTCCTGAGTCTCCTAGATTTACCTCGAATGATTCTGTAAATATAAGGTTATTAAACCTAAGTATTTACAATGTTTTGTTCAAAGACCTACTCCTTGTTGTGTTGGTTATTATCCCAATAATATATTCTCTACATTAATCAGATGAATAATTATAATGGTTGATAAAAAGTCACACTGTTTCTCCCTTGATTCCCATAGGAGGTTCTTTATACTGTATCTTACAGTGTTACCAGAGACTCATTGGCCTTCTCTATAGTCTCACCGATTTCTTTTTCTCTTGATTCTCATAGGATTCTCTTTTCACCCCTAAGTCACATGATAGTCTGCCTACTTTTGATGCTCTTGATTCTTTATATATTGATCTTATTATCTTCCCCCATGATGTTTCCATATCACACTTTCCAATTTACCTCTTCAATAATCTTCAACATGCATTTTTATGGTCGGTTGTCCTTGCTCAATAATTCTGATCACTTATTTGGATCAGTGCTCAGGGAAACAATGATCGGGAAATTCATCCATCTTCTGATGAAGACCCAGCCTCACTAATATGTGTGCAAGTTGTTTACATGACTTCATGAAAAATAATATGAAAGAATGATCTTGCACAATATCAACACCATCTGTCTTGAATTCTCAATCACTTACATCTCAGATATAGGATCTTCTTTAATTATGCACGGCTTTGATATCTATTCAATTATTCTTCATTCATGGGTTTAATGGAATCCAAACTCCTTGCATTGGGTATCTCACTATCTTATCAGACATTCATATGATTATGCATGATTGCATTCATGTATAATGTGTTTCTTGTACGCTCGAACACACACTGTTCACTTGAATCAATGGTTTATGTTGAATTTGTGCATATCATGCATATACACATGTAATTTTCACATAGTTCCATCTCATTCTCAATATTCACACCCAAATACTTCCTCACGTGTTCGTGGTCATGCATGTATGTTTGGATATTAATTTATGTAACCTGAACACGCATAGTGAATTACCTTTCATACTTTTATATACATGATTTATTAATGTTTCTCAAATTCACAATTAAAAGGAGGATCACAGAGGTGCATGAGCTACTTATTCATATGAACAAACCTGAATGGATATATGATTTGTGTGCACCAAGATTCATCTTCTTCTCAAGGGGAAGTGTGTTTGTATACTACCTTGAATATTCAAAAACCTTCTGCCTCTGGGGCTCAAAACCCGAATGGGATTAATCTCGGTGTGCAAGATCAATGTTTCCATATTTAATGAAAATACTTATAATACCTTTTTTAGAAACTGTCTTTCTAATGGACTACCTCATGGGTTTCTCAATCAAAACACATGAACCAGAGAGGGTTTTGTGGTTCTGGATGTGTCGTCCCAAAACTGGAAGTTCTATGCACAATCCCTGTATGGCTTCACAAACCAGTTCTTCATGAAGAAACAAAATATTGTAAATAAATTCTTTAGTTATAGTGGGAGCATTCTCCTTGGTGTAGTATTATCATAAAGAGTCCTTCCTTCCTCACAAAAGAAATAGTTGTGCAGAGATTCTCACCACGGTACTCTGTTCTTTCGAGAACAAGATATTTTTCAATTTTCTCAACACCAAACCCTCAGTTGGTGGACCTTTATTTATAGACAACAATAATAATGTTTATCCACATTCAAATCCCATAATAATCATAATTTAAATCATCCCTTTGAATGTCCAAGAAATTACACTTTGAAATATTCAAACACGGGTGGAGATATTCCGCATATCTCAATTTGTTTCTATTCAACACGGGCTCTTAATTTCACATTAATACATCACTTTCATACACTATTAGTTATATAAAAATATCAATCATGAATTCCTGAGATCCATGATGGGGCCTTGAAACTGTGTTTTCTTTGGACTCAATGTGCTCTTCATGTTTTTTCTTCTCGCACAAACATTTAATATCATGCATGGTATCGTGACATCCAAATTATCATAATGTGGTGGATTTTCTCTTCAAAAGTTGCCGGAAATGAGATATTGGTGGTTTGTTCACAGATCCAACATACTACGACATCAAGAACCCTTCATCTGATCGGAGGTATAAGATGAAGAATTGGATTATTGATGGTCATTGGATCGACTCAGATTGTATGTATACGACATGTTTTTATATTTAAAATAGATCAATGACTTTGATTATACATGAAATGATCAAGTGGTTGGGATTTATTCTATTTTTTTAAACTGTGATAAGTATCTGTCTATTTGTCTCATATCGAACTGGGGATGCAGATTAAAAAACATTTATCAATGAATCCACTCCTGCATCAGCTCAGATTACTCCTTCCTCCTCCACGGTACCGCCGCATACCATGTTCAATGGGGCAACACTCGACGCCCACTCTCTCTGGGGGCCCCTATCACATACTATGCACAAGATCACCCATTTCTCTCTTAAAGTCCTTCAAACACACCTTCTTCTTAAATGATGACCTAGAGGCCTCCTTTAGGAAAGGTTTACCACTATTTACTACATGTTCCTAGGGTTGAGGATACTGATTAGCTTAGTATACTGGCCAACATTTTTGTATAGTTCCCCATTCGAAAACACTTAGTAAAAATTAAATGATATATATAATGTAATAAAACATGTAGTGTACGGACACTACAACTTAGAAATCTAAACCTTTTCATCCTCAGGCATAATTCATATTCTTCTATTAATTTTGGAATTTGAATTCAAAATTACTTCAAGAATGTACCCAACATCTCTTAGTCATTTAAGATCATCACAATCCTCTCAAACACTTCATCCAATCAAAAACAAACGGATGGATCTTCCAAACTCATCCTACAGTCAACTATTGCAAGGCCTTGTTCAAATGTTGCAAAAATATGTCATTCATTGACACATCTCATGGAACTTTGGAGTAGTTCAACAATCATCTTAATTACTGTGGAGAATGATCAAGCATGACATCTAACATTGCATCCAATGTCATTTTATTAATAGTGATTATCTCAGCAACTCAACTAACCCAATTCATAATCAAATTGGGCTTTTCACTAAGTCAATAACATTAATTTATGTATCACTACTTCAATCATCATCATCACCACAATCTTTACCTTTCCATACACATATTGACACATTATTGACAAAAAATGAAACATTATGGCCAACAATATCCCCATTTGTATTTTTTTTCAATATCTCATAAGAACACTATATAAATGTCAATATGTGTGCCAATATTTTTTCCCCTTATTGGAAATCAAATGCAAAGGGTAAGTTGGGACTATTAAAAAACTTGTTCTCTTCCTTTTAAATAATACCTTATTGGATATTTTTTAGAGATTGATGATGTCACATGGTTCATTTATCAAAGAGCCTTTTGATAATCAATTCTATGCCTACTTGGGATAACCTGGTGTAGAATAAAGGAGATATATGACCAATGTTTTCAGGGTTGTCCATAAACAACCATGAATGTGAAATCATTCTCAAAATTTACCAACACCTCTCCATGTGATTGGAAATAATCATATTTTTTAATGAATTAATAAATACTACACATACTTCTACAATCATATTGAAGAGTTCAAATGAATATATAAAATCTCCCCCTTCATCCCAACTTTTCATCAATCATGCACTCCCCCTTAATTGACTTGATAAATACAATTAAGAAAAAATGATGAAAGTGTGACTGCAGTACCTCATGTTTCAACTTCTGGAGATGATTTGAATTTTTAGATTTTCCATGATGTAATCCTTGATATCATATACTTCATATTTTATCCCTATCAAGGGGTTAAATCTCTTTGATTTACCTTGGTGGAAAATATCTTTATATATTCTTCAATATATTCATGTTGATAAACTTCCACTATGGATAATTCCATGTATTTGTCTAATCCAAAGTAATTTTCCAACATTTTGTTCTCCAAATTGTTCATTCAATTCTCCTCTTGATAATGACTTTCAACTTCAATTCCTAGAAATGTAAGCACGCATATACAAAAAATATGGGAATAAGATGGAATACATGTGATCTTCATAATAAGAGAAAAAGGGATGAGAATTTCCTCTCAACATAAGAACTCATTTTCTGGTAGCTCTAATGTGTTTGGTACTATTCATGTTTGCGTCTCCCCTCTATTTAACATTTTTATCTTTCATTTTTATCAGGGACCCTTTACATCCATTCACCTTTAACTTGTATGGATTGATTGTCCTTGCTTCTCCCACTGGTGAAGTATCTTCCACTGGTGCATGTTTTTCAATTTTCAACATATTCATTTGAGCTGGTAAGACAGTTATACATTTAATTCATTACTTCTATACTACTTGAACCATACACATAGTACTTTTAATACACTTTAGTTTTCAAGTGTTTACAACCTCTCATGAAATTTTTATTATTCTTCATGTGGAATATTATGTAGTCCATTTGCCTTTTCTTTAAATAGTACGTCATCTTCATTTTTTTTCATTTCTCTAGAAACATGAAATTGATCTGGCCAAATAACAATACACACCTTAACATATTCTATTTTTTATCTTCGAAATTGATGCTTTAAATCTTCAAAGTTACCTTTCTTAAAAAAATTATCAAAACCATCTTCAGGAATGTATTCAATCAATCCTAACTTCTCCTGGATTGATTATCCATTTAATTTCATATTGTGTCCATTAATTTCCATTGACTTTTTTTAGTGATCCATGGTAAGACCTTTCATTCCATAGTAGAAGCATAATTTTTTGGTTGAGATGATATTCTTGGAATCCAGCATAAACTACTTATTGGGAATAGTGTATTTTACAGTTTTCTTGAATTTATTTTTTGGAATATTCCTATTGGAATACATTATACCTTTTGTTCCTTTATTATACATTTGTTGTGTCCTTTTGTTCTTATCAGTATATGAATGATTCATGGTTAGAATAAACCAAAATTCATCATAATAGTGGCCACTTCTATTGCAATTATCATGTAATTCTTCAAGAAAATAAAATATGTTCTTGATAGACAGTTTCTTCATCTATGTATTCAAATTTAGCTTTCTTGGAAGCTTTATTTCATCAAATATAAATTTCCTAAATATAGCCTTACTTAATTTTTATATGCTGACACATTATACAAGAAACTATTTTCTTTATTCCAAAACTTCCAAAAACACCAAAATTTGCCCATAAATCTGATTTTTCTTATAGTATCAGCCTTGCTAGATTCAGTGCATGGTTTTTCTTTATAGAACATTCTTTATTTCGTTAAATAATCCATTTTGGAATTATTATTGTTAATCATTCCAATATCAACATTTGATTTATTTATGGATGTATCATCATTTTTATCGATATATATCTTTCCAACTTTTAGCTTTGAACATGTAGTTGCAGATGAAACTACATTAGTAAAAACAGAAGTAACTGGTTTATGGGATACCTTCTTCTTGGAGGATGTTTCCATTGGTTTAGAATATGATATAATACTCTTATTAAAATCCTAGACCTCAATTAAATCTTTAGTGGTACCATCTCTTCTTTCAGCTATTGGGAAGTTCCAGCACGGGGTGATTGTTGATTCTTTAATTTCTCCTCCATCTCTAAACACTTCATATTGAGAGAGTTCTTTTCATCCTCAACTAATCTAAAATTACATTTCAGGTCCTCTTTCAGCTTTATCATTTTTTCATCATACACATTTCATAATTCTCCCAATGATATTCCAAGCTTCATTACCTTTTTAGCTTTGTCTTCTAGTTGTTCACCTTTGAAAACCATAGAAACTTTGTGCAAATTTTCAAGTGCATGGAATGATTCTACAAAGAAAATCTAAAATAATTTGTTCTAAAAATTAATTCTTTGTAATTCTCCAGTAACATCATCAAATATTTAATTCCAAATAGAAATTGTTTCTGCCTTTTCCTTCACATGTTTTGTTAGAGTGTTAGACATACCATCCCTTTTAGACAAGGCCTTTTCATGGAATCAGATTTTATTCCAATAGTAATATTTCATCTCAAAGAAATTTGAGGACTGTAGAAATATATATTTAAACTTCTCTTTAATTATTCATAATATGTTTTTTGTGTGCTGACTGAAGATCAAATATTGATATATCATCATCACAACTTAACCAGGCTTCATCAGAATAGTCATAATAATAAAAAGAATTATCTCATGTGGTACCATCTAGATTACCTTCATTAGAAGGTGTATCTCCATTAAAAGTAAGATTATTATTCAGATTCCTTGACTGTTTCATCATCCTATTGTTATGAGTCTTTGAATATATCTCAATTTGATGTTGCTTACTCTTTTCCTGAAATATTCACTTCATAAATACTCCCTCGGATGTTTCACAGGTGACCTTCCCTGTAATACCAATAGAATATCGCAGATCAGTGTGAAATCACTAAGAGGGGGAGGGGTGAATCAGGGATCCCTTTATGATTTTTAAAATTTGATTCTTTTAGATTAAACTTATATGGCTAGTTAAAGTCTCAATCCACTGTTATTGTGTCTCTCAACCTAACCTCCAATGATGCTATAAATATAAAGGCACTGAACATAAGGATTTTCAAGGTTCAGTTCAAAGACATACTCCTTACTATGTTGGATATTCTCCCCAATATAGATTCTCCACTATAATCAGATGAATAATTAAAATTTTTGATACATAGTCACACTATATCTCTCCAGAGTCCCCCAAGAGGTTCTTTAAACTACATCTCATAGTGTTACCAGAGTCTCACTGGAATTCCCTAGAGTCTCAATGAATTCTTATGCTCATGAGTCTCACAAGATACTCCTTGATCCAAAGCCACATGATAGTCTACCTCCTTTTGAAGCCCTTAATTCATTGTTTATTGATTTTAGGATCTTCCCCAATGATTTTTATGAATCACACATGCCTTTGTACCTCTTCAAGAATCTTGAAAATCGTTTGTTAAGGTCTTTTGGGATTTCTCAATAATTCTGGTCACTTATTCTGATCAGTCCTCGGTGCAATAATGCTTGGAATATTCTTCCTTCTTCTTATGAAGACCCTTTCTCACTTTTATTTGTGGATATTGTGCACAAAAATTCTTCATGAATAATATGAAAAAATGATCTTGAACAATATCAGTACAGTCTTTCATGAATTCACAATCACTATCAACTCAGATATAGGATCTTCCTTAATTCTTCCCAGTTTTAGTCTCAATTCAATTCTTCTTCATGCATGGGATCAATGGCTTCCAAAATCCTTTCTTTGGGTATCTCACTATGTTCCCACACATGCATATGATTATAAACAATTGTATGCATGTATAATGTGTTTCATGTAATCCCAAACACACATTGTTCACTTGAATCAATTGTTTAGGTTGAATGTGTGGATTTCACAAATCTACACATATAATTTTTCACATAGTTCCATCTATTGCTCAATATGAACACAAAAAACCTTCCTAACATGTGAATGGGCATGAATGTATGTTTAGAAATGATTTTATGTAACACAAAATCACATAGTTCATTCCATTTATTCCTTTTATATCCACTGCTTATTAATGTTTATCATATGCACAGTTCTAATGAGGATCACGTAGGGGTATGACCAACGTCTTCTTATGAAATAACCTAAAAGGTTCTATGATTTTTGTGTTTCTAGATTCTTCTTCTTATGATATGTATGTTTATATGTAAACTCTCTTTAATATTAACAATACTTCCTCCTCTTGTGCTCAAAACACGAATGAGTATAATCTCGGTGTGTGCGAACAATGTTTCATTCATGCATGAAAATAATAATTCTGCCTTTTTCAAGAAATATTCCTTCATAGTGATATACTATTGGATTTATCAATCAAAACACATGAAATAGAGTGGTTTTGATGGTTCTGGATGTGTCACACAAACAAGGGAGGTGCTACCCATTGTCCCTGTAAGTCTTTATAAACCAGTTCTTCAGGAAGCAACTCAAGAGTGAAAATAACTTGTTGAGTACTCTTGGGAGCCTTATCCTTCATATAGGATTATCATGAGGTGGCATACCTTCCTCACGCAAGTATGAGTTGTGAGGATATTCTCCTCACGGTGATCTGTTCTATTGAGAATAGGAGATTTCTCAATTTTCTCAACACCAAACTATCAGTCAAGGGATATCTTTTTATTGATGATGATAACATCATTTCTCAGCATTCAAATACCATAAGAATCATCATTTAAATCATCCCTTTTAATATACTCAATCTTCATCTTTGAATTATTAAAATGAGGGTAAATATATTCCACATTTCTCAGTTGGTTTATGTTCAATGTGGGATTCTCATTTCACGTGAATACATCACATGCATGCACTGAGAGTTGCATGGAAATTTCAATCATGAATTACCAAGATCTATGACGTGGCCTCACAACTGCATTTTCTTTGGCCTCCATGTGTTCTTCATGTTTTGTTGCATGCATGAAAATGTAATAGAATGAATGGTATCATGACGTCTAGATGATCATAATGTGGTGGATTTTCTCTTCAACAGTGGCCATAAATGAGATCATGGGGATTCGGTCACAACACCAATGTACTGTAGTATTGGTAACCCTTCATGCGATGTGATGTAGAAGGTGGTTGGTAGGATGATCAATTATCATTGGACCGACATAAATCAGACGAATATGACATGTTCAAATATTTAAAATCAGTTTTTTATGGTTCTGAAAAAATTTTATCAAAAAGGGATACAGTTTGAAATTTTTCTAAAAATGGGTCTCTAGATGCGTGAACCCCATTCACGCAACTTCTATGTAGAGAGATTCATGAACTAGTTTCGCGCATCTTTTAAAGTCGAGATGAATGATGTGTGAACCTCGTTCACGCATTAGGATGAGAAAATCTATAAAAAGTGGTCCCCCTATATTTATTCGTCTCCTCTAGATATTTCTACGAAGCCCTGCAAAATTTCTTTCTCAAATTTTTTTTCTGCTTTTAAAAAGGTACAATTTATATTCAAATTGTCAATTGTTTAATTGTGTTTATTTATTTGATTTGTATGATTTATTTATTTGATTTGTGATATATAGAAACTATTGTGTGTGTGTGTGGTTTACTTATTTCATATATATTGATGTGTAAATTACTTTCTTTTATATGATTTAATTCATGAACCATGTGTCTTTTGTATAAATTCATATTGAATGTTTAGGAAAATTAATTTTGTCGTGTCTAAAATGTTGTATGAATTCATATTTAATGTTTATGAAAATTAAATATTTAATAAAAAAAGTTATTTTGAAAGTAATATTAATTTCAATTATAATATTTTGTACACTAGTAATGTAATTTTTGAATAATATATTTGTTATAAGTATTATATTTAAATTTATGAAAAAATATATAGAAATATTGTTTTGTTAATGGTATAAAAACAATTTTGTATAAATAAAGTTTTTAAATTATATTAGTTAAATTAAAAATATTAAATATAAAAGAGGTGTTGTTATTTAATATGTATTTCATATACAAATAGATATAATAAGTATGCCCAATAACATGGTAAGTGGTGTGCTGAATGATCTTAAGATGACTGACCGATGCATAAATGAAATTTCATGTCTTGTTTTGTAAATGTGGTTATTTAATTTGTAATAATTGCATTTAATTTTCTATTTTGATGATATGTGAGTCATATGTGAATAAGTATGTAAGGACTTGTGTGTAAACATAAAAAGTTTATTTATTTCATACCCCTATACCCCCTCACATGCAAGTGAGTAAATTTTTAATTAAAAGGAAATCAACAAGATGCGTCCCTGAAGAGGTGTCCTGGATAGGTGTCCCTGAAGAGGCATTCAAGAAAAAGCATTCGACATGAGGCGTTTCTATTTGAAAGGATACTGAGAATTGCTAAAATATTTGATAATAGAGACTCCAAAATATTTGATAATAGAGACTCCATGAGTCTACCCTTAGGTTTTAGTTAGTTTATCAAATAATGATAAACTATTCATAACTCTCAAGATCAAGTCATGATTAATTATTCGTAAGTAATAAAAATATATAATGTTATATTAAGTAATGTAAAATATTGATGTAGTATATAATATTTTATTAATTATTTTTTTATAGGTAATAATGTCTTCACAAATATATTTCAATGGTGAGACCATTTATACGGAGCAGGGATTTAGCTATAGCATGCCACCTGTCAGAGTGGAAAATATTCATGGTTTTATGACATTGGATGTAGTTTGTAATAAGATTTATTATCGGTTAGAATTGAGGGTCGATCAATCCATTTCTTCAATCACATATCGACATCAACAACATCCTAAATGTTTCTAGCACACCAAGTACCCTTTGGTTGATGATGATGATTGGATGGATGTGTCTTTCTTATTTAGACAACAGTGTGGTAATGGTTTGATGGAATTGTATGTCGTGATTTCTAATATAGATGCGGTGAAAATGACTACTACAGAACCATGTTTTGTGAGCTCTGTAGAAGTTAGTCCTTCACATCAGTCTTTTGCATTGCATCCTTCTCATTTGACTCCATTAATAGAAGAAAATAATGAAGAATATGATCAAAATTTAGAAGGAAATTTAGATGACATACCTTTGTGTGTTTATATTGTTAATTCATGTTTATCTGAGGATAAAGAATCTGGGGATCCATCAGGAGATGATGTGGGTGATGGTGATGTGGAGAATGAACCTTCTGAGGTTCCTTTGAGAGATTTGGGTGAGGGTGATGTGGGAAATGATCCTTCTGAGGTTCCTTTGAGAGAAATACATCCACTACATCCACCAGATAGTGGTAATCATCCTTATGTTTTTAGTTCCTTAGTCAAAGGAATATCTCTTGAATAACATTTTGATTGGGATGTCATTACACCAGCATTTGAATTCCTTGGAATTATAGGGAATAGGTCTGCATAAAATGATAACACCGTATATGTCATGCAAGAGTTTGAAAGTAAATTAGCCATGAAAAATGTGATAAAGAAATACTAAATTGAGCGACATTTCACATTTTTGGTTGATGAGTCAAAGAAGAAAAAATATATCATTTTTTGTGAAAAATATGGTCCAGAATGTAAATTTTGATTAAGGGAAATATTTGATAAAAAAAATTCATGTTGGAGGAATACCTAATTAGAAGGGCCACTCACTTGTGTGCATTCAATCTTTTTAGAATATCAATATTCCCTTGATTCAGATTTTATATCAAATGTTATATTTGTGATGATATGAACATGTCAGGATGTTCCCATTGCCCATGTTCAGGAAACAATTCAACAGTTGTATAACTAAAAGATAACATATACCAAAGCATGGAATGTAAAACAAAATGCAATTTTAGAAGAGTATGGTGATTGGGATGACTCATTTGCTATGTTTCCACAACTTATGGAATTGTTATCTCTCAACAATCATATTTTTTATCAGTTAGACATTGTTTAGTATCTATCCCCCAATAACCAAGTTTATCGGACAAATGTGAAGATCAATAGGGTTTTTTGGCCATTCAGGCCATGCATTGCTGCCTTTCCCTATAGTAAAAAATTTATTCAAGTCGATGGAACTTTCATATATGGCATGTATACAGGTGTTCTACTCATTATAGTCACACATGATGGTAATCATGCTCCTCTTCCACTTGCTTTTTCTATTTTTGAAAAGGATAATTTTGAATGTTGGAGTTGGTTTTTGGCATGTGTACATGTTCATGTCACACAAAACCTTGGCATGTGTCTGATATCTGATCTCTATTGAGCTATTATATAGGCTTTGGTTATTTATGGGTTTTCAAGGATTGTGGAAAATGTTTATCATCGTTATTGAATTAGACATATTGCATGTAATTTTAATAAGCATTTCAGATATGATGCCATAAAGAAGGCGATCCTCAAATTGGGTATGATATCTAATATTAATTTTTTAAAAACAAAATTTATTCTCCATTTTAATAAATTATTCTTATATGGTTTCATCCTATGAGACCCGACAAGAATGGTTTGACCGATGCCATAAAGATATATAAACTTCTAATGAAGATGTGTATGAATATATTATGCATATTTTGAAGGAAAAAATAGTCATTAGCATATGATGGTGGTAGAAGATATGGCCATATGACCACAAATATAGTGGAGTGAATAAATGTGGTACTCAAGGGTGTGCTCAAACATCCGATCCTTGGGTTAGTGCAAGAGAAATTTTATATATGTGTTCACTACTTTGTTGATCGGTCCCAAAAGGACTATTAGAGGATATAAAATGGAATGAATTTATGAAGCATTTCCAAAGTGATATTGATCTGATACTAAATGAGGCTTCAAGATGGACTGTTCTATCCTTTGACAGGGAAAAAAGAGCTTTCAGGTAAGACTATGCTACGACCATGCTACATGCACTAGTGGTTGAGTGTTTTTAGTGATGTTTGATAACAAATACTGTGATTGCAGAAACATTCAGGCATTTATATGTCCATATTCACATGTTATCATAGCTTTTGCTTTAGTAAATATATCATGGGAGCCATATGTTGACCCAGTTTATCACATGAGCACTTAGGTTAACTATTATAGTGTATCTTGGATGCCTATTTGTGACTTTAATTCTATCTCATTTTTTGTTGATCAGTTGACCATCATCCCTAATATTTCCAAGTTTCATAATTTGGTTCTGTTTTCATTTATGATTTTTTCAAGGTCTGTCATTTATTAAATTATCGGCTTCATACTACTAGGTTACGACCCCAATGAAGACCAAAATCAAGTAGAAATCAGAAATGAAATGGATTAGCCTTGACAGCGAGGAAGGAGAATAAATTTCATTATTTGTCATGCAGAAGGGCATACTCATAACAGATGTCCCCAATTGGCAGCATAGAGCTCCACATCTCATCATCCAAGATCATGTTTGTGTATTGTATCACAAATATGTATATTTTGATTTGTATGTGGAAGTTTCGGTATTGAATCCTTTTATTTCTGAATTTCTCTATATATAACATGTTTTAAGTGTGGTTTGTCTCATTTTTTGATTCTCTAATAATGAATTTTGTGATACTCAATCTATTAAAAAACAACATAGAATGAAAATTAATATATCATGCTTCCACTTGTAACAAAGTCATTAATCCACACAAAACAAATTAAGTATAAATCAAAAATATTAACACATTCATTTTTCATTTGATTCTTCTAGATTTATTTAAATAACAGTTGAAAATTATTATTGAACCTCTCATACCACATGAACCAATGCATACTACCTTGAGATTATATGAGAATATGAAATAACACTGATACCATCCATATTATTATCATCCCTATGCATTCAAGTATCTTATGGCCCACACAAAAGATATAACTCATGGAATCCCACATGAAATGCTTATAACACCTCAATTGGTTTTAATTAATACAGAACTCATAAATATTGAATTTCAAAATTATGTAATAGGGTCATTTATTTATTGAGGGGATTGGTCAAGTAATAAAAACACTAATCCACACACAAAAAATCAAGTATAAATCGAACATATTAACACAATCATTTTTCATTCAATTGTTCTAGATTTATTTAAATAACAGTTTATTTTTTTATTAAATTCACTATAATAAAGTAATGATGATATCATTTTTGCAGATGGAATATTTTCCATTACTCACATCTCAGGATACACATGTATCACGACTACTTTTAGAGGGATGTGTAGTGCCTCTATTTAGTGTACGTAGATCTCACTATTTCCATCATACCGCACCACCTCCCACTATCATCCCTCATCTTTGTCGTGCTGGATTCTATGGCATAGCAATGTGAGACTTCACCATTATCGATTATTAGATCATTTTAGCACTTGTAGAGAGATAGAGGCTAGAGTCACATAATTTCCATTTCAGAGAGGGAGGATTACTATTACCCTACAGGATGTGGCCAATATGTTGGGCCTCCCCATCGATGGTGCGCCTCTGACTGGCCGAGTTGGAGCAGATTTTCTAGAGCTTGTTTATAGAATACTAGGAATAGAGGTCCCTAATGATGATAGGACCATCGTTGGTGGTATATTACACATGCCTTGGTTAGACCAGCACATCATACAGTTAGTAGGTGATACTGATGAGATCACTGTGATGTGATTTGCACATGCATATATTTTGAGGCTGATCGGTGGCACGCTTTTTGTTGATCACTCCACTACATTTGTACATTTGATGTATTTATCTTTTTTGGATGATTTTGACGAGGCATGATGATATAGCTAGGGGTCTTCTTTTCTAGAATATACATACATGGCGTTATATAGTGCATATCGCATCAAAAATATGCAGATCATGAGATGCATGGTTTTTCTACAGATGTGGGTATGGGAGCACATCCCTCATTTAGGTCCACATGATCCTGTGACATTACCATCAGATATTGTAGCAGAGGCTTCGCGTATACATTGGTATGTTATTCATTCCTTATACTATATAACTTAATTGTATAACATTATATTATGAAATGTGAATATTATAATATTATCTATAGGTGGAGTCAGGCACATCAACATTCTGATTCCCCCAGACATGACATCCATGACTACAGACTTATGTTGGACCACATTTGACCACACGAAGTAAGTGATTATTATTTATATTTTTAAATCATTAGTCTTTACTATACATGTATTCATTTATTAATTGATAGTTTATTTTTTCCTTCAAATTTTATGGATTCCATATACATATGCTATTATCCAGAGTCTTCCACCGTACTATACAGCGATGCCTGCTATCGGCTCCTGTTGGGTTCCATTGATTAATTTTCATATAGTTGAGTGGCATGAGACAGATAGAGTTATGAGGTAGTTCGAATTCTTTCAGCCTGTTTCTAACCCACCTACTCAGTGAGATTCACTGCATTCCCTAAACATGTCAGGGAAGCGAAATTTTTATTGTAGTAGATACCACTCCAGATATATTGATTTATGGGATATAAGACATGAAATTCAGTTTCAATGGGTTGGGACAATGAGTTTTCATTTGGTGAATCAGATGGATTACGCAGCATAGTACTACAGGTCCCCAGTCAGATTTTGGACATGACACGGATGAGGCATTCATGAGCTGGTATACATAGTTCCTTCTACAATTTAGTGTAATTTTTATTCTTATTACATAACAACACAATTTTTTCGTAGGATGCTCGTATCTGTCATCTACTACACATGTCTGATCCAGTAGAGCACACCATATTTGACCCAGCATATTTTCACACCCTTGTATCATAGTTGCTTCCTTCGATGGATGGGATTTATCATGGAATTTTCTTTGATCCTCCATATGTTGAGGTTGCTACGGATCCTGATGAGGCTCATATAGATGTAATAGGGGGTGATGACCCTGTTATGGATCTTGATGTTCCATATGAGGAGGATATTCATCTTGATCTGTCAGATGTTGGTCTTCCACAGGAGGAGGGTGTTCGGCATGATCAGTCATATGGTCCTCTAGCTTCTCTGGATTATCCACTAGTAGATACACACACTGAATGGGTTGACCTGGATTTTTATTACAGACATCCACAGCACAACAGCCAACTTATTTCTATGTTGGTGACAGTTCCAGCTGGCCTCCACTATCATTAGATATAGGACAGGGTACAGACAGTGAGACAGTATATCCACTGCCTGTCACACAAGAGGATGTGTGGTTGGCTGCTGAGGATGATGTGCAGTGTATGCCAGAGTACAGACAGAGACAGACACGATGTGGATGAATCCTGTATACACCTAGCTGTGGGACAGAGGAGAATCCACGCTAGAGGTATAGATTAGGTTTATTTTTGATTTACTATACATAATGTATGTGCATTACTATTATCATTTATAGAGTTATAATTTTTTCAATAAGTGTCATACTGTCATAAAATTATTTTCCAAAATTAATAATATCTATTTGGTATTCATTAATAAATATTAATTCTCTGGATGAAAAGATCTGTGAATACCAAAAAATCGTGAACAATATTATTCTTCTCAATGATTTGAATCCTAAAATCATGGAACATGATTCTTTGTTTAAAAAATTTAAATTGCATGAAGAATAATTTCAATGAATAAGGAATAATTGTGAAGAGTAGATGATTATTATTGAAGATAAAAAAAACCAAAATATGATATGTATGGAATTACAATTACATTTGGACAATTTTGAGAAAATACATATTCAGAATTTATAAAAGGAAACATCTTTTACGGCTACACAATCTTCACTGGATGATTTTACTGTTAAAATACATTCATCGTGTGATAAAATTATGGACATTGTGAAGAATATTTATTTCATATTCTTCTAAATTAAGAAAAAGTCCTTAATGGGGTTAAGAATGTGTTAGAATATCTAAGAATAATTATTGAATAAGATCATCCTTAGTGAAGTTATATAAGATTTCAAAATTGATGTTTATGATTGCTTCTCTTTAGGGGAAGGTAAATGATGAAATATTAAATTAATGCAAGAATTAATATATCAATTAGAATTCAATATAATTAGTGTATAAAATTCAAGAAGAACATGTTATTGAAATATAAATGAATTTCTAAATCTATCTTCCTTTGATAACAAAACAAATAATAAATTGAAAGGGGTGTTAATTGAATTAATCTAATACATAAGAATTTTTTTCTTCTAAATAAATGATTTTTTAAACCTATTTGTAGGATTCATGAATAGGGTTCATGCAACCTTTAGAATAAAGATAAAGGATACGTGAACCCCATTCACACATTTACCATTGCTAGGATGTGTGAACAAGGTTCATGCATACTTCGAAGATGGGATGAAGGATGCGTGAACCCAATTAATGCATCTCTCCACGCTGAAGATGCGTGAATGGGGTTCACACCTCTAGAGACCATTTTTTAATTTTTTTTAAAACTTATACGTTTTCCATAAAAAAACGAAAACCCATTAATAAAAAATCACATTTAAAATAGATCAGTGTCTCTGATAGTACTATGAACAGTATCTATGAATTTATCCAACATCGTACTAGAGATGAAGCTTCATCATAGCTTATCAATCAATTTACTCCAACCTCAGCTCAGGTTACTCCTTCCCCCTCCACGGTATTGCCTCATAGCACTCCCATGGGCCTTCATACACCCCTACAGCTCACTAGCTTTCCTGACTTGCCTCCATTAGGCGTATTTGACCACTTTGTACTACTTGTTCCTTGGGTTGAGGCTTCTGGTTGGATTACTGTGATGAACTACATTATTTAATACAGACCTATATCAAAACACTTATTAAAACCAATAGATATATATAATGGAATTCAACATGAAATTTATGGCCACTATAACTTAGAAAAACAAGAATTTTCATCCTCAACCATAATTTATCTTCCTTTATTAGTTTTGTAATTAGAATTAAAAAATACTCCAAGAATGTACCCAATGTGAAAATAGTTTTTAGCACATCTCTTAATCATTTAATATCAGCATAATCCCATAAAACACTTCATCCACCCAGAAACCATTGGATGGATCTTCCCAACTCATCATGCAATCAAGAATTTCATGGTCTTATTCAAATTTTGTAGCAAAGTTTCATTCATTGAAAAATGGATTGGAACATAGGATCAGTTCATCAATCATCTATATTTTTATATAGAATGATCAAAAATTATAGACAACATGACATCCAATATCATTTGATGAATAATTATTCTCCATGTAAGTCAACAATGACAATTCATAATCAAATTGGACTTTTCACTGAGTTAGTAACATTACTTTAAGCATCAACACTTCAATAATCATCACCACTTCAATCATTACATTTCCATACACATATTGACACATTATTGACAACAAATGAAACACTATGTCAAAAACTATTGTATTTTATCTTTGATAATTCCACTACATTACATTGTTTTTTCACATAATAATATTAATTTAATTGATTATTTATTTTAAAGGGATAATTTAGTATCAATTATACATTTTTGATTTTAAATGTTTTATTCACCCATCACTGATCCTGTAGAACAATATCTCCATCTCAACCCATCTAATAGTTTTTATCATTTCTAATTCCAATTGTATATTGGTTTTTTTGTCATTCATTTTTTGAAAACATGAATATCCTAATCCGAATAGTCTAAGGAAGAGTCGTTCTATAAGATGTAAGAGATCAAATTATATAATTTTTGGATTCTATATAATCAAATATTTTTATATGGAAATGATTATGGGTATTGGAAACTAATAATGCATGTATATCTCATGTAATTAATTATTGATCATTGGATGGTCAGAGTGAAACTATAAAAACATATAGATGATTATTTGGATTCTATTTTTGGTAAAGATACAGATATATATATTTTAAATTAGAAAGTAATGAATATGTTATATTTTGTTATAATTCATTGTTTTTATCCATTTTTTAGATTGTAATATAGGCCATAATATATTGATAATACTTAAAGTCACACAAAACAACAATAAAAATTATAAAAAACAAAACTTGTAATTATTTGTGAAAAATACTAGTATTTTAAGAAGGGAATAGATTAATCTATGATATATATGTTCCAATAATTTAAAATCATTGTAAATGATACCAATAAACATGGATAATCATTACATAACTTCTTTTATTCTAGAAAGGGTGTTGGGGTCAAAACTAAATATGTGGAATGAAAAGAAAATTCAAATCAATGTGACTAAGAACATTAAAGAGTATACCTTATATGAACTAATTAGTTCATTATTGTAGTATAAACCAGATTTAATGAATGTCTTGGATAATGAAGTTTCTCTAAATAATGTTGTGGCATTAAAATCCTAAAAAATGATTCTTATAACTCTTCAAAATTTTAATTCTAAGTAAGCGATAGGGATTTAACCAATTTAATAAAAAAATAATATTTTGAAAAAAATAAGAGTCAAGACATAGTTCGGAAAGAATAATATAAAGGAAGGAAATTAATGTAACATTATTATGAATAATGATGTTCCAAATCCAACCTATTTTGAATCTCTAAATAGGGTGCATGCCAAATTATACTATCATAAACTCAAGATTTCAAATAAATATGAGGAAACAATGGAAAAGGAAGAGTGATCATTGTATAGAGTTTGGACTTATATTGATGATTCTGATTCATGTAATGAGACAGAAAGTGATGAAGAAACCATGTACATAACATTGATGGATAAGTATTATGGGGTACCCATGTCACCTTTTAATAAGTTATTAAAACTTTTTATTATTCCCTATAATGTTATTACATGAGAAAAATTTAAATTCATACAAATTTATGTTCAACTTATTTTTATGATATTGAAAATTATTATATTAAACAATTTAATAATAAAAATAAGAAATTATATAAATATTATTTTAGAATTATTAATAAATTTAATGTCTTATGACATAAAAAAATAAATTTTATCAAATAAAATAATAAATTTAAATTGCAATGTGAAAATACAAAATTATAAATCTGTAAAAAGTAGTACAAGAAAAAGAATTTGGATTATAACATGTCAGAACATAACGATGTGAATGAAAGAATAAATTATTTTTTATTTAAAAATAATGAATATTGGGAAATTATATTTAACTTACACTTTAATGATTTAAATAAAGTTGATAATGAATTTAATAGGATCATGCAATATAATTAAATACATAGAAACAATGATACCTCTTCAAATGTTAAATTATGTGATGATTTTGAAGGTTTTCAAAAATATAATTAAAAGATTAATGATATAAATTTATATTTGAAGCAAAATTTATCTAATCTTGTTCAAGGTAAATAAAAATATAATAAAAGTACCAATCATGAAACCTAGTAAAAGAATAAATAGTTTTGGGTATAATAATAATCTTATAAGAACTAATAGATTAATGTATGCAAGAAGTTCAAATAGAAGTATCTATATTTTGATATGATTTAAGTGTATAATAGATGGTAATTATGATAATGAATTCTCATTAATATTCTCTCAATATTTTTATAACAAATAAAACATTTATATCTAAGAATATATTTTATATACAAACCAAAAATAGATATTCTATATCATTAATTTATAATTACATGGGGTGTACTCTCAATAACTCACATCCTGTGGATTTTTTGTGAGTCCCTAATTGGAGACATGGTACAAAAGACATGTTGTTCATAATTAGACCCCTAGTATGATCCTAGGGAACATGGCATGGGTTTTTTCATGTAAAAAAATTGACATCCATGTTTGGAACAGGGGCATGAATTTTTACACACCTAGTCAGGAAACAGAGCATGGCCTGGGGTAGGGTACATGGCTAAGAACCCATACACCCCAACACCCAATGTTGTATAGGGAAGTACCTTGTACTATAGAAGTCCATATTTGGTGGGACCAAGTGCATTCTTGAAGGGATACTTTTGGAGGACATACTATGTACTCCAGATCCACACCATGCACTCTCTTTTTTCATAAAATGTTTTAACTTCTCATCGTGGAGTTAGTTTTGGAAAATGGGTAGTCCTTTTAGAGTATCATTCTGCATAAAATGTTATGATGGGGTCATGGTTTCTAATACATGTTTCTAGAAATATTTTTTAATATTTTATGTGGTTTGTAATTTTGTGACTTCAATGATAAGATATAGGTGATGGAGTAGAGTATGTGTGACGATTGTGGACTTCTAGTTGTGTGATTAGATGTCAGGTGTGATAGTCATTTCATGTAATTAGAGTTAAGTTCCTGTAATGTAAATTTTAAATTTCTTGGTTTCCATAAATGATTATAGTACATGGATTCTAGTGTCCATCATAGCATGAGAAATACCCTCTTCATTTTAGTGTCGTTCATTGGGTCTCAATTGGACATTTGACTTCTAAAGGAATCCTCCTTCTCCCCATATTCTGTAGAGTTGTTATTAGTTCTTGGAACATGGTTTCATAGGGTGTAATCATTAGAAACTCTTTCTTTGGTCATGATGGCCATCGTTTCCAGTCTTTATTCGACATTTGATACACATTCTTCCTCTCTCTAAATCTCTCTCATTCTCTCTCTCTCTCCCACTATAGCTCTCTCTATCTCACTCTCACTCGCTCTCTCTCTCTCCCTCTCACTCTCTATATCTCCCTAAAAATTTATATATTTTTATCTCTCTCTCCATATTTATCACTCCCTCTCTATGTTATATTGGATCTCACACCACGATCAAAGGATATAGAGCAGCGTTGTGGAAAATTCAGGATGATCTCCTATATTGGAACAACAAGGCCGATGCTCTGGTAGAGGTTTTAGTGTAGTATATAAATGTGGATACGTTCTGTGAGCTATGTTATAGGTTGATATATGATTATTCCTCAATTTATTGTGGTCACCCCTTTCTTGTTAGGGTGTGTGTCCTCTATGATAAGTCATGCTATATTGGATCCCCCCTCCTTGGTCATGAGTTCTACATTCAAAAAAATTGATGATTCTCTTCAAAACTAATATCTATCTCTATAATGGATCAAGATACATGATAGGGTCACAATGTTAAATAATATTGGCTTTGGTTGTTTCATAGAGACAGATTGGTTTCTAGGTTTAATACCCCATTAGTTGGGTTACATGCTATAATGAGGCATGGGTCTCCCGTGATGAATTTAGTTTTACATTTATTGGTTGTGATTATGGTTAAATTATTTTAATGGTTCATGAACTCAGAGGTTTGAGTAGGGTGGATTGATTCAGTTCAATCTATCTTTATATTCTTTTATAGAGGAGTTAGTTCGTACATTGGTTATACTTATGATGGTTGTTCTCTATTAACCATTAAAGGTTTCTAGGGTGTTGGGTTCTCAAGTTGTGTAACTACACTAAGGTTTATCATCCCTTAAATTACATGATAGTAATTATTCCTTTGAGTGTATTGATGTTTGGACTCCTATTAAATGTTCTTCGAGAACTAGGTGGTACCGTTTGGGTACTTTGTTTATCACAGTACGTCATGGGGCCTCTGTCAATGATTGTATGATGGTAGTCTTGGTTACTCACCTTGAAATTCAGTGATTGTATTGGTGATGGAAATCTAGTTAATTTTATGTTGTATAATCATTTATTAGGACATTATCCTAATTCCCTAGGGTGCACTAATGGAATTGTAAGGGGTTTCCCTTTTCGAACCAACCAAGTTAGTCTTCTGTGGAAAATGTTGAGTATAGAGTTTGATATAGTACTAATGGTGTTCTAACATATACCATGTTCTTTATATTTTGTTTATATATAAAAAACCCTTAATATATTTCTAACTACATCATTTCAAAGTGTATTTATCATCTTTTTATCTTATCTAGTAAATTCTATTATAATTCATTAATTAAGGATGTTTTAATGAACTTATCCCAAGTCTATAAAATTTTTCTACATAAGGAATTCGGTTACACAGATATTTTTCTACACATATAATCAACGTCATGAGGAAAACACATACCAAAATCAACTACATCATAGATTTGGCTTCATGAAAATAATCTACATAGATGAATCAACTATTTGATAAATGATTATATTGATGAATCAGCTATGTGAGATGGATATATGGAGTAATCAATTTTCTAATTTGGATTTATGACATATTAGGCTATGTTTCTACAATTAGATAAATCAATAAAGTCTTCTACATAGAATTTGGATACATGACCATCTTATCAATATGATTTTTCTTTATAAGGAATCTGCTACATGAAGAATGGGTATATGGATAAATTCATCTACGTAAATATAGATACATGTAATTCAGCTATGTAGTGATCTAAAATTGGATATGTTATTATGAATTATGGGTATTTATTAACATTGAAGTACTTTATGTTGTAATTAATGTGTTTGAAAATGAATTAATATTTCACTACCAATTTATTCTAAAAGTGATTTTAGAGAGGACGTAATTACCAAGAAAAATAATATAGCAAGAATAATTTATTTAACATTAATTTTTTCAAATGTATTGGTCATAAAAGGAAATATAGATTTTTATCCAATTAATTATTTTATGGGATAACATGTTCCATATTTTAAGTGATAATATAATCAATATTATTTGATAAATATAATACAAAGAAGTGATAAGAAAATAAGAAACCAAATTCTCTCTCTAGGTATTCTGTGATTCATCACTTTTCATATACTAAGAAGAAAAATATTGAATTTTTATATTTTTTTTCTATAAAAACAAATAATTTTTAATTTTAGAAGAATCTCCTACATATAAAATTATTTCTTATCTTCTCTCATGAAAAAATCTTCTACTATGCCAGTTGCATTTTGTAACGGTGTGCCTCATTTTTTAAACCTTCATTATTATCTCATTTCCAGAAGTGAGAACTACCAATAATTAGTTTCGAAGGGTTGTGTATTTATAAATATGTATATGACACATGAAAAATATCATTTTTGATGACATTACTACTTATTTCACTTGGTTGGGTAGTATCTAGGAAAAGGAATAACTCCAACTAACTCACTAAGCCAAAGGATTTGAGAGTTAGTGGAGCTAACTAGGGTTTATTTTTTCAAAAACCACTATAAATCTCTTATGTTTTATCTTTTTCTTAGTTTTTTTTGTTTCCACTATTTTCTTGTTATAGGAAAAGATTTAAACCTTTTGTATCTTAAAACATGGTGGTTTAAAGTGATGAAATTTTCAAAACATAATTTACTCCCTCTGATGTATTTGGGTAGTTTTCCTCTGAAAAACAACTAGTAACAAATGTTTATGACTTCTAAGTTCACGATTCAAAATATTGGAGTCATAATGATCATATTAATTTTTTATTATGGTGGAAAATATAAATGTAATGAATATGTTATGATCTACATACTTCAATAGATAAAATTATGGATGTTGGAAGGTACTGATGATTATCTACATGACTGAAATGCCTGAAGGCTTCAATTTTTATTAATTTTGGATCAGCCCCTTTTAAGGAAAAAAGGGGGAAACCATACATGACTTGAAGGACATAAAAACATAAATATAAAACGAATTTCAAAGCCCAAAACAAAGCTATTAAGAAATACCCCTCCCCAGCATCATCATCAGTATGGAACCTCCACCAGTGTGTGACAGTTCAGCAAGTTGTCTCGTAAAAAGGTACACGGGCCCAATACCGATGGAAGAGCCATACCCTCTCAAACTACCAAATCTGAAAAGTAAAACACAATGAAAGAACCCGCTCTAATCCTTTTCTGGGGAAAATAATAGTAGAAAGTCTAGAAGAAGCATCCAAAATTCAGAAAAACATGTTGCATGGATCCCCTCACACTGAAAAAAACACCATAACATCGTATCCATGGAAACAACATCATTTCATATACTTCAGCCAAACAATAAACAGCATAACCTTCATTGATCAATGCAAACTGTAAAGCCAATAACCTGAACACCAGCATCTCAACCAAGAAGAATGAAATCCAGAGA